>OZ037784.1:19074360-19174360 GCA_964035525.1 Porites cylindrica
ATATTTACAGATGGAAGTTGAGGTTTTAACAAAAGCCTGGTAGTAAAATCGCTCCAGGACGAATAATCAGTTCAAAAAGGTTCCGATCCAGGAATTCACTTAAGGTAAATTGGTAGGAAGACCAAAATTAAGCGAGCGCAATAGAATAGCCCATATTTGCGCACAAAGTGTGGTTTTACCAGGAGAAGATTACCACTATCTGAACGCCTGGAACAGGCTAGGAGAAGATAAGTTTCTAATTCCGCATACTCGAAACAAAGACAACATCTCAATCTTGTACAGGAAATTTCAAAAACAAAAAAAAACGCACCCCTTTCGGCTAAAATAGTTTAACAAGCTCCCCGAAAGCTAATTCAATTGTTTATGGTGAGTGTGGGCGACCATTTGAGGTGATACGGAGCTCTCATGAACAGGAAGTATAATCAGTCTTACCACGCTCAAGTTATGACGCGTAAATGGTGGAAAACCCTGGCTTGACTATCAACCGCGGTTCTGGAAGTGAGCCCACGTTCGTCTCCCCCACCTCCCCCCCATAAAAAGGGACTGAAGAGAGCGGGGGAGATCGAGTCTGTGGTAAACCATGAGAAAACTTGATCCTTCCAAAACGGGAGGGAGGGCTCCACCGTCTGCGTACTTAGGAACAGGAAGCGGATGATTTCTTTGCCCGTTGTTTCCGGGGCAGAAATAGCCTGAGCAAACATGCGCAATGCAATTCAAACAGGTAGGCTTCAGGTCATTATCTGTTTTCTTCTTACTTTCATCCAATAAGCAATGACTTGGCGGACGATATTGCCTCTTTTAGCGATGCCTTTACTCCCTTTAGGGTGATAAATCTACAATGAATGAGGAGTATCGTACACTGTTAATGTTTCGTCACTCCTCGCCACCTCATTCATCTCGTACAGCTCGCCGACCTTACCCCGGGTGGACTCCCATATAAAAGTGACGGGGATGCTCGTCGTCTCATTTTGAGGTGTAAATTGCAGATTTTGGTCTCACTTAGGGTATCGCTTAGTACTCTGCATAAAGAAATTTACAAAAAAAAAAATGCCCTGTGTCTGACCACACAGAAAGCTCTCTTAGGGGTCAGTTTAAGCTTGAGCCACATCCACATTGGACTCCCTAGGGGGGTTTAATATGAATTTTCCGACGAGCATCCCCGTCACTTTTATATGGGAGTGCCCCCGGATCACACATTTGAAATTAATCAGCTGAGAGCACAAGCGTCCCACGCCCACGTTACGAGTGTGTTATGTAAATTTACTTTCTCACAAGAGAGTCGGTGTCGCGTTACAAGCAACCGTTGAGGCTTTGTATGAGGAATAAAATACTGAGGTCTTCCAACACTAAACATCATTATTTTTACGCTTTTTTCAATAAGATAAATACAGGAGACCTACCTTTGATGTATTCCTGCTTTTTTTGTGTGTGTGTGTGTGTGAGTTCATCGATTTAGTCGGTTTTTTTGGATGTTATTGTGTGACCCCTGTCACTCTCTTCATAACATTATGTGAAAAGTTGTGAGAAGGATTAATCCCCTCAGTCAGGCATCGTAACATCAAATCCTTTGATGAAATACCGTATTTCCTGCAATAAAAACCAGGAGGATTATGAAAAGATTTCGAGCCAAAAGTGGGGGCGTTTCTTCAAAGGAGGCGCTTATATAATTGAGGGGCAACTCTCGCTAAATCATTTCTTTCGACGGGACAAACTGAAATAACATTTCGGCTTAATCTAAAAATCCCGGGCTAAAAATAAAGGAGAGGAAAGTGCTATCCTAATTATATATAAAAAAGCTGATCACGACACCCTTTCTAATAAAAAAAAAAGGTGAGGGGAAAGAGATGAGGCAGACGTTTAGTTAATAATTTGGACGCTTTTTCAGGGAAGCATACACGAACTTAGAACGTTTTAATATTATTTCTATATTTATTGGAATATACCCAGCCAGAGCCTCCGTGGGGAAAATATGGTATTGTCCCGTGAACTTTCACAGTAGTCGGTCAAAGCCCAGTCCGCCCGGCCTTGAGACTTTATCTTTCCCAATGAACCAAATCCGGGAAGTGGATTAACAAACTATTTTGCCGCCCGGTGATTTCAGTGGAATGTGCCAAAATAAATTGACCCGCATTGTTATATCAGTCTTACAACGAACAGTATATAATATACATGCGGGCGAAATTGACTCATTACCACGCTTTCAAGACAGCATTGCAAAAGAGCAGTTATCCCCCGAAGAAGAACTTAAAAACCATTCGAGTCGACCCTTTATTTTAGCACAATGAAGCTAATTTTGATTTTCGTTTTCGTCTGTTCACTTGATGTTCTGACGCTGTTGGCTGAAAAGACTGCAGCAGTTAATGAGACCGAAGCAGCTACTTCAGAAAGAAACGGGCGGAGTTCAGATTCCTTTGGTATTCAATTAGCCTGCGTGGCAGGCGTTTGAAAGGGAAGGGAAATAAGGGAGTTTAAGGTGCGAGAGAAACGCGAGGGGCGCGCGAGGAGGGGGGGAAGGAAACGCCTGCCAGGAGACCATTGTTTTTCTCGTTTTTAACATCCACCAGGCGAATGTTAAAATCCTAATTGGTCCGTCTTCAAAACATGTCAATCACAGCCTTAATACCTTAATCCGATTGGCTAAAATCAACATCACGCTGCTGAGTAACTTAATCGATCTTTCAGTAATCATTTAAAAATATGCTGTTAGTGAGGCGTGATGAGATTTTTGTATGGAATTCATCGTTTTAGAACGATTAGAAACTGAAGGCATCAATTTCAGCTTGAAAGGAGAATAGAAAAAAACAGTTAAAAGACTCGTATGTAGGAAAAGACCTGTCAGCTAGATGAGTTTTGCTCACTGGTTTTGAGAAGGCTTGTCTCCCAAAAGCTTGTTTTACTCACTCAAAGAAAGAAAGGAAAAATCATGCTGCCTGTGTGCTTGTTATCTGCTGTTTGACATCAAACGCCTACCACGCAGGCTACGCTTTATCAGCGACCAGATTGTTGAAGACGAAGCCATCTATAATCCTTAACGATGATTGGTTTTAGGACTTCTTCTTGCTGGTTATAGACGTTATAAAGCCGCCAGGAACTTACTTTAATAATAGACATTATAATGTTTGCAGAATTAGCCTTATAGATCTTTGAAGATCAGCTCTTCTTTCCCTGCTACCAGCGTTCTTTTGCTGCTTTTGTATGCTCCGCTGGATCCAGTTCGAGAGTCAGCAAAGTGTTTGTAATTAATTTCTCTGACAAACATTGCATATATGCAAGTTGGGAAAATCCAAAACGATACCTTCAGCAAAAACGTAATAGATTTATGCTGGATATTATATAACAAGCCACGCATGGTTCCGACTTTCTTCCTTCAACAGACGACCGCATTTTATACTTTTTTTAATAGTACCTTCACTTCAGATTTCTTGTTTTAGGAAAACAAAAGAAAAACAGTAGGCGAAATACGACTTGAATAAGCGCATCGTGGCCAGACTTATTTGACAGCTAGTCATTCACAGTTGTGTTATTTTTGCATACATAATTAGTAGGCGGGATGGCGAAAACAATGGTTTCCTGGCAGGCGTTTCTCTCCCCGCCTCCCTCCTCGCGCGCCCCTCGCGTTTCCCTCGCCCCCAAAAGCCCCTTTCCCTTCCCTTTCAAACGCCTGCCACGCAGGCTAGTATTCAATATAACTTTTCTTCAAGACAGAAGAGAGGACTGCAGGGGCAGATCCCGGATTTTTTTTAGGAGGGGGTGCACTCATCTCTTGCTCTACTTCAACACCAATAAACCACAGTTTTTTTTTTGCAGAATACCAGTTGTATTAGAAAACCGCAGGTCATCTCGCACCCCCTGCACCCTCCCCCTAGATCTGCCCCTGGACTGCCAGTCAAAAGCTGCAGTACAGGTTTGTTTCTCGTCATAAGTTTTCTAGTAACGCCCTGGGAAAACAAAAGAAAGACATAAAAAAAACGATTTAATTGAAATTCTGTAAACAGCTGAACAACTTCATGACAAAGGTGAGATCGCCAGTTATTAAGAGTGGCGAATACAGTGACTTGCGAGCCCCACCGGAGCTTTTTTGAAAGTTAATGACCTCCAAAAACTTGAAGAATTTATTCGTCAAAAATTTAAGATCTCCTCTTTCTATCCCGATTGCTTTCAAATTATTAGCTTGGTTTGGATTTACTGTTGACCATGCATATAATAATAATAATAATAATAATAATAATAATAATAATAATAATAATAATAATAATAATGATAATAATAATAATAATAACGGTTTAAGATCAGTACATCCATGGTATGGCTCTTCGCCTGATATAAAAGTAAAATGAGGAAATTAACATAAATCCGAATTATGAATTTGTAAAAAGCTAGGTAATAAACAGTAAAATGTAATTATACAATATACACATACATTATCTAAAACTTGGCAAGAAATATGCGTGTAGGATAAGTTCCTTTTCGATATTTGCCGTATGCTGGTTTATACTACCCCTACACTGGTTCTACTGACTGAGTACGTTCATAAGATTAGTAATTCAGGCTTCATTGACGATGACTTTTTTCAGCCCCAAACTCGTCCTTGAAAAACGAGTTAAAAACTGCAAACTTTGGTAAGTAGATGACCCACAGTTGCAAACGGTCAAACGGTTGAAACGGCCAAGTTGTTTAAAGAAATAGATAACAATCCCGAACACAAACTACTAGTATTTTACTAGAGCCGAACATAGTCTTAATTTGAGAAAGAACCGAAGTTTTCATGTCCCCATCGGTAAAACAGCCAATCTAAAGAACGTTTTTTAAAGTAATTGTATATAGGCGATTTTATTATCAGGGGATTTTATGGTTTTAAATTCTAGCGTAGTGAAATTGTTTGTATTCTTTTGTAACGTCATAATCAGTTCCGCTCTGGAGCTGTAATTGAATTCTATACTTATATATCTAATTGCTGGAGCAAAATAGGCCTTCAGTAGAAGGTTTAATTTTGTTAGTGCATTAAGTTGTCAATTTATCATTCAGTTCTGACTATTTAATTTCATAAAAAGTTATCATTAATCTAGTTTTTATCTCGTGCTTATTCTTGAAGTACGGCCAGTTAATAGTAGAAGAGCAAAAACCGAAGACTCTCGCACTCGTTCTTATCACCGATGTTAAAACTCTACGATGATCGAAACAAAATACGTCACAATCAAAAGGCCAAGAATGCCACATCAAACTCCGAGACGTGCGACCCGTGTTTTCCGGCAAAAATGTTGCATTTTGCAGGTTGCGGATCCAGAAAATTAAGAAAAAAGTGGGAGCTAGGATATTTTATAGCTCTAGACATACTTTTTATTTCTGGATAAAATAACTCTCAAAGCATCTTTGTCAAAAATAAACAACGTTTTAGAAGAATCACTGATAACAATTCTGGCAATTTCAGACAGGTGGGGCGGGGGACGGGGGGCGAGGGCCTCCTCGAAGCCTATCCGCCCATGGTTTGACGCGGAAGAGTTTTCTGAGCCTTTGCTTTTTTTTGTTCAGATGCAATGCTTTTACTAGGATCGAATCAGCAAAATTGACATGGTGTGGGATGGTGTGGGAAGAAAATTCGGTAACCTGCCCACAATCCACTGTGCATTGAGAAAGAGGACCAACAGGAATAAGGCTTTGCTATATCTATGTAAAGAAAGTTGACAATGAGCTGTATTTATTGTTGGACAAAGGCTAGAAGCTCAGGGCCACCCAAAGACTTTCTTTTTTAGTTAGCTATTTCGCGAAGGAGCAAATTATATTGCCTACAAGTTTTTATGAATTTCGATAAAGGACAGACGATCAGTCGTTCGAGATATTCGAAGTTTTCCCTACGAATTTCCGAGGTTGTGTTTTCACTTTTTACCTGCAGACCAAGATACTTCGATTATTGTTTTATCTCTCGATCATTTTGGTATTAATGCAAAACGACTCACAGTAAATTTTGGTAATAAAAAAGTCCTCGAACTTTCGATCGGAACAATCAGGGTAGCTAACAGTTTCGGATGAGACGAAAAAGCCAACTAAAACTTTCGTGATGACCAAAGTTCCCCAAGGACATGAAAATAGATAAGTTGTGAGTCAATTAACTGAACAGGCTTGCAGAGGTAGGTGAGGTGCTTAAAAGAAAAAGGGGGCTTTGGAGGTGGGGGGGGGGGGGGGGCTTATTTACTTTAGCGAAGATTATATAGTATCAATTCTCCATAAAATCTAGAATGTAACGTGGAAAAGCATAGGCCCATGAAGCTAGAGGTCGTATAGTCGAAGATCAAAAACAAATCCGAAGTTCCCAAGTTCATACTGGATAGAGGATCAGTGCATATGAAGTGATACGGTTTATCATTTAGGAATAAAGGTGGAGGGGAGGGGAGCTTAATAACTTCCTTCCTCCGAAAAAGCGGGCTTGTTATAGGGGGTTTATTTGAGAGGGGGGATTAATAGAGGAGTTACAGTACACTGTGTTTGAACTTTCAGGTCGTTGGCGCAAGGTTAACTCCTCTCCCGTATGTTTTGGTGCCAGAAATCACCAGTTTGGAAGGTTTTACATGCCATCCTCTGGAAGATTAGCCGCTGTGAAGCTGGTCCATCTATATGGCTACGAGTCCTGCAAGACACCAGTGGGTGTTGACAATTGGACTTACTGGGGCTGTGGTTATTCTCAGGTGCAACATAAGGTTAACGTAGTCATAACAAAGTCAACCAACCGCATTCTTTTCCCGCCAAACCAGTTATTATCAAGCACGCACGGAGGTGAAGGCAAATGGCACCATATAATCGGGTACAATTCATGGTCCCCGGAGCTTGTCTTGTCTCTTACCGTCAGCAGTTACGTGTGTGGTATGGCGAAGCCTTGATGGATTGGGGCGAAGGCGACAATGGTGGAAGAGTGTGCTGTGATGTTTTTGCTCTCTACGTTTAAGCGTCTTGCCTAAGGGCGGACTTAGGGGTGGGTCGAGGGGCCCTCTGCCACCCCTTTTCTTTGAAATTTCGTATTATTTTGTATAGAATTCTCAGAAAATTAAAAAGTATCTAGATAGCTGGCAAGTGTGCCACTCCTTTCTAAATTTTCTGGATCTGCCCCTTTTGCAAGAGATATGCTTTTATAGGGCTAAGGAAAGCGTAACAAGACTTAAAAAATAGACTTATTAGTTTTCAGCACGATTAGTAAATTTGAGTTGCTTGCCAGTGTTTTTCTGTAAAATATCACAATGGTTCAGGACGAAAGCTTGGTTCTTTATGGTCAACATTGGCCTTAGGCCGTCTAGAGATCGATATCGCTCTTTCAAATCCCAATAGTGATGTCAGAGAATCCCGGCTCAGGGTTATTATGTTGCCATCTTTAGTCTATCTCTACTTTGAACTTGAAAAAAAAAAAAAAAAAAAAAAATAGCCTTTATTTAAAGAGGGTAGCACTTAATAGCCAGAGGCTAATAAACTTGTGGCCCTCATTTTAACGTCTCCTAATGGAGACGGGACCGCCATTTTACGTGGTCATCCGAGCCACGCGAAGGTCCAGCCACCCGCAGGGCAAAGGAAGTACCTTCATTTCTTAGTTATTTTTAAGACCCTAAGTATTGGTCCGGCCCCGGGAATCGAACCCGCGACCTCCCGCTTGACACTGAGCAAGATGAAATACGCAAGACCTTGTTATTCCACAAGCAAAAAACTGAATGAATTGAATGATTTTGCTCCTTTTTGCTTGATTATTCCTGGTATTTTAGACAAGGGGGCGTCTAATACACTCTTTTTTTTCTATAAGAATATGTTTTATAAGAATATCAAGGCTGAAATTCGCAAAATTTTAAGAATAAACCCCAGACTGAGATATTGAAAAGGATATATTTTTGTGTTCAAAAGCTGTAAATACAATACAATTATATGTTTTCCACTTATTCTATTCTCTAAAGGGGAAAACTAGGCAACAAAACGAGAAAACATGCACTAAATATAACTGATACCCCCAATATAGCCTAAAACGGAAATGTCATGAGCTATAAACTAAGAATAATACTAGAATATTTTCAGCCTAAAATCGGCAGAAGAATAAGAATATTCAGCCTGGGCCGGAAAACAAACATTCTTATTAAAAAAAAAAGAGTGTACAACTGGATTTTAACAGCGTAGACGGGTTGCTGATTCAGTCGATAAGAAGCGTGTATTTGGGAGTGGGCGTTTATTAGCTTGCTTCGCAATCAATCAATCAGTGTTTCGACACTGTTTCGCAGACAGACTTAACCACGGTTCAGTTTCGACTACGGCGCATGCTAGCGTTTATTGGGTCTTTTACGGTATAGTTCATTTCAGTGAGAGCTGAAGTCATTGTGACTTGTACACACCTAAAGTTATCAACGCTTTTTGTGATCAGAAAAACCGTTTTTGAGTGCTAATAAGGAATCCCCTGAATGGAGGTTAAACCCAGGTTTCGGAAACTAGAAAAAGAGTCCCTTTTCCCTGAATAGAGGTGTCTCTCAAATAGAGGTAACACTGATACGATAAAAGATTTTATTGCTGGTTTTCAGTGTCACGCCATTCAATATAGATCAAAATAAATATCAGAACCGTTCCGAACAGATAAAGTCCAGAATCTGCGAAATGAAAGGAGTTATATATGCAAAGACCCTCACCAAATTTCAGGTCAGAGGAATAATTCGTATACGAGATATTCGAAGAAACGTTTTACCCAAATATATAGAGATTTGTATGGAAAAACCATGGTGGTGGTGCCCATCCGGATGAGCAGCAACATGGCGGACGGAAACCAACAGACACATCTGTTACCGAGTTTTGCTACAAAAGCGTGAATTTATTTTTCGAAGAACTAGCTCACAAACATTGCCGTCATGTAAAAGCCGTGTCACGCAAAATCTTAGAAGTTCAAACGTCCTCTATCACAAAACCAAGAACCCTTTTAAAGAGAAAATTTGTATGAAAATTAGTTTTCAGCTGCTCTAATACATCGTGAAAGTAAAATCTCTGTAGGATCGATAGTTTTGTAGTTTGAAGTTTAGTGAGGTCATGTGAAAATCAGCAATAAAAATTTTTCCGGAACCAAATCATGTGTTCCCTGAATGAAAGAATCCCTGAATAGAGGAAGTGTCCCAAAGGAGAGGTTTCACTCTAAAGTATTATCGAATGATCCTGAAAATAAAACCCCCGAAGATAATGACTGCGGACGAATAACAGCGCCCCTCGCTCGGAAAGCTTCGTTTTCCGAATGCGTCGTCCTTCGCGCGACGTTCTTTCTCACTGCGCCGAGCATTGGATAATATGTTACCAGATTTGTATTACACGATCGTCAAGTTCATAATATCAGATATGTTCTACGGTCAAGAATAGCCTGTGCCAGGCTCTCAGATAGTATAGTGGGAACGTATTAAAACGAGCAAAGCGAAAATAAGACGCGCACGACTTGGGAAATGGGGCGGTGTCTCTCCCCAGCCCCCGCGCGTTTTTCGCATTTCTTATTACTGAACATTAACGACTTTCCACCACCATCTCGGAGCCTGGAACAGGCTAGTAAAGAAAGGCTATTCGCTCTATCAACTGTTAAAATTTAACTACAATCAAGGTCAAAAATAACTTCTCTGCGCCGTGATATTCCATGAAAACACCGAATGAAGGTTGGTCTATCGATAGTTACGTCATATACAGGGGGGGGGGGGGGGGGGGTGATGAACTCGTCAATCGCTCCTTTTGGGATCGCGCGGCGGATGATCTTGGCCATCGTGACGTCACGAGAAATTTATCCCGGGAACTTTGAATGGATTCAGCGAGCGAAATTGTTTCGTGGTTTCAAGAGGTAAAAGTCGAGACGTTGCGATGAAACGACCGAAGGTATGTGTTTATCTATTAATGCTATATAGTAAAATTGCAATATATTCTAGGAAAGAGCATTTCCATCGTAAAAAATCAAGAACTTCCCGAGATCGACCAGATGGTACAACTCATACCGGCGCGTCTTTAGAGACGCATAACTAAAGAGCCCAGCAGAATTTAGTCTCGAGAAAAACAAATGACGTTAATATGGTATGGCTCTCTCAATTAGTGATAGAAGTGAGTCATCTAATAAGTTAGCAAAAATGATCAGTGGGATAAAAGTCGCAAACCGCAGGGATGTTTACAAAAATTGCGAAAATGGCGTGGACAGGTCACGAAACATAGCGTCATGATGTTAATACTACACTATCAAATTGTGTAAACAATTCATTAAAACTAAACAAATGTAAGAAGCAAGTGTTTTTTTTATAGAATATGGGCTATAATCTTCAAGGGTTTTGAAAGGATTTCCTGTTTGAGTCAAACGTATCAAAATGTTAATAAAGCGTATTGAATCAAATCGTCGGGCGATAACCAAGGATATTATTATAGCTTATTGTATTGCAACTTTTCACTATAAATTACGATCATTTTGTCGAAACATTCATTGCTCATGATGGAGATAAGTTCACATTGCCTTTCTCTTTGCTTCTTCGCCCCACAAACAAGGGAAAACATGGTTTTTATCCTGTACATAGTCAAACAGAATCTATCACTGGGGTAAAGTGCCGTGAGCTAAACGTTTTGATCAACATCAACATTTTTAGGGCTTTATGCAGAATCCAGGAGGAGAATCCGCAGAAAGGATGGGTATGTAGCTTTGCCTTAATCTCTTTACAGAGTTACTAGAAAAAAAACTAGAAAAAGCCAAGAAAACGGACACTGGTAAGCGTTTCAATGGTGTAACATTGAAAATGTGTTTCCTCGGGCGTCCGCATCTTAAAAATGAGGTGGGGAAAAAACTTCTAAGGATATAAAAAATTGCAGGATTTTCATGCGATGAATATCATCATCCTTCTCACACTTTTACAATATAAAAAGAGACTTCTTTAAAGATACATTTTTTTCGGTTTTCCTTTTTGTGTAGTTCAATAAAGACACCAAAGTTCAAGAACGACCATATAGTTCAATAACTACACAAGTTCAGAAAATGACACGAGTATCAGTGTATGTTTATTAGGTAATGTCAAGGCAGGGGATCTACTGGGAGTGGGAGTGCAGGGGCATCAGTTTAATTTTCAATCATTGATGCTTTTTAACTTACTTGGACTCCATGCTATTGTCAGTTACATCAAGTGACACTGTCCAGTTCCAACAATCTTCGGGGCCTGCTCGTACAGTTTTATCACCCAGCTTGTACAGTTTTATCTCCCAGCTGATGTAGCTTTGTGGTAATTTCTCAGTAGGCATAACTTAGTAAAGACCCAATCATTCCATGACTATAGGTGGTCCATTATAATAGCTCTAAAGCCCCTCTTTAAAATTTGCTGTTGTACTGCCTCTGCTGATATATTTCACATAGCCTTGCCTTTTAGCTATTGGTTTAAGATTAGAAATCAGTCTTTGGATTATCCTGATAGGTTGCTTGAAGTTACAAAAATTTATAATTCAAGGGAGACATATTTTTTTTACCATTGCTTGGGGGGAGGGGGTGGTGTTTGTGGTTTAACTCACCTATATTAATGTGAGGTTCAGGGAGTAGGTGAGGAAAACCATTATAACATCTGATTTAAGAGATGCTTAACAAATAATTAGGGATTTTAAGTGATAATATTACCTTTATTTATTTTGTTTTGACTTTTGTATATATAAATAATCTCTTTTTATCTGACTGATTTTATAATTAGGTGCTTCCTTAGTTGGGAATATTCTGTAGATGATGAGAAAAAACAAGCAGTGTATGATGGAGGAGGTGCTGCTTACTGGATGTCTGTAAAGATCTAGTATAATAGATTCCACGAAGAGAGTCGTGCAGTGTGGGAAGTGGAGGATGTTAGATGGAGTGGATTCCACGGAGCAAGAAGAGACCATACAGGATACAAGAAATTAGAAGAACCAGTTTCCTTTTATTTTTTATATACTGAACAAATGTGTTTTCTTTCTTGCATAACCGGTCTGACTTCGACTTGTTTACATTTAAAAACTTTGCACATTGACTTCGATTAAAAGAAACGGTTTATTATCAATAAAATTTTCTTACACTGGTGTTTTTCATTTAATTCTTCTTTAATTTTTGGTCTCTTCTAGAATCTGGTTAGCCAAGCAGTCTAGCTGCCCTGCCATTCGTTGCAGTTGGGCAGCTACCCGCTTCGCCTCTATTACTGTGTTTTTAATTTCTTTTGCTTTTTTTTTTAACCTTTCTTCTTTTCTTTTCAACTCTTTCTCTTCTCTTTCAATTTCCTTTCTCCTCAGCTCAATCTCAGTGGCTGCCAGTCAGCTCCTTACTTCCAT
The DNA here is from genome assembly GCA_964035525.1 of Porites cylindrica. Classification (NCBI taxonomy): domain Eukaryota; kingdom Metazoa; phylum Cnidaria; class Anthozoa; order Scleractinia; family Poritidae; genus Porites; species Porites cylindrica. The sequence continues at coordinate 19,086,646 of OZ037784.1, forward strand.
TTCTTCTTCCAGGGATAGCTGTAAAAATCAGTAACCCACCTATAATAATCTGTCTATTATTGTTAACTTATCTTACCCCCATCTCTACGATAATAAAATATGGTGAGCTCATCCTTTAAAACAAAAAGTATCCTATCTCAACAAACTGTTGAAAGCCTTGTTTCATCAGGTATGGGGAGGGGAGGTGAGGTAGGGTAAACGCAAATAAAAATAGCCATAGGGGAATGGGGCAGGTTTCGGTGAAAAGGCCTGTTTCCATACGTGTTGACGTCATTATGGTACCATTCAGCTGAGCCCTATGTGCCTTTTGTTATTTTAAGATGCCTTTTGCTTTCCCAGAAAACCATGAGATTGGGAGTCTTGCCCTATCAGCACTTGGCTGGTGTCACCAGGGGACTTCTGCAAATTTTATAAATGAGTTACAGTACTTTCTCATTTCATTTTTGTTTGTATAAAGCTTGTTTCACTCATTTGATATCTTAAAATTTGAGGTACAATCTAGGTTTAATTAATTGCTCCACACAAATAAAGATATTAATGCAAATGTATATCATCATATCTCTGGAAGTATTCCAAATGTTTCTGCCTTTTATTTGAATGGTACTTAGCTCCTCATACAGACCTGCCAACCCCTAATAAGGAAAATCTGTAGACTCATGAAAAAAAATCGGGAGATTCTACAAAAAGTAGTGAGATTCTATTTTTTCCCGGTCAAATTAAAACTACCCATTTTCCATTAGTGGAATCAACTGTTTATTTTAATATAACCTTGCTTTAGTGTGGTCCCTTATGTAACAAATTAGATGCCGCTTTTTCTTTGATGACTTGAAGAGGCCAGAAAATAGGTTATCACTGTGACGAAACATACAGCAGAGTCATTTCTTTGGGCTAAGACAACTTCATGGCTAAAATAGTCAAAGCTTATCCAGGCACAAGAATTTCCCCACAAAATTTATGTTTTTAATCAACAAGGTAATATTTCAATTCAGAATATTTCCCAGAAAACCATGAGATTGGGAGTCTTGTCGTGAGACCGTGAGAAAAGTTAAAAAATCGTGAGACTCACGGCAGAATTGTGAGAGTTGGCAGGTCTGCCTCATATGACATTTTCTATTGAAACCTGTATGTAGTAGGAAGAAACTTTGTATTAAGGGGGCACTACAGCATTCTCTGCGGTGTCCGCTTACATTATACAAGTTTCACTGTACATGTTTGACTCCATTCGCACTAACTATTGATATGGAACGATATGAAATTGCTTCATGCATAACAGATGTACATGTTTGGAGTTGTATGTAAATCTTATTAATTTTTTTTGCTATTTATGAAAACTTAATGTAAGCTTATAGGTATTACAGAGAAATATCCTTTGCTTCAACAATATGGTACAACCTTCAAGTGTTAAAAATATATATATTCCTGGTGTAATTATTATAGATACATAGTGTTGAGGGAAGTCTTTGGTTTACTTTTTGTTAAAACCGAAAAATAATTGACTTAAATTGTGCCGGGGTAACCGAGTCGAGGTCATCTCTTTATATCAATATAAGCGCACTCGAATGGACTGATCATTTTTACTGCTAATTTCTCCCATTAAACATCAAGGACAATGTTTTCCACTACCCGTACGAAACTGGCAGTGCTGTACAGCGCCACAAAATCGCTTCAAAATAGCTGTACAGCTAAATGACAGCTGTTTAGCAGCGTTTTAGAAGCCAAACAGCAGCTTAATTCAAGTTGCAGCGGGATGCAAAAGCGCTGTGCAGCCTTTGAAGCTCTCCGCAGCGGTTTTGCAGCGCAGTTGCCGACTTTCAAAAGCTGCAAAGTAGCTGCAGTAACGCTACAATTCAGCTGCGCTCGATCTGATAGCACAACGTTCTTGAGATAACATGAATCGCCAGAAAAGCCTTGCCACAGATTACGGCTTTTATAACGAGAAAACTTTGACTGTACCTCTAAGAAATGTGAGTAAGCTTGTGCGCAAGGAAGATCACTTATAGAATAAACCTTCAAATTCTATGCTTTCAATAAATTTCATTCCGTGACTGGCGAGTGTGGGAATGTTATCGCTAATTCCCTGGAGACATTCTAGGCTGTAATCTAATTGGTCGACACTTTTGCATAAGATCCCATTACATCTCTAGACAAACATTTGTGACCGTTGAATGAAAGGCGCAAACATTCATACAAATTTGTAAGTGTTTTGCATCTAGTTCTGTTTCGAGATGGAAGTTCTGTTGATGTTTTGGATGGAACAGCTCAAAGGTATTTGTAAACAACGGCACTGTACGGTGAATTCTACGCGAAGTGCTGACGAATCGAACCAGAGCAAGCAACACAGATGCCAGAATCTTCGCTGGGGTACGAATGCATTTACAAGATTCAAACGTTCAATGATAATGTACGTTTCTTAGTCCATAGTAAAATTTAACGACGACCAAAGTAAGATTTGGTTGATTTCTTTCACGAAAAAGTGTAGCAGATCGTCGATCATGGACAAAACGTCAAGGTGAGCGATGTCAGGCTTAACGTGTTGCAACGAATCAAAATATCATTTGGCTGTTGTCTGGTGTAAACTTTATGTAGAACAGTCGCTGTTATTCTCTTTATTTTTTAAAAAAGATAAACTTCAATGTCTGCATGTTAATGGCAGTTCTTACATTTAGATGAGTGACCATGACTGCTCAATATTTACAAAGCGAGACTGTTGCAGATTTGTTATGTCACTTGCTTTTGTAACGTGTACGCGTGGATACTAATAAAGTATCAGTTGCATTTTGACTTTCTAGTGGTTTTTACTCCTCCTAAGGCCTTGTCAACTTCTCCACCATGTTTCGTGGTTATTGTATTATTGAAGTCTGCATTTCTTTTTTCTTGTACTAACGAGTGGTAGGACATTACCGGGAACAACATTCTTTGTCTTAAAATTCGAAGCCACTTTGCAGCCACTTTGCAGCGCAGATCGTGATTCGGGAATTTTCTGTACCGCTGCAACAGCGCTGTTTATCGCTGTCAAAGGGCTTTCCCTGCAGCGCGAAACAGCCATTTTTTGCTACTGCTGCAGCCAGCCCTTTTGCAGCTCTTTTGTAGCGCTTCTTGAAGTCATTCTGCAGCGCTGCAGCAGCGCTGCTCGTTTCGTACGGGTATTGCTGATCTACCCTTCTGCCAAGTTTCGAATTTCCACACCAAACCGATTTTCTAAGACATGCGATGTTAATATGCGATCATGCAAATTTCTGCGACAAATATTCCACTTGAAAAAATTGGCTTAAACTGTTTAGACTGTTTACGAGGTAATTATCATCAGAATATAATACAATTAACTCTCCTTCTCGGAAAGAGCTGTTGCAACTATACTTTCCCTCTATCAGAAACTACTTTAAAATTTACTTATCCCGAAAAGACGGCTTGAATAGGTGATACTATCGGCATTATTGGAGATAACAGCAAAGTAATGAACACCATTGCATCAGCTTAGAGGCTACGCTGGCACACTCGAATGGACTGATCATTTTTTCTGCAAGTTTATCTCAATTAACTTCAGAGACAATGTTTTCCAATAGAAGTAACCCACCCTTATGCCAAGTTTCGATGTTCAACACCACACCGATTTCGAGAAAATGCGATATTACTGTGCGAACATGCAAACTTTTGCGGCACATTATTCCACTCGAGGAAATTGACCGAAACTGTTTACAGCTCTCATACGCGTTATTTTTCGGATTAATACACATTTCACTCACCTTTTCGGAAAGAGATGTTGGAATTGCACTATCCTACCGTGACAAAAACCATTTTGGAGCGTCAATATCCAGGAAAACCAACTTTAAAAGTAGCATTTGGAAATGACAACGGCGCCATTTTCGAAAACTCCTCGAAGTTGCGCGCTTCTCCCTTCGTGACGTCACGATGGCCAAGATCGTCCGGACAAACAAACTACCAAGTTCACCACCCCCCCCTGGTCATATATGATTCCTATTATCGATACATAGATTTGGTAATCCGCTGGTCAAGAAAAACGCAGCTTCTGAATGGGAACCTTCCCGGGGAAGTCCCGGGGCAATCACAAGATTATCTTCTATCAGTTTCAGGTGACTCTCGAAGATGGAAGGTGTAAAGTCTGCTGTGTTAGTCATATTTTTTCTCACCTTCTTCGGACTTTGCTCCGCCAAACCATCAACCCAAGAGTACGTGCTACTGGAAAAGAACCATGATGTCGAAGCTTGGCGAGTGGAAGGCTGGGAAAGGCTCGAGCGACTTCGATCGTCGGAAGAAATATTCCTGACCTTCGCTCTCAAGCAAAGTAACTTGGAATCTTTGGAACGTATCTTCTGGGAAGTCTCTGATCCGAAATCTGAGGAGTATGGAAAGCATCTCTCCTTGTCTAACCTAACACAGCTGATAGCGCCATCAGAAGCGACGATTTCGGCCGTTCAGAGATGGCTCCGAAGTTATGGCGTCCATTCAAGCGACTGCAGCTCCATTCTCACGAAAGATTTCATGACTTGCCGGATGTCTTGCCAATCGGCTGAAGCGATGCTTGTTGGCGCAAAATTTTATCGTTTTAAGCACGCCAAACTTTCCAAGCCTGTTGTTCGTTCGGATCAACGCTACTCTGTTCCGAAGAGTATTACTCCGCATGTTGACTTTGTGGGTGGGGTACTTTGCTTTCCAGCTGTTAACGGCCCATCGTCGCCCAAGGTTTTTGACCATGAATTTTTAGACAACATGTTAATAAGGGATCGAATCCACATCGGTGTCTTCCCGAGTGTTTTACGAGAGCGCTATAATGTGTCTGATGTTGTTGGAACCCATCCTGACAACCGCCAGTCAGTGGCACAGTTCCTGGAACAGTACTACAGTCCTACTGATTTAGAAGAATTTTTCTACCTCTTTGGTAGCTCCTTCAAGCACCTGGAGAAAATGACCAAAGTTATTGGCCCGGACAGTGGACGCTCTGGTATAGAAGCCAGTTTGGACACCCAGTACATCATGAGTCTTGGTGCCATGGTACCAACGTGGTTCTGGAGCACTGCTGGTCGCCATGAATCACAAGAGCCCTTTTTAGAGTGGCTTCTGGATGTAAGCAATCGTTCTGAGGTGCCATGGGTGCATAGTGTTAGCTATAGTGACAATGAGGATACACTTGATGTAGCTTACATGAACAGGATCAATGTGGAGTTCCAAAAAGCTGGTGTAAGGGGACTGACATTCTTATTTGCAAGTGGTGACAATGGTGCAGGATGCAAAAAGAAGAAATTCCGCCCTATGTATCCTTCGTCTTCTCCATATGTTACCACTGTGGGAGGAACAGCTTTTGACGATCCCTTCACTGTGTCTGACGAGTATGCCTATGACATCAGCGGTGGAGGATTCAGTAATGTATTCTCTCGTCCTTCTTACCAAACTGAAGTTGTTGAAAAATACCTGAAATCGGGGCCTCATATCCCACCCCCATCTTATTTCAACCAAACTGGCCGTGGATTTCCTGACATCTCTGCTGTGTGTAACCACTTCTGGATTGTCAACAACATGGTCCCTGTTCCAGGTGTGATGGGAACATCGGCTTCTACTCCGACAGTGGCTGGCATCATTTCATTGCTAAATGATGCACGGTTACAGAAAAACAAGTCTACGCTGGGATTCTTGAACCCCTTTTTGTATCAGAATGCTGCTACTTTGTACGATGTCACCTCTGGATACAATGACGGATGTCTGTCTGGGGATACTGGGTTTTATGCTACCACTGGCTGGGATCCAGTGACTGGTTCTGGTACTCCTAACTTCCCAGCAATGGTAAAGGCAGCTCTTAATTACCAGTAAAATTGTATTGGGCATTTGATCAAGAACAGATTCAGGATGAGAACACTTTGGTGGAAGGTAGACTGTACATCATAGAAAGTTTATTACAAAAATCTTTGCTACTACAAGCTTTATTTTAAGATAATATGATATGAATTTTCCAAACACAATTATATTGAACTGAAATCATTAATCATAAATAAAAGGCACTCATTATTGCTGTGTATTTTGCAATTAATGGAATGGTAGAGTTTCCCTTATGATGTATGAAATTATGAAATTCAGTAAGGTTGTGTCCAAAGCAGTGGGTGTTTTGGGCGAAAGATCAAGGCCCCCCCTTATTACATAATTGGATCATAGAGGAGGAGCCCAGGGAACCCTTGGTCCTTTCTTTATTTTTAGGCCAAACTTAATCCTGCAGGGCTGAGAAAAAATATTTTTGACACCATCCCACTCTTTTTTAGCCATTAGATAAGTGGGTACCATGGGGACATCATCCCTTGAATGGCCCAAAGGGGGAGGCTGTGCCCAAAAGGGGTACTTTTTGCAGGCCCTGGGTATATGAATGGGTAGGGATTTCACGAGTTGAAGCATATCTAAGGGCATCAGGGGTTCAATAATGATTGAAGTAGCCAGCAGGGTTGAATAGAATACCCGACTGTATCAGCAAGGGGCCATTAATCCTGTATCTCTTGGGGGGTCTGGGGGCGTGCTCCCTCACAAAAGTTTAAAATTTCAAAGCCCTAAAATGTGATTTCCAGCATTCTGGGCACTAAATTAAGTACAAAAGAGTCTGTTTTTGATTCAAGAAAGAGTAGTTTTCATTCAGGTTCCAGTTATGAGCCACACAACTTACAAGCACTAACCAAACCTACATTTCAACGAGAACAATTTCTATCTAAACGTTCAAAGAAATGTGTGAGAAATTGACTGAAATACAGCGTTTGCATAACTAAAGCAATAATAATTGAAGTAGCCAGCAGGTTTGAATAGAATACCCGATTGTATCAGCAAGGGGCCATTAATCCCGTACCTCTAGGGGGATTTGGGGGCATGCTCCCTCACAAAAGTTTGAAATTTTAAAACCCTATAATGCGATTTCCAGCATTCTGGGGACTAAATTAAGGACAAAAGAGTGTGTTTTTGATTGAAGAAAAAGTAGTTTTCATTCAGGTTATTATAAGCCACACAATTTACAAGCACTAACCAAACGTGCATTTCAGTGAGAACAAATTCTATCTAAATGTCCAAAGAAACGTGTGAAGAATTGACTGAAATACAGTGTTTGCATAACTAAAGCATCACCCAAACCCAGTGGGCATTTACGTTTTCTTTCAGATTTTATGATATGTTATTTGTTGACGACATCGGTGGCACTAGTTGTTTCTTCTTTTGGGGAGAAAAGCTGACTTCTCTGAGTAAAATAACCGATGCGCTTCATCGGTCATCGGTGCTTATTGAAACCCTTGGGGTATGGAATCTGTCATTTTGGGAGGTAAAGAGGCCCAAAAGGGCTAACAGGTGCATTGTTTGACTGTGAAAAAGTAGAGAAGACATTCTAGCTTTGTGATTTTTTCATATTTTTAAGCCAGTGCATTTACAACAGTTTATAGGGGATGCAAAGATGTAACTTAAAGTGAAAGGGGTACCATTATTGGTCAATAGAAGGTATATGAAGGGTACCTTCTCTGTCCAAAAATAAGGGGTTGAACTTCAGAGTGGAGGCGCTCCCCCCCCCCCCCCCAGCTTAATTTAGATCTGAAGTCACCTCCATATCAAGGCTGTGCTCTAAGGAAAATTGAAGGAAGCCCAGTGCTCTGAAACTGTAAAATCTAGGGTGCCCAGCATATTTGTATGAAAAATCTGAGGTTTTCTAGTCGCCCGAGGGCAAAAGTTAGGCGCCATGCCATGCGCCAGGGGCCACTGGGCTCTGCTAGAGCACAGCCCTGCATATAGTATGGACAATGAAAATGGAGGCACAACAGAAGATAGTTTACTACTGTAAGAGAGCTCTCCCTTAGCCTTTCTTCAAGGACTAGATTTGTCTCTGCAATGGTTGACCAGACATTTGCATGGGGTTCAGATCTGTGCTCTAGCAGTACCCAGTGGTCTCTGGTACTTACATGTAACTTTGCTTGCTGTTAGGCAAAAAGGAAATTTAGTTTTTCACAAAAAATCACATACTGGGTACCTTGGATTCTTGCATTAGCCTCTCACAATAATATTTTAAGTACAGCCTTAGGGATTCCTTTATGCTTGCTTTGAATGATGGGGTTAATGTGGCAAAGGCCAGTGTATTATTCAGTGTATATCAGTGTATGTTTCTCTTTACAGTGATTTGGATCCTATGAAATAAAAATACCGGGCACACAGCTCCAGGCCAGTGTGGTGTCCAAAAAAGTAGGGGGCTTGCCATCTTGGTTGGTACAGCTGGATAGCCCAGGGACTGCTGTAAAAGTGGGTGGGTGGATCAGACCTGGGAAGCAAAACTAGTGGGGTAGGGAGGGGGCTATGATGACACAACCCCTTCAGTAAGCAGCAGTGTTCACCAGAGGCTTTGACTGGCAAGTACGTTGCTCTTACTTTGCCCTAGTCTGCTGAATCAGGCCTCTGCTGAGAGTGATTATCATGATAATCGCAGAGCTCAGTGGGAGGTGCAGACATTCACCCAGTGTTGTGGGTGGGGAGGGTCAAAGTCTTGGTACCTAGGACATACTTAGTGGAGGACCTGTACATACTCACTGAAGCCATGTTTACATAAATTCAGTCAGATATATGTTGTAGTTTATTTAATATTTGTAATATTTCTTTTCCTTTTGTTTCAACTTTATTAGCATACATTACCATACCCCCCCCCCCCCCAAAAAAAAAAAAAAAATTGCCAATGAGATAAAAAAAAATTAACTACAACATATATATGAATGTAGTAACTATAAGAAATTACAAAATTATTCAAATATTGGCACCATGTATGAAAATGGTCTGTAAGGGTTCTTTGATACATTTACCCTCAGGTACAGTTGGGTGATGTGAGGAAAAGTTCACTTTTTAAAGAATCCGAGTACGACTTAAGCATGTTTGTATAGAGTTTGTCAAACCCAAGACTGTTGTGGCTCAATGATTTTAAGCTTTATTTAACTGCTGTTTTATTTTGTTTTTATTTATCGTTATGTTGATAACAAAGTTTCATAACTCTAAAATCAATGCCTGTTGTCATTCATCTTGAAGAGTGGATGCTTGAATTCAGAATTGACTTGTTTCTTCTTTTTTGACAAGAATGGGTGACTTAGTGAATACTGTATGTGGACTCTCAGGTAAAAAATTTTATTGAAAAAACAAGATTTTTAAAATGATATGAGAATACTATACTAATAATGATAACAACAAAATATCCATGTTCAGTCACATCTCTGTTATAAGTTACACAAAGTGGTATGCATATAGAAGCCTCTGTACAAACAATCACTACAGTACCATTATTTCACAAGTCTTTCTTTTCGTGGTTATTTGTTATGACAAGAACTCCTTCATTAATACCTGAGTGAGTTCAACGACAAATGGTTAAAATGCAAAGATTACAATAGGCAAAATTTTCATTTGTCATTTACTTATTTGCCCTTTCGCAGACTTATTACTAAATAATCATAGAATAATTATACCTGGGCAGGAGCTCTCAGCAGTTAGTAAAATCCAACTAGTGGTCTATTATCAATGCCGCATTCTGATTGGTTGAGCTACTACTTGGCTATATGTTATAGTCCACTAGTAGCGAAAAGTGCCGGCTTTTTGGCGGCAAAAAAGGATTAAGGTCCAGCTTTAACTACTGGTAGCTAAAGTTGTTTTGTCTCGATATTTTTGACAATGCAACTAGTTGGATTTTACTACAACAATAATTATTCCTCTTGCCCTCATTGCCTCTGAGTCAATAGCCTATGAGGCCTGCTATTGACTTATAGCCCAATTGGGCTCGAGGAATAATTGTTAAATAAACCCTCGTAGGCTTAATGGGGGAAGCCCCTGGACAAATATACAGAAATTCTGTAGCCTAAAATGTGTGAACATCATTTTTTTTCGTAAATGTAAGATTTCAATGTCAGTTTGGAGTATTGGGGGGAGAGTACTCCCAATAATGGTCTACCCCAAGGGGTACCTTCTTCTGGTATATGAAAGAGCAGGGACTTCCCTAGTTAATGTACAAGAAAGGGTGAGGGAAAAATATGATTGCAGTCTGCGAAATGACCTAAGAGGGGTAACAAAGGGCCATGTAAAAGACAAGAGAACTTCCCAGTTTCATGGTGTTATTTTAGTTATATATAAAAGATGGAGTGTTTACACACCATGGTCTGATTTTGAAGAAAAACACCACATCCTTACTTATCTGCGTCTCATTAGATAATGAAAGGTTAAGAAAGAAGCACTTGATTTGTGCTTCAGAGATGTAGCATTAATTTTTAAACTAAGTATGTGAAGGATTTTTATAACCCTAAAAAACAAAGGTATGCAAAAGTGGTACCTTTTTTTGTCTAAAATGGTCTATTGAAGGGTAGGGGGTTGGACCTTCTGTTGAGCCTCCCCGTCCAAAAACATTGAGTCTCCTCTGCCACTGGGGGATGGAGTTGTTTTCAGTGATTCTTTATCCTCAAGTGAGGTCAAATAGTTAGGACATCTTAATATATCAAACTGGCTCTCATTCTGGTGACATGATTTCTTTCCTGGGTTAAATATTAATCATCTTCATCACCGTGTGTAAAGAACACTACACTCTCAAGATTATTTAGGTGTATCCCTAAAGACCTAAGGGCATCAAGGGCAGACAGCATAGGTTAATACCTGAGTGTGCGGCACGCTTTCTGAAGTCCTTACCATATTTCAGACCAAAATCTGCGATTTTCCCTACCCTATTTTAGACCTGATCAAAAATTTGATACCCAATTTCAGAGCTGAAGCCCTGAAACTCGGCGTAGACCGTAGCGCGTGACAAGCTGTTATGGCACGTACACGGTTGGCGTAAACAAAAAAAGGAAAGTGGTCTTATCGCCCGGGGGGGTACTCCCATACATTACCTATACGGGTATGTGCCGCCCAAAGGGGTCGTGATTTTGAAGCTCCTGATTTAGAACGGGGTATCCATTTCAGACGCGTTTTCTAGAAAGGGGTACAATATTTCGAACGCACAAAAGCTCCACTTTTGTAAGCAGCCATTTGAAATTATTCAAGGACAGATTGCTTTCAAAAATACGGTTCAATGCGTTAACAAGCAAACTGTTGTACTCTTCAGTTGCACCCTAGAACGGAGTATAAAAAATTGACCCATTTCTAGAACGGGGTAGCAGTTTTAGGGTGAATTCTAGAACGGGGTATAAAAGATTGGCCCATTTCTAGAACGGGGTATCAATTTTAGGGGAATTTTTTTTTAGAACGGGGTGCTAATTTGGAGTCCCGGGCGGCACATACCCACCCAAAAAATACCCAAGTGCCCCCCCCCGGTCTTATCGCCAAATGATGAAGAAGTAGCTTCTTCTAAAAGACATACCCAATTCATGAAGACTGAAGTGCACAAACCATACCCTATTTCAGACCAAAATGGTCAAAATTGATACCCTATTTCAGACCAAAACAGCAAAAAAAACAGGCTCTTTGGCGCCGCACATACCCTATAATTATAAGGGCGTACCATCTCCCCCCACCCCGGCGGGGGTAAAAATTAACTAGAACCCAAACTACAGAACCCTTAATTGGCGCCCGAAAACGTTTGCTTTTTTGTCCAATCAGAGGGTAGCAGACCTGGGTGTCACGTTTCGTGTGTTGTTACACCCAAAAGTGCCTGCCATGTGAATGTTTCAGTTTGTCCTGGCGTTTGCAGAGGCTTCGCTCTTTGTAAAAAGTGGCAATCTTGGCCAAAAATGCAAGAGAAATCGCTGGACCTTTCGCGGGCACACGACTTTCTTCCTTTCCGCGCTAAAACTTGAAATTTCCCCCAGCCATTATGAAATTTAAATGGTTGATAAAGAGTGAAATATCCGCGGACGCAATGAATACAAACCAAAACACAAAGGAATACATCAGAGGTAAGTCTTCTTTGTTCACATATATCTTTATTAAGCGTTCGCAAACCTGTTTATTTTACATTTTAGACAATATCCCGTGTCGTCCGTATTGTTTATTAACGCGACACCGGTTAACTCAAAGGTCGTATGGGTCACCTGTGCTTGAATAGAGACCTCGAGTCTAATATATGTATTACGACAGGAACAGAAACACGAACAAAAGCGTCTCTAAAAATTATATCGACTATTACATTAAAAGTAAAATAGTAGTCTCCTTTGGAAAGTAAATTTCTGCGGATGTGACGGTCAATTACCAAGTATCCGTGACACGCTCGGGTCACGCAATGCTCCCCACCCCACGCAACAGAAGTTGGTTTACGAAATCGCACCTTAATAGACTGTTCACAGTCCCTTGTTGTTACGAAAGGTTGATGAGAATTAGCGCCAAAAGCGTTTATCTTAACCAGGTCTATAGCTTGAAGACGACGGGCAAAGCTTCCCAACCCCCACCCTCTCGGTCATGGGCTCCTATAATAGGAGACCGTGAACAGTCAAATCATATATCAAGTAAAACCTTGAATGGCTTGAACGTTTGAACCATAAGTAGGTGGATTATGATCATTCGGGTTTGTGTAGTCCTGGAATTTACTGTTGTTGACAGTCACTGATATTTTGATAACTTATATGTGCTGTGACTCCTAGAATGACCACTGTACAGGTTGCCAAAACGACATTCACTGTCGACAACAGTCCTATTCAGGATTAGACTCTCCCAGAGGACAATATTCTACATACTTACCACATCTCAATTAAGTATTATGCACATCTCCTGTATTGGGAGGCAATGATCACAGGCCACCCAGCTATTGGTAGGACTCGAGGCCAATCAGGAGGATTGTGAAATGAGATGAAAAATACCTCCAAGGTTGGGGGGGAATTTTACAAGACCCCAAGGTCAAGTGCTTTTCAATAAAAAAAGTACCCCGGTTGTCCACCCATTATATCTGCATCGGATTCCGTTTGTTATCATTTACGATGGTTGCACCCTACCCTGGGTGTCAGAGACTTTTCTAGCGCGGTTTCCGGTTTCTGTCAAATCTTTATAGTGACCCGCCTTCGGCCAACACCGAAAATTCCCGCCACACGCGAGAAAAACCTCTGGTACCCAGGGTAGTTGCACCCTGAGTAGCTGACGAAGCAACTATTAACAAATTGATTCACCCATCACGTACAACTGTTAACGAAGACTACAAAAGCACGCGTGGAATGTATGTGATTGTGAAGCCTAGAGGATAATGGGAAAAACCCATTTTCGCTTCGCTGGTAGAAAGTACTCTCCCACTCAAAATCCCGCCAGCTATTTAACGCCGCTATATAAAATGTTTAATCAAAACATCAGTACAGTAAAAGAACACCTGGAGAAAGATTCACGGAAGTCAGGGAGCTTCACGAAGTCTGCTGGATTGGCAGTTTCGCTAGTTGGCAGGGTAACCCAACGACGGTTTCCTCCTAAATGCATTGAAAACACATTTTAGGCTAGCCAGAGTACTTTTAGATCTATAGACACATTCTAAGCGACGCTATAAAATTTAAATCAGTTCGGTCATCCTAGGGCAACTCGAGTCTTTTCGAAATTACAAGGGCCCGGCTGCAGTATTATTTTCCCGCAAATTTTAGATGCAATTTAAAGTTTTACGAAAGTAATAGTTTTTCCGATTCCTCTCTCCATCGCATTTTTGAATCAGAACATTTTAGGTTTCCTTTTTCTACGAAAATAGCTTAACCTAGGAAGTGAAAATCGAAAAAATAAAACTTTAGAAAATCGTAGGGAATTTTACCTCTTTTCTGTATATCTCTAAAACAGAACCAGTCTTTTTAAACCTTATCCGACCATAAATCCGCATTACGACATTAATGCCCACCATTGCCCACCATACATATCTCCATGGCTAGTACATTTCAATGTAAACATTGTCAATGTTTTATATTCAAAATATGTAATAAAAGTCGTACTAATTAATGTACTAGCCATGGAGGTGTGTATGGCGAGCATTAATTTGGATTAATTAGCACAACGTCAAAACAGTGAAAGTAGTAATGAGGATTTTTGGTCGCGGTTCTTGGTAGGCAAGGTTGGTCTTGAAATTCCAAGATGTTGCAGTGAATCAATCAAAGTTTCAGACATTAAAGTACTTATCATGAACATTATGTGATAAGGTTTAAAAAGACTGATTCTGTCGAGCCGTTTTAGAGATAATACAGAAAAGCGCTAAAAGTCAAAATTTAGAATAAATTTGCACTTAGACAGCTGGTGGGAAAACAGGTTAGTTTCCATGATTGCAAAAAGAAAAATACACCAAAAGTTCCATGCATCGAAATACGATATTAAGCAGCCTTCTGACGCTACTGAAGATTAATTCGAGTTATTTAGAACTTATTTATTAAACAATTTTACACGTCTATTGAAAATATAGGGTTTGAAATATATTTACCTTTTATTTGAATTCAAACATTCAGAATTTTTTACTTTTCAAGGATGCCATTTTGCTAAACACTACACTTTAAGTTCCTGATACCGGATTTTCAGTAGCAGGTCTAGATATCGCGCGAAATTCGGATTTAATCGATTTCAAAGTTTTTTTGTTTATTGTTGTCATAGTTGTATCGATTTTACTTTAAACTTCATTTTCACAAACTTAGATTCACAGTCAATCACTGGTGAAAATTTTGTGGCGATCGGACAAGGATAAAATCACTTTTAGGCGATTGAAAAACATCGGTATGGTCTCCAAAAAACTGTATCGAGACACCTTAACTGACGTAAATTAGCAATGGCCTAATCACCGTCTTGCTCTCGGCAACGTAGTATGGAGTGCCGAAACAGCGATCGTTTCATTGATTTCAGGAAAATTGTTCGATCAGCGATTCTGCTAACTCTCTACACAACCTTCTTACGCTTTTAGGATATTATTTTTAAAATTGTGATGAAAAGAAAAGTCCGGGATGCTGTAATATTAATATAGGAATGACCACGTGCACAGAAGTTTACAAATGTGTTGAGCCAATGTCATTTCGCAGGCACATTTGACAAGTGCCTGCATTGATCATTCTTGGTGAGAGGATATGTTCCTGGGACATTCACATAATTCCTTCATTTTTCGGAAGCTCTCCAAGATGAAAAGGATGAGGTCCGACTTAATCACGTTGTATCTTAGCCTGCTTGGTCTTTGTTCCGCTACGCAGCAAACCGACGAGTACGTCGTCCTCGAGAAGACCCATGATATCAAAGCTTGGCAAGAAGAAGGCTGGGAAAAGCTTGAGCGACTTCCACCGTCGGAAGGAGTATTTCTGACCTTCGCGCTGAAGCAAAGTAACTTGGAAACTTTGGAACGTGTCTTCTGGGAAGTCTCTGATCCACGATCTAAGGAGTATGGAAAGCACCTCTCCTTATCCAAACTAACGCAGTTGATAGCGCCATCAGAAACCACAATTTCAAACATTCAGGCGTGGCTCGGAAGTCATAACGTCCAATCGAGTGACTGCCATACTATTTTCACCAAAGATTTCATGACTTGCCGAATGTCCTGCAAATCTGCTGAAGCGATGCTTGTTGGTGCTAAATTCTACCGTTTTAAGCACGCAAAACTTACGAAGTCTGTGGTTCGTTCGCTTCAACACTACTCTGTTCCGAGAAGTATTGTGCCGCATGTAGACTTTGTGGGTGGGGTGCTTCAGTTTCCTGCCGTAAAAGGCCCTTCTTTGCCCAAGGCTCGTCGTCGTGAATTTTCGGAGAACATGTTAAAAAGAAATCTCATCTACACCGGGGTCTATCCTGATATTTTACGAGAGCGCTATAAGGTGTATGATGTTGTTGGAACCCATCCTCACAACCGCCAGTCAATTGCATCATTTCTGGAAGAGTATTACAGTCCTGCAGATCTGACGGCATTTTTCGACATATTTGGTAGTTCCTTTAGGCACCTGAAAGACGTGACAAAGGTGATTGGCCCAAACAATGGCCCCCCTGGTTCAGAAGCAAGCCTGGACATCCAGTATATCATGAGTCTTGGTGCTATGGTACCAACCTGGATCTGGAGCACTCCTGAGTCCTCACAAGACCCATTTTTAGGGTGGCTTCTGGATATAAGCAATCATTCTGAAGTCCCTTGGGTGCATAGTGTTAGCTACAGTGGCTATGAGGACGAATATGATGTATCATACATGAACAGAGTCAATGTAGAGTTCCAAAAAGCTGGTGTGAGGGGGCTCACAATTTTATTTGCAAGTGGTGACGATGGCGCAGATTGCAAAAATTCAAAATTTCGCCCCGAGTATCCGTCTTCATCTCCTTACGTCACTACGGTTGGAGGAACGGAACTTAAGGAACCCTTTACCTTGCTTCCTGAATATGGCCATGAAATTAGTGGTGGAGGTTTCAGTAATGTTTTCCCGCGTCCTTCGTACCAAAATTACGCTGTTGAAAAATACTTAAAGTCGGGTTCCCACATCCCACCCACATCGTACTTCAACCCAAATGGCCGTGGATATCCTGACATCTCAGCTGCTTGTGATTCTTTCTGGATCGTCGACAACCTGTGCCTTGAATCTGTGTATGGTACATCGGCTTCTACTCCAACAGTGGCTGGCATCATCTCATTGCTAAATGATGCACGGTTACAAAATAACAAACCTACACTAGGATTCTTGAACCCCTTTTTGTACCAGAATTCTGCGACCATGTATGATGTCACTACTGGGCACAATGAAGGATGTCTACCTGGGGATATTGGGTTTTATGCTAGCACTGGCTGGGATCCAGTCACTGGCTGTGGTACTCCTAACTATCTAGCAATGGTGAATGCAGCCCTTAAGTACCTTTAAAATTGCATCAGACATTTGATCAAGAACAGTTTGAGTGCAGTGAGAACGTTGTAAGGTAGATTAATATATCATAAAATGTTTATTACACAATTTGTTTGCGACTGCAATTTTTATTTTTAAATGATAAAAATAACGACTAGTAACAAGGGTCATGTTCCTCACTGAAACTGCAATGTAACACGGGTGAGCGAGGATGTTTTTAGTAAATTCTAGGCGTACCCACTCCAGGGACACTTTGTGGAACATTCATCAGTATGTGTGTTTTGAACAAATTTTTAGGCAAATCGTCTCTATAAGAGTAAAGACACTTAGCATGCAAATTTGATAGCGCTAAGGCATATTAAAAGACAAAAACGCCCACTTCCGGTTGACGTGTGTCGCTCAAAAACGTCGTTGCGTAAACTCCCTAAAAGGGACTTTAAGATCCAATGACGCGACGGCAACAAGAACGTGGCTTAAAAAGTGAATTTCCGTTCTTTGAGTCTTTATCGCAATTATTCCTACCCACTTACTTTGTCAAATGTAGGCGAACCCTCCTGGAATTGAATTCTTAGGGACCATATCCAAGTTAAAAAAGATAAATTAAATTTCGTCGTTGTTTGTTTATGTCCTCCATAACACGCGAAATTAGGCATTTTTACGTCGTAGTCGTGCAAAAACGGGCAAAGAAATGTACAAAAAAGCGTGATGCACGTGCAAAGTTGTTGTTTTGCTTATAAAAGCTATTGTTTTTTTTGACGTTCTCGTTGCCGTCCGCGTCGTTGGATCTTAAAGTCCCTAATATCTAACTTAAACGCTAACATGTTCTTACATCTTGTAAACAGGGCGAGAATTGAAAAACAAGGGTCAAAAACATATCCAGAGGCATTGTGTTGGAAAAAGCTGGTAATTGCTTTAATCTTAATCAACATTTCATGCTTATTTTGGATAAACCTGATAAACCTGTTACCAGAGAATAAAATGCCATTTTAGCGGTGAAATGACGTCACAAATATTTACATAAAAATGCCCAAATTCGCCGTAAGTTCCCAGTATAAGAGGAATCTAAATAACCGCAAATACTTCACAGTTTTGCAGAATTCAACTCTGCATCGTACGAGTTTTTAACTATAATCAGAATTGATTTTAGGTGATATGCACACGTGCAGAAAATTTCCTAAAGAAACTGAATAATTATAAGAGAGATTTCTCGAAACGTTTTTGTTGCCCTTCCGCTCAATGCTCAAAAAAGGTACTTTTGAAAATTCCATTTAAAAATGCCAGTTTAGAACTCAACGGGGCTTCGTGGAGGCGGTTTTTACTCTGAAAAGAACTCTGGGAAAAAAAATTAATTTGAAGCGTAAAAAGTACAGAGATGTCAACCGACAACCGAGAGGTGATTGATCGTTTGGAATATGCACTGAGAAGGAATGATATTTCTATACTATGGCACTCCAACTATTATGCCCAGTACACGAGCAAAGAAGACGTGAACGTTTATAGCGAAAGTTCCTTGAACATGCCGACGAATGAAAGAAAGATAACGACGCTCCTGCCTCGTTCCTATGCTACACATAGCCAGGCTATTTTTATGGATAACACGTTACTTGTCGTCTCCGTTAGGTCTCTGCCCTTTCTGCCACAACAAAATACCTCTCCCAGGCGTGTGTCGGTTCAAATAACTTAACCTTTCTCCGCTGCATACTATAGCTTATCGCACAACCAGATAAGTGCAGATCAGTTTCACTTCTTGCTGGGGACTGTGTTTTCTCTGTAGACCTTTGGAAAGAATGCAAACTTGCTCCCGCTTAGTACCTGGTACTTTGCCCCCGCTGAAATCAGATCAAACTCGCCAGCAACTTGGAGACGGACTTTAGGCTGATTTAGCAACAGGACGGGAACGTCAGTTGACGACGGGACAGCGCGCAGAAAGGACTAAACTCGACTTCCGGTGCCCAATTTGTCGCTCTGCCATTGGTCAAGCCAGTTGTTTGATTTGCGCGCCCCGTCGTCAAATGGCGTTCCGGTTCTGTTGCTAAATCAACCTATTGTGATGAGACGGGGCTGCTTCGAAAATTTGCTGACGCCACAGCTGATAAGCGCTCCTTTGGGTTTTCTCTTTGGTAAAATATGAATTTGCTCCAAGCCAAGGGCATCATCTATGGCGTAGTGGTGGTTAAAAATTAGCCGCCAAGCATATTGGGCGGGGGAGCACCTTTCATCAAGTCGTACACTCTAAGGAGCTCGTGAAGCGTTTTCGCAATGCTGTTCATATCTAGCTTGAGTTATAAATTAAATTTTACAGCTAGACACTATCCTGGCTGAGAGTGTCTTGGAAGAATAGTGCGTGACAACGAAGACCAAGAATCCCTGTGCACAATCTTCAAGCAGTTTAATCTGTTTTCAAAAAATAAGCACCCTTCTCGCAAAGACGAAATTCAGAATTCTCTTCTAAATGCCCTAGAATATTGAGAGAGACAACTGGGAATTTGTAAGGGATAGATTGAAAGTAAAGGAAAAAATTAAGCTAAACTGGATTTTTACATTACCATCCACATTAACAAGGCTCCAACGTTCTATCACTTGTATGACGTAGCAAAATGTAGCAAAAAAGCAGGCTGAACAAATAGGTTCTCGAGCAGGCTCGCTAGGCTTATCAGCAAATCTGTGTGTTTTTTGACAGATACAGAGAAGACACAGTCAATCTGACACAAGGAAGCGGCATGCAAAAGCATTTAGGCCTATAAGAAAAGTCATTGAAGGAGGCAGTGTCCCCCTCGGGAAAAACTTGAAAAACTTCCTACCAATGCCAGACAACAAAGGAGACTTAGCAAGGTTTCATTCAGAATATATAACGGAGAAAGCTACAGACAAGATACTAATAGCAGCTGGCGGTTTGAAGACGAAATGGAAGTTCGCTCATCAGATAATAAAGTAGACCTCTTTGTTGTAAGAGCTAGCCACGAAAAGTATATACTGACCTCATATTGCACTGCCACCACGTAAGATGCCGCATAGCTGCTGTGTTAGCAACATAGACCGTTAAAATCGAATACTGCAAATCAAAACGAAAGATCGGAAAATTGTACAAAGTTTCCAAGTTACTCCACAATTCGTTGTCAATGTTATCACAAAATCGATAACAAGTTACACCTAGATCTTGCAAGAATTTGTTACATTTTCAGTTGGAAGCTCCTTGAACTGGCTGCTCATGGAACCTTAACCTTTATATTTATCAAGCAGCTTTTAAAATTATAATTGTTCCTTCATCAACCCAGCTTTTTCTGCTGTAGCTTTTCCTTCTCTCGGCTACTCTTGCTAGCAATAACAAGGATGTGCTCCAATAACAACATTCTAGAGAGCCCACTACTCTGAAATCGTGAAATCTAGGGTGCCCAAGGTATACTTTTTCCTGCAAAAAAAACTGAGATTTCCTAGTCGCCCAAGAGTAAAAATATAAGGTGCCAGGAGGCCTCTGGGCGCTGCTAGAGGACAGCTCTCAATAATGTCTTTAATCTTTTTTTATTTTTCGCAATGAAATGATTATTCAATTCTTTTGTTTCCCACCAAAAAAATATTATTTCGCATATACAAATTATCAGTAAATAAATATTCGTCTCTGATGTAATAACCCATCAACATGTGAGGTTTTGACAGTTTGGCCTAATTGACATAATTGATTCATGTAACCAAGGGAAAGATGTATGTGAATTAGCCTAGCGAAAACGCGTAAACGAGTTCGTCGTTCACTGTAAGGTAGTAGAAAAGCATTATAAACGAGTTAAAAAATTACAAAACTTTACTGACCTTCGTTTTTCTTATATTAAGAATATTAAAACTGATGTCCCTCGAGTGGTAGATATGCCCTAACAGCCATTTTCAATCATTCTAATTGGTCAATAACGTATTGTGACAGTTTTGACAAGAGCCTGCATCGATCATGATTCTTGATGGAATTATATGTTCCCGGGACAGTCACACAATTCCTCCAGTTTTCAGAAGCTCTTCAAGATGAAAGGGTTCAAGTCCATGTTAATCTTAATTTATCTTACCTTGCTCAATCTTTACTTCTCTAAGTCACGAACCGAAGAGTACGTCGTCCTGGAAAAGAGCCATGATGTCAAAGCCTGGCAAGTGCAAGGCTGGGAAAAGCTTGAGCGACTGTCACCGTCGCAAGAAATATTTCTGACCTTTGCTCTCAAGCAAAGTAACGTGGAGACTTTGGAACGTGTCTTTTGGGAAGTCTCTGATCCAAGATCTAAGGAGTATGGAAAGTACCTCTCCTTATCCAAACTAACGCAGTTGATAGCGCCATCAGAAACCACAATTTCAAACGTTCAGGCGTGGCTCAGAAGTCATAACGTCCAATCGAGTGACTGCCAAACTATTTTCACCAAAGATTTCATGACTTGCCGGATGTCCTGCAAATCTGCCGAAGCGATGCTTGTTGGTGCTAAATTCCACCGTTTTAAGCACGCAAAACTTTCCAAGCCCGTGGTTCGTTCACTTCAGCACTACTCTGTTCCGAGAAGTATTGCGCCGCATGTAGACTTTGTAGGTGGTGTTCTTCACTTTCCAGCCCTAAAAGGCCGTTCGTCGCGCAAGATTCTTCATCGTGAATTTTCGAAGAACATGTTAAAAAGAGATCTTATCTACAGCAGGGTCAATCCTGATATTTTACGAGAACGCTATAAGGTGTATGATGTTGTTGGAACCCATCCCAACAACCGCCAGTCAATAGCATCGTTTCTGGAAGAGTATTACAGTCCTGCAGACCTAAAGGCATTTTTTGACATATTTGGTAGTTCCTTTAGGCACCTGAAAGACGTGACAAAGGTGATTGGCCCAAACAATGGCCCCCCTGGTTCAGAAGCAAGCCTGGACATCCAGTATATCATGAGTCTTGGTGCTATGGTACCAACCTGGATCTGGAGCACTCCTGAGTCCTCACAAGACCCATTTTTAGGGTGGCTTCTGGATATAAGCAATCGTTCTGAAGTCCCATGGGTGCACAGTGTTAGCTACAGTGGCTATGAGGACGAATATGATGTATCATACATGAATAGGGTCAATGTAGAGTTCCAAAAAGCTGGTGTGAGGGGGCTCACATTTTTATTTGCAAGTGGTGACGATGGCGCTGATTGCAAAAATTCAAAATTCCGTCCAGAGTATCCGTCTTCATCTCCTTATGTCACCACCGTTGGAGGAACGGCACTTAATGACCCCTTCACCTTGCCTGCTGAATATGGCCATGAAATTAGCGGTGGGGGATTCAGTAATGTATTTGCACGTCCTTCGTACCAAACTGATGATGTTGAAAAGTATCTGAACTCAGGGCCACACATGCCACCCACATCGTACTTCAACCCAAATGGCCGTGGATATCCTGACATCTCAGCTGTATGTTATAAGTTCTGGATCGTCGACAACATGTACCTTGAACTTGTTTATGGTACATCGGCTTCTACTCCAACAGTGGCTGGCATCATCTCTTTGCTAAATGATACAAGGTTACAAAATAACAAGTCTACACTGGGATTCTTGAACCCCTTTTTGTATCAAAATGCTGCGACAATGTATGATGTCACTACTGGGTACAATGAAGGATGTCTACCTGGGGATATTGGGTTTTATGCTAGCACTGGCTGGGATCCAGTCACTGGCTGTGGTACTCCTAATTATCTAGCAATGGTGAATGCATCCCTTAAGTACCATTAAAATTGCATCAGACATTTGATCAAGAACAGTTTGAGTACAATGAGATCGTTGTAAGGTAGATTAATATATCATAAAATGTTTATTACACAATTTGTTTGCGACTGCAATTTTTATTTTTAAATCATAAAAATAACCACTAGTGGCTCCTTATAAAAGGTTTGATGTTTTAGTAACAAGGGTCATGTTCCTCACTAGTGATACTGCA
Organism: Porites cylindrica; assembly: GCA_964035525.1. Classification (NCBI taxonomy): domain Eukaryota; kingdom Metazoa; phylum Cnidaria; class Anthozoa; order Scleractinia; family Poritidae; genus Porites; species Porites cylindrica. Next base: position 19,109,278 of record OZ037784.1, read on the forward strand.
ATGTAAGACGGGTGAGCGAGGATGTTTTTAGTTTTTTAATTCTAGCCGTACCCACTCCGGAGACACTTCGTGGAACATTCATCAGTTTGTGTGTTTTGAACAAATTTTTAGGCAAATCGTCTCTATAAGAGTAAAGACACTTAGCATACAAATTTGGTAGCGCCAAGGCTTATTAAAAGAGAAGAAAGCTCACTTCCAGTTGATAAGCGTCGCTCAGAAACGTCGTTGCGTAAACTGGGGACTTTAAGATCCAACGACGCGGACGACAACGACAACGTCAACAAAACAATTTTTTTAATTAGCAAAACAAGAACTTCGCACGTGCATCACACTTTTTTGTACGACTAAGGCGTGAAAATGCCTAATTTCGCGTTTTATGGAGGACGTAAACAAGCAACGACGAAATTTTATTTCTGTTTCTGAGCTTGAATTTGGTCCCTTGAAATTCAGCTTCAGGAGGGTTCGCCTACAATTGACAAAGTACGTGGGTAGGAATAATCGCTATAAAGACTGCAAGAACGCAAATTTACTTTCTAAGCGACGTTCTTGTTGCCGTCGCGTCTTTGGATCTTAAAGCCCCTGATATCTAACTTAAACGCCGACGTGTTCTTACATCTTGTATACGGGGCGGGAATCTGAAAAACAAGGGTCAAAAACATATCCAGAGGCATTTTGTTGGTAAAAGCTGGTAATTGCTTTAATCTTAATCAACATTTCATGCTTATTATGGATAAACCGGATAAACCTGTTACCAGAGAATACAATGTCATTTTAGCGGTGAAATGACGTCACAAATATTTACATAAAAATGCCCAAATTCGCTGTAAGTTCGTAAAGCTTTTTCGCAATGCTGGACATATCATCTAGCTTGAGTTATAAAAAAAATTTGACAGCTGGAGGCCTAGACCAAGAATCTCTGTGCACAATCTTCAAGCAGTTTAATCTGTTTTCAAAAACTAAGCACCCTTCTCGTTAAGAAGAAATTCAGAATTCTCTTCTAAATGCCCTAGAATATGGAGAGAGGCAACTAGGAATTTGTAAATTATTATTAGTAAGGGACAAAAGTAAGTTAAACTGGATTTTCACATCATCATCATCATTAACAAGGCTCCAACGTTTTTATCACTTGTATGAAGTAGCAAAATGTAGCAAAACAGGCTGAACAAATAGGCTCTCCAGCAGGCTTGCTCAGCTTATCAGCAAATCTGTGTGGTTTTTGACAGATACAGAGCAAGACTCAATCAATATGACACAAGGAAGCGGCATACAAAAACATTTAGGCCTATAGGAAAAGGCATTGAAGGAGGCGGTGTCCCTCTCCCGAAAAACTGGAAAAACTTCATAGCAATGCCAGACGACAAAGGAGACTTAGCAAGGTTTCTTTCAGAATATATAACGAAGAAAGCTACAGACAAGATACTAATAGCAGCTGGCGGTTTGAAGACGAAATAGAAGTGCGCTCATCAGGTAATGAAACAAATGTCTTTTGTTGTAAGAGCTAGCCACGGAAAGCAGATGGTGACCTCATATTACACTGCCACCACATAAGATGCGCACAGCTGTTGTGTTAGCAACATATGCAGATATCCTGTTACTTCCGCACATTCGCCTAGTATCCCTAGCCCCATCCTGTGGATGATATGAGGGACCCCGTAAAAGAGAAAGTATTTTAATATGAAGGCCATCCACGGCTCTTCGTTTCCATACCCTTACAGGCTGTGGAACAACGTCATTCTTTCCTCCACAATCATTCGAAGATGTCGGTATTGAGGGTTTTTGTCAGAGGTATGAGCTATTGTTTTCAGAAGAGAAGGTGAGCTAAATGAAGCAAAAGTTAATTCGGCCGAAAAATTCATTTTCAAGACGACATGACGGATTTAAATCGTTTGATCATGTGTGCTCAATTCTCTACTCCAGGGTCGGGAAACCTGAGGCCCATCACTCATCTGGAAACAGGCGATTAGCTGTAATCTTCAACTTTCGCGCCCTGAGCAGATGGGGTAATACAGACACGCAATAATAAGATGCATGCACTCTTGATGACCTAAACTCTATCCCGGAGGCCTGTCAGGAAAATATTTCATGTTCATGCCAACCAGATGTATATAAATGGTAGACTAGAGAAGAACTAAACACAGGTAGAGTGTTTCGAGCAAAAAACTTAACAGGCAGCTCAGTAGGTTATCTATACCCAATCCATGAAGTGCGTAGTTTACGTGTTAATAGTGGACACTGCTAAGGTCTCTTTGTTAATTTCAAATTAGCCCAAAAATAATATGTTTTACTTTCCAAACATAGACAATCGATAGCTGGTAGTTTTTGTCTATGAAAAGAACAATTTGTATTATTTTTTTGGCCATTTTAATATTCCTCGTGATGGTCACTCATGATAATTAGACAGTATTGCGATGTCATTTATGGTGCATAAATTATAAGGTGATTTTTTTGGCTTAAAGAGCAAAATTAACTTTTGTAACCGGTCAGATCTTATCCCGCAGGGCGCAGTGATTTAGAAAACCGACGTTACCAACTTTTACCAAGAATGCGCCCGGAATTTCGTATTGCGGAAAGTTTGTCTTGTCTGTTGATGTATCGGAAAATGAGATCAACGGCAAAGTTTACCATTAACAAGGGTGGCGATTATTCCTTTATGAACAATTTAAATGTGTTTGTTACTTCTTATCAGTTTTGGAATTCTAGAGCGATGAGATATTGTCTATTTACCTTTTGTACCTCGATGAGCGGTCTCTCTGTTTTTAGTTTATGCGAAACTCTGCAACTTCAACATTTGAAAACGAGGCTTGGTGGTGACATGAACCCCGATGCATAAGGACTATTAAGCCATAAGTACGGAAAGGGTACAGTAAGGAGTAATATAGTTGGATGAGAATATCATTAATAACAAAATGTCTAACTTTAAATAGGATGCCAATACCTCGAAATAGGATGCCAAACCTTGCGTGCAGAAAATAAATGACTGCCTTCCCAGATAGCCCGGGGGGGTACTCCTGAGAATTCTTGGTGGGGGTGTGCCGCCCGGTTCTCCAAATCCTGACCCGATTGCAGACCAAAAAATGTAATTTTCCAGACCCGTTTTCAGACCAGACCTCTAAAATCCATACCCGTTTTCAGACCTGGCCTTTAGGCGGAAATTATGTTATCATTACTTAGATTAGAGCGCAAACAAACATAGTCATCAAATCCATTTCGAAATTTCTCTCTCCTTCTTACTCATTTGGAATTGAAACGATAGATCCGTCCATACACTCCCGTAGTTCTCAGGAAAACCATACCCTATTCCAGACCGAAGTGGGCAAAGTGTATAACTGTTTTGAGACCAAAACGGCGCAAAAACCCTACCAGATGGGGAGGCACCTATATAGCTTATATAAGGGAGTACCCCCCCCCCCCCCCCCTTTGCTAGATACCTTCTCATGCTGTTACTGCACCCGCTCTGTCGTTCAAATATAGAGGAGTGTGCAAGGACGCCATGAGGCACCAACGGATCGGCTAAATTGTTCTGGGAAAGAATTACGTCAGCCCAAATGTCTTCAGGACCGTGATGTGCGAGGATCTGCAAGACGAAAAGAAGTGCGACTGGGTAATTGAAGGGCACTGAATACTGAAACTTTTGGCCCATGGAGGCGACCCTAAATTTGATGCAAACTCTGAAATATTCGAGCCACTTAAAATATCTAAAACAAACTAAAGAGGAAACAGTAAGCTTACAAAAAACTTAAGAAAAGGCGTTTGTTTTGCGTAAGTACATAAAGGCAAACAATTGATAGGCCTCCAGCTGAATGCAACTTGTGATATCTAGCGCTGTATTAAAGAGTTCCGGTTTCCGAGTCTAGCTATCATTATATCCAGATCCAAGCTGGCGTATCCCTTAATAATAACAATAATAATAATAATAATAATAATAATAATAATAATAATGATAATAATAATTCAAAATTGCAGATGAATTGTGGGTTAAATCATTTGATAAGTTCGTGTACAATTCGGGTACAATTACACATGATGAAAGGCCTTCCTCTCTGTAGCCATGCTGGCACTTCAAATTGATGAGCGTAGACAATAGCTGTGGTCACACTACAGACTTTTAACTAGGTAAACCCTTTTTACCTAGGGCAAATTCATCAAAAATCTGCCTAGGTAAATTCATCTCGGGTTTTGTTTTACCTAGGAAAAAATTCTGGGAAGGTCACACTACTGATATCGGCTCCCAATATTTTCACGCCGGTTGAATTTTTTGGAGCGTAAATTCAAGAAGGCAAAATGCGCAGGGATCTAGCTGATCAAAGAGACATTTTTTTCTTTTATCTCGGTGTTATTTCTTACGCTAATTCAACGTGCAAGGTGAAGAAAGACGAAGACGTAGACGACTTGTGCTCCCAAAATTTCTTTCACATCTTGATCTATCTCCGGTTCTGTCATCAAGACCTTCGCCGATGAGCGTCTATTGGCTAGCAACCTTGGTATTTCATTTTTCCCTAGCTATTGCTTTGGGGTAGCTGTCAAGGAAAACTCTATTGTTTTCGAGACATATCCAAGACCCAGACGATAAAATTTCCCCGAGGTAAGCTACCTAGGGAAAAATCGGTCACACTTAAAAAATCAAGTTTCCCTAGGTAAACTGTCAACAAGTCGTGTTTACCTAGGTAAAAAGTCTGTAGTGTGACCACAGCTAATATCGAATTGCAAATCACAACGAAAGATCGGAAAATTGTACAAAGTTTCCAGGTTACTCCACAGTTCGTTGTCAATGTTATCATAAAATCGATAACAACCTGCACCTAGTTCTTGCAAGTATTTGTTGCATTTTCAGTTGGAAGCTCCTTGAACTGGCTGCTCACGGAACCTTAACCTTATTATATTTATCACGAAGCTTTTAAAATTATAATTGTTCCTTCATCAACCCAGCTTCTTCCGCTGTAGCTTTTTCTTCAGTTTCTTCTCTCGGCTACTTCTGCTAGCAATAACAAGGATGTGCTCGAATAAAAACATTCTAGAGAGCCCAATACTCTGAAATTGTGAAATCTAGGGTGCCCGACATATATTTTTTCCTGCAAAAAAAACCTGAGATTTCCTAGTCGCCCAAGAGTAAAAATATAAGGTGCCAGGAGGCCTCTGGGCGCTGCTACAGGACAGCTCTGAATAATGTCTTTAATCTTTTTTATTTTTCGCAATAAGATGATTATTCAATTCTTTTGTTTTCAACCAAAAAAAAATATTATTTCGCATATACAATATATATATTCGTCTCTGATGTAACAACCCATCAACATGTCAGGTTTTGAAAGTTTGGCCTAATTGACATAATTGATTCATGTGACCAAGAGAAGAACGTATCCGTATTAGCCTAGCAAAAACCCGTAAACGAGTTCGTCGTTCACTATAAGGTAGTAGAAAAGCATCATAAACGAGTTAAAAAATTACAAAACTTTACTGACCTTCGTTTTTCTTATACAGTGAAACCTGTATTAAGCGGACACCCTCGGGGAATGCTGTAGTGTCCGCTTAATACAGGGTGTCCGCCTAATACAGGTTTCGATATACAACGTCATATGAGGTGTCAAATGCCATTCAAATGAACAGTGGTAGCGTTTAGAATATTCCCAGAGACAATGACGATAGACGGTTGCATTAATTTCTTTATCAAAGTGAACCAGTTGATCATAGTACCATAAACATGGATTGCAACTCAAATTTGAAGAAATCAGATGAGTGAAACAAGATCCATACAAGCAAAACGAAATAGAAAACAATACTGTACTGTAAAACTAATCAAATAAGTTCGTGAAGTCACGTTTTTTAATGTAAAAATCGAAAAATTTGTGGGTGGCAATTCGAGGCAATCGTTCGCATTTCCGGTGTCTTGCATGTTGGGTGGTGGAATTTAATTACAAGTGTCCGTTTAATACAGGTTGACAACAATGGAAATGGCCATTTCAATTCAGGTACCTTTTAGGTGTTCGCGTCCGCTTACTAAAGGTTTCATTTAAAGTAAATAAGCGAAATAAATTTTGGGACTTTGGCTACTGTCCGCTTAATAGAGGGTGTCCGCTTAATACAGGTTTCACTGTATTAAGAATTTTTAAACTGGTGTCCCTCGAGTGGTAGATATGCCCTGACAGCCATTTTCAATCATTCTAATTAGTCAATAACGTATTGTGACAGTTATGACAAAAGCCTGCATCGATCATCATTCTTGATGAAATTATATGTTCCCGGGACAGTCACACAATTCCTCTAGTTTTCGGAAGCTGTCCAAGATGAAAGGGATCAACTCCATGTTAATCTTAATTTATCTTACCTTTCTCAGTCTTGGCTTCTCTAAGTCACGAACCGAAGAGTACGTCCTCATGGAAAAGAGCCATGATGTCAAAGCATGGCAAGTGCAAGGCTGGGAAAAGCTTGAGCGACTGCCACCGTCGGAAGAAATATTTCTGACCTTCGCTCTCAAGCAAAGTAACTTGGAGACTTTGGAACGTGTCTTCTGGGAAGTCTCTGATCCAAGATCTAAGGAGTACGGAAAGCACCTCTCCTTGTCCAAACTAACGCAGTTGATAGCGCCATCAGAAACCACAATTTCTAACGTTCAGGCGTGGATCAGAAGTCATAACGTCCAATCGAGTGACTGCCAAACTATTTTCACCAAAGATTTCATGATTTGCCGAATGTCCAGCGAATCTGCCGAAGCGATGCTTGTTGGTGCTAAATTCCACCGTTTTAAGCACGCCAAACTTTCCAAGCCCGTGGTTCGTTCACTTCAGCACTACTCTGTTCCGAGAAGTATTGTGCCGCATGTAGACTTTGTGGGTGGCGTTCTTCACTTTCCAGCCGTAAAAGGCCCTTCGTCGCCCAAGATTCTTCATCGTGAATTTTCGGAGAACATGTTAAAAAGAGATCTTATCTACAGCAGTGTCAATCCTGATATTTTACGAGAACGCTATAAGGTGTATGATGTTGTTGGAACCCATCCTAACAACCGCCAGTCAATAGCATCGTTTCTGAAAGAGTATTATAGTCCTGCAGACCTAAAGGCATTCTTCAACATATTTGGTAGTTCCTTTAAACACCTAAAAGAAGTGACAAAAGTCATTGGCCCCAACAGTGGCCCCCCTGGTTCAGAAGCAAGCCTGGACATCCAGTATATCATGAGTCTTGGTGCCATGGTACCAACCTGGTTCTGGAGTACTGCTGGTCTCCATGAATCACAAGAACCCTTTTTAGAGTGGCTTATGGATATAAGCAATCGTTCTGAGGTCCCATGGGTTCACAGTGTTAGCTACAGTGACTATGAGGATTCACTTGATGTAGCATACATGAATAGGATGAATGTAGAGTTCCAAAAAGCTGGTGTAAGGGGGCTGACATTCTTTTTTGCGAGTGGTGACGATGGTGCAGATTGTAAAAATTCAAAATTCCGTCCAGAGTATCCGTCTTCATCTCCTTATGTCACCACCGTTGGAGGAACAGCACTTAATGACCCCTTCACCTTGCCTGCTGAATATGGCCATGAAATTAGTGGTGGAGGATTCAGTAATGTATTCGCACGTCCTTCGTACCAAACTGATGATGTTGAAAAGTATCTGAACTCAGGGCCACACATGCCACCCACATCGTACTTCAACCCAAATGGCCGTGGATATCCTGACATCTCAGCTGTGTGTTATAAGTTCTGGATCGTCTACAATATGTACCTTGGACTTGTGTATGGTACATCGGCTTCTACTCCAACAGTGGCTGGCATCATCTCATTGCTAAATGATGCACGGTTACAAAATAACAAGTCTACACTGGGATTCTTGAACCCCTTTTTGTATCAAAATGCCGCGACAATGTATGATGTCACTACTGGGCACAATGAAGGATGTCTACCTGGGGATATTGGGTTTTATGCTAGCACTGGCTGGGATCCAGTCACTGGCTGTGGTACTCCCAACTATCCAGCAATGGTAAATGCAGCTCTCAATTGCCAGTAAAAATTGTGCCGGGCATTCTATTAACAAGAACAGTTTGAGGAAAATGAGAACGTTCTAAGGTATACTTTATGTCATAAAAAGTTTATTACAAAATTTCTTTACGACTGCAAATTTTATTTTCAAGTGATGATAATAAGAACTAGTGGTTCCATAAGGAAAGGCAAATTTTTTTGCGCAGTTGCCTTTAATTAGAAAAAAGCCTTATTTTCCTTCGTGGTTTCCTTTTTGTTTTTTATATAAAGTGACGAGGATATGGTTTCAGTGACGTACCATTGCAAACTGAAGGGTCCTTAGGAAACTAAGGTAATCCGAACTCTGTATTGAGCTATATCATAACTAATGATAATGAGCTTTATCCTCTATTAATCATGATCAGTTGTATTTAACCTTTTTTCCGAGTAGTTAAATCGCTTCTTTTAAAGTCTTTGGCATAATAGTTCAGGGGAATCTGAACTGGAACCGTCATATAGACGACCTTTGCATTTTTTCCTGATTCACCCCGTAGAAATACTGGCCAACACCCGTTTATGCGGAGAACGGACACCTTTTTGTGGCGATAATTATGCATGCTCGCGAACCGAGCGGAGCGGAGATTAATAAATTTGTGGAGGGTGTAGCGCGCATAACGTGCACAGAAATCTTCCAGCGACTTGTGATCTTGCTTTGGCCATGAACATCTCTCTCTCGGTTTGGGAGAACTCAATTGCCTAGCAACAAGGCAGCGTGCATAACTAGCCGGACCGTCTTAGCAACCAAAAAAATTTTGTTTGTCCCCTATCTCAGCTGGATACTGTTAAACAATAAAAATGGAAGCGATGGAAAATGTTCGTAGTGCGCACGCTTTTGACTTAAAATTATTAGGGAGTTTTATTCGGTGTTTGGGATTTATTGCAAAATTCATTCGTTTCGGGAAATATTTGTGAGTTAAGGAAAAATATAATAAAAAGCAATTTGACTCATTTTACTTGGTGTTAACTCTTACGCATCGGCACTGATCAAACGACATCCTCTCCCGAAGTGAGAAAGTGATTTCTGTTGATTCATTCTCCTTGGTCTTGTTGGAGGAAAATGTTGATTGAAGAGTTACGTTAGCCACTTGTGACAATTGTTACAATATATGTTTATAGTGGAGTTGTTGTAAGCGTTCTTGTTGATTAGTTTGAGTAAGCTACTTCACTACTAGTAACATTGGTTTTTCTAAGTTAATTGATGATCGATAGAAAGTTTCTCCTGACATGAATTCGGTACAAAGGAGATGTACCAAGTTGGTACATCTCCGCGGTAACACTTCTGTTCTTGAGATATGTTTAATTAGAGCCTTTGGCGGGTGACAAGGCCTTGTTTATATTAAGTATTTTGTCTAGTTGACATTTTTGACCTTAATCTGGTCTTCCTTCCATATTTACCAGGAATTACTACCCTGCTTGTTTTCTTTTAGAGTTTTAGGCGTGTTTCCCCGAGTTTTTAACCGAATTCTTGGCAGTGGATAACTTTAATTAAGCTTAGTGATTTTATAGGTGTTTTTGTAATCAAACAACTATTGTTTTAAATTCTGCCTTGTGCTTTGAACTGCATTTTTAATTTACCCTTTGAGTTTGCGATCACGTTCGTGGTTAAATTATGGAAAGGTTGTAGCCAATCATCTTCGATGAAGAAGCTTAACACCTTCTGTAAATTGACAACAACCTTAGATTTTCAAACTGTAATTTTAGTACTTTCCTATCTGTTAGTATAAAAAGTCTGTTTAATGGTATATACCTTGTAGTTTTTATATTGTTCTAATAGTTTTATATTGGCCAGTTGACTTAAGCTTAGCAATGAAAACTTCGGTTAAAGAGTCATTTCGACAAAGCAATTATCTCGAAGGTTTCATGCTAATGGAGCTGTTTTAACCAATCGGATTGGACTTACGTCAGCATTCGGTTTGCGCTAAGCAGCTGTTTTCCTGGCTGATATAAAAATGCGTGTAACACTGATCTTGTAGAGAATTGTGAAACACAAGTTGCGTTAACTTCGTGACGCCTTACAGAAGAATTAAAGAGAGTCATTGAACAAGTACTCGTCTGTCTTGCTGTTTGTTGCTAGAACCTGCTAGTTCCCAGTAAGGTTCTTCAACAATACTCAGAAGCTTGTAACATTCACTATTCCATTTATCTCTGATCATATTTCGCATCTAATACGATAGGCCAGAAAGGATATAGAGCAACTGCCTAATTTTTTTTTACGGCTACGGGTCGAAATGCTAAACGTGTTATATACCCTAGACGCGCTCAGGCATAATGATATCATGCCAGGACTTCTACCTGGATGAACCAGAAAGGATATAGAACAACTGCCTTTTTTTTCTACGCGTCAAAGTTCTAAACGTGTTATTCTTAGAAGCGCTGAGGCTTAATAATATGCCAGGTTTCCAGCGACTGATTTTAGCTGATTTTGCGGTGCGCAAGAATGGATAATTTACCCGACTTGTAAACAGATATTTCCTTCAGCCGATTGTGTCTCATGCAGGAGAATGTCATTTCTGCGTTGTTTTGTTTCTACTGAAGTTTAATCAAAGAAAGCGTAAGCGAAAATAGAGAGATCGCAATTTATACTCTTACGAACTATAAATTAGGGCTGACCTGGAAAACACGTTGAATTTTGTTGCCATTCAAAATATAATCTGGCTGCGTTTAGGGAGACAATTTCCTCTTCCATCCAGATTTACTTGGTATGTGTGTTTGCGAGAATCTTCAGACAAAGAATTGGGCATACACTGATTCGAATGGCTTGGCGATACTAAGTGCTTAAGTCTACTTACCAATTACAACATGTTTTGGAAGTATTGAGAAGCCAGGGGCACCCAACGAGGGTATAGTTCAAAACCACTTAACATAGCATTGTTGGACGTATTTTAGTATTCAAACGGTAGATATAGGCATATTTTTATCCCCTAAAAACTTTTCATCTGTTCGGATTTCCTAGCTGAAAATCTAGTGATCCGAAAATTATAGGGATAAAAACTTACCTTCTCGAAAATTTCAGCCAGGAAAAGGCTCCCGAAAATTCTAGGTGGCCTTTTTTAGGGCAAAAATCCGTTAAAAATGAGTAATTATACCATTTTGTAGATGTTCGAAAATCCTAGGAGAGGCAGGCAAGCAAGAAATTTTACAACAAATGCTCCGAAAATTCTAGATCTCAAATCGTCTTCCGAACAGATATTTTCCCGAAAATTGCCCTTCGGTGCCCCTGAGAAGCCCGCCAAACGAGGTTGTCACAGCGTTCTCGAGCGAACACGGCGCGACTGGATTGATAAAATTACCATTACATGCAGCTATCATGCCAGTGATTTCCCCTTTCGTCGCATAGTGAATAGTTTGTGAGCACATCCTCGACTCTCGAAACATTTGTCTTGCGCCGCTATAGAAGTTGCTTCTCCCGCGAACCATAGGTAGATTTCCCGCCTAACATAATGTTTGATAATTTATGCAAAAGTTGACTTCGTGAGAGTCAGCAGTGCATTAATCGACTCAAAAATAAACAGACTTCCTACAGGGTTTTGAACACGGTTTTATGAGCACTGCGGTAGTTGACTGCGAAAGTGTTACGGTGATGGATACTCAACTGGATGATTACGTCGCTTCATAGCAACCAGACGATACGAATTTTTTAACTTTCGGGGCGCGAGGCTCGTGATGAAACAAAACCGCCACAAACCTGGCCCGGTTGTTTTAGCGGCCGTTTAAGAGATCAAGAAATAATTTAGCGATAAATTTCGAACGTAGAAGTACATTTAACAGAAAATGGATGTGATTTGGATCATTAGCTTTAAAATAACAACGGAAATCGAGGTGAGAAAACATGCGTTTTGCGTCCTACTTCACAGACGAGCTATGTTCTATCAATTCGTTTTTTTACCGTCAATAACCAGGTTATTTTCCTGAAATGTATCTTTGAATTCGTGTTTAATACGGTTCAATCAGCTTTAAACGGCGTTTCCATGCTTTCTTTCTTTCTTTATTTATTTGCTGTTTTGTTTTATTTGCTTATTTGTTGTTCAGTTGTATTTTTTTTATTCATATATTTTCTTTTGCTTGTTGGCCTCTTTCCCTTCATTCTTACCTCTGGCCCTTACCCTCTGCTTCGCAAACAGAGTGCCCTTCCCCTTGGGGTCGTTTATATTGAAGTTCCAACCGTTTAATAAGTGTGTTGTCTCTCTCAAAATTTGAGAGCAAATTTCTCTTTGTATGTTATTGCCAGTCTCTACCTGTGTGTGAAAATTCATTCCTTACAGGAAGGGAATGCTATGAGTCTGTTAACTGTAGATGGCCCCGTCAAACAGAAACTCACGTGGATAGTTAGAAGAGCTGTAAATGGAATACCAGACAAAAAAAGTTAAAACTTAATTTGCAATAACGTTCTAAATTTCTGGTTAGATCAGATTAGGCACGTTAGACTGTCATATTATATTTTGGGGGGCATTGTGATCGGGGAGTGCATTGTGGAAATGTCCTAGTTTAAAACAATGCTCTTTCGAAAGGGTAACTTGGCATATTTTTATTCTTAAAATTAAAGTGGAAGTTACCATAAAGCCCCGACTTTAAAATGGTACTTTGAATATCGCATGGCCAAATTGAACTGTGTGACGTAGTAATTTGCAACAATGAATGGAATGCACTGAATGATACTTACAAGATGGCGGCAAATAAGTAGGATTGGCGTTGTATATATACAACTCCCTAATCATACTCAGAATCTTCGTTTATTTCGCGACACCTTCGGTACAATCAGATACGTCGCGTAATTCCACAAAACAGAAAGCAATGACCCCAATCGGAAGCGAAGGCTGAGCAAATCAATTGGCGTCTTTGATCCATAACTACTCGCTCCCAGCCTCTGGGACATTTCTGAAGGGGAAAAAGCAGTTTTGGACGGCCAAAATTCAAGAATTTTTTCGGATACACATTTTTATTTAATATAATTTAGAATTGTTACCGTAAATCGTCTATTAAGCCCCCCAGGGGGCTTATTTTTTTCAAGCACTTTTGAGGGGGGAGGGGGCTTATTTAATTTAGCGAAAGGCATCACCTGTAGCAAAAATACCGTGGTATGAGACAGAGTAGACTTACGCATTGTACAATTAAAGTCACCGTCAAAAGTATTTAATTCACTTGTGGGAGCCTAAAAGTAACAAAAACAAAATTCTTATTCTTCAAAAATGTGCTTTCGACCTCAATGACATGTTCTTCGGTAATTTTTATGAATAAACCATAACTGATCAGTCCACGTTAATCTTTAGTCATTTTTTTTGTGAAGAATAAGGATTGGAGGAGGGGGAGAGGGGGCTTAATAGAGAGGGGGGCTTATTAACTTTCCTCCTCTGAAAAGGGGGGCTTTTTTGAGAGGGGGGGGGGGGGGGGGGCTTAATAGAGGATTTACGGTAATTTAACTTTAATGTAAGGACCAAAATCAATTTCAAAAAAGTCCGTGTCCAATACACTAAAAAAAACCCTAATTACTGCCAATCATAAGCGCCGCTCTACTCTCCCTGTTCTTTTCCTACTTATTTTCCCCCTTTTTTCTTAGTATTGGGAGTACTCGAATTTTTTCTTCTGAGCCGCCTGTTTCACTGACTGAATAAAATCTTTCTCATGTATTCAGCAGGCTTAAAATTCACCATCACATTTCTGTCATTGCGCATGCATAAGTACAGGATGTTTGTCACATGAACCTAGTCTAGTGGCCCTAGCTCCCACAAGTCTCCTGCAGCTTAGTGGCAGAGCATCTGGACTAGTAACCAGGGCTGGGTCGTTCAAAGCAGGGGTTTAGTTAACCCTGAGGATCTATTAGTGCGAAATTCGATTTCAGATTTGAAGCTTGAGAAGCCAAGTCAGTTTTATTCTTTTTGTCTACAATTTGATGATTGTATTATCTAAATAGAAGAGAGAAAATTATCCGGGAAAATGCTTTTGAACAAAAGAAAAAGAAACCCGGATTAAAATTGAACCCTAGGTTAGGGCAAACGACTGGGGCCAGAGGGTGATAGTTTTGACTCCTTTCGGGAGCACTAGCATTTTTTCCTTTGAGCCCTCTGTGTCACTGACTCAACAACATCTTCCTCATTTCTCATGGAGTTTCCAAAACGGTTATTAAAAGCTAACAAACTATATATAGTGCAAAAATCCGCTAAAAACAGTAGTAGCTCTACTTTCAGTTCTCCTTGTTAAACTGGCTAGACCGTTATTCCTATTTTCTGTTTACTTATAGAAAGGTTTTCTTCTTGAAAAGTGAATACTACGTTGTCTAATCCTCATGATGTCAGACCTCCTTTTGAGCTACAGAATCTAGACTGCACCCACTGAGAAACCTCCACGGGGTGCACATTTTTGTGCCCATTTTGTATCCTGTTCTTTCTTATCCTGCTGCTTTATTGGTTTAATCTCTCCCGCACCTCGATGCCAGGTGCGATAACCTGCTTTCTAAGACGCTTACCAGTTATTTCTTATGTAAATGAGAGATTTACGAAGACCTTCTCCCTGGCCATCAGGTCCTTTGAAAACAGGTGAGCTTTTAGCTTTTAATTAACTTTAGTTAGTTTAGTCGAGAGTTAACTCGGGCAACATGGATTGCTCCTCGCCAGTCACTTTGGTCTAGCATTGTCGTTCTGAGTTCTCCGATTGGCGATGGCTGGTGTCCTCAAGCAAAACAATTACATTTTGTAAGATAATATTACTATTAATTTCTGTAATCTTTAGAGCCTAGTCCCGACAGGTTGTTAAATTGATTCTAATTAATTTAGCATTATAATTAAACATGCCATGCAAGATTTTCATGAAATTAAATAGAGTAATTAATACAGTAATTCAATACGTGCGATTATACATCATTATTGCTATCCATTATTAGTAACTGTTATAAATATCATCATTGTTATCATTATTATTAATATTCGCATCAGTTTCATCCTTATCTTGGGTATTTGAAAATAAAGCCTGCCCACTTTCATTTACAGTCTACCTTACAACGGTCTGATTCGAAACTGCTCTTGATCAAAAACCTGATACAATTTTACTGGTAATTCAGGGCTTCATTAACCATTGGTGGGAGGTTGGGAGTACCACAGCCAGTCACTGGATCCCAGCCAGTGCTAGCATAAAACCCAATATCCCCAGGTAGACATCCTTCATTGTGTCCAGCGGTAACATATACAATGTCGCAGGATTTTGATACAAAAAGGGGTTCAGGAATCCTAGCGTAGACTTATTATTTTGTAACCGTGCATCATTTAGCAATGAAATGATGCCAGCCACTGTTGGAGTAGAAGCCGATATACCATACACAGTTTTAAGGTACAAGTTTTCAACGGTCCAGAACAAGAGTCTCTTGTCCAGAAGTAATAACACACTGCTGAGATGTCAGGAAAGCCGCGGCCATTTGGGTTGAAGTACGATATAGGTGGGATGTGGGGCCCTGACTTTAAGTATCTTTCAACAACGTCATTCTGGTACGAAGGACGCGGGAATACATTCCTGAATCCTCCACCACTAATTTCATGGCCATATTCAGCAGGCAAGGTGAAGGGATCATTAAGTCCTGTTCCTCAAAAGGGTGGTGACATATGGAGTTGAAGACGGATACTCGGGACGGAATTTTGAATTTTTACAATCTGCACCATCGTCACCACTTGCAAATAAGAATGTCAGCCCCCTTACCCCAGCTTTTTGGAACTCTACATTGATCCTGTTCATGTATGATACATCATATAAGTCCTCATAGCCAGAATAGCCGCCTCGATGTTCGTGAATCTGTGAGAGCGTTATCGAGATATTTTAGGATGAAGTTTTTATGGTTAGAAATACAGTAAAATGGGCAATCTTGAATTTTGGCCGTTAACTGTAAAATGAAGCGCTTTTCACATGCCATTTCACGTAATGTCGTCGTGTGTGAAAGATCATGGAGATAGCTCTAGCCGATTGCTAGAACGAACGATTTGATTAGCATGTATCGAGGCGCTCTTGTTAGCGGATGGCTTTTGTAAACATTTCTTTCTACTTTAACAAATAAGCGAATAATTTTTAAACCGCTCAATAAATTTTTTTTAAAATGGTATTCTCGAGATCAAGCGTCGTTTTAGGAGACCTTTGAGTCTCAAGATTATTGATAGTTGTAAGGGAGTAAAGTACGGGCTACAATTCCCTAATTTTTCACTGTGGGGCCGCACCACCCCCTAAATGTTGCATCAGTGCGTGGGTAGTTATGTTATTAGTCGAACTTGCTTAAAGCCGAGCGAACCTCTAAAAATGCAGACGTTTCTTTTTTTTTTTACTTTTCTTTGACGGCGGGCACCAATTAGAAGGCCATGCTCCCAGGCGTTCCTAGCACAGACCGTGGGCAATGGGAATAAGAATGGTGACGACTTTCGTTGTATGCAAATGAGTCTCGTGATGAGCGTGCGGCTTATTTTCGGCGATGACTGAATTGACGCATGTAAGTTGATGACGTCTCTCACTGTTTGGCAATGATGTAATTTTCCCCGATTCGAGGCCCTTGATTTTCGTGTACTTATGCACCGGCATTAAAAAGTTTATACCACTACATAAAAAATTACTGCAATTTGATTGGCTTAGAGCAGTGGTATTTCGGCTTAATTTGAAATACCTACATGTGAAAATTACAAACCTTTTGTGGGTAGTAGTATAAACAAATAATAGCATGATTTGTACGTAATATTTGACATAAATACCACTGGTGATATTTCAAAATTGTCTCAAATTTCACTCGCCTAACGGCTCGTGAAATTACGTACAACAATTTAGAAATATCACTCGTGGTATTTATGCCAAATATCACTACAAATCATGCTATTACCTATACAAATACCTCCATGAGGAAATATTATTGCGGAAAATTAATGATTATTAATATATATACTGATAAAAATCGTCGTTCAATTTTTTGATTGTAAAATCCCTGAAAGAGTTCTCCTTACTGGAGCAATATCAAAATGTAAAAGGTTTTCAAAGGTTTCACACCTGTGTGAAGCTAAGATGTGCGGCCTGTCTCTCCTTGCAATTTTTTCGTTTCTAGTATTAACACTGTATGGCATATAACACTCGTTTTGTATTCAAAACGAAAAAGTAGCACAGCTTCATGACCAGCACCAGCGCCATTGACAACAAAACTTATCTCCAAGCCCCATGGACTCCAAGCAAGCGAGACTCAACGCTACCAAGAGCTTTCTTGTTTTATGATAACTTCGTTGGCTTTTAAGGTTTTTTCATGGAAGTTGGCCTGAAAATGCAAAATGCCAAGCAAATCTTTGAATTAGCTGCTAGCATGCCTTAAGGTATTCAGTTACGTAAATTTCAAATTTTTAAATCTCCCAAATTTTTGTTTTTTTCTGAAAGATCTGATGAAAGGGAGTTGAAAGCTGAAAAATGTTTTGCAAAATCTCATATACGGCCTGAGATATCTAAGTTTGAATTTGAATAAATAAAAACTGGAACCTCCTTCGGGAAACAACTCTAAATTTAAGTGTTTTCTTTTTAAATTGCCCTTACTATTTAAGTTGCATATAAGACTGAGTCTTGACTGTTGAAAGCTAAAAGAAAAAAAAACATTTAACAAAATAAATTTCCAACTGCGCAGAATCCTGGAAAACAAATTGCGGTGTCAGAAAATGTCACGTGATCATTTTTTCCCGCTTAAATTAGCGTTATTGAGTCAAACAATTAAAATCTGAAATCATACGATTTTAGTCCACAATGAAAGGTTTTTGATACTAAAAAAAAATCAGCTTATTTTGTATGAAACTGTAAAAAAATACCAGAGCAATCGTTTTTTAAGAAAAACTATGGATCGGGGGGGGGGCACACTAAAATATTCCTGAAGTCCTATAACTCGGCTCATACGTGCCGTATCGAAAAGCGATTTTCAGTGTTATGCTCCTCTTCTGATGCTCTTTCGAATGATACAAGTTTGATCCTTCTTTTGGTGACGTCAGCCAGTGTGACGTAACGTCATGTCAGTTCCAAGACACTTACACATGCTGTTACTGCAGCCGCTCCTGTCTTCCAAATAAAGAGACGTGTGCAAGGACACCAGGAGGCTCCAACAGATCGGCTAAGGTCACTGGGATGACGTCAGATCAAATGGCTTCAAGACCGTGATTTGCGCTGGACAGAATCTTCAAGACGAGAAGCTGTGCGATTGGGAAAATGAAAATGAAAATGTTTCAACAACATCCGAGACATTTCAACACATCTGTCCAGTTTCATTCATATTTAGCACATGCAGTATTCTTCACTAAACATTACGGCACTGAACGCTGAAAATTTGGGCGCATAGAGGGGACCCTAAATTTGTTGCAAACTCTATAACAGGCTAAAGAGAAAACCGCAAGCTTACAAAAAACTTAAGACAAAGGCAGTTGTTTGCGTTAAGTGCAAACAGGCTTACACTTAATGGGCCTCCAGCAGAATTCAACTTGTGATATCTAGCGCTGTATTAAAGAGTTCCGGTTTCCGAGTTTAGCTATCATTATATCCAGATCCAAGCTGGCGTATCCCTTAATAATAATCATAATTCACAATTGCATATAAACTGTGGGTAAAATAATTTCACAAGTTCGCCTACAATTACACATCATGAAGGGCCTTCCTCAGTCTCTGTAACCAAGCTGGCACTTCAAATTATTGAACGCAGACCATTATATCGAATTGTAAATCTAAACGAAAGATCAGAAAAATTCTACAATGAAAGTTTCCAGTTTACTCCACAATTCGTTATTAATGTTATCATAAAATCGATAACAAGGTACACCTAGACAGCCAAAATTTCTTGCAAGTATTTGTCACATTTTCAGTTGGAAGCTCCTTGAATTGGCTGCTCTCATGGAATCAAAACAAGCCTAATGTAATAAGCCAAAGATACGAAATTGTTTCGAGATGTAAGAGTAGGAGTTTTCCTCTTAAATTGTATCAAGCACTTTCAAAATCATTATTTTTCCCTCATCAACCCAGTTTTTTCTTCTTAGCTTTTAAACTATCGGCTACTCTTGTTAGCAATAACAAGGATATGCTCTAATGAAAACATTCTAGATAGCCCAATACTCTGAGACGGTGAAATCCAGGGTGTCCAGGCAACATAATTATACTTTTTCTGCAAAAACTGAGATTTCCTAGTCGTCCAAGAGTAAATTGTATAAAGCGCTAGGAGGCCTCTGGGCGCTGCTAGAGGACAGCCCTAAATAATGTCTTAAATCTTTTTTTTCTTGCAGTGTTTCCAACCAAAAAAAAAATTGTTCGGATAATGTAATAACTCATTAACAT
Organism: Porites cylindrica; assembly: GCA_964035525.1. NCBI lineage: Eukaryota > Metazoa > Cnidaria > Anthozoa > Scleractinia > Poritidae > Porites > Porites cylindrica. The sequence goes on from OZ037784.1 coordinate 19,128,578, forward strand.
GTCAGGTTTTGACAGTTCGAATTCGGCCTAATTGATATAATTGATTGATTCGACGAAGAGAAAAACGTATGTATATTAGCCTAGCGAAAACGCGCGTAAACGAGTTCGTCGTTCACTATAAGGTAGAGGAAAAGCATCACAAACGAGTCTAAAAATTGCAAAACGTTAACATCCGTTTTTCCTCTATTAAGAATATTAAAACTGGTATCCCTCGCCTGGTAGATATGCCCTGACAGCCGTTGCAATCATTCTAATTGGTCAATAACGTATTTTGGCACTTTTAAAAAAAGCCTGCATCGATCGTCATTCTTGATGAAATTTCATTTTTTATCGCATAATTCCTCCAGTTTCCGAAGGCTTTCCGAGACGAAAGGAATCAACTCCATGTTAATGTTAATTTGTCTTACCTTTCTCAGTCTTGGCTTCTGTAATACAAGAACCGAAGAGTACGTCATCCTGGAAAAGAGCCATGATGTCAAAGCATGGAAAGTGCAAGGCTGGGAAAAGCTCGAGCGACTGCCACCGTCGGAAGAAATATTTTTGAACTTTGCCCTAAAGCAAAGTAACTTAAAAACTTTGGAACGTGTCTTCTGGGAAGTCTCTGATCCAAGATCTAAGGAGTATGGAAAGCACCTCTCCTTGTCCAAACTAACGCAGTTGATAGCCCCATCAGAAACGACGATTTCAAACGTCCAGGCGTGGCTTAGAAGTCATGGCATCCAATCGAGTGACTGCAACACTATCTTCACGAAAGATTTCATGACTTGCCGAATGTCCTGCGAATCTGCTGAAGCGATGCTTGTTGGTGCTAAATTCCACCGTTTTAAGCACGCCCAAATTTCGAAGCCTGTTATTCGATCTCTCCAACACTATCGTATTCCTAAGAGTATTACACAGCATGTAGACTTTGTGGGCAGCGTGCTGCACTTTCCAATTGTGAAAGGCCAAACGTCGTCTAAAGGTTTTCATCGCGAATTTTTAGACAACATATTAAATAAGGATCTCATCTGTACGGGGGTCTATCCTAATGTTTTACGGGAGCGCTATAATATGTCTGATGTTGTTGGAACCCATCCTGACAACCGCCAGTCAATAGCATCGTTTCTGGGAGAATATTACAGTCCTGCAGATTTAAGAAAATTCTTTGACATATTTGGTGTTTCCTTCAAACACCTAGAAAAAGTTACGAAAGTCATTGGTCCAAACAATGGACCCCCTGGTTCAGAAGCAAGCCTGGACATCCAGTATATCATGAGTCTTGGCACCATGGTACCAACCTGGTTCTGGAGCACTGCTGGTCGCCATGAATCAAAAGAACCCTTTTTAGAGTGGCTTATGGATATAAGCAATCGTTCCGAGGTCCCATGGGTGCATAGTGTTAGCTACGCTGACTTTGAGGACTCACTTGATGTAGCATACATGAACAGGATTAATGTAGAGTTCCAGAAAGCTGGTATAAGGGGGCTTACATTCTTATTTGCCAGTGGTGACTATGGGGCCGCTTGCAAAAATTCAAAATTTCGGCCCATGTTCCCGTCTTCATCCCCATACGTCACCGCCGTTGGAGGTACAGGATTCAGTCATCCCCTGTCTGGTGAATATGGCCATGAAATTAGTGGTGGAGGATTCAGTAATTTATTTGTGCGTCCTTCGTACCAAAATGAAGTTGTTGAAAAGTACCTGAAGTCAGGGCCTCATATCCCACCCACATCGTACTTCAACCCAAATGGCCGTGGATATCCTGACATATCCGCTGTGTGTCATGACTTCTGGATCGTGAGAAGTATGCACGTTGAAACTGAGTCTGGTACTTCGGCTTCTACTCCAACAGTGGCTGGCATCATTTCATTGCTAAATGATGCACGGTTACAAAATAACAAGTCTACACTGGGATTCTTGAACCCCTTTCTGTACCAGAATTCTGCGACCATGTATGATGTTACCGCTGGACATAATGAAGGATGTCTACCTGGGGATATTGGGTTTTATGCTAGCACTGGCTGGGATCCAGTGACTGGCTGTGGTACTCCAAACTTTCCAGCAATGGTGAAAGCAGCTGTCAATAAGTGGTAAACTTTTATCGGACATTTGACCATAATTTTTATGTCATAAGGAGTGTGTTTTAAGGTAGACTGTATCGACTTGTACATTATAGAAAGCTTATGGCAAAAATCTTTACAACTGAGAGTTTTATTTTCAAATGGTGATGATAATAATGATAATGATAGCAATGATGATGATGATGATGATAATAATAATAATAATAATCATAATCATAATCATAATCATAATAATCATAATAATAGTTTATTTGAAAAATGGCAGTGATTACTCGATATGAACTTTCTAAACTAATGCAATTACATCAAACTAAAACAATAATGGCCAAATATTTAAACGTAGTTTAGCCAGTGTTTAACAAAACCGTGTTCTAAGTCATTTTCAATTTGCCCAACGATTTTATCTAAACATCATTTATTGTGAACAGTTTTTATGAAAGCACAGACCTCCAACCACGGCAACAGCAACGAGAACGGTTAAAAAGCAACATAAACAAAAAAAAAGCTCTGCAACTGCATCACACGTTTTTTGCAAATTTCTTTGCCGTCGTTTAGTGACTAAAACGTGAAACTTGCTAACTTAGGCTGGATCTCCACTGTCGGGTACACGCACGCAAACTTAATCAGGTATTCAATAAAATAGAGGCAAGATATAAAGTGTTGATCTTAAACTTGAAGTTGACTAGTTGAGCGAGCTTCAATGTTTTACGTTTACGTCCGACCTTTCATGCATTGAAATCCACCCTACACTGTCGCGTAAATTTTACGTGGATACGCCCTTGTCTAGTCCCTAGGCCTCATTATTCTGCGCGGCCAGAGCGTTTCGGATCACGTGGTCCAAGCGAAGTTGTGCGTTCGCTTGCGTTCGCCTTGGATACGTCACCGAAGTGAATTGATCGATAGAGACTGGGAAAACAGGGACAAGGCAAGATACGCGCGTAAACTTTACGTACGTAAATAAATAGAGGCGATGTATGAAAAGCCGCGCATAATCGTAAAAAAAAAAAAATTACCTCTATTTTATTTACTCGCGTAAAATTTTGAATGTACGTATGCACTTCACTGAATAGAAGCACTGAAGACTCATTTTTACAGGATCAGCTAAGGTAAAAACAATCGAAAAAATTCCAGTCAGTAGAGGACCTGTGTACAACTGTGTCTTTTGTTTTAAACTCAAATTTAGGCACCTTCTTGCCGGTATTTAGGAATATTTTACTTTCGGTCAAGGCTAATCCTGTACAAATGAGTCTTTGGCGCTTTTATTCAGCGGCCACGACGAATTCGAAAGAAAGGGCGAACATTCTTTTCCTCTTATTAAAATGGAGAAAATGTGATTGCGTGGTGATGATCCATTGCAGCCTGCAGATGGGTTTTCGCAGTTTACCAGAAAGTTAATTATAGACAGAGAACCTATAGCTTCGAATAATGGACAACGAATTGTTTAACGTTGACAAATACAGTTTATCGCATATGCAGTTTTTCGCATACAAGACTCGACCTATGATTTCGGGGTTCAGGCTGATCAAGTTCATATTTATCGGGTGCTTAGTGAGAGTTCAGCCTGACAATGTTCTGTAAATGTTCTTAACGGTTTTTTTTCGAAATGCTTTACATAATAAATTTCCTGAGGTTTTTAAGCCCCAAGTAATCAGAGTAATGCATGTTTATTAAAATAAACATACAGGGTCGATTATTTAAACGAAGTCTAATTTAAGCCGCGGTTTAACAAATCTTTGGAGATGTGTTCCTTAGTAGGTTACTTTAAGAAGATAAATACTTTTCTCGTCTACTCTATATGCTTTCATAAAACTGTTCACAATAAATGGTGTTTAGATAAAACCCTGGGGAAAATTTCAAAGAGACTTAGGCCTAGACCAAACGTCGAGCTTTTTACTACACGGACCAAAGTCTGTTGGGTCAGACGTCGAACTTCGGACGCGTCGAACCAATCAACTGAATCCGACCAAAAAACAATTTTAGCCGAACAAGGCTAAATATGCATTCTCATACAAATTTTTAATTTCTAGTTTAGTTCGAATTCGTCGCATGTGAAGATCGACGTTTCAGCCGGGAGACGTTCTAGAACGTGGCCGAGTAGTCAGCGCGTCAGACTCGCATTCCGGCGGTCCAGGGTTCTGTGAATTAACAGTTTCTAAGTATTTGAGTGGAGTGCCCGTAAACTAGCTGGATAAGTTAAGCGCATTTTTCACTATAAACAAGCCTTTATTTTTTAGTTATTTATTTTTTAAATGGACGAACTAAAACCTTTTAGACGAACTTAGCTGAGTCAGACGTCGAACTTTTCATGAACTTGACTCTAGAAGTTTGGTCCGTCTCATGAAAAGTTCGACGTTTGACCTAGGCTTAAAAACGCGGTTTTGTTTAACACTGGTTAAACTCCGTTTAAATAACTGGCTCACAGTATTTTATTCTGAATCACACTATATAAATCCCACAGATCTACTCTTTCCGTCAGGTAGTGTATGGCTCTTACAGTTTGTATGCTCCAGCACACCATAGTACTTTAAAATGAGTTACGATATTGCTTTCTTAATGTGGCATCCTCTTTCTTTTATATATTAAATAACATTTTTTTTATCTATCAGGCTGAATTAGTTCTTCTATATATGGCGCTTTCTTGGCCAACTTATGTAGTGTATGTTTAGGAGAACTGCCTGGTATGGGGTCTCGGACTCTTTAACAGGGTGGCAAACAGGTTTTCCGAGACGACGCGTGATGAGACCCGAATTTTCAGCGTTATACGTGATCGGGCCCATATTAGCCGCGTGAAGCGTGATTGGGCATAGAAGCGTGATGCGTGATTTAATCTTTTCACAACGCAATAGCTTATGGCACTATGTTTCCATTCCTTTTTCCTTGCAGTTGTAGGTACGGCCATTAAATTGTAATAAAATAAAACTTTTAGCCTGAGGTTCTACGCCACTATAGCGCAGCTCCACCTTTAATATTCGCATCGTTTACTTCGCATTAAACGCAATACCCCCGCCCTTTAACCACGCATGCACCATTAACTCTCATCAGGGTGTTGCCATAAAGGTACCAGCAATGAGATAACTGCAATTTTTTCACCCTTTTAACTAAAAACCCTGTCACCTTTATTACTAACTCGTCCAACTCTTATTAAAACAAAACTTTTATCCCAACCAAATAACTTTCCATCTGTACTCAAACGGTCCACCTTCATTTTTTAGCTAACTTTTCCACACTATTCCAATTCTATTATGAATTGGACCAAAAGAACCTCTCATTTTTTGATTGAAGTACAATGTAATATAACTACAGTTAGAGCGACGCCATCCTAGTTTCCTTCAAGGTCTGCTGATCTAACTTTGCATTGATTCAGCAGACAGCCGTTTTCCTACATGCTTGCACCAAAGTTATTAAAGTGAAATGGTTATGTCGGAAACCCGTTAGTCTCCTTTGTTATATGTTTTTGTTGGCTTTTTTGGACCTGACCTTGCACAACGTTCAGTAGCATTCCTATCATTTTGAAATTGCTGACCAATAGAAACATTGCATTAACTTATTCAGGCCAAATTTATGACCAAAAAACAGGGGCACCCAACGACGGTTTCCTCCTACATACATTGAAAACACTTTTAGGCTATCCAGAGTACTTTTAGATCTCTAGAAATGCATTCTAAGCGATGTTATAAAATTTGTATCTGTTCGGTCATCCTAGGGCAACTCGAGTCTGTTCGAAATTATCAGGGCTCCAACATTTCTTTCCCGAAAATTTTAAATGCAATCCAAAAATTTTAAGTTTCCTTTTTACTACGAAAAATAGCCTAACCTGGGGAGTAAAATGTGAAAAATCAAACTTCAGAAAATCGTAGCGGATTTATTGGAAAAACTTCGAATATTGTACATGAATGGAACGGTCATCTAGAAATTTTTAGCTGTCTTCAAGTAAAAGAAAATTGTAGGCAATATTTGCTTCTCCGAACAGATATTTTATAGAAAACAGTCGTTGGGTGCCCCTGAAAAAACAAAGAATTGTGCAAGATCAGGGAGCTTCCAACATAATCTACATACAGCTGATACATGAGCATGGTTGTTTGTCGGCTTTCATAACCAGTCTCCTCTACTATGCTTGCGCTGAATAATTTGCTTATTAATGAATGAGGCTGAGTATGATATGTGAAGAATTATAAGAATAAGGATACTGGTCAGTAATATATTAACGTTTTTTGTAAATACATGGGTTCAGCTTCAGCCCTCCCAGCTTGTGCAATGGAGTGGCCTTCACCACTTCTTTATCTTTGATGAAGTCAAACAGTACAAACATCTTGTTAGAAGTGTCCTAGCAGAAAAAATGGGATGGAAACGTTTCAAATTTAAATCAGATTTAGTCGTATGCTGCTGGCATGATCAATAGTTATCATCAAGTCCATTAAAACACCACACTGCTTTCAACACTACTGCAGACCCTAGCAATAATAATTTATGCTGGATATGCAACAGATTTCAACCTTATAGGTGTCACCGCAACACATCGCACATAATATGATAATAAGATCAGTTTGCATTATTTTGTGCAACTTGTTAAGGCAATTCAATTCTGTTGTAGAGAGAAATATTTGCACAAAAATCCTGCTGCATGAGTGGTCCAGTTTGGTCCGATCCTATTAAAGCATGACCACAGCTAGTCCAAATTGGACGACATGAAGTTCTGTTACCATTTAATCACAACTGTAACAAAATGTGTGATAGTTTAAGCTTCTGTTAAATTAAAACGCTGGATAGATGGGAGAAGAAGCAGCAAACTATTAAGAAGCTTATAAGCTGGGTCCTGTTTCAAGTTATAACTACAGAACATATATTTTTACCCCGCCCTCCCCCATCTCATCTGAAGGAAGCTGAACATATATATCTATAATAGTATTAAAGTTGAGTTGGTGCCCCTTCAGGGGATGTTCTTCCACCCTAGCTAATAAATCGTAATAATCAAGGTTGGAACACTCTACATGACAAGTTGCAGCATGACTAGATGGTTAGTGTGTACAGGAGGATTTTGAGCATTAATCTTTGTCACTAATATTAATTTAGTCAAGGCTAGGGATTATACACTGTAATTACTGTACCCTGCCTCACGTTCAACTTTTAATGTTAAATCAAAGGCATGACTTTTAAACCAAAAGCTTACAATGCACATGTATGTTAAATTATTTTGGTAATCTGCAGTGCATAAACACTGTACTCAATGTTATTTCTCAGACACTGGCACATACCTCACTCTCAAGTTTAAATCCCAATCTTGAGAGAGATTTAGTGAACTCTGCTTTGTCTTTTATGCGACTGGTCACTTCAGCAATTTTCAGAACACCCCTAAAAATTATTAACAAAAATTACCTTCATCTATATAATTATATTCGACGTAAAACACTGCATCTTATAGAGCATTCAGATCACGACTAGGGGAAAAATTGCAGGAATCTGCAGTTTGTCATGGCTGTGCTATAGAAAACTCAAAGGGATCCAGGTGCCCTTGAAGATTGAATCGTATGTTTATTTGGGAAAATTAAAGACAGAATATAGATTCTTGATCTCAGATTTTTTTTGATTTGTTACAACAAAAGAAACGACAAAACTGAAGAATAACTGATTATTATTACCTCTAACATCTAGCAAATTATTAAAAGGTGAGAACATCATGGCAGGATGCATATATATTTACAAGAGTATCACTTCTTGTGAATTTAGTGTAGTTTTTACAGATTCATACCGTAATCTTGACAAACCCACTGATTATGAAACCTTAGAATTCAGATTTTAGCCATGATCTAATGAATTCATTCAGAATGTGGATACTTTAGATTGAGATGCCACTATTGGTTAAGAACCATAAAATCTACTTTTGGATTCAAGAACATGGATTTTTAAAAAACCCTAAAACCCCAGCCAGGGCTATTTAGAAAATCATTTAAAAATGTTAAATTAATCTGACATAAGACAAAAATGACTCAGTACCCAGGTTTGAGGACTCTGTGGGCCTCTCTCAAGAAGTCAAGAAGGTTTGTTCCCATGAGAGAAAGACAAAACACAGCAACATCTACACTTGAAGGACTCAAAGGGACCTAGATAAGATACATGTAAGAAACTTGTGTTAGATTGTTATCATGATGTAAACTAATATTAAATATTTACACTGGGTGATAAGAGGACAACTCACAGAGTCTATCAGTACCTTACTGCTCTTATTTACAAGTTAAATGTAGATTAGAGCTATAGATTAACCCAGGCTAAATGCAAAGCTCCTGTTAATAATTTTATACAGTAATTTACTTCAAACAATAAACTTGTAATAGAATTCCACTTGGACTGAGTTGAGCCCACAATCAGTTGAAAACTAGTAACTAATCAGAGAATAACTCAATAGAATGACAACTGATCCCATGACATGGTCATGTGAGACTGGTCAATCGATATACTGTTTTGGCAGCTATCCATTGATCATAAGATGAATGCACAATATCAGGTTGCAGGCTCCCACACTAGCTAGAAAGTGTGAGATTTCACATCAGTTGCCCTGAGGTGCGGACGGATGGGTGGACCGACAAATGGATGTACAATCACATAACTACATGTACCAAAATTCCTTAAATAACCACATTTTCTTAGCTACAGTATGTAATGGGGCTCTGCTTGCGCTCGCAAAGAGTGTGCATGGAGCTTCCCTAAAATTTACATAAACTATGCGATGGTGGACTTAAACAGAAATATTGACTGCAATAGCCATGACAAATATACAACAGTCATGCTAAATAATTAATCATTGGCACAGTGACTGTTACAAAGTTTTCACTGGCTTGAATTGATACCCTTTTCCAAGGATAAAATAAAACTGGAAACTCACCTTAGCCATGTTGCAAGCTGTAACAAATGTATTCTTGGCTATAAGATCAAATGAATAAACTTTGTTTGTGATGCTTTGGGCGATCAGTGCTTCTCCACAACCAAAATCTGCAACCACTTGAGAGGATGGTCTGCAAAGCAAGTTAGGCAAGAACAACAAAATAATACATTCAACTCTTTCTTCATGGACACCACATTATGATGGATACTCCCCTGAAAATGGTCACCTACAGTACATAGCTATAACAGACTGATGTAGCCTGCATAACAGCTGGTGCTTTATCAGCCAAGCCAGGCAAATGCGGCATTTTGCGTGAAGTGCGGGACAAGGGGAGAAGAAAAAAAAACGTGCCTGTTACCAGGTCCATTGTTCTGGCTCTTCCACCCATCTACGCTTACAAATATTGACTGATGGAAGTGATGTCAAAAGGACCAATGAGAACATGATCCATTAATCAAAAATTGTCACCTTTCTGGCTACCAGAAACACCGACAGCACCATAAACCACAGCAAATAACAACTACATGTACAAAGGCATGAATCACCTTCAATAATGTAAGAGTCAGTGCAGCAAAAATAAGATTTGCTCAGTCAAATTTTAGTTTATGTCCAAACACAGCGGCGAGAAAGAGCAGTGAGGAAACTGTTGTTCAAACAAATTCCAGCACTATCATGAGCTTATGAGTTGTGTTTTGCTTGTCAACACTTCATTTCAAAAACTTAGTACCAGTGAATCAGGCTTTTTCCTAACCCAGTTGGAAGCAATCCAAGAACATCTTTCCTCTTAAGTAATAAATTTAATTATTTCATTTGTTTTTCTTTTATATTTGGAACATTACTTTGGAAATATACGAAGAGCTTTCCCCATCAGCGTCATCAAAAAAACATGACTGTGTGATGGCCATTGGCCAGAATCTTGCCAGAACAATGTCATCAATTAACCAATTGGTGCGTGAAGTTCATGTAGTGAATGTGGGAAGAGCCAGAACAATGGACCTCACCTCGTGCTTTGTGCAAAATGCCGCCTTCACCTTGCCTTTTACGCAGGCCACTACAGATGTTTTCTACCTTTCTTCTGTGTTTTCTTCGACTCTATAGAGGACAGATATATTGCTAAGACAGACACTTAGTGCTGGTCCTAAAGATGTCCATCTTTGAGAATGCTGTGTGTACTGCATATGATAAATTCCTCATTTTTGAGTGATGGGTATGAAATGTTAGGCAGTATAAAATTGTGGTTGGCTGGGAAACTGTAACGGTGTGACTGTAATTAGACATCCCCTGAAAGAAACATTCCCCACCTAGCCTTCCCCTTTGTATTTTTCCCTTCATATACACTGTACAATGCACCTTTTCCTTAACCACTGTATAATCTTATCAACAGGATTCACTGGCCACAATTTGACTTGATTGGTGAAACCTTGGTGATAAACATCAAATAGGCCAGGGTCCTTTGAAAACATAGCTGCCGCTTCATCTCCAGTTGTGGTGTATAACTGTTCATTAATCCACCTAAACCTGGAAGATTCCAACTGCTTTGACATCTTCTCATGAAGACTTGATTTATTGTTGGGAAAAGATGGATTTGCCACATCTTGATCTATGCTAATTCTATTTTTTGTGATCCAAATGCTCTCCAATTTTGTTTTTGAATAATCCTTTTGCTCATCATTTGTTTGAGGCCTTCCCATGTGCATATGATTTGCTTCTGTTTGTTCCATGTTTGAAACATCGCAATCGTCATTTTTAGAGGAGGCATGATCACTTTTTCTTTTGTCTATCTTCTTTTTTTTCTTGTCCTTTTTTCTTTTGTGCTCAGCAGGTTCACAACTACTAGATTTTAAAATCTTAGCTTTAGCATCTGCACTTGAAAGCAATGCAGAATCAATGCTTGCAACCTGTTTTGTTTTATCTTTATCGTCAAAGCCAGTATTCTCTTCGACTTCTTTGCCAGAATTGAAGGTCTTCCTTTCATCAATGGATTCATCAGTGACGGACCCATGTTGTTGGCCTGTGCATTTTAAAAGTTGAGAGTTAAACTGCTGATCTCTTTTAAATTTATTCTTTACTCTTTTGCCCTTCGGTTTCCTTTCTGATTTCTTCACACTCTTGTCAGTAAGCTTACTTTCTTCGTCTTCCAATCCATTTTGTTCGAGTTGAGAAGTCAGTTTTAGATCTCTTTTGAATTTATTCCTTTCTCTTTTCTCTCTCTTTTTCTTCTTTACTTTTTCTGTATCTTCGTCGTTAACCAATGCTTTTCTTTTTCCTTTCTTTGATACATTTATGTGTAAAAACTCGCTCCCTTCATGATCACCGTTGGGCTGAAAACGGTTGCTGGTACAGGTATCGCCAAACAGTTGATCGATAAGTACATCCTGCTCTTTTGATGCACTATTCCACTCTAATACTTCGAATGGACTTTGCATTCTGCTACATGAAACTAACAATATTAAAAAAATCACGTATTCACTTATTCACAGAAGAATTCTTCTTAAAGACTCCGCTGCGTCCGCCATGTTAGAAAAACAGTGTCATGTGGTCAGCGCCTATCCAAATAGATTTTCGCCAGAGCGAGGCTTGAAATGTCCTCTTCTGCTCGATCCACGATCCATCATGGCGGTGGGAAAAAACAAGAGACTGACCAAAGGGAAAAAGGGTCTTAAAAAGAAAATGTGAGTGATTTAATTTATCATTACCATCCAAGACGTATTTTAGCATCTTTTGAGAACAATTAAATGTAACGAAAATGAGCGGATGGCAAGAATTTGTATGGGATTCAGCTGGATGTATCATAAGGAACAAGTCGTGTTTCGCGTTAGTTACAGCGAGTGATAATCGGCAATGATAGATTTTATTCCAACAGTTTTAAAAACTGAAGGGAGAAAAATCATGAGAACTTAAATAAGGGAGTGGCGACATTGTTCTCAAGTGTGTCTTTGAATTTCCCTTAATTTGATGTTTGTTATTTTTTCAATAGCGTTGATCCCTTCACCAAAAAAGATTGGTACGATGTCAAAGCTCCATCCATGTTCACCATCCGACAGATCGGCAAAACTATGGTGACCAGAACAGCTGGAACCAGTGAGTATTTTTCTTTCTTTTTATTTTATTTTCCAAGCACTTGCTCTCCATCTACACCATGATTCTTGGCAAGAGGGGGGTAAAGCCCGGTTCAGACGCCGTACTTTTCATGAGCCGAACCTAATACATTGAATTATGTACTCGAAATGTTCGGCGTCTGAATTAATTAGGGATACCTGTTTCAGTTTTGGAATGGCTTAGCCGTTCTTTCCGCTTAGCCCGGCCGGGAATTAATTTTCGACTTTTGATCGACTTTGGAACGCCTTTGATTCAGACGCCTAACTTTTCATGAACCGAACCTAATGCATAAATTCTGATAACATATTTTGTAAGCAATTTGACCAAAATGAGCGTTTTTCTCCCTCTGAATTTAGTTCAGCTGGAATTATGATTGGCGTCTGAATCATTTCAGCCGGTCTAAATAAATTGGGTCAGCCTTAATTCAAATTAGGCTTGGCTCATGAAAAGTTTGGCATCTGAACCGGGCCTAACTGTCGAGTATCCTGCTGTTGTTTGGCAGGATCTCGAAAATTTAAAGCACAAATTTTTATAGAGGAAACCCTCTTTACCTGAGGCTGTTCATGCAACAGAATTTAAGAAGGAGAAGCGATAAGTGTTGGTCGATGTGGAGAGATGGGAATGAGATTACTCTATAACCCCTCACATTTATTATGGATACATGTTTCGATGCTATTCATTTAACTGTCGGCAAGAAAAAGTGTTAAATGCTGCATGCATAATAAATGCATAGGGTGTTTACAGAAATCCTACTAAGATGAAGTATTATTGTAGTAAGAGGGTATTCTGCTGACAAGCTTCAATCAGCAACAAAATTGTTGAGACATTGTACTCAAATAGGGTAACAACAGCGAACAAAAGAATCCACACCCCTCGCCTTCATTCAAAGGTGGTGTGTTGTGGAGTGTACTGCATGAGAAAGTGATGGAAAGTCAAAATACTCTTTCTCCAATGCTGTGTATTGCATACAGTACCGCTCAAAAGTAAGTTACCAGTCGCATCTTGTTTCCTGTGCAACAAGTATAGCGTACCGTGAGAATCATTGAAGAGGCAGTTTTTGGTGTAAATTATTGATGACACATCCAGCGAGAAACCAACTAAATATTTTGCTTAGCATTAAATTGAAGACTGAGGAAAATCCGCATTAGATTTTGCATTAAGTTTCTTTGGAGAAGCTTTCTTTTAACTTGTCATTAGCACACAGTTTAGTTGTTGGATTTGTTAGCGATTTACTTTTGACACTGCATTTGATCATGATATTTTGTTCGCCAAAACTTGAAAACCACTTCTAGCTTCCTTGATTTTTTTCCTTGAGTTTCTCCTCCCAAAAAATTTCTCAGCCCTTTTGATGGGTGTAGTTATCATTCACGTGTAAAAGCTGCTTTTGTGGACGAGATATCAACAACATTGGTAAAAATTCAACTCAGTGTACAATCACCTTAATAATGGTAGATTAATTTGTGCTTTGTAGCTCTTTTATACAGTCACTACTTGAGTTATGAAAGAAAGTTGTCTTGAATTGAACAAATTATAGCGGCCAGTAAGAAAACAGTGCATTGGCTGCGTGGCATTTTTTGTGTGACAGCACATCGCAAATTTGCATAGTGTCAAAACGCATAATTTGAAACCTACTTCTCAAGACTCAGGTACTGTATTTACGACGTGAGAGGGTGGTACATGTAAATTTTGAGCAGTACTGTAACTTTCATGGGATAGGGCTCAAAATGCATGTGATCAGATTACAAGTGGTAGAAGATCCATTTGAGCATTGTGGAAGTCCCAGTTAGAGCTGGCTACATACCTGCCATGCATGCAAAATAGCAACGTGTGGATTAGGATTGCAGGCTCTTCTGGCCGCCCGATGTTATACACTGTCCACTTAGTCCAAATTCATTTCCAATCTCTTGACTTCTAACAGAAATTGCTTCTGATGGTCTCAAGGGGCGTGTGTTTGAGGTATCACTAGCTGACCTTCAGAACGATGAGGTTGCATTCAGGAAGTTTAAACTCATTTGTGAAGATGTCCAGGGTAAGAACTGCCTCACCAACTTCCATGGTATGGATATGACCACAGACAAGCTCAGGTCACTTGTCAAAAAGTGGCAGGTTAGTGAATCACCAGCATGCTTTTAGTTTACAAAGCTTTATCATAAAACTATAAGAGTACATGTAAATGTGACCTCTCACTTAAAACTATTCCTTATGATATCTCTTCAAACCGCTAACATCATGTAAATGCTCTTCCATCAGACTCTTATCGAAGCAGCTGTAGATGTCAAAACCACTGATGGCTATCTGCTGAGGCTGTTCTGTATTGGTTTCACGAAAAAACGTCAAAACCAGATCAAGAAGACAGCTTATGCCAAGCACTCACAGGTGAAAGCCATCCGTAAAAAGATGGTGGACATTATCACACGCGACGTCAACACTGGTGACCTAAAAGATGCTGTCAACAAGCTGTAAGTATTGAGAAAATCTGTGATGGGATTTTAATGTTGGTCTTACATGAACATGTGACCCACCTGTTTCAAGGCAACAAAATGTTTTTTTTTTGTAATTGAGTGGATTAAATCAATTTACCACCATAGAAATAATGAAAAGCATAAGTTCTTTTGTCAGAGGAATACACTCCTGCGAGGAAGGGCTAATGCTCAACACATGAGGTTTTCATTCTGTTTATGGTGGTAAAATTGACATAAAGGAGCTGCATCACGAATTTTTTCAAGAGTCTAACTCAGGAACTGCCACCAAACTGAGTGAAACAAAAATAATAACTCAAAAATTAAGTGAAAGTATTACTAGCAACTGGGAGTTCTTTTTAGGCAAAAAGCTTTTAGCATTAAGTTCCATAGCACTTAAGGAATCATGATTGGCAACAGTTAGAAAATGAACTAGACAGCCATGACACAGCCCTCTTAAATTTTTAATTTAGTTGAAAAACCATTTTTTAAAATTTTCCTGGTACAGCCGAACCTCCCATAAGCAACCACCCAAAATGCCAAGAGTTAGTGGTTGCTTACGGGAGGTTGTCGCTTACAAGAATCAAACCACTGGGGACCCCTTCCGAGAAGAGGTCTGGGCACATCTACTGTGTGGAAGATAATTATTTATTGCATGCGATTTCTAAGATACGCCATGTGTAGTTCCATGTTGTTACTAAAGTTCTTCATATATTCAAAGAAGCATAGTGCACACAGCACATAGAGATCAGAGAATGCGTCAAGTGGAGAGGTTACAAACAGTCAGCGCCGTAGCTAGTATGAGTCCAACCGAGGCACTCGCCTCGGTAAAATTTTGACGAATTTCGCCAATCATTTTTCTTTTACTTAAGCGATCATCGGATATTTTTAAAGCATCATGATATTACAAAGAATTCAGCAATTCAGTCAATATACTATGAAAAAATTACTATATCATCGATCTCAAGGGGCTACGTACGTTAACTCAAATTTTTTTTGAACAAATACTGATCAAAACCATTGGCGAGGTTAACGGTCACCCAGATTATGTAGCTTGTTTCTGATTATTGCTTTTTAAATTCCACTTAAATTAACTCGAAAAAAAGTTACTGAAAGGCCCAGAAAACGCTGCAAATCGCATTTCCGAGAGACTAAAGTTCAAAATTTGTCACGGGGGGGGGGGGGGGGTTGGGGCATGCCCCCGAACCCCTCTAGCAACTCCCGCCTGCCTCGGTTGGCCGTTTGGTCTGGCTACGGCACTGACAGTATAAAATCATTAAACTTTCAGGCCCAAAAAGTGGTCGCGGTTGCTTACAGGAGGTGGTCGTTTACTAGAGTTTCCAACTGTAAGGCTTTGACTGGGAAAGTTTTGGTGTTTTGGATAGGTGGTCGCTTATGGGAGGTGGTTGCTTACGAGAGGGGGTCGTGCATGGAGGATGGACTCTAAGATTTGACTGATATTGTGAGGCAACATAATGTAAGAGATCAAAATGCATGCTCCAGCTTTTTCTTTACCACAATGTATATGGTATCATCAGTATTTTTTCACACCACATAGTAGTTTGTTATTGACTGTATTTTATTGATAGGATCCCAGATGCTTTTGGTCGTGACATTGAGAAGGCGTGCCAGTCCATCTACCCTCTTCATGACGTTTTTATCAGGAAGGTGAAGGTTCTCAAGAAACCCAAATTTGATCGTAAGTTGAAGTCGCACTAATTGGTACAGAAAAATATGGTTTTATCAACTTACAGTTATTTATGCAGTTACAAATTAAAATATACAGTGTAGTGCTAGTAGTCTGCGGTCGGTCGGTATGCGCGTGCACGGTTGTTCACTACATGAACATCCTTTGCGTGATTCAACGGCGGGTGTAGTCTCCATCGTGTAGCGTTGTAGTGTTGTTGCCTTTATTGCTGTGATTACCCACTGAACGACTCGCCCTCATTTTTGCCTGGTTTGTCCCTAGTACTAGGATCGTCACAAAGGCAGTTTACATTGTGCTAGGTTCTTGTTAGTCCTAGGATTTGGCCGGGATCTCCCTACCTCTCCGCTCGGAAGATCCTAGGGCTAGGGACAAGCGCAACCCTTTGCATGTAAACTGAATACAGAAAACATATGGCGCTAGGATGATCCGCCTTCTAGCATCTTACTTGTGCTAGGATCTTCCCCCTTTCATGTATGCTGTCCCTTAGTATGGGGAAGATCTCGTTCTCCTAGGCGACCTCATCTTAGTTGACAAACGGACACTAAGTACTGGTCCCAAAGGTGTATGCTGTAGAGAGAGTTGACTGTAGACGGGGTTGCCACGGTCAGGGAAAAGTCAGAGAAAGACGAAAAGTTTTCAAGGCCAGGGAAAAGTCAGGGAAAAGTCAGGGAATTTTTAAAAAGTCAGGGAAAATCTTTGATATTGTCAAAGCCAGTGAAAAGTGAGGGAATTCTGTTATCCGGTTTATAGTTCATAAGTTTTCGTCAAGATCTTGAAATACATTTTCTGTCGGAAAAGATGAAAACTGTGCTGCGAAGGAAGGAAAGTGTGGAAACTCTACATGGTGTCCCCCTGACACATGTAGTAGTTGTGATCAGTGTTTTTCCTTCTGGACGCTTTCTTCCAAATTCCTTCTTCCTCCCTCTGCGAAAAGCAGAAAGAGGTGGAAAATAAAGAGAAAAAAATTCATGACCTGCAAAAAGACCTAAGGCGAATGTAAACATGAATTGTTTCTAATTAGTAAAAGTTCAGTGAAAAGTGTTTAAAGGTCAGTGAAAAGTCAGGGAAAAGTCAGGGAATTTGTAACTTTCTGATGAGAGGCAACCCTGTAGACTAGTTACATTGACTTTGTGCGAGATCTAATGCCGCGTACTTTGCTCTGTTTGTGCAGTCGGCAAGTTGATGGAGATGCACGGTGAAGGAGCAGCCCACAGTAGCACAGATGAAACTGGTGCCAAGATTGATAGAGACAGCTTCGAGCCCCCTGTTCAAGAATCTGTGTAAAAAAAAAAATGAGTGGAAAATTCAACATAAAAGATTAAAGTTCTCAAACCAGAAAAGTTTTTGTGTCCCTCCTTTCTTATTTTAAAAGGTCTTTAAATTCTCGTAGTGATACTTGACTTAAAATTTCTGCGAAATATTTCCGTGTTTTCTCGTCTTATAACGTGGATGATTCAACAAGAAGAGGCAAGAGATTAAAACTTTAAAGAGGAGGAGAGGACATGTTGGACGCCCGGTTCAACATGTTTCGACTAAAATAATTTTCTTTTTCTCGCTCATTTGCATTAGAATGCTACGTGTCAACCGGGCCTAAGAGTTTGGTGAAATGTGGCTTTGTTCCTATGCCCTTTTATACTAAGGGCCTGTTTACATGAAGGTGGGTAACCCCAGGTAGGTGAGGTAACATGTGGCGGGTTACCCCACCTATCATGTAAACGTGATCACATTAAAATGAGAGATTAATGTATGGACAGACGGGTTACCCCACTGAGGCGGGTTACCTCACCTATCTGGGGTACCCCACCTCCATGTAGACTGTCTGTGAGGCCCTAAGCCAACGCATCCCTGTGATATAAGCTAAGTCTGCCTAGGGTCAACGATCGCTTCGATCGATGAAGAGTTGTTTCCATTTGACCGTTTAACTTTCATATGGAAGCCCCAATCCTAACACTTTCAGTTTCACCCGCAGCTAAGTGCACCGAAAAAGCAAACCCAGCGCGAAACTAAATATGCCACAACCACTGTCACCACACACTCGAAATGCTCTCGAGTGGCTAATTTTAAAGCAGCTATGTCACGAGGATATTAGCCTGTGAACAGGCCTTTGGTCGAGCGGGGAACTAGGGAGAGGGAAAAGCGATTTTTTCCCCAAACAGAGAGCCTGTTCACAGGCTACGAGGATATTGCTGTTGTGGGTTAGTCCTGTGCTGAAATATAGACCTTACTCACGATGCCCGCCATCTTTGCTCGCGTTCAAGGACTGATGTCACGTGGCTTCTCAGGGGGCCAACAAGTGATAAAATTTTCCAATACAAGAAATCCCGGTCGAGTTTGCTTATTCTTGACAACAGAAAATGAATAACTTTTTATATGAAATGCGATATTGGCAAATTGTGGGTGGAAGTGACCATTTTTACTTTTTTGGATGCAGTAGCGACCGTAGAAGTCATCACAACGAGCAATAATGAAGTTAATTTTGTCGAAACTCAAACAGCACATTTTGCATGACTATTGAATCGACGTTTCGTTTTAAGAGAATAAACAAGGTCGACCGCGATTTCCCACATTGGCAAATTTTATCTCTAGCTTACCCCCTGAAATACCACGTGAGATTGCTTTTATCCAATCAATCCTAAAGCACGTGCGAAGATGGCGGGTATCGTGAATAAGGTCTATTACTTAGTACCCTTTACAGCGGCGGATTCAGGATTTTTTTTTGTAGGAGGGGGTGCACTCGTCTCTTGCTCTACTTCAACACCAAGAGAATATGCTAATTCCTGCGATTACTGAGCGCAAGTGTAATCAGCTGGATAGGAATATTCTAGCGCTGCCAGTTCGCCTGGGTGGCCTGGGCCTGGGAAATCCGTCCCTTGAAGCAAGACGCGAATATGCTTCGTCTGTCAAAGTAACAAAGCCCCTTGTTGAACAAATTGTATCTCGGTCACATCAGTTACCTGAAGATTCCCTCACAAAACTAGCACAACAGGAAGTAAGAAGTGAAAGATCAAAGGAACTCGAACACAGGGCAGAGCGTATTAAAGAGATGGCACCAAGAAAGACTCAGCGAGCATTAGATCTTGCGACAGAAAAGGGATCATCAGCATGGCTTACGGTGCTTCCCCTCCAGGATTTGGGCTTTAACCTGAATAAAAGGGAATTCCGTGATGCTGTGAAACTACGCTACGACTGGCCAGTGGAAGATATCCCCTCCACATGTGCTTGTGGGGAAGCCTTTACGGTTGATCACTCTATGATTTGCAAACTAGGAGGTTTTATTACTCAACGCCACAACGAGCTAAGAGACCTCGAAGCTGAATTTCTGAGTATGGTGTGTAGCGATGTCGAGATCGAACCAGTACTTCAAGACATCTCCGGCGAACATTTAAACAGAGGATCTAACAAAGCTCAGGATGCGAGGTTAGATATCCACGCGCGTGGTTTCTGGGAGCGACATCGTTCAGCATTCTTCGATGTGAGGGTCTGTCACCCTAATGCTGTATCGTATAGGGACCTAGAGCCACAACAAATCTATCGTATCCATGAGAACGAGAAAAAGCGTCTCTACTCAGAGAGAGTCCTGGACATCGCGCATGGAACATTTACACCCTTGGTCTTCACCACAACTGGCGGAATGGGAAAGGAGTGCTTGAAGTATCATAGCCGTTTAGCACAGCTGATTGCCATCAAAAAAGGGGAGCAGTATGCCAAAACCATCTCATGGATCAGAACCAGAACCTCATTCGCGCTTTTGAGATCTGCGTTGGTTTGTCTTCGAGGCTCTAGGACCAGAAGAGTGCCATGTGACATTAAGAATGTTGATATCGACGTCGAAGTTGCTGAAGGAGCCATTAAATCGGACTATTGATGTGTTTCCTTACTTCATATATATCTTTTTATTTCATTATTATTATTACTATTTTTTTGTTGTTGTTTTTTTAGCAGTTGAAAGAAACTTTTGAATCTTAGAGGTTGACAGTTTTTTTTTATTGAAATGAAATGTTTTTTAATTCGAAAAAAATTTTTCTTAGTTTTAATTAACTTTTTTTTAAAGCTAAATTAAGTGCTTTTTAAATCGACAGAAATTGTAAATAGTGTTTTTGAATGAATAGTTTTTTCTTTTTTTTTAAGCGAATTAATTGTAAATAGGATTTTAATAGTTTTTTTTAAAATAAAATTGTCTTAAAAAAAAAAAAAAACACCAATAAACCACAGTTTTTTTTTTGCAGAATACCAGTTGTATTAGAAAACCGCAGGTCATCTCAGGGGGAGCGGGGGTTGCGCACCCCTTGCACCCTCCCCCTAGATCCGCCCCTGCTTTACCCGTGCACAGAATACTCGATCTGTAGAGTCATGAGGAAGATATCAAACAAATTTCACTAGGAAGCACTAACCGTAATACGTTTTTGGTGACATTTGAACGTGAAAAAGTTGGCCCTACTTTTTCTATTTTCAATCCATGTTCATCTTTGTCATCCTTTGCAACAGACGATAGGAAACAGTTTCATTTGCTAAATATAGTCTTAACTAGTGGTAATTGCATATTAGGGGAGTGCGTTCGATGAGAAGGGGGGGGGGGGTTGTGGGTAGTAAGTGGTAGTGGGAAGGGGGTGCTAAACTTGATGGGCTTGTAATATTGCGAAATCAAAATCAAACACTTTTATCAATACGAATATCAGCAGCTTTCTTTTTCAGTGTTATAGTTTATCCTCCCACTTTACAATTCGTGACTATTTCAATTTCCCTCAAAAATGCAAGAGCGAACTGTATTTTTTACATTTACTCGGCTAAACCTCTAAGTAAAGTACATGTATGTAACAACAAGTCAAACACTGACTTTGATCCTCGGGATATTCCTTTGCAGTCTAGGATGGTCAATAAAATAGTCCATTTTCGAGTTCGCTATGACTGCTGAATTAAAGAAGTGAAGACGCATTTTTTACACCCTTAGCCTCAATCTGAAGTGATATATTCACAAATTCCAACGAGAAAAAGACCTGGGCCCAGTTGCTCGAAGCATGGTTAGCGTTAACCAGCGTTTAATACCTTGACAACGTATTGGTTTTGACACTGCTTAACCAATGGTTAAAGCTAACCATGCTTTGAGCAACTCAGCCCTGGTTATTACTCTGTCTATTATATATATTCAAATTTCAAACACTTGCTTGCCAGAATTTCTGAATATTTTACCTTAAGTCGAGGCTAACCCTGTGTGAATGTGTCGTAAAATGTTTATACTCAACGATAATTTTTAATTCGAAACTGGACTATTGGCTAACAAACAAAACTATACCATTATTTTGGAATTCATTTGATGCAAAAACCGTTTTAGCTCTTTAAAAAGACGGCAAATAGCGTGACGTAGCCGCTTTAAGCCATAGATTTTTTGTTCATTTACATTAAGTAATGGTTCGCGTAAGAAGGAAAGGGGCGAAACACAACGCATGTGCAGAACGATCCATTTTAATTGAATTAATTAATAATTTTAAACATAAATCACCTGCGATAAAGAACAAATTGCATTGTCATTTGACGTCATTGATAGCTAGCAATTGTTCAGAACCAGAGTACAGTGAATATTCTGATCTTGAAATAATCCACACTGGCGCCGGGTAAAGCATCTAAGAGGTTCATCGATGGATCCGTTATTATTTCAATTCACCCTTGACATTCCACCGCGAACGAAAATTTGTGTTCCGCACGAGCAAGAAGTAGTCGAGAAGCCTTTTGACGTGGCTTTGATTATCGGAGATGGGAAGAAACTCGAAGCTCACAGAAGTGTTCTGTCAGAGGCGAGCCCGTTCTTTGAAAAACTACTGGGTAGTGAAATGAAAGAGGCCAAAGAGGGAGTAGTTAGTATGGAAATGATTACAGAGCTTGGTTTAAGAGAGGTTTTGGAATTCATTTACACCGGTAGTGTTCAAATTTCGGCTGAAGACAATGCCCAAGACCTAATCGCGCTAGCTGACTACCTGATACTTCCGCATTTAAAGGACCTCGCCGCAAGAACTCTGCAACGGGACTTAAATTCTTCGAACTCACTGTCAATGTACTACTTGGCAGAGAAGTTTAGATGTGAGGCCTTGATGTCCAACACCAGGGATTTTATCCTAGCAAATTTTACTTCGGTGACCAAATCTGAAGAGTTTTTCAACCTGTCGTGCGAGGAAGTCAAAATGTGGATCTCAAGAGACGAATTACACGTTGACTGCGAGGATGACGTCTTCATCGTCATCGTAGCGTGGATTTATCACAACAAACTGGACCGAAGAAAAAACTTTTCCGAGTTGTTTCGTGAAGTTCGACTTCTTTACACGTCACGTGATTTCCTACAAAATGGCATCGGTTCATGTGATCTTGTGATTGACGACGAATCCTGCATGTATCTCGTAACGGAAACTTTGAAGTTCTTTGACTCCAGAGAATATCGCAATCGTCCGCTCGGCCACGTTAAGCCTAGAGTGTTGTTTGAAGTCCCTGTTTTACTATTCTTTTTCATAGACATCACCAATGAAAAGTATCTGGCACCACTTTAATTTAAACCTCGCGAGAACACAACCCATAAGGGTCATATTGTTTGTTATTTCCCTCAAGACAAGGAATGGTCAATTTTTCCCGGAGTGCCGCTCATAAAAAATTCAATTCGGATCGTCTCTTGTCTTGGTAAACTATATTTCGCGTCAGAGTTTCCGAACAAGCTAATATGCTACGATTCACTCTCAAACTGTTGGACATCACTGCCATTCGACAGGCGAAGAACACTACATTCGATCTTCTCTAATAATAAAGGTGAAATCTTCGCTTTAATGTCTGACAATGAAAGCTCTTGCCCAGACTGCGTTTTCCTGTTCTTTCGTGGAATTGACTCGCACTGTCGAAAAAGCCATCTTTCATATATCAAAAAGTACAGTCCAGAATCTAACTCTTGGGACACTTTGGCAAAATTTGACCTGGCCTCGAGGAAACTAGTTTGCACCGTAGCAAAAGACAATTTTATCTATTTAATTGGTGGCAGTATTCAAGAAAACGAAAGAAGTAGAAACCTGGCTGATGTTGACAGGTTTGATCTCAGCACAAATACAATGGAAAAAGTGGCTGATCTTAAAGTAGCGAGAAGCGATCTATATGGAGCTGCCGCCTACGGGGCAATTTTCGTAATAACTGGTGGCGTTAACGAATCTGGTTCGAACATAAAATCTAGTGAAATGTACCAGCCTACAATAAACGAATGGCTGTTAGTAAACGACGGGCAGATGGCACCTTTTATGTTAACTAGTAAATGTTGTACGTGTGTTGAAGGCAGGGTGTATTCTAGAGTGGACAGAATTATGAAAGGAAGGGTAAAGAGCAAGGCCCTGCGTTATTATGACCCTGATAAGAACGAGTGGGTGGATGAATCAGTGATGCCTGACAAGATGGAGCCTGCATACTTCTTTGTTGAAATTCCTTGTGCGATGAAAGTGTTTAAGGGAAGTAGGTTTCTTCAGCAAACCTTGAGACATTCTTGTTCCGCGCTCACTGAGTCAACCTTGTCGCCAGAGCTTTTGTCACGTGTCTCCACCCGAAAAACTTGAGTGTCCTTAAATAAATGAATGAATGATAACTTTATTTACAGCTATCTTGAGAAAGGTTGTCGGAAAAAATGTGCACGCGACAATCCCGAAAGGTACTATGGGATATAATCAATACACTGTTCCCTGACACTGTAGCTTTCAAACCTACTTTCGTTGCTTTCCTTTAGCACTCGGAAACATACGTCCATGGCCTCTCATGCCATTCTTTCAAATTTCTTTGAAGACGAGTGAACTCAAAACCACTCACAATACTTTTCGGGATTGTCACGTTCACTTTTGCGACAACCTTTCTTGAAATAGCTGTATACACGGTTAAAATCATCAGTCTAACATAGAAAGTTAATTAAAAATTCTCAAAAACTGTTTTACATATTTGTCGTGTGGGAGTACTGATCAGAAAACCATCTATAGGAACTTCTCTTAAAGAGACGTAAGGAATTTTATGAGCGCACTTCCTCAGGAAGA
Source organism: Porites cylindrica (assembly GCA_964035525.1). Taxonomy (NCBI): domain Eukaryota; kingdom Metazoa; phylum Cnidaria; class Anthozoa; order Scleractinia; family Poritidae; genus Porites; species Porites cylindrica. The sequence goes on from OZ037784.1 coordinate 19,152,817, forward strand.
TTGTTCCATAGAAGAGCGCCACTGTAACTTAAATATCTTATTTAAAGAGCGGAAGGAATTACACCATGTCATAGTTTAATCATATTCTTGTACATATTTCACCAGCCATATCATTAGCTCTTATACTCATTTATATTAATGCAGATCTTCTATATTTCCTTAGTTTTATTTATTTTGTACTTAGAATTTTTATATTGGGAACCGACCTTATGTTTGTTGTAATTTTAATTTAGATAGAGGGTCAAAAGTTTACTACTTTCTGTAACTATTCCTTGCTACCCTCTTTAAATAAAGTGTATTATTATAACTAATGCTACGCTTCAGGTGATCAGTTCTTGGTTTTGGGAGCATTAATTTTTTCTTCGCGTTGCGAAAATAGTAATTCGGTGTTCTTGGGGCAAACAAATTACACAGATAAGCTGGGGCGAGATTATTAATGTACTTTGTACATTAAATTAGCTTTCTGTTTAGCCATTCTAACCTATAAATTGTCCCAACCAAGCGAAGATATCTGGAACTCGTATCATAGCTTGATTTGGTGATAACTCTGGTAGCACTATTTTGAAGTTTTTGAAGTTTCTCACTACGCTGTTGGGTGAAGCCATCTGATACAGCGCTGCAATAATCGAAGTGTGGCTCAATAAGACCTTTGTACATTTTAATTGCAGTGTGCATTGAAACAAATGGCCTGACCCGCTTAAGAGCACCGATGCCAGAGGATACCTTTTAAGAGATTTCCATGAGAGATTTTCATCAATGATAAGCCCGAGAGGTTTGCTTTGATTGCTTTGGTTTATTGGGACACCGTCCACGTGAATGTTCCTTGTGTAGTCATTTAAGGACTGTAGTTTCTGCCTCGAGCTAATAACGATACACTCTGTTTTGGCTAATATTGAGACTTAACTTATTAGCTTTGAGCCAGCGATCAATATATTTAAAGTCACTATTGATTTGGGACTCAAGATCAGGTATAGCAGCTTCAGAAAAGGTAACATTAGTGTCGTCGGCATACATTCTAGGAGAGCCCACATTCAAACAATTTGGTAGATCATTTATATAGATCAAGAAAAGAAGAGAACCGATTATTGATTCTTGAGGTACGCCACAACTTAGAGGGCTCGCGCTAGATAGATGGTTGTTAACATTACACCTTTGCATACGGTTAGTTAGGTAAGATTTAAACCATTTCAGGGTGTCTTAATCAACCCCGTACTTCGTAAGTTTTTTTAGAATTATCTCGTGGTCAATAGTGTCAAAGGCCTTCTTCAAACCAATAACGATTACGCCATTAAGAAGACTTCTATCAATATTGACACACCAGCTATCGTTTGTCTCCAACAAGGCAGTAAGAGTGCTGTGTAGAGAGCAGAAATACTGACCAGACTGGCCTCTGTTTAATAAACCATTTGCATTCAGATAGTGATACAGATGGTTATAGATAATTTTTTCGATAATTTTGGCTACGGTAAGAATAACAGATGTAGGCGGATAGTCGTTTAGGTCAGACTTAGAACCATTCTTAAAAATTGGTGACACTTTTCCCAGTTTCCAGTCAGAGGGGAAAATACGAGTCACTAACGACTGATTAAAGATGCCCGACAACATCGGCAGCAATCTTCAGAAGTCTCTTTGGAATTTGGTCAAGCCTAGTTGCCTTACCTGCATCGATAGCCTTAAGTAATTTGATGACTTTTTAAACATTAATCCGTTGAAAAGAAAATACTCTGTCAACAGGATTAACATAGGCAAGTGGGTCAATTTCCGAACTAGGAATTTCTTGTGCTAGAGACTGGCCTACGTTTGTAAAATGATTGTTAATATCACCAGCTGAGGTGAAAACTTGGTTTCCTGTTTTGACTTGAGACTGAATTAGTGCCTGAGTCTCTCTTTCGAAGAGGCCTTGTTTCTGGTTTCTGGAGAAGGGAAAGAAAGGGCGTGCGGAACGATGGGAAGTAGACGGAGTGAATGAAAGAACTCTCACGTTTTGTTTCTTCCCATCGTTCCCTGTGTGGTGTCTAATCATTTGGGCGTCACCCAAATAGCGTAATCGAGATCGCTTTTTTTAATTCAAAGTTGCAATAGGCACGCAATACGTGTGAACGTAAACAATCCAAGTAATGTCTGCAACGCGAACGACTAGTACAAGGTAAAAACCATGCCGGAAAGAAAACTCTAGTAGATCCCACTTTTACGATCTCAAAAACCTTGCAACGAAGAAACACAATTCCGAACAGCGATGAACATGTTAAAGCAACGCAGGGATAATTTTCAAAAAAAGATAAACTTGTAAATCTTAGCCTTTATATCTTACCTAGAAGCCGGGCGATTTTCAGAAATTTGAAAGAAAATCTGTCAAATAGTTGGGAGAGAAGAGTCTCACAATGTTTTTGCCCTTAGTTGTCAAGAGCCAACGAAGATGTTACGCAAAATTATTCAGTGATCGTGCATGAGATAAATAAGAAATTGCTTCAATGAGTAGGCCTTTCCCGATTGCGCTGAGCACCTTTTGAGCACTTTTTTGAGTTTGGAGCACTGTTTTGCATTTTGAGCACCCTTAAGCACTTTTTCTCACTTTGGGCAACATTTGAGAAATATTTCACATTTCGAGCAACATATGTCTTCTAAAACATTTTAAAGCAAAAACTGTGTCGCTCGCAACGAGAATCGTGTTCCAGGTCTTAAATTTGAATAACTAATGATGTTGTCAAGAATAAAAGACCGTTGTCATGGAAAGGCACGTGGACTTACCCTTACTGAGCGTGAGAACAGAAGTTTCTGATTGGCTGATGTATCATGAGTGTGTCATCTCAAATTTCTAAATCATCTGATGTTTAGGCTTTGCACTAGTACTGCTGAATTTATTTCCAATTCGTAACCGGCTTTAGTTTTTTAAAAATATTATTGTTCTATATTCTTTCAACCTTTTGTAACAACCTGTCGAATAACACAACGCAAAATAGATTGTTAATTATTTCAGAAAAAATTGACATATTTACGAAAAGCTTAGAGGTAACTGTTCACAACTTTTAGCACTTTTTGAGCACTATTTTGAGATTTTGAGCACTTTTTGAGCATTTTTTAGCCATTTTTGCCAGCACTTTTTTAGGATTTTACGAGCGCAATCGGGAAAGGCCTATCAATGAGGGTAATGACATGAGATGAGTGGTAACATATAATAAAAGTATTTCGGCAGTTTCATAATTTCATTGGAACTAATTGATGTCAGCCTATGACCTTAACATTAGATAATGTATAATTTCACTGCAGACTGTTTCTGTAAGGAAAGGAGGTGATTTCTTAAAATCTTATTGAGCAAAATGATCTCGTAAACAAGTTGCATTCTTTCACGTTCGACCCGTAAAAATAGAGAGTTTTAGATCCGAGTTTACCGCGAACCTCTAACCGCGGTTTGCGGTTACCCGTTCGCGGTTCGACGTTCAAACATAATTCGATTTAGATTGGCGGTGGATTAAAGAAGTGGATTCTAGTTTATTTTTACATTTAGAAATAGAAGAAAAATCAATCAGTGAAAATAAAAGAAATTTACGGTAACACTGGTTTATCTAGTGGCAAAGAGCTGTAAATTCTTACATTAGTTCTTGCAATTTTACGGCCGCCATTTTGAATCAGCAGCCATGAATGGCACTTTTTTTCAAGATCCAATAGGATTTATCAAATTTAGCATTTCGCCCGAATTTGTGCCTCTGTTAATGGATAAAGACTTGCTCCACAAGATTTTTGTATCATTACGTGGGATAAAACAAGAATTATACGCTAAAAGCTTTCAGGTAAATGACATACGTGAAAACCTATCTCCCCACGTTGAAAACGCACGTCGTAAACCTCAAACGTGACGCGAAAGACTTGTCACTTGACCTCCGGCGGTTAGAGGTTCGCGGTAAACTCGGATCTAAACCTCTCTAATGGCAAAGTCCGACATCCTCACTACGTGCAGACTGCGTGCGTGACAGTTATTCTTAAAACCCTTGGTTTAATTAGATTAAGTCGTATTCTCTTATACACGAAATAACCACGAAAGCGCCAAATTCCAAAGCCTTCATGTGCAAACTGCGTAACAATACAGCTCACAGTAAGGGCCAAATTACGTGAGCCGGGCTGTCGGGCTGGCTAGATCTGCCGAGGTGACTTTAATCCTGGTATTCCATGGACCGGGCCAGCCCGGAGCAGCCCTTGTTATTCAGAGATTGAAGGGGTTTAGGGGTTGAAGGGTTAGAGATTTTGAGGGGGGTTTTCGTTTTCTACACATCGGGGGGATTGTGTAGAAAACGAAGACCCTGGTCGAAATTTTGTATAATTGAAAATCGACAGGAGCCGTGTTGTTTCTTACACTCCTTTAGTGTCTAGAAGTCGTTTGAAGCAATTTCCAGCCTTCTGCAATTGATTTTGAGGGGGTCTTCGTTTTCTACACACCGGGGGGATTGTGTAGAAAACGAAGACCCTGATCGCAATTTTTTATAATTGAAGACTTTTGTACAGTTTCTTACACATCTAAGATCAAGATACCCGTTTCTAGATATTTATAAGTGATTTTGAGTTTTGGGTCTTTGTTTTCTACCCACCCGCAACATCGTTTTTCAACTTGTTCTTCAGCAATGTTGCAAAACAAGTTACACGTTTTGGTTGCCCGTTTTACCGAAACTTTAGTTTTTTAGCCAGATTTTACGCCCTCTTCCTTGACCTCACCGATTTATTTTCAAAGCTCCCTGAACCCACGCACCCAAAATTGCAGCCTCCCTCCAAACTTCTTTATACCCCGTTCTCCATATTAATAAATGTTTAATGTCTGAGTGTCTTTACATCTGATATAGAGAAGGCTAAATTTTTTAGACCATTATCTGAGTGTGCAGTTTCATTAAAGTGTTTATTCATATGAGGAAGACTGAGTGGTCGCTGAGTGGTTACTTACGAGAGCTTAAAAACAAAAGAAAAGTCCAGTTGGGTAATCGTAAAAGTGACTGCGGTCGCATTTCAAACGGGGTTTCACAAATGTGGTCGTAACTAGTGCTGGTTGCTTACTGACTAGAGTGGTCGCAAGAAGAGCTTCGACTGTACAACTATACACATAAAAGACATCTCGTACGCCAAGTAAAACGACGCCCAAATATACGCTCCCACAGCGTCTTGTTCTCAATTATTTCTGTTGTGATATGAAGTGCAAATTAAATATTAAGGGCCTGTTTCCACAGAGGTTGGGGACCCCAGGTAGGTGAGGTGACCCGCTTAGGTGGGGTAACCCGCCTGTCCATATAATCTCTCATTTTAATTTGATCACGTTTACATGATAGATGGGGTCACCCGCCGCATGTTACCCCACCTGTCTGGCCATGGGGTCCCGCACCTCAATGTAAACAGGCCTTAAGTTATGCATATAACCATACAGCGTAAGATGTTAGCGTCCCTTTTACGAGTAAACAGGTAAACACCCGCTAATAAGAACCGGTGGATCAAGAACCTCCTGGCAGAAATTTGCCACTTTAACCTAAAATACAAGAACTTGTTTAGCCAAGCAAGATCAAGCAGGTTCTTATATATTGGTTGATGTTAAATGATGATAAATAATTCAGTCAATAAGGGAGTGTGACTTTGAGTTGTAAATTTAATTAAGTATAACAAGAAAAGACTACTAAACTGTACATAAATTCGGAAATCAGTTTTTTTAGTTCAGTTAATTCTGAAGAAATAAAAAGTTTATTTATTTTTCTGGTAATCAACAATCTATTATCTCCCTCATAAAAATTGAGAACCTACCTAGCCTAAATTGCCATTAAGTACCCCAAAATACAAGAACCCATTTTGCCAGACTTTAAAAAGGTAGTTTCTTATGAGCGGGTGTTCACTGTATGTATATCCGAACAGGGTAGGGTTTTCATTTTGTAATAACCATGACTTGCAATTTCGTTGTTTGCTTCTGATTTTCTTAGCAGCCAACAAAGTATTTTGATCGAAAAAACACATTTGCGAAAAGCAAAACTCGGCTCTGAAGAGCGGTATAAATAACAAACAGACTCGGTACCGTATACTAATAGAAATTTCTAGATGTCGAAATAGAAATAAGAATACTCTACTCAAGACAACTTCACTACTTGAATTCTCTGAGTTTGCTTTCTTTCTTTCTGTAAAACGGGAAGTCGAGTATTACACACACTGCTTCTATTCCCGATGAAAAATGTAGGCATAAATTTTTTTTTTGCGTTTTTTCTCTGGCCTGTTTCATAAAAGCTTTAAATGTAGAATTAGAGAAAATCTCTAAAAGACAATCTAAATCTCAGACAAATTGGTGGGCGTTTTTGAGACAGAAGAATCGTGCAAGAGAGATGATAACACGCGCTAAACGAGAGAGGGCGAAGAACAGGTTTATAGTCCTCTCAGCTCGGACAGGCAATCTCGATCCTTTTCTACGCGTGCTATTGTGAAGCATTAGTTAGAGTTATTATAATAGAGAGATTACGATTCACGTCTACCACAAACGCCAATTGTCAGGTTCAAGTTGAGGATTTCTCAGAATAGAAAATAAGCAGATAAAACTGTCGAGAACAATTCCTATGCATGGATAAAACTGGCGCGAAACTGCACTTATTTCTTATTAGAAGAAATAAACAGTAAACGACAATTAAGGGGAAAACTTGGTCAAGTGGTACAAATTTACGTTTGCGCGTAAATTTGATTCTCTTTATTGTTATCGTCAAACTCTGGTAATCATAAGTCATTTGAAACTGTAAAAGCTTAAAGGAAATCTCTCCTAAAGCGGACCTTCCAAAATAACAATAACAATTGATAAGAATAAATGTCGCATAGAGAAACTTTACACCTGAGCCACAAATAGCCCCTTAGCAGGTGCTTTTAGTAAATACAACTTAGAAGTGCGCCTGAGATGTACTTGAGAGTGGGGAAGTACTGATTAATTATTAAACAGGACAAGACTCTTTGTCACTTTCTTCGAGCGTTTAATAAATTTAAATTATACTGCCTTCAAGTGCTTCTCAGGTTTGAAATATTTCAGTGATATAATACTTTATTTTAAATACTTGATTGGGAGATTTTACTACTTTTTCATACAATTCAACTCGCCAAATCCTTACCCTTTCATACAACATGTAAACCAGAAGCTTGAAAAGCTAGTACCCGTTTCAAGTTTTGCCTTCCCGTACAGGTCACTATATACCGAGCACCCCTCTTCGCCACGGTCGTCACTATGCGAAAAAAAGGTTGCAAACGAAATGATTTAGGCATCTTTTGTTGGTGAATCGAATGAACTCTCTTTTTAATTAACAATTCAAGCTTTGGTTATCATGAAAAAAGCCATAAAGTTATCGTTAGGACGAGGGAAAGAAACGACAACCACCGGAATAAACTACGGTCTATGTATTGGTACAGCATTGGGTTGGGACACGTACCTCCACCGGGAAAAGGAAAAAAAACAAATTATGGCCATCTGTCAACTAAATTAATACTATTTTCTTTTTTTGTCATTATTTCCTAATATTGCACTGAGTTTGATAAGTGGATATATATTGTCACAATATATGGTTACAGTGGAACCTCGAACCCAACGAAGTCCGGTATAACGAACGATATTCCTAGCCTCACTAATAGTAAACTGGTGGAAATGAGAACCTCGATATAACAAAACCTCCTTACAGCGAACATGTCAGTCCCTTGGCCCTTCGTTACATCGACGTTCCACCGTATTTGTTCCTTTTTGTTTTAATACCGATCGCCCGTCAGACAGCAACTGAATTCTATAGTCGTGGTTTCTCCATGTAATGTTAAAACTTCTGTTTAACCTGTCAAAAATTTGAAAGTCCCGAATAGAGTAATTTATTGCGTTTCCTTGGTTGCTGTTACACGCCAGAAAACACTTTAAATAATACTAAAGTACATGTACACGGTCTGTTATGGCTAGCCTAGCAGAGTAAGCGAACTTTGGTGCCTATAGCTACTTTAATTTGAATACGACTGGCAGAACTGATCAGTTTCGAGTCTCTAACTGAAAACGGTGTAGATGATAAACGACTGTAGAGTCGTTTTAAGGAATATTTACACAGCTTCTAAACTAAGAATAAATTTTATGCCACTAGCAAACTGATGAAAATTAAAAGCTGGAAAATTGGTCTTCTAATTTGAATGGAATTGCGCTAAAGGAGATAAAGATACTGATATTTTAAAATGATTCAGGGACAATAGCGAAATTAGATTCTAAAAAAAACGACTTAAAACAGTTCTGATTCGAAAATGTTCAATATGTCAGTCCTACAGTAACTTACACTTACGATTCGATTTTGTTTGAAGACTTAAAAATTATTTCATACATTTAAAGCAGCAAGCTAAACCGGCAATTAGGGACCAAAAGCAGGCTTAACAATAATGACAGACGACCCGCTTAATATAATTTTACAAAGGCTTCTCATAGCCTGCGCATCATGAATCCCTAAATTGCATTGCTATTATCAGCTTATTCAAAATTTGAATTGACTGTTAATTTACATATATTTTCGGAAACAGGACTGAACTTGTGTCCTGATACAGCTAGGCGATTAGGAAAATGGATGTTACGTTAGGCCAGGACCACATGGTTCTGCATCAGGCACCCAGTTATGGCATTCTAGTTTAAATAAAAGTTTATTATTTTTCTTGAGATTGTGTGCAGAAGGCCATTTACAAGCAATAGGCATTAAAAATTAATAAAGAGAAAGCGATTAACTAATGAGGTGTTCCTTTAAGCTAAAATTACAGCTCAGTGTATTAAACAAAAATAAGAAACTTGAATTGCAGTGTCTTAAGAAAGGGAAAAACAAGTACTTCAGCAATAATTATAATTAGAATCAATATTCTTATCTTTTTATCTTTGATTTCTTGTTTCGCTTGTATTTTGTGAGATTTCCAGATCTGCTGGTTCTAAGCGTGATCTACAGAACACTGCCATTAATGAATCCCTCGACTGCTTCACTCGCCATCCATATAGATAAGGGTTTGCAATAGCACTCAGGCATAAAAGGAAGTCTGCAAACTCGTGGCATACGAAAAACCATGTGGTTTCAGAACAACTTTGGCAGTTTGCTTCAATAACTGTCATTACAAGATAGGGGATCTGGGTTATTACCAAAGCAAGAAGTATCAGGAACGCAGTGAAGGCGAATTCGTTCTCGCTGTTCAGACGCCTAATTTGTTCTTCATCTTTTTGAGATGTTTCGTCTCCTCCCGGAAAGACTTTTCTTCTTTTGCGTAAAATGAGATAGATGAAAAGGTAAATAATTCCATCAGCCGTTAGGGCAAAGGTAACAAACATATGAACATCCACCGTGTCGTAAATTTCAACAGGGACGTCCGCTAGCTGAATTAAACTGAACGCCATGCAATAAAACCAGGCGCAAACAATGACAATGGCCGCGTGAGTGTTCTTGACGGAGACACGGTAAAAAATTGGAAAAGCGACAGCAAGAAGCCTGTCAACTGACACGGCAAATATCAACACGGTAGCAGAGTTATCGATAAAGTAATCGATGATGTGGTAGAAAGTTGTTTCGCCGTCTTTGTCCTTGACACAGTAGAATTCTATCCTTGCTGAAAGGGGGTTAAGAACGGCGCCAAACAGAAAATCGGTCATCGCCAATCCCGTCATGTACACTGCAAATGGTCGCCGAAAGCATTTTAGCGGATCCTTGAATATCACGTACAGCAACAGGCCGTTGAATGTAACCGTGACGATTGATGCACTTAGAAATAAGGCACCTACCAAACCACAAACTCCGATTCGGATACCGTCCGGGACTGTGGTAGATGATGCTGTCACGTTTTCCATAGCGTAGGGCAACTGACAAAAACCACTGTGGAAGTCTTTAATAGAAAGACAAAAATGACACTGCAGGCGTTGGCAGCTGGTATAAGTGATGACACAGTCACCGCTCGATTTTCTTATAATTTAAAAGGAAAAAAACCTATGACACCTAGGATGCGAAGCGGAAGTGTTGCTTGACCACAGGCAGCCCAGGCGACCATGTGTCCAGTAATCCGGGTTTAAAGATCATCAGTAGCAGGAACCTACATATGTCTTGTGTAAATTGCTAACAAATAAATGCCAGGCTTTTCTTCAATATGTAGTCTATTCGTTTCTCTATCTGTGATAATTCGTGTTCGTGTTTTAGTGAGCTTAATTTGATATTCCTCGTATTGCCACTCACGATTTACCCCGACTCCTAAGCACTCATGTCTACAACCTCTTCCCCAGTACTTTTCTGCAAGAAATCTCGAGGCACTAAAAGGCCCAGGTAATGACAACTTGAAAAAGACACCCCAGTGCCGCGGCGCTTTCCATTCAACAAAAATTTTGGTTAGAAATTTTGAAAATTCCACGTGCCCAATATAATGTAAAGGTTCATTCCGGTTTCACAGATCCGTTCCAAGCCACCGCGTGTTTGTTTATTGTTCCTGCTGCAAGAGGGATACAAAAGAGCGGTACTGGGCACAACAATTTTGTCAAATGGAAGGGACTTTTCGGTCGGACCGACCGAAATGAGTGGACTGGTCAAAGTGAACCACCTTCAAAGGTTGTCCCAAATATTCCGGTCGGACCGAACCGAAATGGTTCGTTCCATTTGATTTCGAATCAAAACTTGCGGATATTTGGGCTGAATGGAAAGTGCCCCAGAAATTTGGTGCAATAAATTTATGATGCATGAAATGTGACATCAAAGTTCCTGCTTAACAGTACAGTAAAAATAGAAAGAAGTCACTGGCCTCACGATCTAACGCCGACCTATTGTCTATCTTAACAGAATCTTACGCACTATTTGTAAAAGACCAAGCTAATTAATGATCCGTTGAGTATCACTTCCGTTTTCTTTGCAGTAAAGCAAACTAAAGTAAGCTGTTTGATACCAAAGATTTACAAAGCTCTTTGTAAACTGGTAGAAACTACGGCTACAATGACCGGTTACAAATCATATTTTACGCCCACTAATAAAGTAACTTCGCCCGAAAAGGAAAGCAAAAGCAGGCATAAAGGAAGAAGACAGAAAAAGCTGGACGCAAAGAATATTAATTAATTACTGAAATGAAAACATTCTTGTGTAGAGAAAAAATGGATGTTATAAGAACTGTGTGGTGTTTTATCGGTAGCCCCTTGCAACCAGCAGGAGTATCATACATCAGCTGTCGCGCCCACCGACACTTAATTTCTCGCACAGGTTCATGGAAGCGAAAATTCCCGATGCCATATGCCTCAAGCCTCCCCTCCCATGTTTTCACTAAATTCACTAGGCTTTGATAGATTGTGCTAAAAAAGTAGCATAATATGCTACTAACAGTGCACGAATATTCTAAAATTATGACAATAATTATTCTAGCTTTTGTCAATTCTGCTTATTTTAGCACAACATGCAAAAATTATACTTCTACTTTTTATTTTAAATTTGGTGAGAATACCTCAATAACTATGCAACAAACAAGTAAATCTCAAGCAAATTAACCCTATTTACATCTAGAAACTTTAAGAGTGCATAATTCATTCTCTGAAAACTGTAAAGCCAGCACCCGGATGCCGATCTTGGGTAACTGAGCCGAGTCCGTTATGCGCATGCACTGAGCCCTGTGTAAAAAGGTCGTAGGTCACTTCCTGTGGGACCCAGGTCCCATGAATGAGACAAATTGCAAAGAAGACAAAAAATTGATTTTGTTACTTAAATTTGCCTGCAACACTTATCTCGGGTCCAAAAAAATTGGTTGCATAATCAATAAATGACAATTTTAGGCTGCACTGGCTAGCCAAACGGGCAAATCATGCTAGCAGTGCTTTTTTTGGGGAAAAACATGAAAATTTTGCTCGCAATGAAGAATTTTGTCAAACATTGTGCTAGTACAATCTATAAAAGCCTAAAATTCACATAGCCACTCTCGCCGGAGTTAGTGGACTTCCATAGCCACCCTTCCACCCTTTGTAGGTTAACATCTGCACTGAGAAGAGCAGAATAGGGAGGAGGGAGAAATGGCCCGGAAAAGTAGGAAGGAGGGAGAAATCGAGGCGAAGGTGTAGGGAGGAGGGAGAAAATGAAATGTTGGGAGTAGGGAGATATCGATGAGAAGGTAAGGTTTTCTATTCGTGGCCATGAAGATGTTAGCAAAAGCAACGGCCATCTTTATTCCCATGGCAGTTCCATGGGTCTGTAGGTAGTTGCTACGGCAAAATTGGATTATTCTGTTAATATAGAGTATTTCAGATACTCGGTAGGTATAGGGGCTTTCTCTCTGCCGTGGTTACGCCCTCTTGTGGTATGTTGGTGTAGAGGCGAAGCTCTGTGTTAAGTTAGCCCAAGACCAAATGGTTCTGCATCAGGCACCCAATTATGGCATTCTAGTTTGAATAAAAGTTTATTCTTTTTCTTGAGACTGTGTACAGAAGGCCATTTACAAGCAATAGGCATCAAAAATTTATAAAGGGAAAGCGATTAACTAATGAGGTATTCCTTGAAGCTAAAATTACAGCTCAGTGTATTAAACAAAAATAAGAAACTTGACTTGCAGTGTCTAAAGAAAGGGAAAAACAAGTACTTCAGCAATAATTATCATTAGAGTCAACATTCTTCCTTTTTTTATCTTTAACTTTTTGTTTCATTTGTATTTTGTGAAGTTTCCAGATCTGTTGGTTCTAAGCGTGATCTACAGAACACTGCCATTGATGAATCCCTCGACTGCTTCACTCGCCATCCATATAGATAAGGGTTTGCAATAGCACTTAGGCATAAAAGAAAGTCTGCAAACTCGTGGCATACGAAAAACCATGTGGTTTCAGAACAACTTTGGCAGTTTGCCTCAATAACTGTCATTACAAGATAGGGGATCTGGGTTAGTACCAAAGCAAGAAGTATCAGGAACGCAGTGAAGGCGAATTCTTTCTCGCTGTTCGGACGCCTAAGTTGTTTTTCACCTTTTTGAGATGTTTCGTCTCTTCCCGGAATGGCTTTTCTTCTTTTGCGTAAAATGAGATAGATGAAAAGGTAGATAATTCCATCAGCCGTTAGGGCAAAGGTAACAAACATATGAACATCCACCGTGTCGTAAATTTCAACAGGGACGTCCGCTAGCTGAATTAAACTGAACGCCATGCAATAAAACCAGGCGCAAACAATGACAATGGCCGCGTGAGTGTTCTTGACGGAGACACGGTAAAAAATTGGAAAAGCGACAGCAAGAAGCCTGTCAACTGACACGGCAAATATCAACACGGTAGCAGAGTTATCGATAAAGTAATCGATGATGTGGTAGAAAGTTGTTTCGCCGTCTTTGTCCTTGACACAGTAGAATTCTATTCTGGCTGAAAGGGGGCCAAGAACGGCGCCAAACAGAAAATCGGTCATCGCCAATCCCGTCATGTACACTGCAAATGGTCGCCGAAAGCATTTTAGCGGATCCTTGAACATCACGTACAGCAACAGGCCGTTGAATATAACCGTGACGATTGATGCACTTAAATATAAGGCACCTACCAAACCACAAACTCCGATTCGGATACCGTCCGGGACTGTGGCAGATGATGTTGTCACGTTTTCCATAGCGCAGGGCAACTGACAAAAACCACTGTAGAAGTCTTTAATAGAAAGACAAAAATGACACTGCAGGCATGGGCAGCTGGTATAAATGATGACACAGTCACCTCTCGATTTTCATATGATTTAAAAGGAAAAGAAAAACCTATGACACCTAGGATGCGAAGCGGAAGAGTTGCTTGACCACAGGCAGCTCAGGTGACCAGGCCATGTGTCGAGTAATCAGAGTTTAAAGATCATCAGTATCAGGAACCTACATATGTCTTGTGTAAATTTCTAACAAATAAATACCAGGTTTTTCTTCAATATGTAGTCTGTTCGTTTCTCTATTTGTGATAATTCGTGTTCGTGCTTTCGTGAGCTTAATAATTTGTTGGTTTTTACATGACGTCACTAAAATTCAAACTAAAAAAACTATCGATCCTACCGAGATTTTACTTTCACGGATGCATTAGAGCAGCTGAAAACTAATTTTCATACAAATTGTCGCTTCAAAAGGGTGAGGGAGTTTAAGCAAATCGCTTCGGCGACCTCTTTGCTATCTAAACAGTTTATGTGTTAGAAAAAGTATTACTTAAATGTTTATGAGTTTTTCGAAGAATAAATTCACGCTTTTGTAGGAAAACTCGGAAACAGATATTTCTCTTGGTTTCCGTCCGCCATGTTGGAACTCATCCAGCTGAGCACCAGCATGGCGTCTCTATACAAATCTCTATAAGTTTGGGTAAAACATTTCTTCGGATATCTCGTATACGAAATATTCCTCTAACTTGAATCTTGGCGAGGATCTCTGTATATGTACCTCTTTTCATTTCCCAGATTCTGGACTTAATCTATTCAACGGTTTTGATTTTTATTTTGCTCTATTTTGAATGGCGTGACACTGAAAACCTCGTATTGCTACTCACGATTCAGTGTTATTTTTACCCCGACTCCTAAGCACTCATGTGTACTACAACCTCTTCCCCAGTACTTTTCTGCAAGAAACCTCAGGGCACTAAAAGGCCCTGGTATCGGCTATTTGAAAAAGACACCCCAGTGCTCCTCCGTGCCGGGGCGTTTTCCATTCAACAAAAATTTTGGTTTGAAATTTCGAAAATTCCACGCGCCCAATGGAACGGTTCATTCCGGTTTCACAGACCCGTTACAAGGCACCGCGTGTTTGCTTATTGTTCCCGCTGCAAGCAGGATACAAAAGAGCGGTACTGGGGACAACAATTTTGTCAAATGGAAAGGACTTTCGGTCGGACCGACTGAAATGAGTGGACTGGTCAAAGTGAACCACCTTCAAAGGTTGTCCCAAATATTCCGGTCGGACTGCACCGAAATGGCTCGTTCCATTTGATTTCTAATCAAAATTTGCGGATATTTGGCCTGAATGGAAAGCGCCCCAGAAAAATTGGGTGCAATAAATTTATGATGTATGAAATGTGACATCAACGTTCATGCGTAACCGTAGAAATAGAAAGAAGTCACTGGCCTCGCGATCTAACGCCGACCAGGACCTATGATCTATCTTAACACAATCTTACGCACTATTTGTAAAAGACCAAGCTAATTAATGATCCATTAAGTAATACTTCCGTTTCCTTTGCAGTAAAGTAAACTAAAGTAAGCTGTTTGATACCAAAGATTTACAAACCTCTTGGTAAACTTCTGGTAGAAACCACGGCTACAATGCACGGTTACAAATGCAATGAAAAATAAAAATGCAAACCATTCAATACAGAAGGACTAGAATCTGGGAAATGAAAAAAGATAAATATACAAAAACCCTTGCCAAGAATCAGGTCTGTGAAATATTTCAAATGCGAGATATTGGGAAAAACGGTTTACCTAAATTCATTGTTTCGCTGATACGTGCGAAAGTTTGTGACATTCCATATGCACGTGCTCGTTGAAACCCTTAATATTCAGTATTCATAAATCGTACCTTTCAGTAAGGCGAAATTGTAATTAATTCAAAGATATGAGTTGGAACTTGCAAGAGTCGATTCGTCGTGGAAAAGAGTGGAGAGTGGATTACAAGAGTGGATTTGAGAGCACTCAATGGATCGAACATTCGCGGCTGCCTGCAGGACACAATTTCTAGCGGGTACCTATCGAGGAACATTGATCTGACATTCGTTATATTATTTTATTTATGCGTTCTCCTAGTGATATTTGTACTTTAATTCTACTTTAGGTTTCGAAGGCGTTGTAATGCATCTTTGAGAACGGTAATGAACATAGTGGATTGCAGCTAGCGAAACATTTATAAAGTTTGAATAAAATCACCATGTTGGTGTCCTTTTCAGGAACACCAATATGGCCGCCGGATACCAACAGAAACATCTGTTTTCGAGTTTTCCTACTAATGCGTGAATTCTTCGCTTGAGGAACTCACAAAGATTACAGTAATATTTATTCTGAGACAAGGAATGTTTAGATTGCAAAATCTCCCAAAATCGGTAATGTTTTATCCCACATAGGAGCTAGCCTGCGAAAACATCCGTTTCTCCTCGCTCTTCGTCGCTGAGGACGTTTCGCGCGAAACGTCCACAGCGACGAAGAGCGAGGAGAAACGGATGTTTTCGCAGGCTACAAAGGAGTTTTCCCGGCCGCCAGCTAAATGCCGCGTCACGCAAAAGCCTGGAAATTCAAGCGTCCTCTCTCGCAAAACGAAGAACTCTTTCGAACCAAAAATTTGTTTATGTAAAGGTGTTTAGGTACTGTAATACCTCGTGAAAGTAGAAACTCAGAAGAATCGATTGTTTCTTAGTTTGATTTTTGGTGACGTCACGTGCAACCCAAGAATCCAATGCAAAAAAAATGGGCCTCTCCCTCGTGACTCTACCACTTTCCAGAGCTCTCTATCCGCCCCCATGCCAGCCCCCCACCCCCGAAATAAAATACGCATCATTTTCAGACCCACATCTTAACGTCTTCAACGTCTTCACCTCTCTACTCTCTCGAAATTCCCCGGATGTGGAGAAGTCACGCACTTTTAGAGCAGCTTGAACTTGAGCTTCAACATCGTTGCGTTACATTTCGTACCCAGTCTCTCGCAGAAAAATCTCACAGCGAAGACCACAAAAACACTCAACGCCATCACGGGACTTTTGCACGATTAACTCTTTTATCTGCTGTAGTTTCTTCTGCAGAGACCAACATGTTTCTCATACAGAACCGTTTGGTAGTGTTCTGTTTCTTGTATTGTTGTCGTTCACTTGCTCGTGGTAGAGACTCTGACACGAAGCCAAACATCGTGTTTATTTTGAGCGACGATCAGGATGTCTTTCTTGGAGGACTTGTAAGCAAAATAATGAGCCTTTACTAGATGAATTTACTGTTCATGATTGATACATTGATAGGTGCAAAGTTCAAAGCGTATATTTGCTGCGCGTTTGCTGTTACCTATTTCCCACAACCCGTAAAGGTTGGCCACACCACCGGGGTCTGGGACCCCTACTCTTTTCGAACAGTGGTGTGGGTTCTTTTACGTCCCGCAAGAACAAATCAGTGAAAGTGCTGTGAGACGGGACCTACAGTTTTTCGTCCTTATCCGAGAAGACTAGAAAGTCTAAACATTTGCAGATGTCATTTTTACAAAGGCAGCACTTTCTTGTTAGTTATTTAAAGACCCTGAGTGTTGGTCCGGCCGGGGTTTGAACCCACGACCTCTCGCTCGCCAGATCGGCACTCTCCCAACTGAGCTGACTAGGTGGAGGTGAGATTCTGATGTCCACTTCCTGCTTCAGTGGGATCATGGGACGTTCAATCCCCCTCCCCTCATCCTAATGACGATAGCAGGAATACCTAGCCTCCGGGCACTCTGGCGGCGAGGCAGGAAAAGGAAGGAGAGTTTTTCAACTGCGTCTCAGGGATTTGAATATCTGCATTGAAAAAGTCGATGTGAAATGATGATTGGCGAGATGACATTAGTAATGACGTCATTAACCTTTGCACGTGTTTTTTCAATGTTTGTTTACATTCGTGCTCATTTCCGCTCCATGCTAATTGGCAGAAATCTGACAGTTCAGTCAACCGGGAGCCACAAGGGAATTGGAGGTGGAATTCAAATTCTAGAGACTTCGTTGCAAGCTCTCCCTCCTTCCCTCCTGCCCCCCCCTCCCCCCCACCCTGCCAGAGTGTCCCAGAGAGTGTTCTTGAAGGCTAATTGATGCCCTTTGGAAAATTAAAGTTAAATTGTTGTTGTTTGTTTGTTTGCTTTTTTGTCAGCACCTTTGGAAAACATTCTTACATTTAGGGTCCAAATACAATGTTTTGTTAGCATTCGTTGGAAAACCTGAAAAGCGATACTAGCTTGGAAAGCACGGAAGAGCAGAGAACAGCTATGTTGGATAGGGACACCTGGAAAAGGTGTGCTCTTGCTCGGCCATAGTGTTAGTAGTAATAGTAGTTGGAAAACAAATTTTGAGCGTGACTTTCTTTTTTGTGGTGAGGGCAGCGGAGTGAGGTGTTTGTTAAAAATGGATGGCTTCCTTGTGTACTTAACTCATGGGTCAGCCCTTCCTTAGATACCCATATAACTGTGTCATTTGCCCTTTGCCATTCTTTCTAGTTATAAGTTACATGAACTAATTTATTGGTACCCTGAGCAAACATCAGAATGACACTGTGCAGAAATTCACTCGTGTGTTTAGCATGGAAAGTTTTATACTGGATTCACATTTTATTAACAGACTCCTATGAAGAAAACTGAAGAACTTATTGGTCAGCATGGGATTAAATTTGACAACATGGTAAGTTGTCGACAGAATAGTAAAATTATCATATTATCAGGACATTGGTCTTAAGAAATCCCACATTCAGCTGTAGTGTAATAATTTATCATTAATATATAGTTGAAAATAAATAATTCTTTTAGACTTTTTCCTAGAAATGTATCATATTTTCTGGTACTCTATCAGATTGAAGGCCTGTTTATTTCTTGTTAGTCTAATTTCTGAGGAGATGGGGAGGCTGTGCCCAGGCTATTATCTTAATTACAAATTATAAGCCTTTAATTTGCACAATTACACTATTTATTTCTTAACAGTTTGTGACAAGTCCCTTGTGCTGTCCAAGTCGATCAAGCATCCTGACTGGGCAGTATGTGCACAACCATCATGCCAAGAACAACTCCTTGTCAGGTGGCTGTTCCAGTTCAAGTTGGCAACAGGGCCCAGAAAAACGTTCTATAAGTACGTACATGAAGAGTATGGGCTACAAAACGTTCTTTGGCGGCAAGTACTTAAATCGCTATGGTAACCCTCAAGTAGGGGGTCCACAGCACGTCCCACCAGGATGGGATGAATGGTATGGGTTGGTAGGAAACTCCAGATATTATAACTACACACTGTCAGTGAATGGCCAGCCAGAGAAACACGGAGACTCTTATGGCCCTGATTATCTTACAGATCTTCTGGTGAGTACATGCACGTCACTATATATCCTCACCAGGAAGGGTATGCAGGAGGAGGGGGGCACTTCCTTCGGCCCATACCAGGACATGCCACTGGACAGGGTGTGTTCTTTTGGTGGCTTCTCTGTCCCAAGGTTGTCCTAAACAGGGTCTCTAAGTTTTGTAAACAAAACAAAAAGAGTGCTTATTTTTGTGCATCACCCATAAACAAACTTGTAAATCATAGTTTCAGTTTGTTTATTCAGTGAAGGTGTAAAGTTGAGGATTCTTTTCTGTCCTAAACAGGATTTCAAACCCTCGGCAGTGTGCATACACGTATTTATGCCCAACCTTGGATGAAACCCACCCCCTAACTGGGCTGCCTAACTTCCCCGAGATGCAATTTCCATTTTTGACTACTTAATGTACCAGCATAACATTGGCATAGGAAGTTTTGTCCATTTTTGATTAGGTTCTGAATTGTTCATAAATTGCATTTAAAATCTCTTTATCCTAAAGTTAGAGTTTTTCTTGAGTTTTAATACATATATTGTTACATCCAGATAATCCTGCAAATTAAAGACATTAAAGAGTACTGCAATAGGTATGGTTTATCTACCAGCTGTATTGTGCATTCTTGCAAACAGCTCTGAGCTCTTCCTTTCCTTTAGTTGCCTTAATTATGGTTTCTTATAATTATTATCTCTTTAGAAAAGAAAAGCTGTTGGTTTCATAAAGGATCAGTTTAAAGGGTCAACTCCTTTTTTTGTGATGGTTGCTACCCCTGCCTGCCACGCCCCTTTTACTCCTGCACCTCAATACAAGAACAACTTCAATTCCAGCAAGGCACCAAGAACACCTGCATTTAATGTGGCAGGGGGACCTGTAAGTGAACTTTTCTTTGAATTTTCCTTGTTTTGATACATTCAAAACCCAGTTAAAGGTCACCACCTACAACATCCACTTTTTTACCTCAGCTGACAATGCATTTGTTCACTCTTGGTTAAACCTCTCCATAGCAGCCACTCCTCCATAGTGGCCACCAAACTTGTACCCTACAGCCAAAATGACCGCCATTCGCATAATGGCCATTTTTAATTTCAGCAATGTACACATTGATGTAATTTAATTGTACCAAACTTGCATTTTTGTTAAAATTGTTTAAAGCATTTGGTTTCTGATATGTTGACATGCTTTGATCACTATGTGGTACAAGGCATTTTGAAAATTAATAGAAATGCCCCCCCCCCCTTAAAAAAAAAAGAAAAAAAAAAATGAATGCAAAATAATTGTGTCATATTGCACCCTGCCTCCCCACTGACTATTTTTGAATGGGAAGTTTCAGAACATATCCATACCCGCCTCCACGGAGGGTAAGGGAAATTCCAAGGGGAGGGGTGTCCAAAAGGATGCAATTTCCGAGGGAGTGAGGGGGGGGGGGGGGTGGTTTCTTGAGGTCTTTTTCCTGGGGCTCTGAGTAAGACTGGTAAGTTATTAAAAACTAACAGCTGCTCTGTTGAGCAAGCTGGCAGTTATTTTACTGTTAACGGTCTTTTAAAACAAGAATTATTGTTTTGATTGATGATGTTTTTTATTAAAGGTCGGCTGAATGTTTTTTTTTTCACGGCTTACGTACACGATAGGTAGTTGTCATTGGCTCTCATAAATAAACTTTTGGTTATCTTGCTGTAACAGTATTTCACAATACATATTGGTATTCACCGTAATGTGGTCGTGTTCTAAGCCTTCTTCTGACATCATGTTTTTAACTGAAAGGAAGCGAAGTCCTCTCGGTGTTTAGTTACAGATGGCATCATTTGTATCGTGTATTGGTATCAACTTCCATGTTTCTCAGTGACTTACCGTCAATTGTTAACTAAAAAAGACCTTTATAAGGCAAAATTGAGATAATTAGACAATTTACTACCATGAATAAAAGGATTTTTTCTCTCCTTATCGCAGAAACAAATATTAACTTTTGCATAATAGTATAGCACCACAGCATTTTTGACATAGTAAAGTTTCTTTCCACGTGAAGGGGTGCTCCGTGGGGGACGGGGGATGGTTATTTTCTGGAACTACACAATCCTTCATAGTACACTCTGTTTGTTTTTTAGATGGTCTTGGAAATAAGCAATCTGATATGCAAAATTTAGGAGACAAACAATGTATTATGAGCAGGAATTGGAAAATAGAGTAACAGGCCTGGCCACACTAATGGTGGCCGTGCCTGGGAACCAGTGCCTGGGTACCGGCATAAAATGGTGTTGTGTTCAGTGACACTTTGAGTACCCGATATGTGACTGTGTACGTAGTTACTCCATTTAGCCCTGTTGGATGCCATTTTGAAACATGAGCTTAGCAGCGAGAACAAAGCAGTGGACTGCACGGAACTTACAAAAGTTGTTTGCACACAGGGACCCGGTGCCCACTTTTGCAAGGTCTCGTCCTTGTACTCGAGCACAAAAGTGGAAACCGGGTAAAGTCGATAAAGACATTAACCTGCTCTCTCTTGCAGTATCTGTACTGTTTTAATTTCTTCCAATCAATAGACTAAACATTGGCTCATTAGAAGTGCTCCGCATCCCATGAAGGATTC
>OZ037784.1:19179360-19246860 GCA_964035525.1 Porites cylindrica
ATTCAAAAGATGCCAACCTTCATATAATTCCTCCCTTTGTATTGAGGATAATGGCTCTGTCCCATTGGTGTCGGGCGCCTTCGTCACTGTTTTTCGCGTTTTCTTTGCCAAACCTAGCAAATGCGAATGGTCACACCCCAGTCAGGTGTTCCTCTGTCTTGGCCTCACTTTCAGTCGAACTGTCACTCGATTAAAGCCTTCTGGGGTCAGATGTTGGAGGACACCTGAGCTTTGGGACCCTGTTTGTGGGCTTGTATTTTCTCTTGGCATAACAAAGGTTCTTTTCTTACAGAGTCCAATTCTCAACATTGATATAGCGCCGACAATAGTGGAATTGGCTGGAGGAAAGGCCCCCGAATCCATGGACGGACGCTCGATTTTACCTCTTTTGGTATGTTCTTTTGAACCTTTGTTTACATTTTTTTTTCTCCTCGTTTTGTTGTTGTTGTCATTTGCCGTTGTTTAAGGGCGCTTCCCAAAAGTCAGAACTGGCCAGCCAGAGCGGTCATTTTGAAAATGAAATATTAGTATTTTCTCGGAATTACGGTGCATACTATAGAGCATTTTCACTCACGTGGCCAGCATCTATGCTCATTTATTGGAACAAAAGAAAGCTTGTTCATAAGAAAAAAGTTTAACCCCCGGAGGATTTCCCGGGTACACTACTGAACATGGCCGCCGTTTCACTGTTTGGGAACACCAGAATGGCCACAGTGACGTCATGTGAAAACGCTCTATTTGAGAATAAACTGACCTGGCCTGATAGTGCTGGTTAATAGAGACCGTTAGCATCAGGTTTTTTGGGAGAAACCGCAAACCGCGATCTGCAGTTTGCAGTTACGCGTTTGCAATTTCACTTTTTCAGGATTTCGAATCTTCGTAAATTATAAAGCCTTCGTTGTTTAGTGCCGCCATGTTGATTTTCGTCACGTCGTAGTGCTTGTTTTTTATCGCCTGATTCGAGTTCAAAAATCTAACTGGCATATCATAGGCGGGTGTAGAAACCTATCTCTTGCCTTAAATCGTGAGTGAATTAATAACACTGCTTTCGAGCCAATCGGAAAGTTTACTGGTGATATTTCAAAATGGACGTACAAATAATGTAACAGAATTTTCTTTCGTCTGATTCTGTTGTATTGAATTATCATTACAATAGTTTAATGCTGAACTCAGGGCTCCTGATAGTCAGTGGGATTGAGGATTTTGTTATAGTTACAGTATGATGGGGACTCCTATAGCCAATCAGATTCGAACGATTTTGTTATAGTTATCATGGGGACTGCGTATAGCCAATCAGATGCGAAGAAGTCTGTAATAGTTATAATGGAAACTGCCCCTAGCCAATCAGATTCGAAAACAGTTTTGTCTTAGTTGTGAATACACGCATTCACTTTTGTTTCAGAAGTCGGATGTTGAGTTCTATCAGCAAGAGGTGAGTTTAAGAAAAACTTTTAGTTCCTTTAGAGTGTTTTATTCCTATAGAACGTATACTGCATGTTTGTTTAAGCTCTCTACAGATAGTCTTTATTTGCGCACTACAGATTCTCTCCTTAAAATGTTTACGGACAGATCAGAGGTATTTTAAAACGAACGCAACAATCACGCGATACGTAAGTTTCGAATTAACGAAAGCATACTTGGGTCCAGGGCCGAAGGGTGTAAAACAAAAGAAACTGATTATTCATCCTTGAATCTCAATGCAGTTTTCGGAGCCAAGCACCAGGTTTTATAGTTCGAGACTGGCCTATTGCTTTGCTTCTTGCTACCTGCTGTGCCACAGTGTCCTCAATGCGTACCACAGCCATCCATGAATTACCACCACCTCTCCAGTCACAGCACTGCTAAATCAAGTAGCCTGTGTGGTGGGCGCGGGGAGGGGAGGAGGAGAAGAAAGCGAACGGGAGAGGGAGTCGACAACTACTTGCCAAACTCCCCGACTTCAAAATATCTCTTCTAGGAAAAGATCTCGCTCTTACATCTTCGGCCAAAGATCTTGGGGTTGTTTTAGATCCGCAACTAACGTTTGATGACCATGTTCTAAAAACTACGTCATCTTGTATGTCAAGCCTCGCACAAATCAGTCGGGTTAAACATGTTCTTGACCGTAACCAACTGGTGACAGTAATAAATGCACTAGTCTTTAGCAAATTACTGTACTGTTCCACAGTGTGGTCGAACACCTCGAACAAAAATATCTGTAGACTACAGTCAGTGCAGAACTTTGCCGCGCGTATTATTACAGGTACCAGGAAATTTGATCATATAACCCCCGCACTAAGAGATCTACGTTGGTTTCCAATTAAACAAAAGCTGTTCTTCCGCGACGCTCTCATGGCATTTAAATGCATGACTGGTCAAGCTCCACATTACCTCAGCGATCAATTTACAACAAGAATTGCGGTCACCGGGCGCGTGACTCGAAGTTGCCAATTATTAAACATCCCCTTGTATAAGTCGAGTACCGGACAGAGAACATTCCACTACCGCATGGTGCACATTTGGAACAATCTAGACAGTATTCTTAAAACTGCAAAATCGATTTCTACTTTTACATTTTGTCTGAAAAACAAGTTGATTACTGACTTTTTAAATAGCACGTTATGATAGTATTTTAGTATCTTACTAGTATCTTATTTTATTTTAACTTAAAATATGCATATTGTATAGTACGTAGTGAGAATGTTTATTATACGATTAATTCTTAAATAGGTATGTTTATATTGCTTTGTTCACCGCATTCTTTCTTTTTAATCGAATTGTTAACTACTTCTCTTATCTTAATTACTTTTTTTTTTTTTTAGTCGCATTGTCACTGAAAAGCCCCACCAGGGGAGTGTCAATAAACTATTGTATTGTATTGTATTGTATCGTAAAATACCGCAAATTCCGAAAATAAGCCCCGGGCCTTATTTTCGCATTTTGAGACGGAAGGAAATTTGCATTTCAAAATCGGCTAGGCTTATAATGGGGCGGGGGGTTGGGGAAGGGGAGGGGGGGGGGGGGGGGGGCAGAAGTATGCGTCTCAAAATCCATTGTGCCAGCTTATAGTTGGAAGGGAACTTATGTGAGTAATACGCCTTAAGGACGCAGGTCTTTCTAAAACTCAGCCATGCAAGTACTTTGTCTATATGGACCAAGGAAATCCAATACGAGACTGAAGGGTGAACTACGCAAACTGCAATATATACTGTGACGCATTTTTGTAGCAGTCATTTGGCACATGTAATAGTTCTTTGACAAATGCAAAAAATTATGTGTTACTGTAAAGATTTTGCTTTGTTTTATTTTGAATTTGAGGGCAATTCCCGAGTACAGGCCCCCAGGGGCTTGTATTTGGAGGGGCGATTTATCGGAAGGTTTCTTGCGTTACGTCCTCCCCTACCCCTTTCGACGCCTACAACGCAGACTACAAATCGATCCAAGATAACGTTTATCGGTTATCGTACCGACGCAGTAGTAGAAAGCTCGAGGAAGCAAAAAAGCTGAAATTATACTGAAAGTATCATTTGCTTGCTTCTTGTTCAGGATGTAGCTTGGCGTACAGATTTTCTTATTCAGCATTACGGGGAAGGTGAAGTAAAGATTCCAGGATGTCCAGAACTTTCTTCAGGCGTCTATGTAAGTCTTTTTATATAAATTTATCTGATCTTAGTTATTCTGTTTTGATTACCTGAAGTAAGTTGCCCCGCTCTTCTGACTAAGTCTTCAGAGAGGTTTAATAATTTCTCGTTATGTTTACGACAAACAGCAGAGATGACTGTATGATTACAAGTGTATACCACAACAGCAAATAACAATAAATGTCCCTCAAGTTTTCATGACGCTCATTCTCACGTTGAAAAGATCACAAGGCAAAAAACAATTCGTCATGCGATTAATCATAGGCCCGGGGGAAACTCCCATGCGAAAGGGGCGGGGATGGTCGCCGGAAATTTTGAATTAAACCCCTAAAGGAGACCAATCTGGGCGTGGCCCAAAGCGATCATTTTAAACTTTGATTACATGAATCGACTAAATAAAACGAATTGAAAATGTATGATTTTTTAATATTTCTTCGAGTGCAACCCTGAAAGAGACCTTTACGGCTAAATATAATGGTGTTTTGCTCAGAACAAACTAAGCGAGACCAAAATCTGAAATTTACGCCCCTAAGCGAGACGACGAGCATCCCCGCCCCTTTCATATGGGAGTCCCCCCCCTGGGAATTATAAGGACGTTTGATACGTTTGACAATTATTGAGTAAGGATGAGTATGATATGAAGAATTAAGTAGATCGAGGGGAACCTAGGTCAGGGTTATGGTTTCCTGCCTAGTTGGATAACAGCCTCTGAGTTTTCAAGATCTGCAAAAGCAATTCTTCACATCATACAAAATCCCGCCGAATTCAATAATTGTTTTATTATCCATTCAAAATATTTTTAAGTTCTAAACAACCTTACCTCCTCCAGCGTAGACCTTCCTCAAACATTTGCCTGTTTCTTGGCACTTTTCGCACGGCAGTGTTATTGCATTTCTGAGGCTACGAGCAATAACCTGTCGAATGGACAGCCTGTGTAGCAGGCGCTTGGAAGTAGTGGGCGAAACAGAGAACGGGCGCGCGAGAGGGATACACGCGAGGGGTGATTGCTCCCTCTCCCCTCGCGTGTCTCCTCGTGCGCCCGTTTTTTCTTATGCCCACTACTTCTAAGCGCCTGCTGCGCAGGCTATCGAATGGATGGGTTATTGCCTACATTATCCAAATGTCGTAAGCGCTGGCTGGTTGTGAAGAGTAAGCCGGGGAGCCAATGAGAAACGACGAAATACTTTGAGTGAATAATAATTACAATTTTCTTGTTGTCTACTCCCCTTCGGCGAGTTGTCACTTAAGCCAGTTGAGTTACTACCTTTGTTTGCTTTTCTTTGCAGAACTGTTGGCCCAACTGTGTTTGTGAGGACGCTTGGAACAACACATACTCGTGCGTTCGCTCAGTGAGTTCGAAGGAGGACATGATGTACTGCGAGTTCGCGGACAAAGAGGTAACCTGTTCCTTGCAATTTAAAGTAAAAAGATGACTACCGAGTCCGTGATACAAACAACTACACATGAATTCCATCCATGCCAACAAATACACTAACTTATAATCAAACCACGTACGGTTTTTGTGGTTGAAAAGTTACGCACGCAGCCTGTCTTCCCCTTAGAAAAATAGAACGAGGCCCCTTTAATGACGTTTATAGGGGGCAGTGGTATAGTCTCCAGTCCTACGCAGCTGTTCAAGGAACGACTGTGACTAGGTAGAGTAAGAGTGGTTGTAGGAAGGGCACGTGACTGGATTCCTCTCCCCAGCTCTTCTTATCTTTTGAGCATTGTCTTTTTGTTTCACTTAAGTCTTTTGTATCCATAACGTTTTGTTTGGGTGCTAGGCAAACAGAGGAAACTTCACAACGGTCAGCCGACTAGCGATCTTCGAAGTTAACATTATTATGCTTACACTTAGGATGGCCTGCTCAATTATCCTTTGGTATTTTGAAGGGTAGCACATGTAAATACAGAACACACACATTATACCTATGTAATGGTTACTGAGTAGTGATGGTGTTGTCATGTCTGATCTTATTTCACTTATTTTTTCCTGAACTTTAGGCATTTTTGGAGCTCTACGATGTAGAGAAAGACCGTCATCAACTAAAGAACTTGAACAAAGATGTTCCGCCTAAATTTCTGGAAGCTAAGCATCGTCGCTTGGTGGATTTGGCGACATGTTCAGGGGCCTCGTGTAGGAAAGCCTATCAAGGCAACGTGGATATTTTGCTTTGAAAAGAGTTCTTCCATATGCCATTTAAGTCTCGAGGCGAAGTGTTTTAGTTGGGGGTGTATGTATGTTGGGGGGGGGGGGGGGGGGGGGGCGGGGTTAGGGGCTGAGTGATTCAGTTTTTACTTTGGGCCAAAAATGTTTTTGCAAGCCTACAAAGTTGATCGAATTTTTTGGTGTTAACATAAGGTTATAAACTTTCTGTCCAGTTTCTTTCCAGGTTTGCAAGATATTTCTTTTTGAAATCACTGGTTAAATAGCCGACCCCTTAACATTGTTGTAATACAGGTACAGAGAAACCCGATTAATTTAGACCCAAAGGAAGCAAAGAAACCTTGCGTATGAAAAACGACTGTCATTTTAATGTTTTTTGGCCCGTTTTAATACTACATGCTCAAATACGCTAATTTTCTCTCTACTGCTCCCCACTCCGTTCGACTTAGCTCCACATTGCGCACAACACAGCTCTTTCGCAATTCCCGCCCCCACCCCGCTTCCCCCCAGTAAATAAGCTTTCATTCTTCGATGACTGTAATACCTGGAAGAAATTGGAAACAATGTTTATGCAAAATTTTGGAAGGGATATACAAGGTGTATTATCAGGGACTATACGAAAATGGTGAACACCAAAAGTTGTTAGGTCCTAGTGCTTCAACATTTAAAATAATAGGATTTTTGGCTCTAGAAAAAAGAGGTTAGGGGGCTGTACACTGCACCCTGAATAACAGACCATGGCGGGGAGAGGGACTCCCTATAATGGTCTATACGGAGAGACTCCGCCCGAATAGGTCATCTCTTTCAGGCTTTAGGTTTATAAAAGGGTGGGAATACTGATAGGGATTTCAAGAGTTGAAGTATATGAAAGGGTAGGGGAATTTGTTATTTCGGGTATTTTGTTCTATTTTTTATTTTATTTCTTATTAAGCCCAGGAACAAGAGGTCTTTATCATCGTCATCATCAACATCATCATCTTAATCATTTTAGTTTAAAAAATGCAATATGTTTTTGGTTATAAAAGAAACGCACCCTAAGGAAACTCTCCGTTGTAGGAGCCCGAGGCGCTTAGAACGCAACCTGGCTTTTTTTTATCTAGTTTGATTTTATATTACCAAGCAATCTTTTTTAAAAAAATAAAAACAGTTCATCAAGAATCGCCACCCAAAAGGGCAATAAGAAGAAGTAAAAACAAAAAAAGCTTGGATTATTATACTAGAGTTTAATATATAATAAGTGATAAAAACTGTTGGGTTCAATGTATTCAATAAAAAATTGGTCCAATCTTCTGGCAATTTTGGTCCCTCTGTGTGTTTTTTGATCTGTGTGTGTGGGACAGTAAAAACGGCGACTCTATTAAGTAGAGTGATGTGGAACCTTACATGTTCGCGCGCTTGCCACGCAGCAGTATTTTTCCGCACGTCAACCGGAAGTAAGGCCTTCTACCCTTTTACCAAGTTTGTATTGCTAAATGTCGTTACGCTTAGTTTATACAGACGATTTGCCCGATATTTTCGGCGAGAGTGCAAAAAGTCCTCTTTCGGTTGACATGCGTCGCTCAAAAACGTCGTTGCTTTAACTGTGGGCTTGAAGACGTTTGACCCGTCTTTTCTCCCTATCCATCTTACTGCCCCTGGGTCTATCGAAAAGCAGGAGGGCACGCGAGGGACGCGCGTGTTCCCCTTCCCTCTTCCACGCGTCTCGACTTCCTTTTTCTCTTCTAATGCATTCTAACTCAGCATAACAACTGTACCAAGTAAAATTTCTACGTCGATATTCTTTCACAGAAAGAGGTCACAGTTTCAAAATAGACATACCTTCGGTGCTTCGTCGATGGGACTCCACTGTGATGAGATTCATGCAAAAGCTGGCGTTTCTAGCGTTTTCCAACAAGCCGCGAAAAGTCAGATCTCGTTAAATCAGAATCTTCATTAGAACATAAGTCCGCGAAAAAATTAAATACCTCTATTGCTTTGTTTTTTTTTTTTTTCCACCCGTTTTGGGGCGGTTCCTGAAGCTCTTCTTAAACACTGCGGCACTCCTCAGCAAGAACGGACACGAAAATGTAACCCAACATCCGGCCGGCCAAATATACCAGATGCGGAAAATTCGTTTTGGATAGATCAGAAAACTTAATTTAAAACTTAATTGAAATTT
The DNA here is from genome assembly GCA_964035525.1 of Porites cylindrica. Taxonomy (NCBI): domain Eukaryota; kingdom Metazoa; phylum Cnidaria; class Anthozoa; order Scleractinia; family Poritidae; genus Porites; species Porites cylindrica. The sequence continues at coordinate 19,187,306 of OZ037784.1, forward strand.
GCATGACACGAGTTAATCGTAATCCACACTAATTTTTGTTTTTTACTTTGTTGCTGTTGTTGTCCGCTTCATTGCGAAATAGAGACCACAACACGTCGACGCTCCCCACTCCCTTCCAATTCCCCTTACCGGACCCCTGTAACCGGAATTTTCTCTATGACGAGCTCAAGCGTATCACTTTACACACCAACAAACATGGCGGGCTGCATACCACAGACGATTATAAAGTTTCAGTTACATTTACAAGCGATTGGATCCCTTAGTACACAAGATTTCCTCTGGAATCTCATCATTTTCAGCCCTTATGGTAAATGAAGAGAGAAACGCAAGAGATAAGCAGCCAGCGAAACCTTTGCCAAACTGGTTAATTTTACGAGTGTTGCTCATTTTTGAACGTGCCATATTTTGGTTTCTATATTCATTCACCATGATGGAAAACGACGAGGTCTTCGTCAACAACCGACACAAACCAAGAAGTCCGAACTCTCCAAAGAGCCCTCAGGAATTTAGAACGCTTATGAACTCAGATCATAAAGACAGAACTAGAGCAACTTCTGTACCCCACATGTCTGCTGTACCCGCAAAACATTCACCGAGCTCTTTCAACCCCGTCAAAGACTTTATTGCAAATTTCGTCAACTTTAAAGGACCGAAGAAACGTGCTTCAATAAAACGCTCTGTCACAACAGAGAACGTGACCGATGAAAAAGCTCCTGTTAGACATGTTGGAAGGGGACATTCATTTTTACCCTGTCAGTTACGAAATCCTACCTGGTGTGATTGTTGTAGTGAATTTATTTGGGGATTGTTCAGGCAATGTGTACGCTGCAAAAGTGAGTGAAACGGGCTTGTTTTTTTCTAATTTTGGACGCTTAATAACAGGCTTATATCTGTCTATCTGTTTAAAACTCTGATTAGAAGGCCTGGATTTGACTTATCTCGTACAAACCGGTAGTAGCTCTGTGTTTTTTTGGAGAGTTTTGTTTTCAGATTCCAGAATAATATTTCACGGTTTTTGAAGACGTGGCTATGATCAGGGGACTGAAATACAAGCTTGAGCCTAATATCAGTTGTTATTTGTATTCCCATTTTTATAACTCCAATATTTAAATTGTGAGATCAAAAGTCATACCTCCAGTTGATCAAAAGAGATATATCTACAGGAAATGCAATGCTCAAGCCTTTAACATTATATTGTCTGAATTTTCTAATTTGGCCTCAGAGTTGGGAAAAATATAATATTTTTATATCACTCAGAATTGTTACTCAATATTCTCATTTTTTTTGACTGCTTGCTTTTTATTTCAGTTTATTTTTAGAAAATATTATTTATTATAGGACCAGCATACAGTGTAGCTCTTGATCCAGCAACTATGATTTGACTTTGATTTAATATCCAACTTGTTTAATTATTAATGAATGGAATGCGACTGATTCTCTGAAGTCTCACCAGCAAATATGGGCTTCAATTACATAAGGACAAACAATATTACTCTCCAGATTACCTGTGTGCTCTCTGAGAATCTTTTTCACAGAATTCATGTGAATACATGATGAAGTTACAGTAGAGTGACAAGCAAAAGTAAAAGAATTAAACCATGAAAATGTTCTGTTTGAGACGCTGGCCAATCTAGATTAGAATCATACGAAGTGAAATTTTTTGGTGATTCTTTCGTCTTGTTGATGTGATTTGCCTTGGGTGTTATTTGTTTAATTCAACATTTTATATTTTCACTACTCCTTGATAATTTGTAGGTGCTCTTATGAGAGTATGATTATAAAGGCCTATTTTCGTACTATGCTGGATAGCTCTTGCACTGGACAGCATGCAAAAACCTAGACTACGAGCAGTCTCTGAAAAATTTTATTTGTTTTAAATCCGGTAAGATTGCCTTGAATTCCTTTCCCTTGAGAAAATTTACAGCAGTTTCCTTCTGTAAGATATCCGTAAACCGGTTTTAGTTTAGAAGTGATTACCACCAGGTTCATAATAATTATTGTTCGCAGTTAGTTGTGACACGTGACTATTTTTATTGTTTGTATCTTCACCACGGACCAGTCAGTGATCTGTGAACAGCTGTAAAATTGACCAATCAGTTACTCTTTTTCTGGGCTGACAGAGTGTTTGTTTACTATAAAAGAGTCCGCAGTCCGTCTTTTCTTGTCTGGTTCTAATCCCTTATTGTAACGTAATGTCGTGGTTTGCAATCGCACTGGCTGAGGTAAGAACTAGATGGATTTTAGAGAAAAGGCGGACTGCAAGTAGTTGAGCAAAAACCATACTGGATAGGGCTTCTGTTCAGACATTAAAACAATGATTTTGGCCTGATTTCTGAAACAGAGCAAAATTGTAGGGCATTAGAGCATTACATATCAGATACTGGTAGGTTCTGTGTGACACTTTGCAGCAGTCTAGCTGAACACTCAGGTATTTGGAATGTATGCTGTAGCCAAAGTGAATAAATAGGAACAAGCACTGGAATTCACTGGGATGGAAATAAATTCTGTGGAGTGAGGACTGGGCTTGAATTAAGTTCACCAGACCTTCGCGGGTAACCGCTCTGGCACGATGTTGGATGTGACTGTGCCACTGCTGTTCCCGGCAGGTACAAAAGTTATACAGGTCACAGGTCACTTGTGGAGGATAAACTACAGGCCCCAGTTGTTCAAAAGGTGGATAGCAGTTACCATTATCCATTATCCAGTGGATAACACAATTGGTTTCCCAATTACTTATCAACTCTCGCTTAGCACGAAAAGCTATCGGGGGTTATTAATGTAAACATGGCTTGAATCTTTGGCTACTGCCATTAACAAAAGCCTACAAATGTATGATTGTACACTGTATATTAGTCACTATTATTGTGATTCTTAAAATTAATGTAAATTGTGACCTCTCCCACAAAAACGTTCCTTAGGAATGAACAAATGGCAAGCGAACGCACGGCAAGCGTATTGAAGAGAAATGGAGAGCCAAGCAGTTCAAAACAAATTGAACTACAACAGATACACGGCTGACGGCTGATGGAAATTTTTGAACGGATGCAATCAAATGATGTGAAACCATCCAATGCGAACGGATGCAAATTTTTTTTTGCTTGGATAGCCCAGGCCGTTTGAACGATTGGGCCGCCCAATCCGTTCCAATGGCTAATGCATGGCATACAAATGGCTCTCCATTGGAAACCGCAAACCACAAGGAACGTTTTTGCATGAGAGGTCACAATTTTATTTTTGTTGTATTCTTTCCTGTTACCTTTAAATCCTGCTGACATTATTGTTTGGATAAAAATCTGCCTGTTTTCAAGTGTCCTGATTATTATTTTTTTGCCTTCCAGACTGTAAGTACACTTGCCACAAGAGGTGTCAAGAACTGGTTGATTTGGATTGCACAGGGGGCTGGCAGTTGGGAAGAATGAACTCTGTTGATGAAATGACAATGAAAACTCTTCATCTTATAGACCAGGTAATGTGTGACTGTAGATTCACTGTCCTTAGAAATAATAATGTCAGTGCATTAAAGAAAGGATTCAAACTGGTCTTTTGTCGAAAAAATCTGAAAATTATGAACTTAGCCAAAATAATTTTGCATGGAGTTCTCAATTGATGGGATATTAAGCATGCCAAATAAAAGAAAGAGAAAGATTGTGAGTGCAATTAGTCACACGTGATATTAATAGGTAATAAATAATTTATTGGTATACTCACTTGCATTAATATAAAGGCGAGGAAAAGTATTAGACAAAACAGATCAAGGCTGTGCTCTTAGGAGAATTCAGGGGTGCCCAGAGTTCTGAACCTGTAAAATCTAGGGTGCCCGGCCTATGATTTGTGTGAAAAATCTGAGATTTTCTAGTCGCCCAGGAGCAAAAGTTGGGCGCCAGGGGCCACCAGGCTCTGCTAGAGTACAGCCCTGCACATGTGAAATTATTACAGTCAAAGCTCTCATAAGCGACCACCTTGGAAATTTGAGAAAGTGGTCGTAACTAGTATAGAGCTGGTGGCTTACGATAATGAGCTCTCTTAACGTTTCAAGAAGTTAATGCAAATTTTTGAAATTCACCTTAATTTCCTGAAGTGTTTATTTTCTGGAGTAAGGTACACACATATTATATCAGTTTACTTGTCAGTAATACCACTTTTGAAATATTTATCTAAAATTACATTTTTAGGGTGAGAAGAGAAAAGAGCCCTTCATGCTGCACTCAGAATCTCCCAAAGGAACACTTCTTCGGAAAAAAATTGAAGAATTCAATTCAGCAACAACTGGTCTTATAATGACTATGGTAAGAACAAATAATATTCACCTGTTGTTAAATCAGAATAATGATCTGTCCCTAGTTAATAAATAATAATTTCTAAGAATCTGATGTCAGTCCAATTTTGAAGAAGTGAAGATAGTAAGCACACGCACCAAAAAGATAACTTTTTATAAAACTAAATATATTACGTCTTACAGATTGCATGTCAACAGATTTCTGTGACCGAAAGTCACACAACTGTAACAAATTCTCTCTCCAATGCCTGTATAGATGCTACACAGGGTTTGCACAGGTTAAATTTATATGGAAAACCTGCCTGGAAAGTCATGAAACAGTAAGAATTTCACTTTTCAGGTCTGGATTGAAATTATTATAATAATAATAATTGGTCCTAGAAATTCATGGACTCAGAATTTTTTCCTTTGTTCCATGCTTATGACATGTTGATCACATTATCTCTCACTTCTTCACCGAGCTTTGAATTTACCATCATCCTTTATTTATCATACACATGATGATTTTTCCATTGCTGATCCTAGCAGTACACAGGACACATTTTATACATTGATCAAGCACACCTTGTATGTAACCCACCTTGCCTCGAATCCTTCAAAGCTCACTGGTTAGAGCATCTGACCAGTGTGCAGAAGGTCATAGGTTCAATTCCTGTCGGGGACTCAGACGTTTTCTTTGCCCCATGCTTGTGAAATGTTGATCACATCATTTCTCATGGAAAATTATAGTTATGTTTGGTAGATTAGTTACTGAAGATGTCAAAGCATGGACGATGTAAGAATTAGATAGAGACAATAAATAAGCAGTGTGAGCGCCGTACATTTTGGCAAACAACAGAGGAGGAGAGTTTTGAAGATTTTTGAAAGTGACAGTTAAACCTAATGTCATGGAAAGCTAGAAAAGGCCATCGAAAGTCATTGAATCTGTAGAGCTCAAAAGAGTACAAACCCTGGTTACATCATGGATATTACAACCTATAATTTATTGACATGATAATGGCAGCTTTATAATGTATTCAATGTTACAATGAATTTACATTTTACTAGAGGGGTTTAGATGCATACCAAGGCTTTATACGGGTGCACATGAACCTAATACGCCCAATCAACATCATCGCAGGGGAGAGACCACTGTCAATATTCGAGACAGTTGGAGGACAGAAAGAAGATGACCAAAAGGTCAGTACATAGTCATGTGTTTACTCTGTGTAGTTTATTTGACTTTGCTTTGTTCCTTGCAATTAACAGGGCAATTTGTACAGTCTTAACCTGCAAAAGTTACTGGTGTACCCATTTAATTGATAGAAGTATGTTGATTGTTATATGACTTAGTATTTTTGTCTTTTAGAAAACTCAGCGCACCTCATTTTTCCTTCCGCTTGGAACAGTGAAAGCACTACATGTGACAAGTGAAACTACAGTTCATGAGGTAATTCCATTGAAACATGGCTTCAGAGTTGAGTTATACACTATAAAGTTGCCCAGATAAGGGCCGGTCTTGGGGTTTTTAAATAACTGAGAAGAAAGTGCTGCCTTTGTAAAGACATCTGTAAACAGTTAACATTAATTTTTAACAAAAAAATTAATTAAAATTATGATAATACTGTGGACCATTCAAAATGTGCATAAATTAAATGATGCAAAAAAAAGTGCTGTAGTTGCAGGGCTGTCACTAAGAGCTGGGGCCTGATTTTCCCCGGCCACCTTTTATGAACATGGTCCTTGGCTACTTTAATATTAATAAGAAATAAAAGGAAAATACAGTGTAAAACCCAAAATATTTACTAGCAGTTCAATTCTCCACCACAAATAATACCCAGCAACTTGTAGTCTTGGCAACAGCCTTGCAGGTGTTAAAAGAAACAAAACCTCATGGTGAGCTCTACCAATCTGGGCTACTATAAACTGCCACTTAAATATATTGGGTTTTAGGGGGGCTTATCAATAGAGGGGACCACATCTGAGGGGGCTTAACACTGAATTAGAAAAATTGTTTCAAAACAAGCTAGCAGTGCTGATCAATCAAAATACATTTTGCAGATACTGTTGAGTGTTTTTTTCTTAACGAAGCATCAAAACGTCATATGGTAATAAATCATTCATTCCAATACGCTGCAATTAGAACTAGCTTGCGGGGGCTTAATTATTATTGGATTTAACAGGAGTAAAATACTAAAACTAGACACCGTTTTTCGAATGCTGTGATTGGCTGCGCAAACTTGGGATATCCAGTAGTACTATATTCACCTCCGAGCGAAAGCCAAACTCACATAGGTTACAAGCAAAATGGCTTCCCAGTTTTCTGCCATAACAAATGAAGAAAGGTCACAAAATAATCAAAGAAATGGTTCCCCCAAAACATGAACAAGGCAATGAAATTCAGTTTGAAAGTTTTTAATACAGGTAAAGCTTTGTTTGTTTCAACTATAAATTTATCTATGAAACTGTGGAAAAGGGTTTTTGTTTACAAAATAATGCAAATTAAGTCTTACATTACTTTTTTTAGCTGACATGTTAATGAATAAGCTCAAAACTGGTTTTTTTAGAGAATGGTTTCAAGTGCAGAAGGAATTCACAACTCTTTCCCACAAGAGCTAAACAAATGCCTTTAAAAGTTTTATTTGTTGGCAAGGAAACGGGATTGCTGTTAGGTCATTTGTGTGCCAAAATTGTAAAAGTTGGCTGCATAAATGAGTAAAAAATCGTCATTGAGCTTTTTTTCAGATAATATGAAAGGCCAATTCAATAATCGTTTTATTATTCATTCAAAATATTTCCTAGTTTAAAAACAAGCTAAAACATGCTACCTCCATTGATGTTAAGTTCATCTTCGATAGTGCATGTTTATCGGCAAGTGTAGGAGATAAAGGGTTGTTCAGTTCTGCAAATGTTCTCGAAATTAAGCAGATGTCATCCATCGAGTTGTCTTCTTGTTGTTTTGCTGTGTATTTAGCCAATAGTTTGCCTATTTCTTCCTTGTGTAACAAGTGAAATGTTCCACCATTTTTGTAACACCACCAAAACAACTCAACCTCATCCCCAGGTCTTCCCAGTTAACGGTTCAATAATCTGGCAATTTTGCTGCATGGTTGACATCATCAGTTCACATATTACAAAATTCTTCCAAATTTGGTCAACAGTAGCTGGTAATGATGAATCATGCATGGCATTTTTAGGGGCAGATCTAGGGAGGGTACAGGGGGTACACCCCCCCCCCCCCCAGATGACCTGCGGTTTTCTAATACAACTGGTATTCTGCCAAAAAAAAAAACTATGTGGTTTATTGGTGCTGAAGTAGAGCAAGAGACGAGTGCACCCCCTCAGAAAAAAATTCCTGGATGCGCCCCTGGTTTTAGCCAATCAGATACCGAGAAATATTTTGAATGAATAATAGTATAATTGTGATGTATTTTTTGGGGGAGCCTATAACTGGGAGGAGAGTTGTGAGTTGTGACTTTGATGTACATAGTATCCTTAAGCTTTTGTTTTGTCTTTGAAGGTGATTGTGGCTCTCTTGAAGAAATTTAAGGTGGCTGACAATCCAAGAAAATTTGCATTGTTTGAGTGTTACCAAGAAGAAGATAATCATAGTAAGATATTTTCCCCATGTTGATAATTTTTGATAAGCATGCAAACAAGAAATACTAATTTATTTAATGTGTAATCTCCTACATACATTAGAATGTAAAAAATAATGATGTGTACTAAAAGAAAACGCACACCTCTATTAATTCAGCATTGAAATTGTGTACTTCTTTTGTCATAAGTGTTTAACTTACTTAAAGACATGAATTTATGAGTTTCATTAATTAGTAATATACATGAATGTAACTTCATTTTCAATATTTTTGTTGTTTCCATTGGTTAGTTCTTTTAAGCTTGCTGATCAGTGCTAAAGGCTCTGTTGCATAATTTATAGCAAGTTTTACATGTACAGTATGTAAGTAGGTATGAGCAGTGTGTAATACCGGTGTAGTAAGTATTGCCAAAGATAATGTCAATATTATTGCTTTTTCCGTGATACCAATAAATTATTGATATTAACCCTTTCCTGTCCTTCCTGGACCATGCTATGGCAAGATATATGGTCACCCTAAAAACTCCAAATTATTGTGGGATTTTATAAAAGAAATTTGATCTTTTGGAGATTTTTTTCCTTTAGTCACTTTTAGAAGTCCCCGCATGCCTAAACCTAACCCCAAATACCACATTATAATTTTGTGCTTTGCAGTGATCCTTCGCCGGATGTCTGACTTAGAAAAGCCACTGGTGCTTAGATTACTCTGGGGTGGAGCTGATCTCAGGCATACCTTTTCGCTTCAGGAAAATGAAACTGGAGATATCATTGTAAGTGATAAATCTTTAAACTGAATCTTTTGGAATCCTCTGTAATAATATTATTAATCTTGCCTAGTCTTTTTCTTATCAGTTATGCTTACACCTGCGGTTATTTTCTTCCTCTTTACCCCGTTGGGACTGTTGACATTGAGTTGTTAAGACAAAAGCATTAGAATAAGACTGTGTTTCATTAGAATTGCCTCCTCTTTCACTTTGTTCAGTTGCCTTGCATTGCAAGCTTCATCTTTGCACCAAACATTCAATAATATTATAATAACTGAAACATATCAAATTAACAAAATAATGGTTTCATACTGACATTACATTTAAACATAATAGTACACGATTTTAGTGACCTACAAAAAGTTCAAATTCCAAGAAGGCTACAGTAACCATATTCCGGATCAAACTGAAATTTAGAATGTGTGATTTGTCCAAAAAGAGGGAAAAACTGGCTACAATAATTACTTTGAGAAACTTCTCACAAATGTGAGGGAGAATGTAAATTGGCCTTTGGTACTTTGATGATACCAAGGGGTTTGGAGAAGTAATCAAAAAGATTTGCAGTAGACAATACTAGTACCTCAAGCTAAGAAACTAAGAAACTGATGTGCGGTATTACCAGACGTGCATATTTTAAAAATTATTGTAGTTTATCATCATTATTATTATTCCCAGATTGGCCGATGCTACATTTATAGTTCCATTCTTACAATTCAGCACGCTGTCTATGAATTTTGGTTCAGGGAATTTTCCCCGTTTTTATCTAAATCTAAAAATGGTTTTGTTAGCAACTTCAACGAGGGACATCACACCAACTCTCAAACACAAAAAATATACAAGATAATAATAAAAGCTAAAACTAATAAATTATAAACTGCTAGTAAAAGATAACCTAAAAGAGTTTACTTTTAGAAACAGAGAAAGCTTGACTGGTAACTGTTTCTTTCCGGAATTTGTTCCATTCAGTTATTGTCCTGGGAAAGAAAGAAAATCTAAAAATATTCTTGTGTCGTTTCAGTATGATTAATTTACAATCATGGCTTCCTTGTGTTCTCCTTTCTCTATTTGAAATCAAATTGTTTCCCCCTTTTTTTATCTTGGAAACCATAGCACATCTTACACATAACGGACATCCTTGCGTATCTACTAATTGTTTCCAGTGTGTCCCACTTCAAATCCTGCAGCATTCCCATCACACTTGCTTTTCGATCATAATTTCCGGTGACAAAGCAAGGCCCCTTTTTGCTGAAAGAACTGAAAGACTGACGTGCGTGACAGCACGAGCATCGTTGGATCTTTTTCTTTTTGTTGCCTGAAGTGCTGTTTTAGCATCCTCCAATTCTTACGTCCTCTTGGTTTTCTGGGGAGTTCAGATATCCCAGTCGCTGGAGAGTATGCTGTGTTAAACAAGAGAAGCAATGACAGCGACTTTTTTTCTTGTACTACTTGGAAGATTTGCTCTCGTAGTGTCGACAGCTCGTTTTCGAGAGGTTCTGTTAGGAAATGCTCCTCGGACAGCATTAGGTGAAACAGGAACATTTGTAGATGCCTTTTTTTCGTTTTCTGCCTTCTTTCTCGCTCTCTGTTTTGCTTTATAAAGCCGCCAGTTTGGTTTGGGTGCTTTACTTTCACGCTCTTCTTCTACAACAACGCGAGGCCGCTTCTTTCTTCGTTCCTCTTTTCTATCTTTAAGTATTTTATCTTTGTTCTTCACGTAAAACCTTGCATTATATTCTCGTTTCTTTTGTTTCTTCCTCTCGCGTGATTCACGCAATCGCTCAGCTCCAGTTTTTCCCATGTCAGTATCGATAAATGTTTAAAAGCTATCTTGAGCAGGCCCTTTATATACATGCCGACAGTGCACCAGTGCACTGCACCGGTATTCGTACCTTTTTCTCACGCTATTCGCGCAATGACTTAGTTTCAGGGTTGCTCTGATTTAAAGAACAATTTTAAATAATGATTGTTTGAAAGCAAACTCTTAACATGCGTTTACTATGCTTAGTGATGCGGAGAAAACGTTTACGTACGAATAAACACCAGTGCACTGGTGCACTGGTGCGCCGGTGCACTGGTGCGCCGGTGCACTGGTGCACCGGTGCACCGGTGCACCGGTGCACTGGTGCACTTGACAAGATGGCTTCCTTGGACTTGTAATTAAGAAACTGAAACACGTTGCCTTTACCAACTAAAAGGAGGCTGCTGACGACTATTGAAGAAGGAACGCAGAATTCACATAGTGTTCATCTTAGAGCAATCTCTCAGTTCTATTTAATGCCAAGCAACACGCTGCAGAAAAAGATTTTTTGATTAACATGACATCGGCGCTTGCTGTTTTGGACGCCCAATAAGAAATCAAAAACGCGCGAATAATGACCTTGAGCTGTACAGTACTCACTGAAAGAAGGTAGGAGGAAGAAGTCCTTTTACTGTTCTTTTCAAATGTTGGAAAAAAACATGGCTAGATTAGTTAACACTAGATAGTTAACACTCTAGATAACTATAATTGCTACGCACAGAAGAAGGATAATGGATGTTTTCAGTCCGTTTATTTCTTAATTTTTGTTTTACGGTTTACTACTGACACCCCTTTAACGTGAAAGACATCACGATGAAACCACTTAAATACTTTAATTCGACCTGTGCTTTTCTAGTAGCAGTAAAACTGAATTTTTGTGTCTGAAATCAGTAGAGTCTACACTGTAATTGAACACCATACACATAGCCTGTACCCGTTCTAGATCGGCTTTATCTTTCTGGTCGTGCAGGTCCCAGGCACTACAGGCCAAGTATGATGTGTGTGGTTTCTTTCTATAAAGTTTTTTTCTTGGAGAGGGGGAAGGAGGGGGTGGATAATACATGTTTGTCACCCCTTCCACTCCTGGGTATTAATGACCACTTCCCTAAGAAAAACCTGTACTTCATATGGCAGGTTTTAAGTTCTATTTAGTTAACAGTCAGTCAGGGTATAAATGCCAATGTTTCACTTTTTAGTGGGAAGGTTTCTCAATACCTGAGCTCCAGAATTTCATGAAAATACTGGATAAAGAAGAAGAGGAACACATAACACAGGTGTGTCAAGCATTCAGTGTAAAGCAAGACAAGTTGTCAATTGAAAAACCAACAACAAAGAATCTTTTAACTCGAAGACTTTGCATGCCAGAGTTGGCAACTGTTTTACTTAATTCTGAAGCAGCAAAAATCAAATTCAAGTACTGTTATAAAAAGTTAGTACTTGTAACATTGAAGAGGTTTAGTTTGATTCATGCAAGTCTCATAGTATGTTTTATAAAATAACCAAGATAGTGCGCGCATTCTGATTGGTTAAGAACCTATGGTTTATTGTGCCGGTAAACTCATAGCTTGCCTACAGTTATTTTATAAAAGCAATAGACCACACTTTCTTTTATTATATCTTTTATTGTTTTGTCTATGATTACTACGATGGGACTTTCAAATTCTGCAGACATGTGCTTTATCTGCGACAGTGTTCATTTTGCAACATAATTCTCAGACTGTTGAATCTTAGTATTTTTCAAATTAACTATTATTACTATTATCATTATTACTATTATTATTATTATTATTATTGCTATAATTTTTTTTGTGTTTGTGTGTGTGTCCCACAATTAGGTAGAAGAAAAGTACCGAGTTTACAAAGAGAGATTGCAGAAAGCTTTGGCCCTTTCACAAGATAAAACACCTGCAGAGGAATCTATTGGAGAACAACGCCCACCGACAGACAGTTATGTAGAGGGTGAAAAACCATCTGAAGAGAAAGCTGAACCTGAAGAAGATCTAGCTAATGATGAAAGTGTGTGTTGAAGAATGTGTTGTAAAAGGTATAGAAGTGTTGGGAGACAGTGCATTTTGTGAATTCAGTATAGGGTTACTTAGTAATGCAAGAGTCAATAATCCCATACTGTAACAAAGTAAGGGTCTGTGGGTTAGCAATCAAGCAACAGAACATGGACAATCTTGGGGCGGATCCAGGATTTAGTGGAGGGGTGCTCGCATAATAAAATGTCTGACAAAGGCGTACCACCTAGGATGTTCCCGGGGAAATTCTCACCCTTAAAATTTTGAAATTTAGTTCCTCAGAAACCAAAGCTTTTTGTCAAAAACCGCTAATGTTTAAACGTTTTCATTTCAGTTAAGTGGGTTTAAACGAACCACCCAAACCACCTCCTGGATCCGCCCCAACAATCATGAGCCTGATTTGTAATCATGCCATGACCAACAAATATTCCTACTAGGGGAAGACCTAAGTGTGTCGGAACTTTGTGAACACTTTTTGGCCGCTCCTCTGAGGACCAGAAACCAAACAGGGAGAAAAATAATGGAACGTAATTGTTTAACATAATGGTTTTTGATCTTTATCCGTGATAAATGAAAAAGGTGTCCAATAAAACGTTTTTGTACTAGCAGTAAGGTACTAGAAACCTTAGTTTCTTAGTCCCAGGATTACTTACAATTGTATCCAATTAGATATGTTGTTGATTTTCACAAAATGTCAATCTCTGACTGACCTAGCCACCCTAATCTTTACTCTGCTGGAAGCATAGAGAGGGGATCCTCTGAAGCTAATCCACTTTACAGGTGGAATGTAAGATTCACTTTGAAAATGTACTGATGGCTGCATTGAGACAGCTTAAAAAAACATTTAGTGGAGGTATAACATTGATGTTATTAATCTTTTATAGGCCAACGCAATGCCGGCAAAGTATGTAAAAATAATGTATAGTTACGTCATACTATGCATCCATTCAATATTTATAGACATGCTGTAACAATTTCCAAATTAATGTGTTAGTTATAAAACTGACCAAAATATTTTGGAAAAAAAAAACGTCTTGGAAGGCTTTTACTTGACTGTGTTACGTACATTTTGTACATACATTTACAGCCATGTGATGTTGATCAATTTTGTGTTTTTTAACATATTAAACAAACGTCTTTTTTATAAAGAGATTTTTTATCTTACCCTCTCTTGTTTAGAACAGATTTCTTTACGTTTTGGACAAAGTGAGGCGGAAGTGTACACTGACGCCAAGTAATCTTCGTGGATATAAAGTTGCTCCTTAAGTCATACTGAAGCGCACAAGAACCATTACATTTTCTGGACAAAGGTTTTAACCGGGATCTGTTAATGATGACTAGTTTTGTCTCAAAAATTATTAGATTTAGCAACCTGAAACCCTAGATCCCTTCCAGGGCTAACGTTTAAAATACAGTCATGTAAATACAGATTCCAAATTATTAATCTCTAATTTTGTATGGTACATAATGATGTAAGAATGTGATGCAAGTTGATAAATTAAACCAGTTCAGTTTAGTTTCAGCCTTTGAATATCCGTTGTTGGTCGTGGGCCTTCCCCACCGACCTCCACTGGGATCACGTTTTGCGCAACACGATGGCAGTGTTTTACAAAACTTTCAAAATCGTTCCTCCATGTCGTCCTTGGTCTATCTTGGTTCCTTGTGTGTCCCTGGGGCGTCCAGAACGTAATACGGGTTGTCCAACGGTTGTCTGTTATTCTCGCCACATATGACCAGCCCAATAGGACAATTGCACGATGTATGACGTCATTTTACTACAACTACCAGAATCCTTTAGATTGTTGTTTTCTTGTGCAAATTAGAGCTATTGTTCTGTAATCCTCAGCGGCATTGACAAATTTAAATAAGAAAGCAAAAACGAAATGAATTCTGGTAGTTGTAGTCAAATGTCGTCATCGTGAAAATGGCCTATTCCATTTTAGTTTGCTTATCGTGTCCATGATATCCTGTACTTTGGTATTTTCTCGAACCTATTAAGCTTTTTTACGATCACGCCAAGTGATGTTTAGTATTATTATAGAAATTAAACCAACAAACAATCTCGTACCCAGATCTCTTATTGACGAAGGCGAGATCTGGTCAAATCCGATTTTTTACACGCGATTGCCTGTTACAGGCAGTGAAAGAGCGCATGCTCGAAGTAAATCCTCAATTTTCGATGTGTTAATGCATCAGTCAAGGACAGGGGGTTGTAAAGGCATGTTCTCAATTGTATGCATGCATTTCTTCATTGCTTATCAAGCCAGAATTGCATTTAGCGAAACTCGGGAGCTATCGAGGCGAATCAACGTTTTTTGGTTGGTGAATCAAATTTCTGTTGATATTTTTTGAAGAACATGTGCTTTCATATTTATAACCTATTCATAACATATAACTTTACAGCGCTCTATTAATTTTAATGTCAATAATTTTATATCAAAACTAAAACCATAAACTGGTGCATATCGTCGCGGCGTGAAGTCTTAACTCGAATCCTAGCGCTATTAGAAAGGAAGACGTTACTTAAAACAAAAAGTCGCACATTAAAATGTTTAAAACGGCACTATTCGACTGTACTGTCAATGAAAAATGTTGCAGTGTTGACGGAGGACGGGGCTTTTGCCCACTTTTTTCGTCCCCACCTCGGGGGATTTGACAGCTCAATAGTCCCCATCCCTGGAAATTTGCCATCCAGGGCAAAAAAATGCTAATGCGCGGGGGTCAGCCCGGAGGTGGGGGGGGGGGGGGGGGGGGGGGGGTGGGGGTTTAGGGCGCAGCTGGAATTAACTGATGTTTGATAGAGCCGTGAAGTCTTTTCCAGCAAAACGTGGTTGTAGGCACATCTTAAGTGTGAACCAACTATTTGTTTTGTTGTTTTTGTTCTTTTGAACATCAAATTCAGGGCGACAGTTAGTTTAAATTTAATTATCATAGCGCGCCCTAAAGCCTCAAAGCAGTACGCATTAACTTCTACGCGAGAATCTCTTTTGGCAATTTTCCCTCCTCAAAAGTCTTTATTGGCACCGAGAGAGAGTTTTAAAAAGTCTTTAAAGATAAGGTAAATGGTTTTACAAGTTATAGTGAGACAGAAAACTACTTCTTTAGTGAAAATATCTATTTAAACAGAACTAAAGACTGCAAAGAATGAATTGCACACGCCATCGCTTAAGCAGATGACAACACACATCATTCACTCACAATCTAGCCAATAAAAGGAAAAAAGGAATTGAATTACATGGCCAGATCTCACCTTCGACTTTGTCAATAAGAGATCTGGGTGTAATGAACCAACAAAAGGATATTTTGATACTAAGTTATTACTTTTTCCAAAAAAGGAAAAATTGTCATGCTTATAGCTCCCTTGTCACAGCATAAGGTGCATTTTTACATGCGATAATTGAGTAAAGGAATCTGAATTTGATAATGTGTGGTGTGAATCAGACAAAATAATTCTAAATCACTTTATGAAAATCAATCTAGCAACTTCTTTTGTACAAATGTAGTGACACTATGCAGCTGTTTAAAAGGAATGTGGTGAAAGCGTTTGTACCATGATGTGTTTCTTCTTTACCAGGCTACAAACTATTTTGTTTAGTCCACTGACTTTAATTAATATATCTCTTGGTAAACTCATGGGTAGTTTCTTGGTTTTTTGGACGGGTTCAATCACCAACTGACATGATACAAAAGATGGAAAGGACAATGAACAATACCCACTGTGCAACACAAAAGTAAATCAGAGGCCCTGCCAGGGTAAATTCCGACAAGCGACATGGCCCAAAAAGTAGTGACAGCGCGTAACATGAAATCGCGACAACAGACAACCTCCCTCAGCCAAGTTGCGACAGTGATGGTAAAGCCGACAATAAGCGGCAAGCATTTATAAACATCGACATGAGATTTTTTAAAATTCAGAACGCCCCGGGCCTCAAATCAAGATAGCACTGCCTTCTGCAACACTACCCAACTTGCCTTTTGGTCATCAAGTGGACAGGATGAACAGCATGTTTGTAACTGCTATCTGAATTTGGATCCTATTTTTAAAACACATTTTTTGCTTAACATAAGCTCTGATTCAGAAGGCTAGTCAGATTTGACATCCAGAATAGACTGAGAAAACAACCAACATTTTGTACCACATCCACCAGTTTCCTGCAAAATGATTTTTGAGGAACAAGTGCATAAATTCCTTACTGATGGCATTTCACTACCCAGATCTGGGTACTGCTTTTGATTGGATGAAGCGAATATTCAACTAATCTGAAACTCTGCCCAAGTGTGTAGTGATGCATGGTCAGTAAGGAATTTCCGCACTAATTCCTCAGACATCATTTTATGGGGAAACCATATCCAAGTTCAGAATGAGAGAAAAAATGTCAGATTTCATAAACTTTGGCATCTTAAAGGATGCTACAATGGCAATGACAATGAGAAAAGAAAAGTAAGGGTTGAACAGGCAAAACAACAACTCTGCATGAGCACCACGTTGTTTTGGTACATTTCTTTACCATCACTGAGTGACTATGTCAAAATAATGCCTTATTTTCTTGTTCATGGAGGACATAAACAAGCAATAACAAAAGATACCCACGAATAAAACAGCCCTCATTTATGTTACATGCTGCAAGTTTGTGGAACAGACTACTGGCACCTGCAGAGTTGAAAGACTGCTCAGTCTAAGTTGACAACTAAAGCAAATTGAAATTTTTAAATTATTGTGATAGAAAAACTTCAACAATTCCTTATTTAGTTACTCTTCAAATTGTAACCTATGAATCTCTGTATTTTGTTTGACTGTTGTGTTTATTGTTTTCATACTTGTCAAATACTCCAACAAATTATTTATGCATAGCTTTGTTAAGTTTCTCATTGTTTTGCTTCATTCTTTATTGTTATGCTTTTGTTCAGTAATGTAATGTGAAGACAATGCTATGCATAAATTTGTTGGAGTGTTCCACAACCCTCACTGTTTTTTTTTATTATAATTACTTATTTCATTTTCTCCGACGGCCATGTGTAGATTATCGAGAGATATTAAGTGTTACCCTCATAAAGAAATTATTATTATTATTACTACTACTACTACTACTACTACTACTACTACTACTACTACTACTACTACTACTTACAGGAGAATAACTGCACTATCAAGAACCATTTTTCTGACTATTTATTCAAAAAAGAAAGGAAGCATTATTTTGTTCTCATCGTCTCAATACACATGCAATAAAGATCCTCCCAGTGATTTCAAGCTCAACCAGTAGCACCTGCATCTTGCTTGCTTAAGTGACAACATTTTGTGGGACACATTTTACTTATCAGATGCAATATTGAATCACCACTGAAAGATACCACCACACAAATTGGAAAGATCTGATTAAATCCAAAATGGTTGGTTTGTGGTTACATGTGTATTTCAATGTCTTGACGGTATAACGATAATAATAATAATAATGCTTTAATTTAATATGCTTCACACATGACAACCGGAAAGTCCACATGGAGTCTTGGAAAGGGTAACTCTACCAAACCCTGGGGCAGTAGACGTCGTGTTACTTTCTTCATATAGGATTTCTTTCCTCTCTTGCTGGGTCGTACTTCTTCATAAAATTCATGTGCCAAATCACCATCTTCATCAAAATACATGGAACTGGCAAAAAAAATACACAACAAACAATTTCAGATCCTAAATTTGAAAGGCAGTAGGCAGTTTCAACACGCAAAGTATTTTCCACAAGTTATTTTATTGAGAAAATAAAAATGAAAACAGTCATATTCTGAATGCCTGCATGGAACAAGCCATTCCGATTATTTTAAAAAGCTGATTTCAGCTGTTTCACTAAACATAATTTACCTTAATATATAACCTGTGATAAGCGCGTTTTTAGGCACACTATGTATGATAACAAAAATGAACATAAGTTTAAGTTTTAAGCAATGAAAAGTAAGCTTGAGAATGGTGTCACAAGAGCCATGATCGCTGTCCTATGATGTTTATGTAAACTTTCCTCCGACAGTTTTTGATCAGGTCTTATTTAGCAAGCAGCACATGTAAATGACAATTTAGACAGCATTTTACATTATTCCAATCAAGCAAACGTATCACTCAAACCAAGTATGCGAAGGCTTGTTTAATAATAAAAAAAGAGATCTTAATCTAAAGTAAAGGTTAAATACAAAATTTAATTAAGAAAAAATAAGGTCTTACTATTTCTAAAAAAGGAACCGATGGCACATCGTGGTTCGATTTTTGATGAGACATTCCAAGACATTCTTAGTTAAAAATATCAGGACAATATAAGATTAAGCTTACAATGGGGAAGAGAGAATTAAAGACATTTTAGCTTAAGTACCTTGATCGAGTGCGAACGAACGGCGTCGCAGTTCTCAAGTAGTGGCAACTATCAAGGCTTTGTTTTTCTCCCCCACAGCCCAGCATGTACTGCATTCCTCCATACATATTAGATACAACCGATCCCATACTGTTATTTCAGTTTTATGGCATCTATTCGAGAACAAGCCATCAGGAAAGTGTTCTACCGTCGATTTACCGTGTACACTTCAACAAACATGTAAACATGGCGGCCGGTCGAGAGAGGACTGGTTCTAGGTCCTTTTCAGGTATGGGCCCCGTTGGGCCCCATTAGGCCCCCATATTCTAAACCAGAATTGGCCCTTAAGCTGCATAGAGACTGGAGAGAGGGGGAAGAAACCCTCCCATCTCTCTCTACGGTTCTACCACTTTTTTCCTCCATTTCGCGCCACTCCACAATCTGAACCTAGATCAGGCAAGTGCTGGAGAAAAAACGTAAGGAGTTAAGGCCTAAAAGAAAACCTCGAGATGTCTCGATTCTTAGAGTGCGAAAGGCAGGTAGTAGTGGCGTACAGACTTTCCCCCTGACGCGACGATAAGTGGCAACTGATGAGTTTAACACTGTGACTTATCTTGGGAAATGATCCAAGGTAAAAGTAACGTGCAGGACGACCTATCACGCTGTTATCGTTTTTTTTAGTCATACTGAGGTACGAAAAGCTATTTCCTGCAATGGCCTTAAAATACGCTTATTTCATGTTATTTCAAAATATCAGTCGAAAGAGCCAATTTATATCTTGCATTTTTGAGCTTTTGCAGCAGTTTTTTTTTTTACGTATCGTTTTCTGGAAACAAAAAAGGGATCCAGGTAAGCTATGGAAACAAGTGCGGGATGCGTTATCTAGTGAAAATAGGATCTGGAATGTGCGATCCAGACCCTCATGTTTCAATATCCATTCAAAACATTTTCATCTCCAAAGAACGCCTGCGTTTGCAGGCTACTGTTCTGCGGGTCCTCAACATTTTCGGGTGTTTATTCTTGCAAATATATCTTTGTTAGCGAATCAACGAAACGATTTTGCGGAGACACTATTGAAGACATTCTGGTAGAAATTCTTCAAATAGAATTTGTCGTCAGCTGGCTGGAATTTTTTGTAATCTTGCAATGTTTTTAGGCTGTATTTCGGTGTATTTCTCCTTCATGTGAAACCTTCAGGTAATTTTCTCCAGCTCTCCCAGACAGCTGAGCTACCCACAGTACCCAGCGCCTTCTTCTGTCCCTTTTCCCGTCGATACTTGAATACAACTGACGTCAATTTAATGATATCGGCAAACATTTCAAGTATGGTCAACTCTGGTTACAAATTAAGAGTTAGTCTGGGAATTCAAGCTAATCAGAAACGAATAAATATTTAGAATGAAAAAATAACCAAAGTCATCGAACAGTGGCATTATTCCTCTTTTCTACATCCCAAGATTCTCACACGGAAAGGTTCTCCTAAAAATGCTTCATAGTAAAGAACTCCGATTGGTACAGAATGACGCAAAAACGATTATTAGATGTTGCAGGGCCCGCGGAGCAGTTTTCAAAGTGCGGGGACCAATCCACCTATTTTGAAGTATAGTTTGGTAGGGGGGAGGGGGCTGTGGGGTTGTGGACTTCCAAAATGGTTTACCTGGTGCCGACTCAATATTTTTTAATACAGTTACAACTCATCAATCATTTTTTTAGTTTAACAAACGAAAGGGGAGTTAGTGACAAAACAAGTGTAACCATGCACAGCAGCATCATAATTTTCGCGTGTTTCATTTACTTCAAAAGTTTGTCCGTTCTCTCTTTGCGGCTGTTCAGAAGCATTCTTTAGTCGTTGTTGAACGGAGCCATGTTTTAACCTTCGAGCTGCCGAAAACGACTTTATCCTGCTGCGATGGCTGCAGGATTTTCCAGGAGAAGCTGGCTTATTGCGACAATTTCATTTATCATTCTCTGCGAAGCCAATGCCTGAAACTTCTTCATGTTGTCTACTGTGTCATCGAGTTCAATTTGTTTTAAGAAATCGTAGTTCCGTGGAGATTTAAGAACCTTGATAAAAAGACACCATTGTTGCATATATATACTGCATCACCTCACTGGTGAAAACGCAGAAGTCTTCGATTAAGAGCAGTTTTTGTAAAGATAGTCATTTTGAGGCTTACCCATATGATATAGGATCGAAACGGACTAATCATAAATTTGGATGCTTTGGCGAGGCCCGCCAGTCTAATATTCTTATTTCATCAAAGATTCCTGAAAATGTGTATTTCTTAATTTTTATTTTTATTTTTTTCAAAAAGTAGAGGCCCCTGGACCCCCTGCCCCTCCCCCTGCGAAGGCCCCGCTGGTGACTTTTTCAAAAGAGAAAAATATATTTATGTCGTTTAGATTCTCGAAATTTACATTAATCTACATACATTCCCGATCCGCATATGTGAAAAATCGCGGAACCGGCATTCCCATGCCTTGCCTTTGTGGTACTGATTTCTGGAAATTTGCATTTTCTCTTTGGCTTGGCTGGACTTCAACTGAAAGTCACAGAAAAGAAATGCATAGAACACGCAATGTAAGAGGTTCTGGTGTTTCAGTAGTGCCGAGAACTGACTTGAAGACTGAAGGCAAGCAACCAAACAACAGAGGAGAGAAACTGGGTACAGAGAATACAGGTTCAAAAGGAACTCGAGACGAAATGAGGAGAATGAATGTTTGATCGCAAGATGTGATTTGAATCAAACTTAAGGTATGGTTCTGTGGATTGGGTTCTTGATTTGCTTTTGTTCTATTTAATTTATCTGGTTAGCTTTTTCCCACGAACAAGCACAGCCTGGGACCAAGCTCCGCAGTGGGGAAAAAAGGCGAAGAAAATATCCGAAAGGGCAAGAAAAATCGGCCAGCGAAGCGACCCGCCGAGCGTTAGCCCCAGTCCACCACTCAGCCCGCCTCGCTCCCCAATTTTTCTGTTTCACCCAGTTTTTTGCCTCCACCCCCCCCCCCCCCCCCCCGCCCCCTCTACCCCAGTACGGAGCCTGGTTCAGGCTAAAACAAGCCAGAAAGGCTTTTAAAATGCCGAAATTAAATGTCTTTGTAGCCTAGCCGTTTCGGCTCCCTGGCAGGAAGCAATCTACCCGTATTTTGGGTGACGGGCTAATTAATTGAAACTTCAGATACGTCGTAAATTAATATAAATTCATTCACTTTCGATCATTTACTGCAGCTACCCTGTATTTTTTTGTTTCGTTTTTTATTTTTTTATTTTTTGTGTCGGTTTTTGTTGGTTTCACGGAGTTCAGGTACGCAAAAAATAAGAATATACTCGCGGTGCCTAGGTAACTAGGTATGCCAGAGAGGGGTACCATTTGTTAATAGCGAAGCTCTGGCGCGCGAAGCGCGCCTGCGGAGCACCATGGGTAAGAAAATGTGGTAATCTACCCATCCGAGAAAATTTGGTAATCACGTGACCGTACGCCCGACCGTCCGTCCGCACCACAGGCATACCAATGTGAACTAACTCAATCAACAGGTATGGCAACCCAAACGCAACTCGAGGTTATTTTGGCGGGAAATCGCATAGCCACCCGCGTCTGTAAAGCAGAGGCAACTAAAGAGTCAATAAAGACGAAACCGAAAAGCGGAAATTGTTTCTGTATCCGTGTTTTCAAAAGTATTAAGCTTAGATTAATTGTTATGTCCACACATTAGGAATATAGAGCCAGAGAAAAACAGAGAAAAAGAGAAAAAGAGGAAGGCCAGAGAAACTCAACGAGAAAAACGGCAACAGAGCGAGAAGATCTAGAGCGAGAGATAAAAAACAAAGGAGACATTTTTTGTTGGAAGAACAACATGAAAATTTTGTAGGGGCGGTGACAAAATGAGAAATGCTAGCGGCCACCAATGCAAGGAGAAAATGAGCGGTAGTGAAAAAAAAGTGAACGAGAACATGTACGACATTTCCTCCATAAAAAAGTTTCTGGAAGTTTCACGTTGTGGTCGTGCAAAACAACGGCAAAGAAATGTACAAAAAAAGTGTGCTGCACGTGCAAGGTTGCTTTTTTGCTAATTAGACCTATTGTTGTTTTTTCTCCGTTCTCCGGCGTTGCCTTCGCCGCTTAGCATTACACGATTTTATATTTTGTTTGAACAAACTATAAATATTATCGAGAGCTTCGCTTTTAGCCCTGGCTAAATCTATATATTAGTATACGAGAGGGGGTACCTTTCTTGCCTAAATGGTATATAAAAGTGTTTGGGATTGGACCTCGGGGGAGGAGCCTTCCCGTAAAGTACTTTGCTGAGTAACCCCCTCCCCCCCTCTTTTTTATTATTTGTTATTTGAAAAGTTAAAACGAACTCAACACCAACAGGCGTTGCTTTCAGTAACAATTATTCTAAAATCCTGCGTAACAGCAGTTTATTTTCATAACATGAAGCATTTAGTACTCAATGGCGAGTCCTACAATGGCCTTTTTAATTCACTCTAAAATATGTATCGTTATATAACATTTACAAATTTTTGTTTGACCGAAAAACTCCAACTAGTACTTATTCCTGCATGGAGAGGGTAATAATTCTTAAAGAAAGCGTTCAGTTGGCAATAATAAATAAAAATAAGTCTGAAATAAAGAAAAAATGTACCCGCTTGGTCCATTTTTTTTTATAGAAAAGAGGGCGAGAAACATTTTTTTACTTAGCCTAATACTGAGAGTTTATTCATGACAGTCGGTACTGATCGTGAGCATAAAGTTTATTTTTAGTTACTTGATTAGAGTCAAATCTTTTTAGAAACTGTAAGCTTTGAAACTCCATAAAAACGGATCAGTTCACGCGTACGCATATGGACTTTTTTCGTCGCAAATTAAATTGTTGGAGATGCATGCACGTCGAGTTCGTTCGGAGACCTGGTCAGTTGGACAATGTTCACATGATATTTTTGATAATGTTGAAACAGCAGTGTGAATAAGTTCCAGTTTTTTATCCAACCTTTTTTTTTTCTCGAGAGGGGTGAGCCACGTCGCAACACGTTGGCAACCTTGAACGGCTTTGGTAACACTGTTTGACCAATGCACGCACTGAGGCGCAATTATTCTTTCCCAGTTTTGTATACAATATGTAAGGTGGCGTATACACTTTAGTTATGTTAAATGGCGGCAAATTTTGCTACTCTCTTGCCTTTATAATAATTGGCCCTGAATGTCTCGTTTCATGGCAAATTTCTTTTGAATTCTGAATGTGAGTAATCATAGAGGGATGATTTGGGCCCCTTTGGTGCCTAGTCAGTGCCTAGCAAGTGCCTAGTCATTGCCTAATCCTGGATTCTAATTAAGTGCCTAGTCACTGTCTTCCTGCCTAGTCAGTGTCCAGCTAGCTAGGCCAAAACTGCGTTCCTCCATACTAATTAAGTGCCTTCGTCCATATGTAATTAAGTGGATAGTCGTTTCTTTTCACAAAGAAGAACACAAAAGAAACAATAGGCTTGCCTAGACTTGCCCTTTAAGTAACTTGGGTCCGGTTTGAACGTCTGTTAAAAGCAAAATAGGGATAAGAGAGCGATCACCTAGTAACGCGAGAAACGGCTTACTATATCTTATTTAGCGCTAAAAACTCGGATATATCAACAAAACATTCAAGTAGTATAGAACTGAAAACTCTCTATTACAGAACCGTTTTCTCCAGTCTATCTCGAGGAAATGAAAAACTATTAAAGTCTCAGCGCTTCACGCACCGTTAGTCAGTTAATTATGCGAGTTCGCAAACCCACCGTTGCATACAAATTAGTTCTACAGTTAAAACCCCAAGAGAGATCGAGAGAGAACCTTGACATATTAGTATGCCAAAGCAATTTAAAATAACTAAACAACTGATCAATTAAAACACGCTAGTGAATAAAATCAGACACGAGACGCCCGGTTTTAAAAACTTTATTAATTTCTACCTAGCTAGCTAGACACTGACTAGGCACATAATTAATATGCAGGAAAGCAATGTCTAGACACTTAATTAGTATGCAGAATTAGGCAATGACGAGGCACTTGCTAGGCACCGACTAGGCACCAAAGGGGAAGTTGCAATCGAGGCAAAGTGCGCTGAGTAACATAAATATGAA
This sequence comes from Porites cylindrica, assembly GCA_964035525.1. Classification (NCBI taxonomy): domain Eukaryota; kingdom Metazoa; phylum Cnidaria; class Anthozoa; order Scleractinia; family Poritidae; genus Porites; species Porites cylindrica. The sequence continues at coordinate 19,212,189 of OZ037784.1, forward strand.
CAAAAAAGTTGATTGTCGCCATCGTCTACACGCAGGCTAACATTTTGTCATAAAAAGTATGTACAAGCTCGTTTCAACGTCTGTCCAACACTATCCAGCACACCCTACTTTATATATTTACATGCAACAATGCTGAATAATAATGAATCCATTAAAAGTTGCTTTGCCCTTAAAATCAACCTGCGCTTAAATGAAAGAATTTTGGATCTCTTTTAACATAAATGGAAAGCGATGGATATTCCGACTAACGAATACGTCAAGTAGATGGAAGCTTTTACTGCCAACGAAGCATTGCAGTTGTCGGTATTGCAACAGTTCACTAAGCACCAGTCTCCCTGCTGTTTACATTGTTCGCCACTGCATAACTCTTGATACCAACATCCTCTTTTGTAGGAGTGCTTCACAGAGTCATCTGCCATCTTCTTAACGATATGGACTTTAAAGCAAACGTCGAAACTTGGGTCTTCACTGGAACAATCAACAATAATTCCATTTTCCTGGCATTGATTCCACGATTTCTCAGACTGGCACATGTTACACCGCAAGGCAGAATCTGCAATTATATTCTTGGTAATTACTATCATGTTCATAAACAAATAATAAACAAATAAATGATGTTTGGTAATTCTTTTCTAATCGGTAGCAAGTTTTATTAAAAATTCCAGGCTCAACTACGGCTACAAAAATCGCACCAGCATGAGACACTCGTTTCATTTTCCCATTATTCAAAACAATAATTTGTGCAATAAAGGCGCCGTCATGCGACAAAACTTGGAAAATTTCGGTTAGCACACCTACTTACTCCGAAGGCCTATGCAATTTATGAGGAAAACTTAGAATGACCGACTTAGGATTAAGTACAAGTTGAGGTATACCAGCCATCATGACATAATTTCGGGTGTATTTTAAAGAACTGAAATTGATCGTTATCCTACGATCTTTACCTTGGAACAGACAGGGCCTCTTTTTTCACATGAGTCCGGTTGACTGGGATGGCCCCCTTGGTTCATATGAGAAATTTCAGCCCGGTCTCCGAGATGAGAAAAGGCCGAAGACGAGTTGTGGCGCGAAATTCGAGAAACAAAGCAAACATGGCGAAACAAAGTTATAAGTTTCGGCTTTCACATGACGTTACTAAAATTCAAACTACAAAACTTTCGATCCTACTGAGATTTTACTTTCATGGTATATTAGAGCAGCTCAAAACTAATTTTCAAACAAATTTTCACCTCAAAAGGGTTCTTGGTTTTGTAATAGAGTACGCTTGAATTTCTAAGCTTTTGCGGGACGCATCATTTACATGACGGCCGAGAGAGCTGTCATTTAGGTTAAAAAAGTGACTTTTTTCGAGGAATTTTGTTATCTAAACAGTTCAAGTATTAGAAAAAGTATTACTTTAATGTTTATGAGTTCCTCTAGGAGTAAATTCACGCTTTTGTAGCAAAACTCGGTAACAGATGTTTCAGTTGGTTTCCGTCCGCCATGTTGGTGCTCATCCGGATGAGTTCCAGCATGGCGTCTCCATACAAAGCTCTGTAAAGTTGGGTAAACCATTTCCTCGGATATCTCGTATAAGAATTATTCCTTCGACCCAAATCTTGGCGAGGGTCTTTCTATATTTACCTCCTTTCATTTCCCAGATTCTGGACTTTATCTGTCGAATGGTTTTGATTTTTATTTTGTTCTAGTTTGAATGGCGTGACACTGAAAACCAGCAATTATAACCGTTTAGCAACTCTTGTAGCTGTATCACTGATGTCAAATGGGATGCTTATGATGTGGAAAATACAACAGGCAAAGCAAGACGATGCAGAATTCATTCGAAAAATTAATCCCGCTTTCCTCCCGGTAACCGGGCTGAAGTGTTCATATGGCAAAATTTCCAGTCCACTTAGCGAGGTCCCGGTCGGAAAAACCGAGATCTCGGGAACCGAGCTTGCCCGCCCTCTGAACACGTGGAAAATTTACAAAAGATTTAGAGGTAAGGCGAGATTTCCGAAACAGGGCTCATGTGAAGATGCCCTAAAACGAAAAATAAATGTATTCTCATACAAGGATCATTAACAAGAACCTTTCTGCATGGGTCACCTGACTCTAAAGGAGATGATAAAACTTAAAATAAGCTTTGCAGTCACATAACAACCAATCCCCATCCTTTCGATCGCTATTATGATTGGGTTTATTGTAAGTTGTTTACAGCATGGTGGAGAAACGCAACTAAAACGTGCCAGATATTGGAGAAAAGTCCTCAGAACTTTTCAAAAGTTGTTCGTTCGCCTCCTTGAAGGCTCGAGTTTTTAGCATTACCAAAAAGCATTTTACAAAAAATCGATAAACAAATGAAATGAATAAATAAATACACGTTAAATTACAAAAAAGAAAAATTTTACAGAGAGGCTCCCTCCAAATAATGTTTTTTTGGCAATAATTTTTGTTATAAATTCCAAAATATATAATGATTGAAATTTTTTGCGTGGTGGTAAATTTAACTGTGGTTTATGCTCTCAATATTAGTTGTCAGTTCCCAATGTTAGTGCTCAAAGGCAGATCCAACAAATTGTGTCACAGTTTTTATATTAACCAGCGAAATAGTATTCCTACATGATTTCGCTGAGTCACAATATTTAAAGCTAGAAGCGCAAGAGCTTTAAGAGTTCAAGTGTACAGCGGGGAATATTTTCATAGGACAAAGATTCATGAAGATGACAAAAAATAACGAATTTTTGTCACGCAGGTTAAATTGAATAATGATATTGGACACCTCCCCTGACACATGTAAACATACATTTCCTATTTACTTACCTTCACAAATCAGGAGAAATAAATTTGACGTTATTAGTAGAAGATAAAAACCCGTCTTCATTCTGGCGTACAAACAACAAAGTTTCATAGATGGGGACACGCTATGTTCATTAAAAGTAGGTCGAATGCCAAGCAAGTTAGATAGGAAAGATTGATATAGACAATTCGTTGGCAAATATCCTTTATATGGCATCTAATAGTGATGAAAATAATAATACTATTAATAATTTTTTGATTAATATGATGTCTATTTAACTTTGAAAATGTGTATATAATTCACAGAAATATTCGAAATAAAAATTAAGCAATACCGTCGGTTGCATCTAAGGCCCAGTTCAGACGTCGTGCTTCTGCCGTGCCGAACTAAATTCAGGAATTAAGTTCGACAAAAGAACGGCAGAAGCACTGCGTCTGAATCAAACCTTTGAATTAAGTTCGGCGAGCAATTAAGTTCGACAAGCGCTGCGGTGCTACACGGCTCTGGCAGGGCAGCGATTCAAACGTCGTGCTTCTGCCGCGCTAAACAAAATTCATAAATTATATTAATGTATTTTGGCGAGATTGCGTTCCCACCTGGAGTTGGGAGAAGAATTGTTACGAGGCATCAGTAAATTCTGAATTTGGTTCGACTCTGGCACGACGTCTGAATCAAAGTTGTTTTCCTGCCGTGCTACAGTCGAGCCAAATTACAATTAAGTTCGGCACGGCAGAAGCACGACGTCTGAACTGGGCCCAAGCGTGGACACGAAACAAAAAAACATGATCTAAAAGGGCGCCAGACATGACGTGTTTTGCCGCCAAACGTTTGCAGTTTGACAGCCGTTAAAGCAAACTGTCACGCCAAAGGTAAGTTGTTGATATGTTTTTGATCAGCGCGTTCCGCTCATATTTCATTTTTCCCAACCTTCACGCATATTTCTAACCTACTCCAAACTTCGATTGTATGCTACGCCAAAAGTGACAAAATATCAAAGATGCAACTTTATAATTCAAATCCACCAAATTACTATCAAGATCGGTAAAATTAACATCAATTTGCTTTTTGAATGTGTCAAGATTGTAGAATTTAATTTCAATTCCCACGTGTTTCATGTCATGTATCAAGAGACACGTTTTCTAAATCAAGATGCATGTTTTTTAAATCAAGAAGGGAGACGACAATTTTTGATCAGTTTTGTTTCCGAGAGGGACTGAAACCGAGCACACAGGTTGGAATTCAAGGTTTAAAAGTGTTGACAGGCCTGCACGACTCCTGCAGTTTGCAAACAGAGGTCTTAAAACCTTTATAGTTTAGCTCGATCTTACTTGATTGTCTTTTAGGGATTTTCCTTTGCGTTATGAAATGAGGGGAGGTTCCTTAAAGATGTCTCTGAGATATGGTTGGATCTGTATAAGCTGCCTTTTTCCCATGAGTATGTTCTTGAGGCCCGGGTCTTGAGGTTGGGCAAACGCTGGGTGGTATTGCGTTACAAAGGGTAGTATTTTCTTACGTACATTTTTGTTTCTCTGTTCTAGTGCTTTCTTTCTGTCTGGGAAAATGACCTCTGAGAGATGTTTTTCTACAGTTGTAGCTGGGTAATCTCTATTCTTGAGGCGTGTTGAAAAATTCCTCATGTTCTCTTAAAAAGTGATTTCAGAGGAATTTGTTCTTAGAAGCCTTTAAAGCTTCTCCTTTGATGAAGCCTTTTGTGACGCCTGGTCGGTGACACGAATAGAAATTCGTGTATTGGAGTGTCTCTGTAGGCTTGAAGTGTGTTCGCACGTCAAAGATAGAATCCTTGTCGAATCTGACACCTTTGTACACCTTCGTGTCCAAGAATGTAGTCTCTGTTTCTGATATTTCAGCCGTGAATTTGATTGTAGGATGGAAGTTGTTTGCCTTTAGAAGGAATTCTTCTATTTCGTTTCTGCTTGTGTCCCATACCGATATGACGTCATCGATAAACCTTTTCCAAAATATGGGCTTAATCGGGCTTAATACTGCTCTGTCTGAGTATCGGCTGAGTATTTCTTTTTCTATTTTGGCCATGAAGATGTTAGCAAAGGCTACGGCCATTTCAGTCGTGCCCATGGCTGTTCAATGGGTTTGAAGATAATCCCAGAGATAATCTTTCTCGTTAAATTGGAACGAGTTTTCTAGTTTAGTATCAGACTAAGCATTTCGCTTAAAAACCTTGCAGGGATGCATGGCATACAGTGGTAATACCCTCTCGTTGTGGTATGTTTGTGTATAGGCTTGTGACGTCCATTGAAACAAGCCCTTTTAGGCAGTTTAATCCTCTCGATGAAGTTGATAAAGACTGTCGTATCTTTAAGATACGAAGCTTGTAGTTCTGCTATTGGCTGAATAAGGTGGTCAACAAATGCTGAGATCCGTTCTGTAGGTCCGGAACACCCTGAGATAATAGGTCTTCCGACAGGTGTCGGTTTGTCGATTTTAGTAAGTGTGTAAAAATACTGGGATTTGCGGAGGATCAGGCGTATTAGGGAGAGCCATTTAGCCGCCGTTTTATCAATTTGGCCTTCTGAGAGCAGTGTTTTAATTAAGTTGTTGAGCTTTTTTGGTTGTAGTTTCAACCATTGGTTTGTCTAGAGGTCGGTAATTATTTGAATCATTAAGCAGAGCCTGACCTTCGTTAAGTTTGTCTTGTCTGCTCATCAATACGGTGGTGTTACCTTTATCAGATTTCTTAAGAATAATGCTTTTGTTGCGCGATAACTCTTTGAGAGCTTGGCGCTCTCCTGTAGATATATTATCTTTTGGCTTGTCAAATTCAACACTTGCGAGCTCTAATTTTACCTCCTCTAGGAAGGTCTCCAGAGCTAGTGATGGCTGGACTAGTGGTTCCCAGTCCGACTTCACGTGGAAAGGATGAGGCTCGTTTTCTTCCCCGTGAAATAATATTGTAGTCGCATTCGTCTCGCAAATTGATTGAAATCCGCGAGAAGCTGTCGCCTGATATAAAGATTTTCTTTTGTCATGGGTTTAGGGATAAACTTTAGACCACGCGATCGTCGTAGAGTATAAATTTGCTCCTCTGTCAGTTGTTCATTTGACAGGTTTTTGATGTACTGTTCGCGTGACTCAATGGCGTTACAAAAGAGCTTTTTGTCTTTGATTTTTCTCCGCTCTTTTCTTTCGCGGTTTTGGCCGCTTGTTATCTCTGCGGTTAGCTTTCCCTTTTACCCTTACTTCTAAGGAGTCTGTTAAGAGACAAGAGTAAGATTCACTTTGTTTATTCGCACACACTTGTGATCTCATTTGTTCTAATAATACATCGACTTCGCCAATCTTGGTCTTCAATTCTTCGGCTAGCTCGTTTACATTGTCATCTTTGTTGACAGTTTTCTTCCTAGCCGGTGATTACGTTTTCTGGTGAAACGTCTGCTTAGTAACAGTATTCCTGTTCCTGCAAGATTTATACTGTTCGAGTTTACGAAGCTTGTGTCTTAATCGTTCTGCGCGCCTGTGGTGATATTTCACAAGCGCTCCTACGAGAGCCTGTTCTGCTTTCTTTTTGATCGGGCCTATCTCGTTCTTAAATCGCCGCCTCAGTTCTTCGTCAGATGTTGACACGTTTGAGGCCACATTAGCCCGAGATCTTGTGCTGATCGAATGACTCTTCTGACAAGTTCTTCGATTCCTTCCTGCATTTCTAGAGATCTAAACTGAAGTACCCTGGAACATTTTTCGGTTTCAGTCCCGGTCCGTGCACACTTCGGCCAATCTATTTTTTCATTTTTCCAACAAAAACGGAAAAAGGACATATTACTTATCCTTATCATATTTACATATTTCAAAGTACAGACAAAAATAGAAAAAGAGAAAATGGTCAGGAAAATTGATCATTTTTTCATTTTTCTAATTTTGAAGTCCGCGTCAAAAATACAAAAAATACTGTAAACGTCTAAAAGCGATATTTTGCTATTTTTATTTTCTTGATATTGTTAGAAAAGTGAGAAAAATAAAATAATCTCCGAGTCCTACATCATTTTCCTATTTTTCCGTTTTTCCCAAAAAATAGAAAAACAGAAAAATGAAAAAATGATATTTATTCGCACCATTTTTTCATTTTTTTCATTTTGTTCAAAAAATGAAAAAATAGAAAAAGGGCATACCTATAGCCTAATTTTCCATAATTCCATTTTAACAAGAAAATTGAAAATATGACAAGTGTTGCGAGCAATTCTCTATTTTTCCTTTTTTTTTTGGATAAATAGAAAAACTTTAACGATACACTCTTTCGGACAGTTTTTCATTTTTCATTTTATTGAAAAAAATGGCGCTGAAAAGTGAGAAGTTATGAATATTTTAACGGTGAAGAAATGAAAACCCTAATTCGTATCCACTGCTTAGTTTTCGAGATGCAGACGTAGTTCCATTCACTTTTGATCTCCATTTCCCTGAAGGTTTGAGTTGTCGGGAGTGGACTGTGGATGAAAACGGCGGGAAAACCGTACCGTACCGTACCGGTCCTGGAAAAGAAAAATATTAGAAAGGGTACGAGGGAGGAGGAGGAGGCGTGAAAATTGGTACGGGAAAAGGGGGGGGGGGGGTAACTCAACGGTTTTCATGCCAGCAACACTATGGTCCCAGCACAAAAAAAAGCGGTTCGTGAGAGAGATTAGTATAGGTAATAGCATGATTTGTAGTGATATTTGGCATAAATACCACGAGTGATATTTCAAAATTGTTATACGTAACTTCACGAGCCGATAGGCGAGTGAAATTTGAGACAATTTTGAAATATCACGAGTGGTATTTATGCCAAATATCACGTACAAATCATGCTATTATATGTTTATGCTACAATCCGCAAAAGGTTTGTAATTTTCACATGTAGATATTTCAAATTAAGCTGAAATACCACTGCTCTAAGCCAATCAAATTGCAGAAATTTCTCATGTAGTAGTATAAAGGGGAAAACAAGAAGGTCGTTGGACACAAAATAAAAAAAGAACACGCTAGAGAAGAGGTCAGACGCTTTTAAATGAAATAGATGCTCAAAAGTAGACTGCTTAGCCTGCCGAAATAACGGATCTTGCCGCAGAACGGTTGCTTTAGGATTGCAAGAGTAAAGTATTGTGAATTATTATTATGGAGGAGAAACATAATGAGGCGCCTAGTATACACTCGCGGGAAAGAATATCTTAATGCTCTGGCCCATACATTTGCTCATACATTTTTTTAAACGTGGGATAGCGACGATCCACCGGATAAATCACTATCCAGCGTCCTGATAATTTTTTATGTATTTTAGGGAAACCAATGGTGTTAATCACTTTATAGTTAATTATCCAGCGGATAGCGTTAACCACCTTTTCAGCAACTCAGCCCTGGAAAGAGGAGAGCAAAGACCAAGTATGGGGTAATGTTCCACAATTTAAATGCAACAGGAATACTTTATGGTGACGCAGTGTTAGAACAGGTCACAGAGTGAGTCCTAAGTAATGAGGTAAAGGAATCAGCTAATCAAATCCAAAAGTGAACGAAACTACGTTCGCATTCCGAGAACTAAAGGACCCCCCCCCGCCCTCCCCATCCCACGTCTCCGCCGACCCTATGTAAATCGCCTTACAAAACTAGTAAGTCTAAAGTGAATTAGGTTTTTCTTTTCTTTATTAGTAAATGTTCATGATTTGTCATTTTTCTTTGTTATTTTTCATTAAAACAAAAGATGAAAAATTGTCCGTTTTTGTTTGTTTGTTTGTTTTGTATTTATTGAAAAAATGGAAAAATTATTCGCAACACTTGTCATTTTTTCATTTTTCTTGTTAAAATGGAATTATGGAAAATTAGGCGATAGGTATGCCATTTTTCTATTTTTTCACTTTTTGAACAAAATGGAAAAAATGAAAAAATGGTTCGAATAAATACCATTTTTTCCTTTTTCTGTTTTTCCATTTTTTGGGAAAAACGGAAAAATAGAAAAATGATCTAGGACTCGGAGATTATTTTATTTTTCTCACTTTTCTAACAATATCAAGGAAATAAAAATAGCAAAATATCGCTTTTAGCCGTTAACAGTATTTTTTGTATTTTTGAATTTAACTTCAAAATTAGAAAAATGAAAAAATGATCAATTTTCCTGACCATATTCTTTTTTTCTATTTTTTTCTGCACTTTAAAATATGATAATATGATAAGGATAAGTAATATTTCCTTTTTTCGTTTTTGTTGGAAAAATGAAAAATTAGATTGGCCGAAGTGTGCACGGACCAGTCCCTCTTGGAAACAAAACTGATCAAAAATTGTCGTCTCCCTTCTTGATTTAAAAAAACACGTATCTTGATTTAGAAAACGTGTCTCTTGATACATGACATGAAACACGTGGGAATTAAAATTAAACTCTACTATCTTGACACGCTCAAAAAGCAAACTGATGTGAATTTTATCGATCTTGATAGTGAATTGGTGGATTTGAATTATAAAGTAGCATCTTTGATATTTTGTCACTTTTGGCGTAGCATACGATTGTTTGGCGGCAAAACATGTCATGTTTGTCACAAGTTACAACATGTTTTTTCCTCACCTGTACACACTTAGATGCAACCGACAGTATAGATCGTTTTCACTGTCACGCAACCAAAAATTAAATTGGAAACCGTCCAGTGGAAGAAGCCAAGAAAATGACAAGTTATAAAAGATTAATTTATAAACAATTTATCCAAGTCTCAGGTCTTTGTGGCCCACAGTTTCTGATGAGTTATTTGCCGAAACGTTTCACGCACCTTTGTAGAGCTTTATATGGAGACGCCATATTGGTGCACCGTTTTGGTTGGGGGGAACTCCAAATATCAAGTGACAGGGATGATTAATTTCGATTTCGGGATTTTTTTCTGTAGGAAAATTTTGGCAAGTATTTTTATGGGTAGCCTGGTTTAAGTAGGGATTTTTTTTAGGTATACAAAACTAATGTTTCTATTTTTCGGATATTTCTGGAAATAGTCTTCTCTAGAAGAAGAATTTGAGTTTTGCTGGAGCTCGTTGGCAGATGAACACAACACTTCCCAAAGATCGACCAGAAGACACGCAAAATTGGACGAATTTATATTTGGAACCCCATGACTACCGGATTCATTATGTAAACATTGATTTGCGTCATCAGTATGGAATTTCTGTCGCTGAGTCGCAGACGTTCCTCCTCGCGAAACGTCCCCAGCGGCGAAGAGCGAGGAGAAACGGATGTTTTCGCAGGCTACGAATGTTTGTCATTTAGATTTTGGAATTCAATTATGATACATATCCCCTGACACATGTAAGCATGCACTTCCTATTTACTTACCTCCGCAAATCAGGAGACACAAATTTGACATTATTAGTAGAAGATAAAAACCCGTCTTCATTCTGGCTTACAACAACAAAGTTTCATGGACACTCTATATTCATTAAAAGTAGGTTGAATGCCAAGCAAGTTAAACAGAAAAGATTAATATAGACAATTCGTTGGCAAATATCCTTTAATTGGTATCTAACGATGATGAAAATAATGATAATATTAATAAGTTCTGTTATAAAAAGATATTTATTTATCTTTGAAAATATGTATAAAATTTACAGAAATATTTGAAATAAAAGTTGAGCAATAGATAACGCTAACAACTGTAGCATATATCATGAAAAATTGGCAATGATCTCTAAATAATGATTTCCTAAAAACGTTCCTTGCGGCTCACTAGAGAGATCATGCCTGTGGCACAATATCACTTGAAAACAATACAGTTTTTTAAAGTAAGTCAATCATCATCATCATCATCATCATCATCATAAAAGTAGAGGCACAAAAAATCAGTTGTTATTGATAAGATGGTCTTTGCTGATTGCAAAACACAAGAACTTGCCTATGGCGTGGGTGGACTATAAGAAAGCATACGATATGATGCCTCACTCTTGGATTACTGAAAGCCTAAAAATGGCACAGGTAGCGGAAAATATAATAAATTTTCTGCAGAAATCCGTAGTAAACTGGAAGACATAACTGACATCTTGTGGAGAAACACTTGGTTTAGTTTATATTACGGGGGCACCCAAGGAGAATATAGTTCAAAACCACTTGAACATAGCATTGTTAAACGTATTTTAGCATTTAAACAGTACATATGGGCATATTGTTACCCCCTAAAAATTGTTCATCCGTTCGGATTTCCTAGCTGAAAGTCTAGTCATCCGAAAATTATAGGGATCAAACCTTACCTTTTCGAAAATTTCAGCCAGAAAAAAGGCTCTCGAAAATTCTAGGAGACCTTTTTAGGTTAAAAATCCGTTAAAAATGGGCAATTATACCATTTTTTAGGTGTTCGAAATCCTAGGAGAGGCAGGCAAGCAAGAAATATAACACAAAATGTTCCGAAAATTCTAGATCTCAAATCGTCTTCCGAATAAATATTTTCCAAAAATTCACGTGGGGTGCCCCTGATATTAGACGGGGTATTTTTCAAGGAGACAGCCTGTCCCTCCTTATCTTCACTGTTTGCATGGTACCCTTGACCAAGATCCTTCAAGATACAAAGCTGGATATACTTTAGGAGACGTCAAAATAAATCATTTGTTCTTTATGGATGACTTGAAGGTCTATCGCAAGGATAAAGCAGAGATTGAAAGCCTTGTATCGACAGTACAGTTGATTAGCCAAGATATGAGAATGGAATTTGGGATAAAAGAAATGTGGTGTTGTAGTGCTGAAGCGGGGGAAGTTGTGGAGAAGTGAGGGTATTAAATTGATAAATCGACAGACCATAAAGGAAGTTGATGACAAAGGTTACAAGTATCTGAGCATTCCAGAGTTGGACAAGTTTAAGGAGAGGGAAATGAAAGAAAATGAAAGTGAGGCCAAACATTCTGCCTGAGTCTTCAAGGAATGGACATCATCATCATAATAATAATTTTGTTTTTAAAATAAAAAGTTTTTTTTAACAAAAAACATACTTTATTAAACTCTTCTCAAATTGAAAATTAAATACAAATTTAGTATAACTATAGTTAAAAAAGCCTTCTTGATGGTCTGGTGGTTTTCAACAGAGCAAATGTAAACAACTGTCATAATAAACTAAATGAAAATAATAATAATAATAATAATAATAATTATTATTATTATTATTATTATTATTATTATTATTATTATTATTATTATGACTTGTTACTTTTTATATAATGGTGACATCCAATCCTGCTGTTTTACCCAAAAGTAATAAATACACATTAACTGCAAAGGACCGCAAACGAGTTTGACGCAGAACATGGGATCTGAAGAAGACCTGATCAGCTTTTTATGTGTCTGTTTTATCCAAGACAAAATTTTAAACATTAAGAACAAAACAACAAACACAAAAGCGACTTGGAGGCTTTCCATCTTTGGCCCACCCTCTTGTCTACAAAAGCGTGTTAACTCCATTTAAATGAATGTAATTTTGTTATTAGTCTACATTCTAGAAACTAACTAGTATAATAGTTGGCACTATGCAGCTGCCCCGCTCTGTACATTGTCGGTCAATAGCATTCTTGGTCGTCTAGCGCTTTGAAATATACCGAGTCATAATGAAGATTTTCACACATATTCCATGCAACAGGTGAAATAAAAACAGGAAACGCAAGGTTCCATGCACAGTTTCAGTTCGATTTACACAGCTTTGCTCAATTTTCATTTTCGAGAATAGTTTATTCTAAACCAACCATAAGAACAGATTTAATTAGAAGTTGAATTTTTCGCTATTTCTCTTTCACTTTTTACAGACGGTTCATTTTATTTGCCGGAAAGTAAGTCTTAGAAATTAAAAGGAATTTGATAATTTCAAGCTCGCGCATTCTAGTCTTATTTTAAACTTTATAGTGGAGGACATCTGTGAGCAGGGAATAAGTCAGCACAGAATTTGATTGTCGACGAATTTCTGTGATCGTCCATCGTTCTGCTAATGACAAGCTAGCCGTTGATTCACTCGTCTTGCTTGTTTGGGGCTGAGTCGTATTCCAGTCAAAGAGAGAGAAAGAGTGTCTTTCCAATCAAAGATCTGTGAACTCGTGTCTGGCAAACTCTCCAAGTGTTTTTATATACAGACGTTGATGGGGGAGGGGCGAGAGGGTAAGAAAGAGATGAAGGGAAACGCCTGCTACAAAAGCCGCTTTTCTTTTGCATTTCGCCTCTTATTTCAATTTCCCAGCTGTCAATGCAATTCTTCACCAATCAAAATTAGGAGCGCGCTTTTCCGCATGACTGACTTCACGCGGGAGTATCGCCTGAAGCATGAGAAAATCTTTGCAACAGAATGTCGGCGACTTAAACAAAAATTTGTAAAAGGGGACGGAAACCCAATGCAAACGTTAGAAAAAACAGAAATTGTAGATTTTGTGGAGTTAACTTCATTTCTGTGGAAGGACGAGTCTCATTTGAAAATTTTTTCGCCGTCGGGCAGAGTTGAAAGTGCGGGGCTGATTTTGGCTCATTGTTGCGGCTCTGTCGGGTTGCCATTATAAACCAGATCAAGAAACGAAAACTTGTCAAAACAGGTCTGCAAAATCAGAAACGCATCTGAACTGTACAGTTTCATCGAGAAATTACATTGCGAGGCTGAGAAAGATCGAAGCAAAAGACAGCTTCCCACCACTATCACGCCAGAAGGAAGCGATGTAAGAAAGAAACATCTCGAATCTGACGGTGAACAGCTGAAAGAAAAAAGTCCTGGAAAGGATAATTCTATAAAAAATTTGTTTTCAGAAAGCTCGAAGTGCGCGATTCGTCGAACGCAGAATCGGAAATTGATTGAAACATTGACACAGACGCCTCACTTACACTCGCTGGACAAGATACCGATATTTTGTCCAATTATTGTTAGTAATAAAGAAGATATTACGGGAAAGCCGAACACTCAGCTTAACGTATTGATTTTGAATCCTAACGGAGAAGTCATCGAGCAACATGACGCAGGATAACTAAGATCGCCAGTTTGGTTTGCTGAACAAGCTTGTTCTATTGTCTGATTAACCAATCAGAATTTGCGGACGCCAGCGTCCGCAGAAGTGGAAAAAAAGAGGGTTATTGTAGCAGGCGTTCCCTTCCTTGTCTACCCAATCCCCACTCCTTTTGTCATCCCTCCTCCTTCTCTTTCTTACCCTTCCCCGCCCACGCCCCTTAACGCCTGCTACGCTATACATACACAGTTATACGTACCTTATAACTACATCTGCGCTTAACGAGTGTCTTTTGGTCCATAACTTTCAAAACAACTGCTCCACAGAATGTCACTGATAACACGTAACGAGTATCGAAGTATGGCTGTACAATAAATGTCACAAAATCTACCTAAGCGGTCCCTTCGGGTTTTCTGTCTTTACGTCATCCTAACCATTTTTGTATTTGCGGGCACGAACAATAGAGAAACGTCATCATTACCTACCTATTCCTCGCGGCCCCTGTTATTAAAGCAAATGGAGATTTTTTTCTGGCATACTTATACTGTCAGACTGTATATTTCAACTTAATGTACTTTCCCTAATATACGGGCGAGTTACTAGAGTACTTCCTCCGAATTTCGCCTTCTGGGCGAAATCCCTGCGGGGGCAATTAAAGTAAATGAAATACAAGAGCCAGCGAAAAAAGAGAGAATGTCCCTACGCGTGCGTCGTAAGCTTCAGTCAAGTAATTGGTTCAGAATTTCTTTTCCACCTTAAATTTCCCATGACTCCTGTTCCCCCGGGGATGGAGGGGGGGGGGGGGGGGGTGGAGGGTACATCGGATATCAAGTGACAGGGATGATGGAGGGATTTTTGGGGGTAGGAAAATATTGGCAAGTATTTTTTCGGATAGCTTGATTTAATTAGGATTTTTGGGGGTATTCAAAACTAATGTTTCTATCTTTCGTGGTACTGCTTTCTGGAAATTTGTATGGCTTGGAAATTCGGCGCGGGATTTTTTGGGGGTTAAATCTTGGTCCAGGGATTTTTTGTTTTTGTTTTTGTGTTGAAGCCCAAGAGATTTTTTTGGGTTTTGATTTTTGCCCCAATTCGATCATCCCTGTCACTTGAAATCCGTAGCACCCCCTGAGCTCTTGTTATTGAGCGCTGCCCCCGGGGGCTTGAGTCAAGACGGGCCTCGTTCAAACCTACCTCACCCAACACTAACAACTACCCCATTTTCTTATTAGGTTAGCAAGATTGTTAAGCTCTTTCCGGCTTAACTTATAACATGCTTATATGTTAGTTTTCTTTTTGAAGATCGACGGTTTTTTCTTGTTTTTATATTATAGAACCTACTAGTATTTTGTTTCATTTGACTTGATAATGTCCTTCAACAACGTCCAAACGTCATGTCTTTCTAACTTTTTTTATTAAGATTTATTAATTCTTGAAATGGCTTCAATTACTGCAATATTCTATCGCAGTCTTTAAAGTAAAATGTTTCAAACATATCTTCTTTTTAATTGAGTTTATGGATATAATTATTTAAATAAAGACTTTCAAATTAGAATTAAACCTTGCCATTATAGTTTTATTTTCCCGCACAGCCAACATTGTTGTTGTTGTTAATTTTAGCTTCAATATAGACAATAATACTGGCACCTGCCATGATATTGGCTCTAATAAACAAGTAATTTGGAAACATGACGGTACGGTACATACACAGAGAACAAGCAGCAGTAAAGAGTCTGTGTTAGCATTATTTTTAGAGGCTAAATCTAATGATTTTTAAAGAGTTTTTTATTCACGGCAGTAGAATGATCAAGTTTGCCATAGAGTACTAAAGTGATGACGCCAGAAAAATGAAATTCCTTAAATTATGGGATTTGTCAGGATATTCTGAAAGAACAATGTCCAAGAGGCCTACTTGCCAAAAATGAGCATTTCGGGGCAAATTGTCTCTGAGATCTTAGCCCAGTTATGCTTAGAAAACTCCATACAAACCCTTCTAAATTTTTTTTGGGTCGACTTATAGTACTACAGCTGTATTGATGGATCCACTATCTTAATACTGGAAGTTCCAAAAGAAGTCGGTCATTTTGAAATGCTGGCCTTAGCTTGAACAGGTGCGTGGCGTAATAAAAATGATGATAATAAAAAACTAACTAATAACTAAAAATCTTTTTGAGTATTTCGTCAGGATTCAACGTAATATCATCGAGAGTGGTTTAAAAGCTATCCAAGATTGCAAATGTTTAATTTATATTTTTTAACTTTCCTCAAGAGAGATTGCTTTTCTCATTCTCTCAACAAACGGAGTTTCCCGACCTTTTTTTAGCCAGTTACGGGCAACAAGACATGTTCGGGGTTTTTTAAATTTTCTTTCATTGACTAAGTTCTCCAATTTTAATTTATAAAACAGTGGTTTTATTTATCGAAAAAAACTTTTGCTCAGTTGTATATTTTGGAACTAAGAGGGTTAATCCGAGTTCTTTTGAATAAACGATTAAAACAAATGTATACAGCTATTTCGAGAAAGGTTATCGCAAAAACTGTGCACGCGAAAATCCCCCGAAAGGTAATATGGGATATGATCAATACGCTTGTTCTTGACACTGTAGCTGTCAAACCTACTTTTGTTGCTTTCCTTTAGCACTCGCAAACATATGTCCATGGCCTCTCGTACCATTCTTTGAAATTTATTTGAAAAACAGTGAACTAAAAACCACTCCACAATACCTTTCGGGATTGTCGCGTGCACTTTTTCCGACAACCTTTCTCGAAACAGCTGTATGTTTTCTCATATTCAATTCAATTCGATAAGCATAACATGGCAGGAGATTTACGGCTCCGGTTTACTCACCTTCGCAAATCGAAGTAACAAAATGAAACTTGTTTAATTTCAGAAACAATAAAGTTCATGGGCACACGCCACGCAGTGTTTGTTATTTTTATTAAATGACGTTTAGTTTCGTTTTAATTAATACATGGGAAACAGAAACCAAAACGCTTTTAGTGACATCCTGGGGCAAGTAAGATTGTGGGGAAGATAATTGGGTTTGTGAAGTTTGACTGCGAACACTTAGAACAGGAAAGTGAACCACTTAATGGCGCCATATCTACGATAGTAAGTAAATTATGTTGACAAAAAACTCTAGAATGAGCTTTAAACCTTTCCTTTTCCCTACAGTTTAAAAGAGTTCTCTCGGATATTTTGCTTCTTGATGAGACCGTATAGTGGTTCCACTTTTTCGTATCTCTCAATACCGTATTACTAAAGATTATGACCTAATCGTGCACTGATCATAATTAAGAAAAATTGATATTGATTTATGTTTTTGTCATGTTTTGTCAATGGGGACAAACAGTATGATTTAAAAATAAAATTTAAATATCTGGATAATCATAACTAGTCCACTACTATACACTAGGCTGGGAATGCCACATTCCTCCCCCAAAGGTCATTTCCATGGAATTTTTGCGTTCGACGAAAGAGAACGATTACTATCCGAGTCGTTTCTTTCCCCCGTGGGATTTACAGTTTCACTCGGGTATCGTTCTGGATACCTTATGATTTTACGGTTTGGGCGCCATGATGGACCGGCTGGCACATTGATTTGGCGTCGATCTCGTGTGTTACTCATTTATCGCCCGGTAACTGGTATAAAACATTAGCGAGTTTCTATTTACTAGAAATTTTGTTTATTGTTTTTTCTCACAATTTTTGTTATTCCCGTTCATTTCAGTTTCTTTTATACTGAAAAGTTCCATTCTAAGATAACCAGATCTATAGATATTATGTCAACAATGTGTTCGGCACATTGTATTTCCAACAGGCAGACCACCCTCTTTTTGTGTGTCCCAATGGTAATTTATTGAAATTTAAGCAATGGTCTGTTGCACTTTACAGAGGAAATACAAACAAGGGAACATTTCGGGGACTACACTTTGCTCCAAAATACAGATTTAAATGTAAATGTCTCCTGAATAAAAGTTCAAACGAAATGTTAATCGATAAGTCCCCTCTTGGTCCTGCCCCTGCGTCGCGGTTTTTCGCAGTCCCGAGCTGTTTAAGGAGTGTTTTCACATGACGTCACGGCGGCCATATTGGTGTCCGAAAACAATGAAACGGCGGCCATGTTGTTCTACCAAGAAAATCCTGTGGGAGTTGAGCTCTTTTCTTATGCAAACGCTTTCTTTTGTTCCAATAAATTTGCCTAGATGCTGCCCACGTGAGTGGAAACACTCTAAAGCGTTACTTTGCGAGATAATAAAAGGACAGTATAGGTTTCTAGCCGCTTGTCAACTAAGTACATAGTAAAAAGTGCAAGAGAAAAAGCGAAAAATAACCACTTCTAATCAAATCTTTTCTTATAGTTTAGAATGAAATATATTCTCGAAAAAACTGAGAATGTTTTGATCAAAGCTGTGTAAAAGGACCTGAATCAGTGCATGAAACCTTGTGTTTCCTGTTTTTATCTCACCTATCATATGTGTGGAATATGTGTGAAAATATTCAGCATGAATCTGTATATTTCAAAGTGCTTCACAACGACCAAGAATACTATTGACCGCCAACACCCAGAGAGTAGTTGATTGTTTGGGCTGAGTAACAATTCTCAACAAAAAAAGTTGATTGTCTCCATCGTCGGCACGCCGGCTACCATTTGTAATAAAAAGAATGTTTGAGTTCGTTTGAAGACCCATCCAACACTCTCCAGCAGTATACCCTCCTTTTAATATAGTTACATGCAACAATGTTGAATAATATGAGCCATTAAACTTGCTTTGCCCTCAAAAATCAACCTGCACTTAAAGGAAAAGAAAGAATTTTGGATCTCTTTTAACGCAAATGGAAGAAGATGGATATTCCAGCTAACGAATACGTCAAGTAGATGGAAGATTTTACCACCAACGAAGCATTGCAGTTGTCGGTATTGCAGCAGTCCACTACGCACCTGTCTCCGTTCTTACATTGCTCGCCACTGCATAACTCTTGATACCCACATCCTCTTCTGTAGAAATGCTTCTCAGAGTTATCTGCCATCTTCGTAGCTATATGGACTTTAAAGCAAACGTCGAAATCTGGTTCCTCACTGGAACAATCAATAATAATTCTGTTTTCCTGGCAGTGATTCCACGATTTCTCAGAGTCGCAAATGTTACACCGCAAGGCAGAATCTGCAATTATATTATTGGTAATTACTATGTTCATAAAAAAAAATAAACAAATAATATATAATGATGTTTGGTAACTCCTTTTCTAATCGTTAGCAAGTTTTATTAAAAATTCCTGGCTTGTATATAATCACTGAAGATCGGCTATAAATTATATCGCTCCTGCACTGGTGAGACACTCGTTTCGTGGAGGGGTGTCAAACCCAGCATTTTGCCATTATTCAAAACAATACTTTGTACAAAGCTGCCGTTATCTGGAAAATTCCGTTCAGCACACCTACTTACTCCGAAGGCCAATGTAATTTATGAGGAAAACTTAGAATGGCCGACTCAGGATAAATTACAAGTTGAGGCACAGGCAGCCCAGACGTAGTATATGTCACTGAATCAATATATTAATATCCACATGGACAAATTAATGCGATGAGTCGTCGAAACTCCCATGGACTAAAATAGTCTAAAAGTCAAAATATAACAAAACAAAGCTAAGATACCTTCAACTGAACGTATCCTTGTCTTTCCTGGCCGGTGTAAGTGGCATTTTGTTGAGTTTTGAAATTGTAGGTACTATCCACTAAAGAAGAATTAAAGGCTGGCTACAAAACAAACAGACCATCTCCACGCGCCTTCACACGAAGCGCTATAAATTCGAGAATAATCGACGAATCCGCTCCAATTAACCATCGGCTAATCTGCAGGTAACGTGTGCTCCTGCTTCTGGCTCGCTTACTCCACAAAACCCATCGCAACTGCACAATAATTGCTCGCTCATCAATAACCACTGTTGACCTTTACGCTTCGATATGACCGCAAGCGACCAGGTTTAATACGCGACGTGAATATTCAAGCTTAGCGACCGCGTTCGCGCAACAATGCAGCACTTGCTATGGGAGGGATGGTACTATTGCTTCCAGGTCAATCAATCGGGAAAATAATATTGAAGCCCTTGTAATTTTTAAAAAGATCCAATTTGCCCAAGGAGCACCGAACAGATACGAATCTTATAGCGGAGCTAAAAAAAATGAGCGGCAGTGGAAAAAGTGAACAAGAACATGTACCACATTTTCTCCATAAAATGTGAATACCAGGAAGTTTTCTGGACGTTTCACGTTGGAGTCATGCAAATCAACGGCAAGGAAATGTACAAGAAAGTGTGCTGCAATTAGACCTATTGTTGTTTTTCACAGTTCTGGTCAAGGGCATCCAACTTTTAATTTTTCACATTTCACTCACCGGGTTAGGCTATTTTTCGTAGAGAGTAAAATGGAATCCTAAAATTTTCGGATTCAAAAATGTGATGAAAGAAGGTATCTGAAAAATTATCTCCTTCGTAATACGTTAAATTGCATCTAAAATTTTCGGGAAAATAATTCTGAATTCCTCGTAATTTCGAAAAGACTCAAGTTCCTCTAGACTGGCCGAACACTGAGATGCAAATTTTTTAGCGCCACTTAGAATGCATTTCTATAGAGCTAAAAGTACTTTATGAATAGCTACTGGCCCCGGTTGTTCAAACGTTGGATAGCGCTATCCATCGGATAAATCACTATCCAGCGGATTTAAGTATTGGGGAAACCAATTGCGTCATCCACTGGATAGATTTTTATCCGGTGGATAGCGCTATCCAGCGTTTGAACAACCGGGGCCAGAAGTGTTTTCAATTGAAAGTATTTGAGGAAACAGTCGTTGGGTGACCCTGTCTCGTTGCCTTCTCCGCTTAGCATTACATGATATATTTTATATTTAGTATGAGCAAACTTTATATCATTAGCTTCGCTTTTAGCCCTCCTGACTAAATTTATGTAAGCGCTGTTTAGAATGCATTTTTCGATCAAAAGTACTCTGGACAGCCTTAAATGTGTTTTCAATGCATTTAGGGGGAAATCATCGTTGGGTGCCCCTGAGTTTTGAGAATAATAATAATAATAATAAAAGATTTCGCGCACATAAATTTTACTTTACGATATCTTCAGCTGTATCTTCTATTCAGCTGCATAGCGGGGGCCAGATTTTGCCTTTTTCCTGGGCGGAAAATTCTCGTCCTCCTTCACCAGTTTGGACAACATATTATGGAGTAAGACGTTGTTAATCTAAGCAAATAAGTCTGGTAGAGTCAAGAACCTATGCAAGCGGCTGGACGAACAATGTGACAGCAGCTGAGACAGCGAACGATAGAAGAATTCGAACTTGAAAACCAGGGCTGCCCTGTTGAAAACTTACGGACGGTCCCGCGATCGCCTTTTGTTTTCTGGTCAAAACTAACGCAGCGAACCTTCGGTCAGTCGATTGACCTGGAAGCAATAGTACCATCCCTCCCATAGCAAGTGCTGCATTGTTGCGCGAACGCGGTCGCTAAGCTTGAATATTCACGTCGCGTATTAAACCTGGTCGTTTGCGGTCATATCGAAGCGTAAAGGTCAACAGTGGTTGTTGATGAGCGAGCAATTATTGTGCAGTTGCGATGGGTTTTGTGGAGCAAGCGAGCCAGAGGCAGGAGCACACGTTACCTGCAGATTAGCCGATGGTTAATTGGAGCGGATTCGTCGATTATTCTCGAATTTATAGCGCTTCGTGTGAAGGCGTGTGGAGATGGTCTGTTTGTTTTGTAGCCAGCCTTTAATTCTTCTTTAGTGGATAGTACCTACAATTTCAAAACTCAACAAAATGCCACTTACACCGGCCAGGAAAGACAAGGATACGTTCAGTTGAAGGTATCTTAGCTTTGTTTTGTTATATTTTGACTTTTAGACTATTTTAGTCCATGGGAGTTTCGACGACTCATCGCATTAATTTGTCCATGTGGATATTAATATATTGATTCAGTGACATATACTACGTCTGGGCCGCCTGTGATTTTAAGGATCTGAAATTGATCGTCGTCCTACGATCTTTACCTAATTTGGAACAGACAGGGCCTCTTCACATGAGCCCGGTTGACAGGGCTGGTCCGCTTACCGTTACCAATGTCATCTTCTGGGTTCATACGAGAATGTTCAGCCCGGTTTCCGAGATGACAAAAGGCCGAAGACGAGTTGTGACGCGAAATTCGAGAAAAAAAGCAAACATGGCGAAACACAAAGTTATAAGTTTCGGCCTATTATAACTTTAGCAACTCTTGTAGCTGTATCACTGATGTCAAATGGGATGCTTATGATGTGGAAAATACAAAAGGCAAAGCAAGACGATGCAGAATTCATTCGAAAACTTCATCCCGGTAACCGGGCTGAACTGTTCATATGGCAAAATTTCCAGCCCACTTTAATAACGAGATCCAGCTAAGAATCGAGCCAGCCCGCTTTCTCATATGAACACATCGAAAATTTTACAAAGGATTTAGAGGTACGGTGAGATCTCGGAAACTGGGCCAGACCGGTCAACCGGGCTCATATGAAGAGGCCCTAAAATGAAAATTAAACTGGGTCACCTGACTCTAACTCTCTAAAGAAGATGATACTGACTTAAAATAAGCTTTGCAAACAACAACCAAGCCTTATGCTTTCGATCGTTATTATGACTGAGTTTATTGCAAGTTGTTCACTGCATGGCGGAGAAACGCCACTAAAACGTGCCAGATATTTGACAAAAGTCCTCAAAACGTTTCAAAAATTGTTCCTTGGATCCTTAGAGACTCGAATTTTTAGCATTACCAAAAAGCAGCATTTTTCAAAAAATCGATAAAGAAATAAAAAAATAAATAAATAAATACACGTAAATTACAAAAGAAAAACATTTTACCGTGAGGCTTCCGCCAAGAAGCTTAGAAGCACAAGAGCTTTAAGAGTTCAAGCGTACAACCGGGAATATTTTCGCAGTTAATGTTGTTACAAATTAAATTTTTTTTGCCTTGTGGTAAATTTAACTGTGGTTTACGCTTTATATACTAGTTGTCAATTACCTGAATGTTAATACTAAAAGCAGATATTACAAAGTGTGTCACAGTTTTTATATTAACCAGAAAAAGTTATTACTTCATGATCGCTCTGAGTCATTGTATTTAAAGCTAGAAGCACAAGAGCTTTAAGAGTTCAAGTGTACAGCCGGGAATATTTTCATTGGACAAAGATTCATGGAAGACGGAGAACAATAAAAAAACGAATGTTTGTCATTCAGGTTAAATTCAATTTTGATACATGGACACCTTTCCCGACACATGTAAACATCAGTACTTCCTATTTACTTACCTTCACAAATCAGGAGGAACAAATTTGACATTATTAGTAGAAGATAAAAACCCATCTATATTCTGGCTTACAAACAACAAAGTTTCATGGACCTCGACAAGCTATATAATTATGTTAATTAGAAGTAGGTTGAATGCCAAGCAAGTTAAATAGAAAAGATTGATACTGACAATTCGTTGCAGGCAAATATCCTTTATGAGGCATCTAATGGTGGTGAAAAACAGAATAAAATAATAATAATAATTTTAATAATTTTTGGATAAAAATATGTTTATTTAACTTTGAAAATATGTATATAATTTACAGAAATATTTGAAATAAAAATTGACCAAGATATAACCCTAACAACTGTAGCATATATCATGAAAAATTGGCAATGATCATAAATAACGATTTCCCAAATACATTTCTTAATAATAAACTAATTATGAATAATAAATAATAATAATAATTATTATTATTTTTATTATTATTATTATTGCTATCATCATTATTATGATGACTTGGTACTTTTTATATAATGCTGACATCCAATCCTGCTGTTTTATCCAAAAAGTAATACACTTTAACTGCAAAGGACCCGAACGAGTATGACGCAGAACATGGGATCCGAAGAAGATCTGATCAGTTTTTTATGTGTCTGTTTTAATCCAACACAAAATTTTAAACATTAACAACAAAACAACAAACACAAAAGTGACTTGGAGGCTTTCCATCTTTGGTCCACCCTCTTGTCTATAAAAGCGTGTTAACGCCATTTAAATCGTTACCAGTAGTCTGCATTCTAGAAACTAATTAAAGTAAATAAAATAGCAAGACCCAGCAAAAAAAGAGAGGATGTTCCTCCGCTTGCGTCCTAAGTTTCAGTCAAGTAGTTGGTTCATTGGTA
Source organism: Porites cylindrica (assembly GCA_964035525.1). Classification (NCBI taxonomy): domain Eukaryota; kingdom Metazoa; phylum Cnidaria; class Anthozoa; order Scleractinia; family Poritidae; genus Porites; species Porites cylindrica. The sequence goes on from OZ037784.1 coordinate 19,236,127, forward strand.
ATTGGTTTTCCACCTTAAATTTCCCATGCCTCTTTCTTGCTATTGAGCGCTGCCTTCAGAGGTTCAAGTCAACGCCGGCCACGTTCAAACCTACTCCCCCCCAACGCTAACAACTATTAAGGTTGTAAGAGTGTAAGCTTTTTCTATCAACTTATAACATATTCTTATATGTTAGGTTTCTTTTTGATAATCGATTGTTTATTTTTTCCTTGTATTTATTTAAAACCTACCAGTACGTTTTCATTTGACTTGATAACGACTTTCGAGAACGTCGAAACGCCATGTGTTTTTAACTATTTTTATTATTATGGATTATTTCTTAAAATGGATTCAATTTACTTTAACAATTTATCGCAGTCTTTAAAGTAAAATGTTTCTTCTTTTTAACTGAATTTATGGATGTAATTACATAAATAAAGACTTTCAAATTAGAATTAAACCTTGCCATTATGTACAGTTTCATTTTACCGCACAGCCAACATTGTTGTTGCTGTTGATTTTAGCTTCAATATAAACAATAATATGGACACCTGCCATGATATTAGCTTTAATAAACAAGGAATTTGGAAACATGACGGTGATGTACGTACACAGAAGACAAGCAGTAGTAAAGAGTCTGCGTTAGCATTATTTTTAGAGGCTAAATCTAATGATTTTTAAAGAGCTTTATATTCACAGCAGTAGAATGATCAAGTTTGCTATTGTGAGTATTGCATTTGCTACGCGGCTGCTTTCGTATTTACTAAAGCTACGTACAAACGGACCCAACAACTCCCAACATTCTCAACATTGCTGTTGGGCCAACAATGTTGGGAATTATCGCGTCTGTGTTGGCACAGGTGTGCAACAACTTCCAATAATGTTGGGACCGGCTGCAGTTCATCTTGGGAAGGATACAACCTTAAGACTTTGTAGGCCATGTGAAACGCGCGTGCGTGGCGCCAACATGTTCCAACGGCCGGATTCAGCATTGTTGTGCTACGCTTTGGTGATCAAGGAACAAAAGAAATGTTGGCAGTTGTTGGCTTAAAAGTTTGACCCGCTTCAAGCTTTGCGCAACAACTCCCAGCAACACGCAACAACATGCAACAGGATGTGCAAACGGACGCAACATGTAACATCCAACATTGTTAAATTCCTAGAGTTTCACTCAACTAAACAGGGAGTGCCATTGGTTGATTCTTGGTCAGGTGGTCTTGACTAAAATCCAATGTATCCCGATCGTGATACATTAAGCAATGTGCCCCGCTCGGGCTATACATTACAGCACGTGATCAAAGCATGGTGGAAAGGGGCGTGACAAAAGGCGGGAAAAACAGTGCCAGGTCCTGCCAGTTTTCTTTTTCTTTTTTTATCGACTTCGTCTCGGGGAACATCAGGACTCGAAGGAAAACAAAACTAACTGTTTCCCTCGGGATCTGACATTAATTGTATAATGTAATATCCGTTTGCTTGGGGCTTAAGAATTATTTCTCTCCGCCTTCAGTGGTTTGTTCGTTACATAAATTATTGCAATGGGCATGTGGCTGTTTTCATGATCTATATAGAACGGCTTGTAGTTTAACTTGGTTGTTTTTTGATGTAGATTTTAGTTCAGATGCTAACTTTAATCTCTTAGCTTCTTGAGCACAAATTAGTTTTTTTAATTAATTACTTAACCAAACTGTACTAACGCCAAAATTGTCCACGCGAACTTGAAATTTTATCTTGCGATACCGCTGAACAAAGGAACGACCTATTTAATTATCATGAGTCAAATTGGGAGTCTCTGCGAGGTTTTCAGTATGAAACACTAAACCCTGGAACCGTGTATATACAGAAACCTTTACATTTGAGGACGAGCACGATTACGAGGACAACAATTAACTTTAAGATTTAGATACTACTACGACTACGATTACGACTATGACTACGAAGACGACGACGACTACTACTACTACGACTACTAAACTCGACGACGACGACGACGACGACTAGTAAACTTTATTTAAGTGTCAGGTACTTTAGCTGTGAAGCTAATTGTCGACACTATGAAATAAAAAGATATATATCTACAGCAAAAAATCAAATATTTACAGTTAAAAAGAAAAAATAAATAATAAATGAATAAATAAATAGATAAATAAGTAATTCATATATCTAGCCGAATTTTGGAAAACAATTCTGATAACGGACCAGAATATTCGCACAAGAAACTGGCAATAGCCAGGTTTCTGGTCACTGTGGTGAGCATAAACATAGGGGGCTTGCCGTCCTGGTTGGTCTCATTGTCAAGCTCAGTCTCTGAGCTAACTCGCCATGGGGTGGGAAGGGGCCTCCATGTCAACCCCTAGGGGGAAAGGGTGCTGGAAAAGCGTGGTACTGTCCGTTAGTCTTGCTCTGGGGGAGTCAGTGCACGCGTCAGGGTCTTCCTTAAGTTTGTCGTGTCAAATTCTTTTAATGTTTGAGGCCCATTGGCCAATGAAAGCATTCCCCTCAAGCACGTGCTAGGCTGGGGGGGGGGGGGGGCGGAGTCGGAGGGGGGTGATGTGGCCTTAAATTCTCTGCTTGGAACTTGCTTAAGTCTCAAGCATGCTCTGTCATGTAGAACCTTGGAGTAGCTAGAGTGTATGGTCAAGCCGAGAGTGTCCTTTGATGGACGTTAATGTTTCTTTGCTAATCAGAAACCAAGAAGAGAGTCACCTTAAGAGAACCACAGTTTCTTGGCATGATATTTACTTTAGTTGAGTCAGTCTAAGGTGTGCGACCTCTAGGAGCCAGCTGGTGCGGTGTTCATAAATCCGGCTAGATATACAAAGGAAGAAAGATTTAGGAACTGCATAAGGTGCAGCCTCATTCCTAGTCGTCCACGGCGATTTCGGATGTGACGTCACCTGTCAAGCTTGTCAGGAAAATTCACCGAGGACAGCCTCGCGCTATCGCACTCGTTTCCAAGCCTCCTTTGGTAACTCGGATAGCGCGAACTGGCCTGGGTACGAGGCTGCATAAGGTGCATTCCGACAACATTCCGACCTACATTTGTCTTCCATCAAGTGACCGGCTAAATCACTTTCCCTAATTTTTCTTTTAAATTTATCAGTTTCAGTTAACGTTTTTAAGGCTATCGGTAATTTACGCCATATCGAGCCATAGATACGGACCAAGATATTTTATAGAATATTTACCAAAAGTTATCGTGTTAAATCTAGGAATCATGATGGAAGTCAGAATTACGTAGTGTCCGATCTTTGAAACAGCTCAGAAATATAATCTGGAGACATTCCGTATTTAACTTTAAACATTAAAATTGCCAAATCTTGCAGTCTTCTGTTATGTAAAGTTGGTAGGGTTGCCTTCTTCAACAAGCTCTCGTAACTTGATGTATTGTCATTAAATACCGCTCGCAAGCCTTTCTCTTGCATTCTTTTCCAATTTGCGCTTGTCGGATGCTCTTATAGAAAACCATACGATTGAAAAACAGTTCAACTCGGAAGGATAACAGGTTTAAAAAGACTGACTACCACTAATAAAACTAATTTATAAAAAAAAAAATGAAAAAAAAAACGAATAATAGAAACAATACATGAATACACCACAGGAAAATGTGATTTGTTAAAAAATAAAAAACAAAAATCGGCGTGATAAAAAGCAATCGAAACTTCTAAAACTAAGATCGGAAACACAGTTTAAACTTTGAGGGCGTTGGAAGTAATAAAACTATTACGGAATCTGTTCGTCTTGAAAAAGGGCCTAAATTTTCGTGTGTTCTTGGGGGTTCGATCTAGAGGTATTACATCAGCGAGAAGACTGTGGAACTTATTGTCTTTGTTATGTACGACTTTCTTAAATACTGAGTTTGTCTAGAAGTTCCTGGCGGCGGTCTGAAAGTTTAGTTAGGCCTGATTCAACCAGACACTTCGTACGCGCAGAAAGGGAAAATAATGCTCATAGCCCGCTTTTGCACTCCCTCAAGTTCATTGGAGAGATACGCGGGAAGACTGTCGTGAAAAACAGGACATGCATACATTACTCCGTGATAGGGCAAATGCAAGTGCAGAAAAACTGAACTAGCTCCCGGGTAATTAGGCCAGAGCGTTTAAGCTGAGATAAACTATACAGGCGCTTCTTAGGTTTCTTGATAATGGAATCAATGTGACAGTTCCATTTCAAATCACTAGAGGCATTGAGACCTAGTATTTTGGCACTGGCAAATAATTAAAAAGGCATGCCGTTAACTAGTACAAAGGGGTCGAATGCCGTGGTATTCTTAGTGCTATAAAGTTTGAGTCCTCTCCCGATTGGAAAATGATAAGATTTCTAACATTTGATAACTTGTTTTCGGCACTTCATTCTTGCTAAAAAGTGCAAAGAAATGTTAATTAACTTCAAGCAAAATTATAATTTTATTACAAGACCAATTGTCCACGGTAACAACACAGTTGAATGTGTAACAACTTATAAATTACTCGGTATTATTATCAGTAATGATTTAAAGTGGAACGAGCATATTGATTACATATCGAAAAATGCTTCGAAACGCCTGTATTCCCCGAGGATTCTCAAAAAAGTGGGTGTTAAGAGAATTCTCAAAGTTTACTTGACAATAATACTGACCTATACTAGAATATGGCGTGCAAATGGCAAGATATTCCTGAACTTCTTTAAAATAAACTGGAGTCAGTTTTAAGAAGGGCACTATATATTATCCATCCATGCCATAGTTACTTAGATGCCCTTAATTCTACCAACCTTAGCAGCTTGAAAGAAAGATGCTGTAAATATATTCCGGAGGATGACTCAAAATGACCACCCCATTAACTTCCTCAAGCCAAAGAACAGCAATTAGTAGTCATAGTTACGACTTGCGGGCCAGCGACAACAATAGAAGTATTTTTTACGCTGTTAGGAGTTGTTGCCGGACCCAGCGTTCAGTTTCCTTTATTTCATTTGCTAGTCAATATGTGAATATGTAAATAGTTATTAAGATATTTTTATTGTTTCTATAGTAGTAGTAGTGTTAATTGTTTGTTGATTGTTAATTTATAGCCCTTTAATTCAGTTACTTCTGCAATGTGGCAAATGAACGGTATATTTAATTACTTTATTTATTTAAAAACCCTTAAGTAGAATGACGACAGCTATCACGTTTTCCCGCCAAAATGACGATATTTCACGCGCGCGCACTGCTTAGGGATGCACCATTAGAAATGTGAAGGGGGGGGTAGGACTTTCTGGAAAGGCATGTTATTTTTTTCACAACCAGCAGGAGTGCAGGATTTTTTTTTCAACCTTCAAACCCTTGCACGATTTTTTTTTTTTTTCTTTTAAATGCAGCGGGATCTGCAGTGTGATTGGTGTTTTTGGGACATCTACTTTTGTTTATAGCTGTAAACTTTATGGATTCAAGTAGCAACGCATATTGTACAACACCAACTCCATAAACTTGCGTGCAAGTGGAACTATTGACGTTGTTAACACAATCTCACTTTAATCCCATTAAAACAAAAGTATTTCAATAAAAAAGTTTATTTAATTTATAAAGTTAAACAATTATCACCACAGTCTCTTAATTTAATACTATGGCAGCTATAGAGATCAAGGGCATCAGAGTTGGTTCAAATTGAAATCTCTATTTAGCCAGTAGAAATTGTTTTTTCTGCCTGAAATGTAGTTTGACATGAATTTAGGAAGTTGGGGGAAGGGGATTTCCTGTTACAGATCACAGATTTATTTTTCAGACTGTGTAATATATTGTCGCAGTCACATTGGTTATCCAAGCAGGATATTTTTTTCTGGTTTCGTTGCAATGCAGGATTTTTTTTTCTTAAAATTTTGTTTTGCAGGATTTTTTTTTTTGTTTTTGGACTCCCCCCCCCCTTCACATTTCTAATGGTGCATCCCTTAGTGTTGAGAAAATCTCGTCCTGGTATTCGTTCGTCCTTATATTAGAATCTAAAGGTCTTCAATGTTCAAATTTGTGTTCCGAAAACGAAAAATTCTGAACGACACAAACTCTATGCATGCATGGTGGCTAATCATCAAATATGGCAGCCATCGTGAATAGATGTCGCGTGGCCCAGCCATGCTCCTTCCTAACATTTGTATAATTTTACTTCAACGTTCATCATTCAACAAATGATAAAATAACACTGGCAACGAGAAATGTTTTAAAGGTTTTCTAAAGCTGTTTTGTTTTCCTTCAGTGACAAAGTGCGCCCATTTTAATAAAAATATGGTGTTATTTACCGAATGAAAATTTTGCTCTAATAATAATTTTAAAAGAGTTAAGCCTGGTGCTTTTGAACGACAATTTAAACAAATGCAGAAGTCTTCTCATCTTTTCAATTCAAGTTATAACAACATCATCATAAGGCAAAAGATAAAAATTAACGTCCAGTTTACTCACCTTCACAAATCAGGAGTAATAACGTTGAAGTTACGAAATGAACTGCCTTGTTCATTTTCAGTTCAATAAACTTCATAGGCACACGCCACGCGATGTTCGCTAATTTTGGTTAAGGGACGTTTAGTTTCTTTTTTTATTAATACAGGGCCCTATACAGAAACCAAAACGCTTTTAGTAATTATAACATCCTGGGCAAGGAAGATTGTTTGAGCAGATAATTGGGTTTGTCATCAACGAACACTTAAAACAGGAAAGCAAACCGGCACTTAATGGCGCCAAATCTACGATGGTAATTAAATTATGTTGACAAGAAATTCTAGAATGCGCTTGATTTAATTTCCAGTCGCAGTTTGAAAGAGTTCGCCTCGTGTATCTTTGCTGTACCTTTTACTCTTTCGTAATCTCTAAATACCGTGCTACCTTCTTCGTACTTTATTTCGCGATTTTGGCGAGACAGTATGTTAACAAGTTTTTCGCGCGATTTTAATGATAGGCAAATAGAAAAAAGGGCATTAATTTTCGCGATTCGAACATTTTATTTTTCAAATAATCTGAATTTTTTAAAATTACTAGATAGACTGGAACAAGAAAAACGCACTTTTAAAGATTCTATACATTTATATTTTCAAATATCATGGGTGACGAATTCAGTTACTCCTTAATTTTGGCAAGAAATTTCAGCGTTAATTTTTAATTTCACATGTGAAATTACAAAATTGGCCTGGCAACTTTCCGTACGTCTCAGTGACAAGTGGTGACGAAGTTTTAAAATTTTATGAATGAAGATGTCAGGGCATTAAAAGACGCTTTAGAAAACCTTAACGCAAGAAAGAGTACATCAAGAAGGATTCTAAAAGGTAATTTTGTTGAAAACTTCTTAATAGGCAAGACTTCTTTTAACCCCTACATTAATTATGACTTACCTATTGCCAAAGAAAACAAGTCAGAACAATATTAAGCCTATTATCTTTTAATAATAATGGTAAATAATAAATTTATTACTTATACTGCGCAAATTAGATATCTATATGATCAAATGCAAATCACATATAAAAGCATAATAACTAACAAAAAGCTATAAAAAATACATGATAAAAAAATTACAAAATATCTATTGGACCTAATAAAAAGCTAGTTTAAAAAAAATGTGTCTTAAGCAATATTTTAAAATTATTAAAATTTTCCTCATTACGAAATATTAACGGGCAAGCTGTTCTACAGTTTTGGTGTCGCAGCCAAGCTAGAAGGCACGGTCACCAAGTGTCGTATGAATAATAAATCTAATTGGAGCTTGTAGGAGGACTCCTTCGTTTGACCTTAAGTTGTACCCCCCACTGTCCTTGATATTAATAAGTTCACAAATATAACTTGGAGCACGCCCATAAATTGCTCTAAATGTAACAAAAATCATTTTAATTTCTATCCTAAATTTAACTGGCAGCCAGTGTAATGAATATAAAACTGGAGTGATGTGTGAAAATCTGATCTATTGAAAATTAATCTTGCCAGTGGCAGATCCAGGGGAGAGCCGCCCCCTCCTTTATTTTTAGACCAAACTGAGGCCCGAAGGGCGGAAAAAGCTTTTTGGGAGACCGGTTCCCCCCTCATCTAAGGGTCTGGATGACCTGCCCCATCCCCACCCCCCCCCCCCCCCCCCCTAGTCTCAGGGTCGGGATCCGGCACTGCTTGCTCCAGAGTTCGAAGGGGTTCAAGGTTTGTTATATGTACGGACGGAGGACCATATGGAATACTGTTACAATAATATAAGATACAATCAGATGCGTCCTATTACTAGTGCATGAAACAATGTTTGTGTTGCTTTGGTATTTAAATGTAAGTTTTCTTATACGCCTGATTTCGATTTCCCTTGAAGGTTCGAGTTATCGGGAGTCCACTGTATTTCGGATTCCACAAGCACAAATTTCCCAGATTTCAAATTTCCTTACATGGGGCAATAAACAGCTCGGGACAGCGAAGAAACAGACTGACACAACTCAAACCAATAGTACAAGTACAACCTCCAAATGGTCAATTGAGCCAGTTGTCTGTATTCTAAGACCTTTGAAGTCGAGCCTAAGCGGAGGTGTATGGTGCACGTTCTGTCCTCTTTTCCTTAAATTCGACACAAGAACAAAACTTTATTAATCACTTGTAAGGTGAAAATCTTAAAAATATGAATTTTGAAATTTGAATTTCCACTTCCGCCTGCCCTTCCATATTCCCTTTTCCCTGTTTCCATTCCTGATTTTGGCAACCGCTCACTAGACTTTTCCTGAGTCATGCCTAATAATAAAACTTTGCACGTACATGTAAACTTATAAGTTCTCTATGAAAAATATTGGAAAACTGGTTGGTGAAGGATGAAAGTGATTCAAATACAACGACTCATACTTATCACGTTAGGTAGGTATATTTGTCAACATATGTTTCAATGACCGAGCACTAACACGTATTAATGTTTGGCGATTTAGCAATTATTACAATAAAATTTTAAAATTAGCTTTTTGCTGCTATGTTGGCTCTGGTGGGCAGGCCTCGCGTCCTGTCTAGCGGCAAACAAGCCGTGGTCTCCATTAAATTCAAAATTTCCAGTGTAACGCGTTTTTATACGTTTAAGCTTCAGTAAATGCTTGCAAAATAGAGCGCTTTTGAGCGAGATACAAATCGAGAAACAACCCAAAATTTATGACAATGTTATAAACAAAGATTTCGATTTTTTCAACCAAGTCAAGTTCGGTGATTCTGCAGTCATTCAGCACTGTTCTGTTTCAATTAACAGAATAGTATTGACTTCTGCCATAATTCTAGATATTTTTGCTTCAGAAAACACGACTTTATACATGACTTTCGCGGCTTGCATCAACCCACAGTGGCGTGACGCAAAAAATAGCGTGATCGTGAATTGCCAGTTTGCATACATGACGTCTAAGAGCTTTTCCGTCACGCGATGTTAACTAAAATGGCGATCGGTAAAAAGCGAAGGCACCTGGAATTTGAATTTTACAAAAACTCATAAGAGGATGTATGAAATATGAATACGTCTTAAATTATTCCGTTTGAAAAGATCTCAAAACCTGGAAAATCCTGAAGGAAAAAAAGCTTGCTTGTGTTTGTTTCTTTTACCATTTGCGCGCTTGTGGCTTCAGAACCGTTTGTTACGTGTCGCAGTTCCCTTCGAAAGGGCGAACCATCCTGATCTGTTACTCTTACATGAAGTCGCCCTCTGTCCTTAACCTCTCTCCGTGTTCTGATTTCTTATTTTCTTTGCTTGTGTGTCAGCGTATCTATGTATGTTTGTTTTTCAAGGTGTTATTTTCACGAGACAACGAAAGGTCGCAGGCGGTGAGTACTAATTTTAAAACGTAACATCAGTTGTTTTTGCTGTTTCTGAATACAGTCCAACCTACCTACAGCTGCTGATGTCCCATAAAAGGGAATCCAGATTCCGGATTCCGAAATTCAGATTCCGGATTCTGAAATCCAGGAAAGTTTTGCTTGTGAAAATCTGGAATCCTGGACTTTGGAATCCGGAAAACAGCTCAAGGAACCTGGATCCCACTAATGATTGGATTCAGGAATCCAAGTTTCAATGATAAAGAATCCGGAATCCAGTACCTCGAAGCCGGAATCCACGGCCTGGAATCCAGGAGAAGAAGACAGAAGACTGTTTTGGCCTTTCTTTGCATAGGGCGAATCTGCGACTGTAACACAAAGAACACAACTAGAGTTCGAATCACTTTACTAAAATAGCACACCAGTTACACGAGTCGTAAGTCTACTAAACTGCGCATGTCCGACCCAACTCGGGCTCAGGTACCACGCTACACGACCGCCTTTTGATTGAGCGACCACCTTCATTTCCTAGCCAAGGCATTCTTTAAATGAAACCTTTTTGAACTTAACAATTACCTTTCGCAAGCGAGCGAGGATAATTTTTTGTGTTGGCGGTTTTAGAATTATCCATTATTATAAAATCCCTTGCAAGCGACCACAGAATCACACATAGTCTGATCTCTGTGTTCACTGTATTAGATGCAGAGGATTTTGCTAGTGACAACTTGAAACAACACATTTCGTTTAAATGCATGCAATAAAACGGTAATAAATTCTCTTCCAAAACTGGATGTGTCTAGACCTCTTCTCGGGAGACTCCCCTGTGGTTCGATTTTCATATATAAGGGACCGTTCATCGTTCATAAGAGGAAGGTGATGAGTGCGCGTGGAATTGGTGACAACTCATAGCGCAAAACTTCCTTCAAATTGATTTTTCGTGTGTTAGCAGTAATAAGTAGCCGCCCAAAGAGGTCTCTGTCAACGTTTACAGCTGTGATAACCTTGTCATCTGCAGC
>OZ037784.1:19251860-19269360 GCA_964035525.1 Porites cylindrica
CACAGTGCAGTATTGTTTTCTATTTCGTTTTGTGTGTATAGAGCTTGTTTCACTCATCTGTTGTTTCGTCAAATTGAGTTGCAATCTATGTTTATGGTACTATGATCAATTGTTTCACTGTGAATTATAAAGAAAATAATGCACGCGTATATCGTCATACTCTCTGGGAGTATTCTAAACATTTCCACTGTTTATTTGAATGACATTTGACACCTCGTAGGACGTTATCTATCGAAACCTGTACTAGGCGGACACCCTGTATTAAGCGGACACTACAGCATTCCCCGAGAGTGTCCGCTTAATACAGGTTTCACTGTAGTTGAAATAATGGTTATGCCGCTTAACGATTGGAATCCAGAATCCAAGTTTCATTTTCAAACACTGGAATCCGGAATCCGCAACGCGGAATCCAGAATCTAAGAATCTTGTATTACCGTAAAATTCCGAAAATAAGCCCCGGCGCTTATATTTTTCTTAGGCCCTTTTTGAGGGGCTTATTTTTGGAGGGGCTTATATTCGGAGGGGCTTAACTAAGGAGGGAAATTTGCGTTTCACAACCGATAGGGCTAGCCTTACGGTTGGAAGTAAATTTATTGTTTTTCCTTTGTTTTACTTTGTATTTGAGGGCAATTTTCCAAGTACAAGCCCCCGGGGGCTTATATTTGGAGGGGCGATTTAACGGAGGGTTTTTTGCGTTACCGGTTTAGGGGGCTTATATTTGGAGGGGCTTATACATGGAGGGGCTTATTTTCGGAATTTTACGGTACCTTACGTGAGCAAAATGATCTATATAAATGTTTAGTTTATCTCCTTTTATTTAACTGTTATCTTTTCAAGATATTTTTGTTGGAGATTCATATCCACGGAAAATTGTGGCAAAGATTGCACCCAATTCGATGTGTACGTGGAAGATTACCACAGGAAGCGGCTTTTCCCTTGAAACTGAATTCTACTCATATTCTCTTTGTGGTATGACTCCAATGGGTTGTGATTTTTGTGGATATGTAAAAATATGGGATGGAAGAAGGCCTGACCTCCGGCTTATTGGAACCTATTGCACCAATCAACGCAAAAATCCAGTAAGGTCCACTGGAAAATACATGTTCGTTGAATTTTATGGTCACCGTGACATGACAACTTTTGAGGCATCTATCATGTCTCGTAAAGGTAAGTTTGTTAGGGATGCTAGGTTTTGTAAATGTGTTGCTGTTATTTTTTCATGATCCTCCAGAGGAAGTATAAAAGGTGAAAATTGATTTATCTTGAACGCCTTTGTTAACCCCCCCCCCCCCCCCAAATCCAGCGCCTCCTTACCCTTTGAACCCCCCGGGAACTAAGCAACACGCGATGGCATGCCAATTATTTTAGTGCCTTGGTCTGGTCCCAACCTTGACCAATTTCACTTGTCTGTCATTTAAAAGTTACTAGGCCTCTATTCTTAGGCAGTTGTTCATCTCACCCCTCCGTCAAGAGCCTGCCTCCGTTGAATTCCTCTTAAAAGATTGTGTCAAAACACAAATGTGAACTGAGCGGCTTAGCTTGTTCTCTTGAGTTATAGATATAATTAGGAGGTTCGCTTAAGCCCTGAAGAATCCATTTTTATAGACAGGGATGCCTTTAATTCCCTGATTCTACATTTGGGCAAAAACTTCCGCACTTTTGATTACTCCCGGATAAACATGGTTCCGAACCGGGTACCTGGTCACCTCGCCACCAAACCTTCTCGCCTACCAAGAATACTTAGATTCATTGTTTTAAAAAGTCCTAAGTACGCACAACAGATGAAAAGAACTTTCGTGAACGGAAATTAAAATCTCTTAACCGTTACTTTATTATCATAATTCAAAGAAATACTGGTGGCTGTGAAACTTTTGTGCCAGTTTTTTTTTTTTATCTCTTTAATGTCCGCAAAGTTCACATTCATCGAACCTTTTGTCAGTGGAGTAATAACAAGGATCGTCAATTAGGATCGACAAATTTATATTTGGGTCGACTTTAAATTCTAATAAGCTTGACGAAAAAGTAAAAATCCTGCTTAAGTAATTAATCCTCTATATTAAACTACCTATGTCGAGTATTCCAGAGTTATTCGTTGGTGGTGAGTCGATGCCCGTTGGTGGCGATTTAGTTGGTGGCGAGAGGGTTTGCGAGTACCGTTCTCGGAAGTTACTAGCACAGAGAGTCAAAAATTTGGCGTGAACGTCAGAGTTTTTAAAAATAAGCTTAGAAAATGGAGGAAAACCAGACGTTTCGAGGTTGCTCCCTCTTCCTCGTGTTTTAATAGCAACTCAAAAACTTGGAGTTACCCTGCCTATTTTTTGAGCGTTTAAATGGGTGTCAGTTTTAATATTATAGTTTGCCGGCGCTTGACGCTCTTTAAAGTGAGAGTTAAGACAGTAAAGTTGGGTTTCAGAAATGAAACATGCCCTGTGTCTACAGAAGTCAGATTATATTTTAGTGCGCAAATGTCTGTAATTTTTTTTTTGTGGATTCAGTTGGTGAGACGATAGTTAGAGTCGATTTATGACATTTATAATTGGTAGTGAGTGAAAAGACTTCATATTAACACGAAAAATAAATATAAGTTCTTGTTTCTCTTTCAAGAGAAATCTCGAATGGTCATTGACATCATTGTGCCTATTGTTGTCATGATTGCCCTCTTGATCATCATCGTCTCTTTTTTCTAGCTGGTGTAAAAGAAAAAGGCAGCGTTCAACAAGACAATCTTTGAGTCATATTTCAGACTCGGCAATGCACATTTTGAACACGACTTCTGAATTTTCGTTCACGCTTCAGTGATCATTGATCAAGACCAGGGAGCGCCCCCCTAGGTCAAGACAATAGAAGCCTTTTTTGGGGTGGGTGGCTCTTAAGTCCATTGTTCTTAGAGCATTTTGGACAAACATGGCGACAGTTGATGCACTTCATTCCTACGATTTTGGCTCTGTAAATCACTATCCGTTATAATTTAACATCCTGCAAAGAAAACTATTACACTGTAAACGAGTTAGGTGGTTAGGCCCAGCGTGTTACAACATTGCAGAAAAGCATTATGGGTACGCGGACTACAGGAAATCGCTTAGTTATTCAGATCCAGAAGGCACTTTGGAGAAAATTAGAACCCTTATTCAGCCATGATAAAAAGCTTTACGCTTCAAAAGAGGTCTAAGAAAATATTCTTGCGTCAGAGGATCCTGCCGACCTGAAACAAAAACCACAGTAAATCGATATGTGTTCCACGACCTCTCAGTGTGAAACAAGCGGCTTATGAATCACATTTGTTCAGTGAAAATGTAGGACCAGTTCCAGAGCATAATCTACCTGGCAGAGGAAAAAAACGTATTGGAACGAGCAGCATTTTGGCATGAGGTAAATGTCGTTTAGGCCTACCAACCCCTTTTATTCAGGTGTGCGCTCGATAAACATGCTATTGCGGATCCCATGCTAGCCACGTTAGAATCAACTAAATCCCCACAATTTGTGATAGTACGATTTGAATACTCCAATCGAAGCATAATTCCGCTATAATCACCCTCCTGATAGGAAGCTAAACACTCCAAAGTGTCTTGTACACCGCAAGTGCGAACTCCGACTGTCGCCATATTTGTTGACGCCAATAAGGTTCGATTTGATTGAAAGTTTCATATTAACCTGAGCAATAAATCAATTTACTTCTCTATCAAGGCAAGTGGTTTTCGCTGGTCCTTGACGTTGTAGTGCCTATTGTTGTCGTGATTGCGCTTTTTATCATCATCGTTGTTTTTCATCAGTTTGCTTGTCTTTTAAGGCACGTCTCGGAAGGTCATCTGGTGGCCTGTTATTCCCGCGATGATTATCCTCGTTGCGGCTATAATTATCATCCGGTATCACTGTAGAAGACAGCGTTGTTCAAGACAATCCAGATCGTCACGCGCAGGTGAAGGTCTCCGTCAACATGTCCCTCACAGGATCGAATCTTCCTCGCCATTCACTGTGCAGCTTCCACCTGTTTACACCTTGACGCCATCCAACACAGAGAATGCTCCACCTTCATATGACGAATCATGGTCTACAGCCACATCTGCGCTTCCACCACCATCGAACATGGAGGATGCTCCGCCTTGCTATGACGAAACATGGACCACACCAGCCACATCTGCGCTTCCACCGTCCGCGCTTACTCCACGAACCTCCCAGCCTCAGGCTAACGAAATTCTTTTAGTATCCCTTCCTCCATCTCATGGTAATAATTCTCAAAATAAGGATGATGATAAAGATAGTGATAGTGATAGTGATAAGTTTGCCTTTATCTGTAAACGTGGTTTTAAATATCCCCACAAGACTGACACCATGATGACCTTTGCTTAAGGTAATTCCCTTGAAAAGGATGTACTATCCAAAACTTGGAACGATTGTCACTTATGTTATAGGGCATTCAAAAACTGGAAGAAAAAGATGGGGTCATGGAGCTTGTGTCCGCCCTGTGTGCCCGTAATTCTGAGTTGTTGTTGTTTTTTTGTTGCTAGTTGCCCGCGAAATGTTCGAAACTTGAATAACCGTCAAAATGTTGTATCAAATAGCAATTATTATGAATCTTACTAGAACCTAAAACCTGTTTGTTTGTCTCGGCTATGATCTTCAGTTAAATGACTTCATATGGAAAAATGAAGAGAAATGGTCAGTTTTAAGATTATCTAATGCGAGAATCTAATACCTCTCTGTGCGGCTCCAAAGGCGGAGTTTCGAGTCATTGGCCGTTTTTATGCTAGAGACGTTAAAGTCGTCTGAGAAGTTAAAGTCGTCTTAGGACGACTTTAACGTCTAGTATAAAAACGGTAAATAAGGCAGACGACTTTAACGTCTGACGACTTTAACGTCTTCTGTTAAGTGCGTCCGAACGACGCACTTAACAGACGACTTTAACGTCTCAGACGTTAAAGTCGTCTGGTATAAAGACGGATCGTAGTAAACTAGGACGCATTTATGCTTGACTCGTCCAGAGACGACTGGGACGAGTGCAAAACAACATGGCAGCCAAGAATAGCGGGCTTGAAGTTCATTTTTGGCGCCGCTTTAACTCGTGTCCAGTGTCTTCCGAGATTAGAGCCTAGTCCTTTTTTCAGAAAAATCTACTTTTTCAAAGGAGGTCGCCTACTTTTGTGCGTCCCGTTTTTACACTAGACGACTTTAACGTCTCAGACGTTAAATGCGTCTAGACGATTTTAACGTCTCTAGCATAAAAACGGCCATTGATATCTAAAAATTTACAATTACGGTGCACTTTCAAAACTCGAAAACTACTAATTACATCTTCTTTTTCTCTCTTAGAAGTAACGAGCGTTCACCACACATATGTTTGAGAGGCCAGGAGGGAAGTAATGGAAAAAATACTGAATCAAAAAATGAGGCTTTGTTTGTGCCCTGCTATAATATCATACATTACGGTACGACATGACAACAATTCGTGCGGACTCTTTTCAAAAATACCGTAATACTCTTCGTTGTCTCTCCGAAATGTTGCATAATGAAGCATTGTTTTCAATTTTTCTTGAGGCGATTAGAGGCACAACAAAGATTATTATGGTATTTTTTGAAAAAGGACTTTTGAACTTATTCACAAAATCATCGCTGGAATGGTGGAGGTTATTTAACTGTCAAACTCAAGGCTCCTCTATCACCGCATCATTGCAATTCCTAGGTCGCTTCTCATTGACTGTCCCGGACTAATCGGAAGTAACTGCAAGTCTTTAAAGGTATTCAAAGTCTACTAAACCGTTGTTCACCCACGGCCGGACAAGGGAAATTGGGTGCCTTCCACTTAATGATTGCCAAGGCGACCGGTCAGAAGCTAGTGGGACTAACTGGCAAAGAGGATGACTGTTCTATTGAAAAAAAATTAACGTTTTCAACCGGATCAAAGAGTTTCATTCAATTCAATAGGAATTATTACTATTTTTCAGCAAAAACTGGAATGGAAACGAGAATAGTTTTGGTGCGAGCCGAACGCTCAAAGAAGAAACCCTTTGGAGTTGGACCACTTTTTCGGTAAATTTCCGGATGTCCAGACTTGCGATAAGTCGACCTTAAAAGGATGTCTTTGGAGATGGACATTATAAATATGAAATAGAACCATAACTGTTTTAAAATCCAACAAAGAAATATAAATTTTCCGAGTTAAACATTGAAGCAGAGTCATTTATCTTTATGAAATACTGAAATAATACTCGATTAATCCAGCTACAACCACAGACAAAAGTAGTTAAGAAGGTTGTACAATTAACTTAACAGCAATATAAATGTTCAAAAAAGACGGTTTTCTCTAAATACTCCCCGTACCCCCTATTCCCCTATTCAATGTTGGGATATAGCAGAGCAAAAATTACTCGCACAAACACCTACTTTTTTTGTTGAACATTGGGCAAGGGGAAAGGGTAAGAAGGAGAGACAATAAAAAGTAGTTAAGCCTTCCCAACACTTTTGACGATGATTGTATAGGTCGTTCGAGTGACTTCAAATTCTTAATGAGAAAGCGCCAAGAAAACTGAAGTTAAACTTCAGCCAGTTAATTTCCCGAGCTTTCAAATTTTTTAAATTAAATTTTAAGATTTTAAAAGATATTTCTTTGGTTCGTTAATAAAACAAAGGCTCTATTGGGCGGATTATAACACTAAAAATTGCCGAACACTGTCAAATCCAATAAATGCAAAGTAAAGCAAACAAACAAACCCTCCACCAACCATGAGCGAGGTTCGCGATTCACCAGTGACTTTAACAACCATGGTGGTACAAATAGTCCTGCTCATTGTTGTTGTTGTTGCTTTGTTTCAGTTTATAGCCGAGCTCTCGTGCGCGCAAAGCTTGCGCAGCGGAGCACCATAGGTAGGAAATTTAGGTTATATATAAGCCAAATCGTCCCTAGTACGTACGTCCATCCCTTCCTGTAAATCGGGATGAAATTTCGCATTTCAAGCCACCGTTCGCGAGAAACCGAGCGTTTTGGGGGTAAGTCCATGGGCAGATGGACAAAAGTCCAAGGTTTTAAATATATGTTCCGGTTAATTTTTGTTTTTCCTTTGTTTTATATCCATTTGCATACATTACCATACCCAAAAACAGTGGAAAAATAAAAACTGAAACTGGAAAATTGACTAAAACATACATGCTGCTTTGCCTAGTCCCTAGGCCTCATTATTATGCGCGGCCGATGCGTTTCGGGTCACGTGGTCCGAAAAAGTTTTTGAGGCCTAGACAAACTCGGAGAAGTGAGACATTTTGTCTCACTTGGGGCAGAGCTTTTGGAAGCGGGCGAGCTGTCAATAACTTTTCCGCGCTGATAAAAGATGTCCAGCAGCCATGGAGAGTACAGAGAAACGAACATTTTTATTCTATGCACGTTTTCATTGTTGAAAGTCGTTTGGCCTTTCTTTTTCATTTATCTCATTAAACTAATTTGAACTTTATTTCATCTCAAAAACTATTTGTAGGCTAAGCAAAACAGCGTCGTAAAAAAATTATTTGATCAAGAATCGGAAGGTAAGCTAAAGAGTAAGTTTATATTTATTCTTGGGTATGAAAAGCTATCTTTCGTTTCTCTATTTTCGCTTGCTCCTATAAATTTCTCGTTTTCACTTCGAAATACTTTATGTAATTTAATTTTTGGATTTGGAAGCTTATCAAACTAATCGGACAGGCTGTTGAATTTGGTCTCTAAATTTGGTAGAATGTCAACAAACTACTTTTTCAAATCTTTTTATCAATAAAGACTATCATTTTAATGGTTCATTTGAAGATGGACTAAAAGAGAAATTACTTGCACGTTATACAGTAGTATTCTTTCCGATTCAGAGTAATATTTTTGTTCTTTTATAACACGAACTAGCTTAGTTGTTTTTGTAATAGTGTCAATAGTGCCGATCTTTAGCGAAGGATACTCACGCGCAAAGTTATTTATAGATTATTTCAGTTGACCGTGTGAACTTTTCAAAAATGCTCACGCATGCGCACTCCGAGATTGTCTAGGCGTCATCCCGGCCGTTCGTCTCGGATACGTCACCAAAATGCATTGACCGAGAGGGCCTGAAAAGACGCCGTACGGGGACTAGGCAACATGTTGCTGAAATTTATATTGTGACGGAGTTTTAATTGACCTTCAGGTGTGTAACATTGTGAAATTCTTTTCAGCCTTTGAGTCTAAGTGTTCAGTAAATTCATAAAACTTCCAAATATTTAGTCATCAAAACCGCTTAAAACAGCCTAAAAAAAACCCCACAAACTGCAACATATAAAATTATATAATAGAACTAAGACAACTCATTCAGTCAGTTTAATTCTTCGTATTTTTGGCATTATAAAAAGTTGTTTGTCACATTCCCACTGATACGAATTCCTATCTTATTAGCAGTCAGTCAGTAGTTCAACTCTGTGAATATGTGAAGTTTGTTTTGGTCCATATATGCTATGAAGCATATTTGATTAGACCACTGACATCCACCTGTTTGTATTCCTTTTTAACCCTAGGGTGCGCGCTAATATTTCTATTTTATCAAGTTTTTTGCCCAACACTATATAGGACATACAGGCCACTCCCATGTAAAGTACAAAAAGTTATGTAAAGGGTAGTTTGAATTTTTTCGTTTTGGGCGGGTTCGTAAAGCCACCAGACTGAATCTGAGAACTGACTCTCCTCCGAAACCTCATAAAGTGTTACATGCATAACACCTTTTCAAGAAAATAATCCTTGCAACAGGAAGGGACCAAGAAACGGTCAAATGGGGAAAAAAAGAATTTTATTCCTATGCAAAATACGCACGATTTGCTTGTTGGCGCTCTATCGATAAGTATACCTACCTTATTATAGGAAATTAACGCTCTATGAAATTAACGCGAATCGTTAAAATTCGCTTTAATTTAAGTCGCGTTAATTTTGTTGAGCGTTAATTTCCGCGACGTTAATTAAGTGCAGCGTTAATTTCCGCGCTCTTAATTTCCAGTATTTTAACCCCAATTTTGGTACCTGTCCAGACATTCTTCACACCTAAAAAACACTAACTACAAGCTTTCTTTCTTTCCATTTACCCTTTATTTTTCATCTTTCACAAAAGCTAAGGCGAAGGTTTACACTATTGCGAGCTCATCTTCATCGTTGTCGCTGTCAGAAGTGATGTCAGCTCAGTTTTGATCGGTTTGAATTTTTTGCATCCAGTGTTGAAATAAATTTGTTCCAGTTGTCACCACCAACTGTGTCTCAATTGCCTTAATTTCCTTTATTATGAAATTCTACCTCCTCTTTCGCGTTAATTTTCTTTATTCGAAAGTCGTTTGCCATTAAATTGGCGTTAATTTATGTCGCGTTAATTTTCATGGAGCGCTAATTTCCTATAAGGGAGTGTGCAATAATTATTAGAAGGGGGGGGGGGGGCTGAAAAACTAGAGTTATCTAGCAAAAACTTAGGCAGTACCCCCCCCCCCCCAAAACATAAAAAATTAGTTCTAACCCCCCCTCTGTTATGTTAAAAATAACGTCAAACCTCCCCCTCCCACCACACTGGTAAATTCAAAATTGGACTGAGCTGCCATCACAGCTTCAATAATGACAAACGTTATTATGTAACATCTAGTATCGAGAAGGATGTTGATCGCTTGATTGAAGATTTAATTTAGACAAAGCATTTTCTAAGTACCGGGGTGCTTACCACATTGGCTCAAAATCTAAAATTTCTGAAGCCAGAAAGAGAAAGGAGCAGAGAAAAAAAATCAAAGAACAGGAGATTGAACTCTTCAAATAACAGACGAAAAAGAGCTTGCATTATATTTATATCCTTGGGAGGAGAGGCTGTTGAACTTTGTTATGAGCCACATATATATGGAATTCAGCAAATCGATTCAGTCGATGAAGAAACATTACTTTTATTCACATCAAAAACCGACAAAGCTTGTCTACGAGACCTGTTTGATTCCCATTGTTTTATGGGGGAAGCTGAAAAACAAGTTCATGATTTTTGCTTTACATAGGATCAGCTCAATTAATTAGAAGACGGGTTAAAATTGATCAGTTGTAAATTTGCTTTTCATTTTGATGGAATATTTTCAATAATCGTTTAACAGCTGTTCGTGTTGATATTTGTTACAGTCTATCATGATGCCTGTATTCAGAATCTTTTATTGCGTTTAATTTTATTTACATTTCGAATAAAACTTAAGGCCCCCCTCCGTCAAATGAGTGATTTTACTTTGAGCCCCTCTATCTTGGCAGCAATTTTATGTAATGCCCCCCCCCCCCCCCCCTCTAGTTTTTCAGCCCCCTCCTCCTGATAATTATTGCACAGTCCCTAAATGGTTGGTAGGTACTTTAAGTTGGGTTATTGATACACTTTAATAACCCTACTTAAAGTACCTACCAAATGGTTCTTGACAACCGCTGTCCAAAAAGCTCTTGGACTCTGACTAAAAGATCAGTAGTCGCATATATGATGTATCTACTGGTGTCCGCGGTGGAATATTTGCGCGCGAAGTTGAAGTGATTTCTCTTGTTATTTTTTGGTCTATCCACTTAAATTCAGTATTCAACACATGGATTCTCTTCGCCAACCAGTAGCAGGAGACGATGAGCAACATCAGTTTTGTGTGGAGGTGATGAAACGCCTCAATATTCAACGAAGGAATGAACATCTCTGCGATGTGATTCTAGAAGTTGGTTCGGGAGATCATCAAGCTCGCTTGAAAGCCCATAAAATCGTGTTATGTGCAGCGAGTCCGTTCTTTTACAATGCGTTAAACATTGACATGACAGAAAAGAAAGAAGGAGTGATCAAACTGGAACAAACGAGCAAGGCTGTAATGGGAGAAGTGTTGGAATATCTCTACACGGGACATGTTGACATCAATGAGCAAAATGTCTTTGATTTGCTACAACTGGCTGATTTTCTAATTGTTCCCAATTTGAAAGTGAAGTCAGTGGAATTTGTTTCTCAGACATTGTCTTCTTCGAACTGCTTAATGGCCTATTACTCCGCCATCAAGTACCAGTGCCCCGACTTGCAAAAACAAGCGAGTGATTTCATGTTTGCAAACTTTATGAGTGTTGCAAAATCAGAAGATTTTCAGAATTTGAAGTGTGAACAAGTGGAAGAGTGGATTTCAAGTGATGAAATTCAAGTGAAAAGCGAGGAAGAAGTTTTTCACGTGATCTCGAAGTGGACGGAAGGGCGTGATCATAAAGAATGTAAGTTTTATGAATTGTTTCGTCACGTTCGTGTGGCTTACATGTCACGCAGTTTTGTGCTCAATGTGGTTTTACCACATCGTCTTGTGAAAGGCAGTGCAGTTTGCACAGAGGTTGTTTTAAATGCAATGAAAGAGATCTCAAGTGGCAGAGAAGACTGCTTTTTTGCCAAACCACCAAGGATCTGCCTCAAGAGTTATGAAGATGGGCTTGTTGTCTGTGGATTGGATAAAACGTATTGCTACATTCCTTCAGATAACAGATGCTACAAGATGGCAGATATGCAAACTAAAGGACAATTACCTGGCACTTGTATGGATACTTGTCATGGAAAATTATACATCATGATAATAAGTGGTGATGGTGATACCACTGAACTGAAACGTTATGATCCATTAGTCAATTCTTGGGATCCTATGGAAGAGCATGCAGAAGATACTTTCTGTGCAGTTGTTAATTTCCAAGGTTGTCTCTATTTCATTGGTGGAATGTCCACTGGTGGTGATGAAAGTAAGCACGTGCACAGGTACAATCCTGAGACAAACCTGTGGCAGGAGGTAGCACCTATGAGTGTCGCAAGGTGGGGTGTCTGTGCTGTCGCAGATCAAAAGTCTCTGTATGCAATAGCAGGCAAGTCTGGTGATGAATTGCTAGACTTGGTGGAAACATATGACCCTGAAAGAAACTCTTGGGGTAAAGTTGGTTCAACTTCTGAAAGAAAGATGTTTTCTTGTGGTGCTATTGTGAAAGGGAAAGTGTCTTTGTTTGGAGGATTCTTGGGCAGCGATGGAAATGAAACTGTCTCAAGTTGTATTGAAATGTATGATCCAACATCAAATGTGTGGTCCATTCTTCAAAATAGAAACCGGCTATGTGCAATGAGTGCTGTGAGTTTAAAAGAAAATATTTATGTGACATGCCGAAAGGGTGATCAGATCTCCTTGTATAGGTATGATTTTGATAAGAGTGAACTGCAACCTTGTGCTTCATGTTGTAGTTCAGATGATAACAATTTCCCTCCGTGGGCTATCGTAACTTCTCTACGAATTCCAAAGGATATCTTAAGGACATTTGTTGAGATGAAAGCAGTGTAATATTCCATCTTTTTTACTAGTGTCACACATTTTTGCTTGATCAATTGATTGTATTTGTTTTAAAGCTGTTAAGTTTTAAAGTGCCAAGCTAGTCTAAAGTCACCCTGCCAGCAATGGCTGCTGGCTCCTTTGTTTCTCTTGCTTGAATTTGGTGTACTCGAGAAAGACTCTGCATGAATTGAGTTAGATCTTTATTGAGCAAGGGCTCGGTTATGTCCACCAGTTTATCAATAAATGGATGCTCGCACTAAAAAAAATTCAGTTTGATGAGAGATAACAAGATTGACTAGTCCAGAAGTTTGGGCTGCGGCCGACCTCTAAGGTTTGACGCGATACAGGAAGAGCCTGCGTTTCTCCTCGTCGATCAAGAAGACAAAACGAGGCTCTGCTCGAAGGGTGGTCTAAAACAATACTTGAAAACATTGGTATTTAATAATTTTAGGTTATACATAATCAGGGTTCGTACAGAGTCTTGAATTCTTGAAAATTCTTGAAATTGACCCGGCAATTTTCCAGACCTGGAAAAAGTCTGGAAAATAGAGGTAAAGTCTTGAAAAAATGGTAAAAAGTCTTGAGTTTTTTTGAAAGGTACAACAAGTGCTTCAGAAGTGAAATTTTTTTTTGTGTTGGTCAAATCTTATTCAATCTCGCCTACACATCATGGAAAAAGCTTTGTTTGTGCGTTTTTGATCACATACAGTACATTTATTTTATAACCTTGAGTCTGGAAAAAAAATTGTTGTTTTAGAAAAAGCCTGGAAAAAGTTTTGAATTTTGGATAAAAATTCTGTTCATTCATGAACACATTTTTTTTTGCATACACATTATAGTAAGTGTATGGTTTGTTTGTTTCTTAATATTTTAGTGAAAGCTGTATTAATCAGACACCCACATGACCCTTGCTAGGGTCAACTTCTACCAGTTCATTGTACAAAAAAAGTGGAAAGAGAGGTTTGGGCTGCGCTGATTATTTGATATGAGTTCTGCTTATTAAAGGTATTTTTGTATCTGTAAAGCTCCTAAATTTACTCGTTTATAAGAACGTTCTCATCAAAAAAGGCTACATTGTGTGGCTGTCTGTCTGTCACAAAAAGGGGTTTAATCTGTTAGTGTGAAAGTTTAGAACAGACTGTGTGGAAAAAAATCCATCACTGAAGAAATTCTGCTTCCCCACACTGACCTTCAATGCCCCCCCCACCACCTCTAAAGAAAAAAATCCAGTTTATGTAGCTTAATTTTGATTGTTGAATTCATTCAATCTTAAGTACAGTGCTTGCTTCTGAGCTTTTTTTATTCTTTATTATAATATTTACTTCACTGAGGATTATTTTTATCATAAATGTACTTATAACTTGTCGCTTATAGATACTAAAAATTCTGAGGATATATATTTCATGGACAGCTTTTACATGTATGTAAACCCGCGCCGGTAACCGATAAAACTATTGTCAGTGATTTAATAAACTACATGTACATGTATTGTCATTAAATGTATTATCTTAAAGCTATATTGATGACCACTGACTGATCCTTTTGCCTAGGAGACAGTTATTTTTTGGGAGTGTGTACAAAAAGGCAGGCCGATACCTTTCCTTAACCCTTTTTTATTAAGTTATTTATCAGGTTTTTATACACATTACATACAAATCAGAGAATTAAATACACAATATAGCAAAAACAGCAAAATGGGGACCAAAAATAGATAATTTAACAGTAAGCGAACTAAATAGGAAGAAAAATAATATTATTGTCTCTATTTTTATTATTATTGATAAAAATTTTCTTAACATCTGCAAACCGACTATAATGTCTACTGTCTGCTGCAAAGCTTGATTTATGATTGTTTTTCTTTTTCTTTTATCTATATAAATGAAGTTTACTGATATTCATCGTGTTGTTAGCAATTGTGAGTTGGACAAATCTTAATGGTATAACATTAAAATTTATAAAACCTTATCCTGTAAAGTGTATTGAAGGTGTTCCATTTTGTTGTAACATTGTTTGTGCAATTTCCCATTCCATATGGCATTTTCCCTATTTCCCATTTCTTTTTTTATTCTATTTCCCATTTCTGACCACTGGACCAGATGACATTTTTCGCTAAACGTTTTATTTCAGTGATGCCTGATAAACAGTGAGATGAAATCCTTTCAGTGCAAAGAATCATATCTACCTAATTCGGTAAGTTTATTTATCATACGAACTCCGAGGGGGGAGGGTGGTACTCCCTATAATAGCTTATACGGACGGTCTCCGCCGAAAAGGGGCGGTCTCCAGTCAGTTAAGAGTAGCTGCGTCTTTAGAAGGTTTTTTTAATAAAATATCATGGTGGTAGACTATGCTCAGTAAGTTTGACTCAGCTACCATAGTCAGAGAATTAAATACACAATAGCAAAAACAACAAAATGGGGACCAAAAATAGGTAATTTAACAGTAAGCTAACTAAACAGGAAGAAAAAAATATTATTGTCCATATTTTTATTATTATTGATAAAAATTTTCTTAACATCTGCAAACCGACTATAATATCTACTGTCTGCTGCAAAGCTTGATTTATGATTGTTTTTCTTTTTCTTTTATCTATATAAATGAAGTTTACTGATATTCATCGTGTTGTTAGCACTTGTGAGTTGAACAAATCTTAATGCCGTAACATTAAAATCTATATAAAATTTCATCCTGTATTGAAGGTGTTCCATTTTGTTGTAACATTGTTTGTGCAGTTTCCCATTCCATAATTCATTTTCCCTATTTCCCATTTCTTTTTTTCTATTTCCCATTTCTGACCACGGGGCCAAATGACATTTTCCGCTAAACTTTTTATTTCAGTGATGCCTGATAAACACTGTGATGAAATCCTTTCAGTACAAAGAATCATATCTACCTAAGTTTATTTATCATACGAGCTCCAAGGGGGGAGGGTGGTACTCCCAATAATAGCCTATACGGACGGTCTCCGCCGAAAAGGGGCGGTCTCCAGTCAGTTAAGAGTAGCTGCGTCTTGAGACGGTTTTTTTAAAAAATATATCATGGTAGTAGACTATGCTCAGTAAGTTTTGACTCAGCTACCATAGTCAGAGAGTTTGTCTCTTGAATCCGTACGTACATCGTACAACACTATTTTGCGACCCAATTTTAAGGTTATGTGCTGACATTTAAGACTTGGGAGTAATAAAGGTCAGATTTTAGTACCTTCTGTTTTTAGACTGGAAAAATATTGTAACGTTTACTGTTGGGTATGATCTGAGCTTGCACCGTCCTGCGACGGGCGCAACGTTAACTTCACGTACTCGACAGTAATACGAAAAAAGCAATAATTGTTTAATATTAAGTGAAAATTTTCAATGATGTCTAGGCAATAGACCTTGTCACGGTTTTCGATCCCATCTTGACGAGTAGGCAAACGCGTGAGAAATTACAGTGTTTTGTATGAGAATCTGTTGTCGTATAATTTCCGTAGAACGGCTGTTCTGAAAAAAATATATGAATTGTAAACTAAAGCTTCACTCCTAAGGATTCTACTGAAACAAATTGAGGGCGTTACATGCGCTAGAAGTCCTAGAACCACGTTTTTAAATTTTCTTTTCATTTGTCTGTAGTCCTGGAAAAAAATTACAGACAAATGTATGGAAAATCTAAAGTAAGCCTCTGGAGAAATTTAAGCACAGGTACCGCCAAATTTTTTTTAGCACAATCCTTTGTTTTGTAGCTTTAGTTTACAAGTCATATTTTTTTCAGAACAGCCATTTTACGGAAATTATTCCACATTAGATTCTCATACAAACACTGTAATTTCTCACACGTTTGCCTACTCGTCAAGATGGCGTCGAAAACTCGCCGTGACAAGGTTTATTATGCAGTCATATTCAAGGAATCATCCACAATTGAAGGCAATACGAAACTAAGAAACATCAACGAAAACGTCCAATACAAAAAACAAATCCAAATTTCTAAAACTACTTCGAAATCAAATCGACTAGTTCAATTTGTATACTAATATTTTCCATTGGAAATGAACTGCTGCAAGTCAAGTGCGTGACGGCTAAGTTCAAAACTACCCGTGACACATACCGTGACGAGTGGGCGATCGTTTATTCACTTCACAATATCTCAAGTACGTATATACTTCACATTTTCCACAAACAACCTCAACAATCTATCAATTAAATACATACAACCAAGTTAATCTGCAATAAAACAGCGAATTTATTTTACCGTAGAGTTCCAGGAATTCAGTGCTACATATTTAGTTAATTCAGTCTGAGAAACGTATCGTCTCAACATTCACTTGCTTTCAAACGCTTTCACGAAAACGTGGCTTTTTACACGAAACAAGATTTTCTCACTATTAGTCTTGCATGTCTCACTATTAGTCTTTCACTACAATTAATGAATGAGGCTGAGTATCTTATGAAAAATTATGGGATCGAGGGGGGTGTTCGGATAACACCCTCAGAGATCTCCATAATCCTTCATATGACACGAAAGCCGAATTCAATAATTGTTTTATTATTCATTCAAAATAATTCTTAGTTCAAAAACATAGCCAAAACATGCTTACCCTCCATCGATGTTAAGTTCATCTTCGATAGTGCACGTTTAGGGTTGTTCAGCTCCGCTAATAATCTCCAAATAGCAGATGTCGCCCTTCGAGTTGTCTTCTTGCTATTCTTGCCATGTTTGTAGCTACTAGTTCTTACTCTTGGAAGGAGTGAAATGTCCGCCAATTTTGTTTCCACAACCAAAACAACTCAACCTCGTCCCCAGGTCTTCTCGGTCAACGGTGCATCAACCTGCGAGGAAGCTGCACTTTTGACGTTATCGGTTCATTAATCGCAAAATTCTTCCAGATTTGGTCATCAGTAGCTTGTGAATTATGCGTGTGCTTTTAGCCAATCAGAATCGGAGAAATATTTTGAATGAATAATAATAGTCGTTGTCGACGGTGGAATTCGATGTATGCGTTTAGTACGGAAGCCGAGAAGGGACAATCCAAAAATATTTTACAAATCCAAAAAAATATTTTAAATCGCAATTTTTTTCTCAAATCACTGTCGAAAAGTTTGACAAATCTAAAAAACTATTGCAAATCCTAAGAAAGTTTGTGGATTCGCAAATAACCTTCTCAATAATCCGAAAATATTTTGCAAATCCATAAAATTATTTCAAATCGCGATTTTTGTACAAATCATTCTTGAACAGTCTG
>OZ037784.1:19271860-19536860 GCA_964035525.1 Porites cylindrica
ATGAAATTTGACAAGGTTTTTCTGGACTAACAGGTTTTTATCTGAAAATTCTAGTGACATGCGCATGGCTGAGCATGTAGCGTGACAAAATTATGGTCCTTCATCCATGTTTTTAAATTTTCATTAGAACTCGACTATGAATCTGAGTTATTTACGATAATGGATGAATTAACAGAGGATATTACATGGCCGCACGGAGATATGAAATTTCTCTTCGAGTGTTGAAACGTATTTCACGAGTGAGTGCAGCGAATGAGTGAAATGTTTTTTCAACACGAGAATATCTCCAAGCGGCCATGTTATGTTCTATTTCTTATATAAATACCAATGAAATACCAAACCATTTCACTTTAAAACTTTTTCGGTGTGAAAGGCGCGATTTATTATGTAGCCCTAGCAACGGTGATATTTTCACGTGTGAAGATATCAAGTTTTCGCGCGAAAGCTCACCTGGTATTTCATTGCTGTTTATATAATCAGTGATACTGTATATGTACGCCTGTGAGGTTAAATACTGAATTGAGGCTTCACTATCTGGCTTGCTTTTTTCCAATACAAATGCTAAATATCTGTTATTCAATCGCCCTGTATTTAAAATAACCTGAAGAGATTTCAATACTGAATTTATTTAACAGTTTTGTTTTTTTCATTTTGCATACATAGTTGTTTTAACGTAATCGTGGGTATTTTATATTTCCTTTTTCATAGTTTTGTTTTTATCAATATTAGGTAGTGAAGTTGCAGTGATTTTATTCTGGACGGGAGTTAATTGTAGGGCATATCATTTTTCCCTTTTTTCCCTACATGACTTGAAACATCATGAAGCGTGACCAGTAATCCTCATGACCGAAGTAAACGTTTGCCTAGTTAACTTCACTGTACGCCCTGACCTCCCATTCCCCGATGAGACCCATCGATGTTTTGATAAACCAATCGTAGCTAGACTTCCCTGCGTTGAACTGAAATGTGGCGTTATAGAAATTTTATAAGAGGGGGTAACTCACATAGGCGTGCTTTACGACACGAACAAATTGGAGCGTGACGTGCGATCTCCGAGATATTATGCAAAAAAGGGTAACCACTTCATTGATCTACGTGCTAGACGACACTAGGAAACAACATGAATGAGACCACTACGCGTCAACAAGACTGAATTGAACCATTGAATTTCGAAAGTTGATTAACCTCTTGCAGATGACACTAATTAACGAAAATATTAGTTCACCACGGACATAGAAAACGTGTTCCATTCTCCTACCCTTTTAGAAAAATAAATGTAGGTCTGTTTGTCGAAAGTGATAACCTTAGCTTTTCGGTAACAGCGGTTATGAAAAATTGTAATTGTGTGTGCAAATGATTAAATAATAATGATGATGATGATGATGATGATGGCGATGGCGATGGCGATGTTAATGATAGTAGAAGTAGTAGCTGGAGTGATTCCAAATAGTTTGTCACAGAAATGGTGGAATTTCAGACAGAAGGTCACGGAAGGTAGCTACGTTAGTGGGAGCAAGACTGCGAAGTGCTCGAGGCCTGAGGCTGTAGGCTACAGCTTCCCTCACACCCTGTTCCAGACGATCAATTTTGCGCTTTTGATTGACCGATGATTCGTTAATAGTTTTAAAAATGATTTCCTTGATTTCCTTTTGAAGTAGATGATCATTTTGCGTCTTAAAAATATCCTAGAAGGGCACCTTGTCACTTTGCTCCTTATACGCCCTGTTTAAGACTTAATTATAAGATAGTTAAATTGCATACCCTGTTAAGACGAAAAAACCTGAAAACTATGCCCTGTTGAGCGACACGTTTCCGTTTTGGCCAAATAAGGGAGAGCTAGCTCATTTCTCGTAAACCTCCAGTTCCAGTCATGCTTATAATTTAAACCCTCGATTGGAGCCATTTAAAGAGATTTCTTCAAAAAAGATGAAAGTTCTCTCAGGGCAACGACTCATGTTTATTGTGATGGGTAGGTTTTTTTGTCAATATATACTTACAAGTACGTAATCAGTACTTCCATATTATTTAGTATGCCTTGGTCCTGCGAGCAGAAGCCTTTCGATTCGACGTAGCATATATACGAATCTCATTTACAACAGACTTAAAGAAAATGCATCAGCAGTAATGTTAAATGTGATAATAAATTTTTCTGCGAGTTTCCTATTCCAAGGAGGAAATGTTAAGTTCAGGCTTATTGATTTTCTCTGAAATAAACAAAAATTGAAGCCGTTGGCTGATATGTTTACTGGCACGTCGATATGTCGCTGGTTGTTTGCTTGTAAACAAAATGAGCACACGATTTGTTTCAACCAGTTAAGAGTAACGGAACTATTTTATCCAATGTCCTACAAAATGTCGCTAGTAGCTTTTAAACTTGGTAGCCTTTCTGTCTCTATATTCGTTCTTCTGTGTAGTTCGTCTTTTGATTTGGTGGCCAACTTAGAAAACCTTATGGTTCACTTGGCAGCCATACTCAAACTATAATATTAATTCTATAGAGTGTTTTCACATGACGTCACGGCGGCCATATTGGTGTCCCAAAACAATGAAACGGCGGCCATGTTGGTGTCCCAAACCAATCCTCTGGGAGTTGAACTCTTTTCTTATGCAAACGCTTTCTTTTGTTTCAATAAATTTGCGTAGATGCAGGCCACGTGAGTGAAAACACTCTATAGAAACATTTTCCTGTAAACATCAATCTAAGAGACTGTAACCTAGCATTGAACAAAATATTGAGAGAAATAATCGAAAATAAACTGAACTGAACTGAAGGGTAAGATTGAAGTGCCCTCGAAATAACTCTGCACAAGCGGAATTTATAGTTGTGTGGAATTCATACTATACGTCTTAAAGAAATTTAAACTATTTGAGTGCGACATTTTAAAAAGGTAAAATTTTCATATTAAACATATTCAAGCACTTACCTTAAATTCAATTTGTATATAAAATTAATGTGCCTTTTATTGGTTTGATTATTATATGTAAAACAACTAACATCTTTTGCACATGTATATATGGCTTCGTTGGCTAATTGATATTCACATTTTCGTTCAGGAATAAACTTAAGGTGCTTCTCTAGTTTTGCACAGCGCAATATAACAAAATGGCCTCCGTGAAAAAGCGCTTTTAGCTCAGCTGCTGAGATGAGGAATTTTGCCGTGAATTCGGAATTTATCTGAAAACGGCATATTGCACAGAGTCTACTTTGCCAGAAATAAAAAAAAAAAAGGTGAACGCAGAGATTTTCCGTGCTCAGGCCCCCAGGAGGCTCTGGGGACGAGAATGACCGTCGTCATCGAGGTCTTTGATAGTCGATGTTGTGCGGAACCGCTTTTAATGTCATTCAAGCTTCATCGTTATCACATTATGCCCTACTTTTAATTGCTTTATCTCGATCTAAATTCCATAAAATCTAGCTTCTTTTTTTTTCAATGCTTTTTTCCACGTACATGCCGTTTTGAAATTAGCTCCCTCCAGTCGTGGCTCAAAAATATGAATGAATGCAAGTGGCGTGCACTTTCTGCAGCTCTACCGCAAAAACAAAATACGGGGACGCTCATATTCTATGTCATGGTTTTAACAAAAAGCAATACTTCCTTTCCATGTGAAAAAAAAATTGGCCAAAATCTCTGTTCAGTATTTTGGCAATTCCATGACCAGCGGAGAAGGAAGTTGTATTACACACTGTTAGGGCATGGACGACAGGGAGAAACTTCAGTTTATAGATGGTACAAGGGCCTTTGCAAAGAGATAAGTGGGCAGGATGTTGTGGGGTTTTTTTTGTCCCATAGGACGCCCAAAATTCCTTCAAGTCTAAATAAGCCTGTTACAGGCTTTATGACTGACTAGTGATTATTTTCTACTGCATCATGATCAGCTATATGAACTATCATTTTCATGTCAAGCATGGTTTTTTTTCATGATGTGATCCAGTTTCATCCTGTTGAAGGCATCGCGACAAGATCTATCTCACATAGCAAACGACTTGCCAATGTCAAAGCAATTCCATTTCCCACGTCAAACATTTTTCGGGCAACTGCAAAATTTAATTCCCCCACCTCATAAAGTGACGTTAAGTCAGTCTTGGTCAAAAGTAAGTAAGGTATCCAGCACCAGGGTCGTGTCGTCTCCAGTTAACAGGACACACAGGTTTCTAAGTTGTTTCCATTTGGCAAATGACACACTTAACCAGTCAATAGCTTAAGGAAGCGACCTGTTTCTTGCGTTTTAGAACTACAACATGAACCTATTTCTTTCTTCCTCTTTTTATACGGACAGTTTTCTCTTTTATATGACTAGAATAGTTAAGCTGCACGGAGTCGCATGCACATTTGGAATGAGGTAGCGCAAACCCTTACCATCCGAAACAAGAGAAAAAAGAGAAAAAGCATGTGCAGATATCAGACGAATAAGAAAAAAACGCCAGTGGAACAAATAGCAACAACAACAGCAACAAAAAAGGGGTGCATGGAACGACCTTTCCAATAAGTATTTCCGCTGCAAATCTTTATAGTCTTCTTCACTGGCTTCCGTACAGAGCCAATGCCCTTGGGTTTACTTCTTTCCGAATGTTCTTTCTTAATATTTCATCAAGACTTGCAAGCCACGCAAAAGCTATCCCATGGTGATCAAGGGACCTATAAATTGGTTAATGCTATTTTCTTTTTTTCTTTTCATGTATCAGTAAAAAAGAGTTCGAAGCAATTAGCATGAAAAAAAAAATGAAATTATGTAGGATTGTGAATTACTCTGCATTGGTGTAGAATTATTTTCAGGAAAACGGACTGCATCAACAGGAGTTACCCTTTTAGGCTTGGCTAAACTTACGTTTATTTTTGTTTTAAGGTTTTATTTTCACGAGACAACCAAATGTTGCTGGCGGTAAGTAATGTTTTTTGTACTAGCGCTCCTTCACCCTAAAACTGACACTTAGCCACAATATATTATTTGTTTTTTCTTTGTTTATCTTTTCTCTCTTCCTTTTTGTGGCTTACTGTCTCTTAGAGGCGATAAGCTATAATGTTATGAGTGTACCAAATAGCCCACTGACGAACTCTGGCGATTTCGATCTGATATTTCCCGATCTTACCCCCTTTTTGTTTCGGAACATCGTCGGTTGTTCAGCGTTTGTCGAGGATAACTTCGAATGGCCTCGAATGTTACTCGGAATTAGCACATAATCACACGAGAAATTTTCGATTTGCCATGTGCTCTCAATTTTGTCGCCGTCGCCAATGGGAGGTGAGTTTTTCATTCATAATGAGTTTAAACTATTTAGGTGTAAGAATCAAGCACAGCTGTCTTCACATTTCTGGAGAACTTGCTAGCAGACTGAGAATTCAGTTTCCAATTTTCCAGAAAATGTTTGACTCCATCGAAGCGCGATCGAGTGTTCAGTGCAGCTAATGCATGGTTCAGTTCCCTCTGCTCCGGGGCAACCCCCAGGACAAGTCCAGCCCTTGGGACCCGGGGAGAGGGGGAATTGTTTGAAGCGGTCCTGTCCCGGGGGTAGGGGGGTGGGGCAAATAAAAAAATATCTTCTCTTTGATTAATTTGGGCTTTGATTTTTCAAAGTACGTATTACTTCTCGCTCGGTTTACATGATAGCTGCGGACATGGACTACGTATTTGTAAGGAAAAACGAAGGAATTTGTCGGAGAGTGGTTGGAGAGGAATTACTTATCAAAATTATAGTCTATTTAAAGGTATGGTTTAAAATTTAAAACGAATGTGCGTATGATGCGTACTCGAATGGAGTTTATTTTCTGGAAAAGAAGGACAGAAATATTTCTTCAGCTTAGCTTTAAAGAAAATTTATATGAAAACAAATACAAGGCTTTTGATATATATAGAGAAACAGAGATGCTGTCAAGGAGGCGCTTTTTAAGAGTTTTTCTTCTTCGATTTCGTTTTTAATTTTATTGTTCATGTTTTAACTACATCATGACATCCATTATCCTTCTCTCAATACCGGCTCAGGAAAACGTTTATAAAAGTTTTGAAAGCGTGTCGGTACGCTTTTGTACGGGTCAAAAAGATGTAGCAAAAAACGTATATGAGGTCGATCAGGAGCTCGGGGGTGGGGAATTGTCTCTTTCTGCGTGCCCGTGTGTGGGGAAAAGACAGGGGTGTGGCTGAGGGCATGGTCACAAGTAAATTTGAACCATGCATAACATCCTTGCCTTGTGGCGATCTCAAAACCTTATCAAGAGTCACGTCCTTCGGACAGCGAATAATCTCTTTCAAGGTGGAAGCCAAGATTGCCTTCGGGAAGCGAATAATCTAAGACAGAAGCGTAACAAAATGCTTAAAAAAACCGTTCCTGTTTTATCTGTTTTACATAGTATCGCTACAAATCAACAAAAAAGTCAAAAAAGATATATAATTCATCTGAACGACGCCGTTGTTATTCCTTCAGCTTAGTGTTCTGCTTTGTTGAGCCACGTTTTTGTGCGAGAACGTACATTACAACCTCAGTTTGACCCTCGTTTACTATACCTTTTGTTATGTTTTCGTCTCTTGTTTCGTATCATATGAGTCATTGACACGAGTCACGTGCTATTTGACACGTTTGTTCTTCTTTCGTGACCTAGCATGTTCTTTAGCATGTTTGTTTACTTTTTACGTTACTTGGTAATTTACGCCATCCAGACATTTACTATTCTATCTCAGCAAAATAACGGACACATTGGAACCTTTAAATTACATAATATTTATCAACGATATACAATAACTGTTGTCAGTGATTTAAAAAAGTGATTTCGAAATAAACTCCGCCCTCGAATAAACCCCGCCCTTGATTAAAGGCCGCATTGGAAAAGCTAAAAATTTTAAAAACGCCGCGGCGTTTAATCGTATAAATACGATAAGCCACATGCAGTCGTAGACTGCCTGTTTTTTCTTCCTAGTATGTATGCGTAGCTTCTTAATAAAACCTTCAAAACATATTTTTCCAAAAAAAATTGCCCTCTCAATTTATTCTATTCTTATTATAGGCCTAGAAATAATCTCTGAAAACTGCAAACAATAACCTGGTAGATATTCTAGTGATTTAGATTTACAGGTTTACATAAATAAGTTTCTCGGTTGCTCAACGACCAATGAAAACATACTCTTGACCGTACTGACGGGGGCAACCTCATGACAATAAATCTACTCCTTCAGGTATTTAGACCATTCATACAAACCAAATGTGAGAGTAAACACGCTTGATGTGAGTTTCCCACTCTAAAAATTCAGAATTGAGCTCGTGATCAAATAAGATATCAGCGGAAAACTTCAAAATATACGTGAATTCAATGGGTAAAAAATGTGCCCGCGATAGAGTCAGGAGATGATGGTCAGCGGATGCCCAGTTTGACAGCTGTCAATTGGCCTTCATAAGGATGGCGAATATTTGAATAAACGGACTGCCGGCGAATCTGACAGCTTGGAAGGGAAGTGTTGGCGAAATGACGGGTCGTGAACATACCTGACCCACGTTAGTTTTGTGACAGTGGTCTGCAGATCTTCCATTTTGACAGCTGTCAATTGACCTTGGTTTGGCGTGTACATATAACTTTAAACTACTGACCGCCGATTGACAAAAGTCCTAAAGCGAGTGTCGCAATATTAATAAATTTCTGTAATTTCTGGATTCCCTCATAAAACAGTGCATCCTTTTCGAAAGTTTCTTGCAGTTCTCTCTCCCCTACCCTTTACAGACTTGAAACTCGGAAAAAAATTCGGATACGCGCGTCCAACGTTGTTTTTTGGGTGAGGGGGGGGGGGGGGGGGGGGGGGCGGGGGGTTGGGCATGTGTGAATTGAAAAGCGCGCCAGAAATGCAAAAGTGTCCCAAGACTTTTCCCTTCCATGATTGTAGCTTTCGAAATTTCGCCGACTATAGAACTATAGATGTGGGTCTCAAAGCCAAGTGTAACTGTCCACCTTGAAACGACCTATTTGACCGTCAACCATCAAAAGGCAATTAGATGTTAACCGTAAAAAAGATTTCAACGTCTTTCAAATCTCATTATTTTAGCAGCTCCTCAGGAACCTCTGCCTCTGGAAGAATAATATTGATCTAAGTTATGATTTACTACATTTGATTACTTGTTTCTGGCCAAACCATTCCCTAAAATGTCAAGTTGAGATCATGTTGAGAGACTTCGAAGACATAGAGAGCTTTTATCGTAATACACAAGAGGAATCGAGCGGTATGAACTTCTCATAATATTGAGCATAACAGAGCTGTGCAGACGTCTCCATTGTGAGAGGTGAAGTCCTCACTGTATGATCTGTAATTGCTCTAGATGGTAGTTACCCTTAATCGTGTCCAAATAGTTTTAACAAAATTATTTTATGATAATCTTGTATTAACATAGGTTCTATTGAACGCTGAAAAAATTTTACTTCATTTCATGAGTGAAAGGCCTCCGAAACAGTGTAGTCAATATTAAAAATACTAAGGTTGATTAAGAAACATTTTCTCTTGAGAACCGTCAACCGTCAAACCTACCCCTCCCTCCCCCCCCCCCCCCCCCACCCCGTGAAACAGACCCTCATAGATACAGAGTGTTAGTGGGGAAGGAGCGCGTTTTTGTCGAAACCCTAAGAGCGTCTGCGTTAAAGGCTAATAGATATGCCGAAATTTCCCCTTTCTTTCCCGTCAGAAACGAAAGTTCGCAAATTGTTTTCCAGATTCTCGAATTTTTACCGAATTTTGGCGAAGTACGCCCTCATTTCTTTTGCACATTACTGCATATAATACATGTAGACTGGTTATGACCAAACGAACGTCGATTTCCTTGCAGCAGTTTTTGAGCATGGTTATATTAGGAATCAAATCGTGATCTCATCGATGAATATTATTTTTGCATGTCTTTTTTAGGTTTTCAGCAGCCAATCAATTCAACGTATCACGGAATATGTAACAAAGAATTATGTAAGTTATTATGCTCTAATTTTCTCATGAATAATTACTTAACAGAAATTTAAAGCATAGAATGAAAACTGAAAATAATGCCAGACTAAAGTATAAGATACGTCAAAAGAGAAACATGAGACTTGCGAAATGTAACAATGCAACGCCATCTTTATTTCACTCCAATCACAGCAGCGATTTACAGAACTCATCAAGCAAAAAAAAAGAACAAACAAACACGAAAAACGAGTTCAACAGCCCCGTGGTCCCTATAAGGACTTGCGGTCAGCTAACGGAGCGTCT
The DNA here is from genome assembly GCA_964035525.1 of Porites cylindrica. Taxonomy (NCBI): domain Eukaryota; kingdom Metazoa; phylum Cnidaria; class Anthozoa; order Scleractinia; family Poritidae; genus Porites; species Porites cylindrica. The sequence continues at coordinate 19,281,068 of OZ037784.1, forward strand.
TTTCGTTGCGATAGCCAACCTCAAAGACAGCAGAGGAGAAAAAGCCAAAGCAAAGAAAATATTAAAAAGAGGGGTAAAGGGCGTGGGTGGGATTACATTGTTACATTCCGTGTCATTTTCTCGTATAATGTATCTTATACTTCAAGATCCCTTGTATAATCAGTTAAAAGTTTGTCAAATACTGCTGGGGGCAAATTTTCCAATCTGAGGAGTCCAGGTGAAACCTGGATTCCCTGTCTGCTGTCACATTCGAGATGCCTGGAATGTGTGTGACAGACACCCTAATATGCCTCTGTAGACAGCATTGCCAAAGGCCTAGGTCGCGAGACAGAGAGGCCAGGACACGAGATTTGGTCCCCCCCCCCCCATCTTGTTGATAAACACAAGAACGCACTTACAGCGGTATTCAGTCTCGCCTGCTTAGAGTTTAGATCGAGAAATGAGGAGGCGATTAATTCTACAAGAAACGTTATGTACTCGTTAAAGGTTTTTTACTTCTTACTTTATCGACGTCGATACTTTTTTATTTGTTTCTGAATTGATTTAGTACGCTTGTTAGGGACGACCAGAAATACCTCTGTGGTAGCAGGCTATACGCGTGTATAAATACACGAAAATTCAAGGGCCTCGATTCCAGAGAATATACATCATTGCCAGATATCAAAAAAGTGATCTACATTGTACTTCATTTCAATCATCGCCGGAAAAAAATCGCATGCTCCCCACAAGACCCATTGGCATACAGTGAAAGTTTACAACACCCGACCATCCTTATTTTTTTTCGACCACTCAGTAGTGTTAAATTGTTCCAAAGTAATCAACGCTTTCAAGCTGAGTATGTACAACTCTCTCCATCACTTTGCTCAGTCAACGCTGGCAGTGTAGAGATAGGGCGATAGTTCTCAACTAGCAGCATATCATCGGTCTTATGTAAGAGGGTAGCGCGCGCCACTTTCCACAATGCTGGGACTGTTCCATCGTTAAGTGATTCATTTAGCAGAAACTTAATTGACGGAGTTAGCTCCTTGGTAGTATCTCTCAGTAGTCTCGCAGGTATTTTATCAAGGCCAGCCGCCTTATTTATTTTCAAGGAACGCAGAATCTCCTCCACAGTCTTAGTATCCAGCCTGTTACAAGTCTCAGGGTTCTCTGTCATCACACTTCCTCTCGAGCTCGTACTTCTTCCAAGCATCTGTATCCACAGGAGGTAGATGCCCTGCTATTTTAGTGCCAATAGTTCCAAAAAACCTGTTGAACTTCGTCGCAACTTCCTTTGGTTCTAATAGTAGAAGTTTGCCGTCTTGTACATGTAAAGGCGAACCACAATCTTTCTTAGAACCAACAACGTAATTTAATGAGCGCCAGTGCTCCTTTAGATCTGTAGCAGACTCGATCAGGTTCTTAGAGTGCAAAGCCTCAGCCAATTTTAACTTTTTGTTTGTTAGGTTTTTTAGACTTCGATATTTATCCCATTGTTCCTTCACGCCGGATTTTTTTTGCAACCTTTTTAGAATAATCTCTTTCAGCCATTAGCTTTCTTAGGTCATTTGAAATCCACGGGTAGGAAGAACTTTTCATTCTCACCCCATGTAAGGGAATCCAGGACATTCTTGGATTCTGGATTCCACGCTGTGGATTCCGGATTCCGGGTACTGGATTCCGGATTCCAGTACAGTGGATTCCGGATTCCAAAAAGGGCTGGATTCCAATTATTTACTGTTTTAATGCTTTTCTTTGCATTTCGTTTTCGTGTTCGAATCTTGCTATATTGAAAGACGTTGTTAGAATGCATAACGAGTTTGTTTTCTTTTTCGATTTATAAATTACGGGTTGAATGTATTACAGTTCTGTAAGGGTTTATGGTATAATAAGGAGGGGGACATTGGGGGACTGTCCACACCGCAACACCGCGGAAACTGAAAATAACAAACACCGCTAGAGTGAAAAAACGTGGCGAAACACTTTTGTCCAAATCTCCTTACAATTAAGGATTTAGGATCTCTTAGATGGCTAGCGATTAGTAGAGAGTGAGACTGACCACAAGACTTTATTTTTTACTTACTCTATTTTTGCGAACTCTATTTTTAGTCATGCAGATGGAAAAACGCTTAATTAACAGAACAAAAGAACTCTTGCAAATCATTCCTAAATATATTCACGTTTATTCATTTGATTGCTGCATAATAAAGTATAAATGGGAAAAGGTACAGTCATTGTCAGGGAAAATTGAGCTGCAATTGAGCTCCTTGTCCTATCCGAACGCCTGGAACAGGCTACGTCGAAACATGTTTGCAAATTCTTTTGGAACATTAAAACAGGATTTCGAAGTAATAGAATAAATATATTGAACAAATCGTTGAAAGCCGCCAATCGCTAATCGCCTCCAAACTATCATGAAGGAAAGCTTGGTTTCTTAACATATATTTGGACATTGTTTTTCGTTCTCTTTTCACTTTTTATTGGAATCATTGTTATGGCGCAAAAAACTAAATTCGGTTACCGCTCTTTTGCAAAACTTTCATTTGTAGAGACACATGTACAGTAAGCTGTACAACACACGCATTAGATATCACTTCTTAACTGAATTGCTTTCACACTTTCTCATATGGCACATAAGACACGAATTTTAGCCAAATACAATAAAATACACTTCTCCTTGGACGGGATAAGCATATATACTCAGTAAAAGATTGACAATCAAAAAGAGCACTACAGAAGATTAAATTGGACTCCAAGCTGACAAAAGTGATATCCAGGTCAGCGCGGCCCTAAAGTGACTAAAGTTGTGTGTCACATAATTGTCTAAGAATGATAACATGGCTCAAAATAAATTTCAGACAGTGGCCGGACCACGTTGATCGACCAAATAAATTTTTATGCTGTCACGTGTCGACGTTTTTGCTGAACCATTAAGGTGGCTGAACACAGTTTTGGCTGTTTGTGAGTATATGTCGTTTGCCAAATCAAGGCAAGAGAAAGGTTGCAGCTCACAAGCTGAAACTTGGCAAGTAAAAAAAGTTTGACTGACAGGTCAAATATGACGTTTTAGTGGTTTCCATGGCAACATGAACGATTGAATACAACCTGTGACTTGCTTTCCACCACGTTCAGTACAGTCCACAGATCGACACAAACGAAAAATCATGCAGCTTTGCCTTTGGCACGTTTAGATCTATCACAGTGAGCTAAAAATTGGTATGATTTCACAACACAGTATTACAGGTACCTTTCTCTCTCAGCCTTTCGTTTTTGCTTGTGCTTTCCCATAACGTCTTTTCTTAAAAAAAAACGTAGAAAAGAAAAATCCAACAAACAACAAACTACAAACTGGTCTGATCGAAGAGAGGTGGCGAGATTTCACTCGAATGCCGGGGATGAATGGAAAAGGTACCCACCGCGTCTTTGCACGTGATTACTTTAGTGACAGCTGATTGGTACGGTTCTGACAGTTCCTGGCTTATTTCTCAAATAAAGGTTATCAAAACCATGAAACTGTTCTCAGCGAAACTACTAGGACCAAATTAGGCACCAGGAGACAGTGAATTTCTTTTTTTCTTTTTAGGTGAACTGTTAAACGTAGACGTTTATTTCCAATTGCGAACCAGGAGGACCAGGAAGGTTCAAGAAAAGGTTCATCGCAGGTGCACCTTTTCCAGTCCTATGCCAGGTCAAAAAGCTTGCATAAAATCGCTTTTGATTTTTTAAAGTTCAGCGAAGCAAGTGAACAACACAGAATCAAACATAGCCTGAGGTTGAAGTTATTCATAACAATTCAATTTATACCTTAAAAAGGCTGCGCTGTGTTCCCTTGAAAACCAAATTTTGTGATCCTGCCAGCCGCTCATAAGCAAGGGTTCCCTCGCTATTGTAGAATTTTAATCATGTGACCGTGACCTCGACCTTTCATATGGAGCTCGTGAACCATTGTTTAATTGACACCAGATATGCTGATATTATGTCGTCACATTCAGGTCTATACCCTGGGGAGACTTTCCATAGATGATTTTTCTTTCGAGCGAGTAGCTCAATTTAATCTGGAGTGGATCTTTAGTAAGTTGGATTCCGGATTCCAATCTTTAGTAGGATTCCGGATTCTTAGTGCTGGATTCCGGATTCCAAAGCCCAGGATTCTGGATTCCGGATTCCAGAAGCAAAAAATTCCTGGATTCCGGAATCTGGATTCCCTTACATGGGGCGATCATTCTAAGTTTCTTTAAAGGTGCATGCCTGTTTGCAACATCAACAAAAAGATCGTTCCAGATGTCCGCGGCATTATTGAGATCATCGAAAGATTCCAAAATACTCTAGGGAATAGCTGCAATGCCCTTTATGAATTGTTCTTTGTTGTAACGCTTGAAGGATCTTACTTCTCTCACTTCAGGAGGAGCTTTAAAGGTGCCGCCTTTCTTAATGGCAAAAACAACGAAGTGATCACTTGCTCCAACAAATCACTCCACAAGCTGCCAACAGCCGTGGAGCAACATTTTGTGTCTTTTCAAAGATCTTTCAAAATGAAAGTGTTTCTTTACAAAACCAAGGAGCTTTCGCAATAAATTTTCGTAGGCAAATCCTTAAGATTGGTCTGGAGTCTTTGTTGACAATAGCTTGAACGCTGTAAAAAGTTGCGAAGCAGTTGATGTATCGTTTAGCTGCTGTTTCTTGGATGCGTTTTGCTTAACTTAAGTTCATGTGTGCAATATAAAACAACAAGAACGCTCGTAGTAGCGTTGAGTCTCGCTTGCTTGGAGATGAGTTTTGTTCTCAAAGGCCCCGGTGCTGTTCTACTACTTTTTCGTTTGGAATACAAAACGAGTGTTGTATGTCATAATGTATATACTCAAAAAGTAAACATTGCAAGGAGAGACAGGCCGCACATCTTAGCCTCAAACCGGTGTGAAACCTTTGAAAACCTTCTACATATTGTTGATATTGTTCCATTGAGGAGTACTCTTTCAGGGATTTTACACTCGAAAAATTGAACGATCATTTTTATCGGTATCAGGGGCCCATGACTCCGTCAGTATAAATATACATAGCTTCTTTGTACCCGACCAAGATACGGCTCGGTACAGTATATGTTCAGCACAGGAAAAAAGTGTAAGTTTAACAGAACCTTATACAACACACAGTTAATTCAGTGCGCGCGTATTCCTGCTGAATTTGTTGTCCGTCTTGTAAGATATCAATATCACGTGAAAGTAATGACATTTTCCATAGCTGTTTAGTATCTACATTTAATATCTCCGTACAGTCTCAGAGTACAATGTTTAGAGTTGTGGACAGCATGCATTTGAGATGGATAGATAGATAGATAGATAGATAGATAGATAGATAGATAGATAGATAGAAAGGCAGATAGACAGATAGACAGATAGACAGACAGACAGACAGGTAGATAGATAGATAGATAGATAGATAGATAGATAGATAGATAGATAGAAAGGCAGATAGACAGATAGACAGATAGACAGACAGACAGACAGGTAGATAGATAGATAGATAGATAGATAGATAGATAGATAGGCAGATAGACAGATAGATAGACAGACAGACAGACAGACAGACAGATAGACAGATAGACAGATAGATAGATAGATAGATAGATAGATAGATCGATAGATGGATAGATGGATAGATCGATAGATGGATAGATGGATAGATGGATAGATGGGTAGATGGATAGGTGGATAGGTGGATAGGTGGATAGGTGGATAGGTGGATAGGTGGGTAGGTAAGAACCTTAGTTTACAGCACGATACAGCATTGCTGGTGGGGTCGTGCATACAACAATTACAAGAAAAATAAGGAGTACTGAAAGCAAATGTAAACTTAAAAATTAAAAACTGTTAAAGTTTTTTCTTGTATTACAGGATCACCGGAATAAAGCGTTTCATTTTCCCGGAAAATTTCACTTTCTCGTCAACATCATTGCCAAACCTAGATGCCTCATTTTCAGTCATCGCCGAAAATAAACCGCATTCTCATCACGAGACTCATTTCCATACAATGAAATTCGTCACGATTCTTATCCCCAGTTTCCACGGTCTTCGCTAGGAACGCGGGGCCTACAAACTAGGTCCCGCAGACAAAAAAAAACTACTGCATTTTAAGAGTCTCGCTCTGCTTAAGCAAGCTCGACTAATTATTGGATTCGGTTTCCCATGATAGCGAGAATTATCAAGACTTCGGTTTGTTTTATCCGCCTTAGCCTTCTGCTTTGGTAGATAACTCAACCATAGCTTTGATAATTTTCGCTATCATGCTCAACCTCATAAAAATTGTTAATTATCACTATCTGTTTTGCTATTCATTGGCATAATTTGGCACACTGAGTCCCTTGGTATCACAGAACTGCCCCTACCCTACCCCTTTTAAAACCCTGCCATAATCCACCTCTAAAAGTGTTCATTAATGTACTGCTAACTTCCCTTCACCATATTTGTTTTTTCCAGTTCATTTCGTTAAATATTCGATGGACCAAAATCCAACTTGGTTTTTTCGAACAGTTAAACCTAATTCGACGTGTACGTTCAAATATGCCACAGAAAGCGGCTTTTTCCTTGAAATGACGTTCTACTCACTGTTTGGTTGGAGATGTTATCCTGATATATGTGGTTATGGACATGTGAAAATCTGGGATGGGCAAACGCGAAACGACCAGCTTCTCATTGCAACGTACAGCACAAAAATAGAAAAACGTCAATCAGTGAGGACCGCTGGAAAACATATGTTGGTTGAGCTTTATAGTCACAACGATTCCTTTACAGTTGAAGCAGGAATATTCTCCCGAAAAGGTCGGTCTTTCCCATGTTGTTAGTTTTTAGGATCCTTAACTTAATGTTTTCCTGTTCTTGTTTTCTTGAGCTTCGCCGGGGTAGCAAATACAGGTACAGTGTAGTATAACGAACGATTTTAATCTTCAGCCCGGCCGAAGTTGCAGTAAAATGTATGGACCAGAACTTCGATTTAACGAAATCCTCGTTATAACGAACACAATCCACAAGCGCAAACGTAAAAGATACCTTGATATAACGAATAAATGTACCAAATATACCAACAAGGACAAAATTTATGTGTATAGTAATTTTGAGCAGGTTTGTTTGCTTATTGAGTTTCAGTTCTAGTGCCATACCTATGTATAGCTCGGTACTGAAATGTTTTTACAGTAACTTTTCAGATCCGGAAATACTGGGTTTTGCAAATTAATTTATGATTAGCTATACCTCGATACAACGAATATTTTGGTAGTTTTCCAGAAAATTCGTTAAGTGGAGGTGTTCGATATAACGAACAATTTCCCCAGTTCCTTGGCACTTCATTAAATCGAGGTTCCACTATACAGTGAGGCCCTAGTATTATCAGGAGCGGTCCTCGTACAAAAGGTTTCTTAAGAGAGTACTATATAAAGCTCTTGGCATTCCCCGGATGCCGGTTCACGAAAACGACTTAAGTATTTGCACAAGTTGCATACACAGGCTGAAAACCATGTGGATCAGATCAGATTTTGTCTGAATTATTATCGTTGACAAACTGCACTACGCAGGTTGGTAAGGCCTTTATTTAATGACTTTGTGTAAAACATCCCTTAGATTCACTTTGATTCTCGTATGGACACCCTTGGTGACGACAGTATTAGCGTTAGAAGCCTTGATAGTTAGGTGCGACAAGAGTTTTCTAATGAAAGAGGAAATGATCCTCGCATTTGAATAAAAAACCTAAGCGGTTGAAAATTAACCGGGAATCGAACCCCAACCTATGCGATGACCGGACCCAATGCTTTATCCATTAAGCTAGTCGAGCCAACTGGAGAGCAGGCCATTGTGCGTTCGTGATATATCCGATGGTGGACATGACTTTCATATCTTTATCGGCAGTTCAAAATATTAGCCATTTCATATTTTTCCGTTCAGATCATTTCTACCATCGGGTGATTAGCTTTAAAGATAGAGCGATGCGTCAGGTCAGGGTTCGATTACCGGTCAAGCCTTAATTTTTTTAGATTCTTTTTCAACTGTTTACGTTGTTTGTTCAACTGCGAGCATCATTTCCACTTTCATTTCTTCATCCGTAGTTCAAAATATGATTTATTTCACATGTTTCCATTCAAGAGTATTCTTATCAGTTATAACATCTGAATGAGAGACAATGCATTTAAGTTTATTAATATATAGATTTGGCCAGGGCTAAAAGCGAAGCTCTCGATAATATTTGTAGCTTGTTCAAACAAAATATAGAATCGTGTAATGCGAAGCGGTGAAGGCAACGCCGGACAACGGTGAAAAACAATAATAAGTCTAATTAGCAAAAAACACTTTGCACGGCATTGCTCATTTTGTCAAGGCCGCCACAAAATTTTCATGTTGTTCTTCCAACAAAAAATTTCTCCTTTGTTTTTTATCTCTCACTCTAGATCTCTGTCGCCCTTTTTCTCGTTGAGCTTCTTCGGCCTGCCGCCTAGTCGCTCTTTTTCTGGGTCTTTCTCTTGCTCTAGTTTCAAATTTGTGGACATGACTCTTTAACTGCCTCTGTTTTACAACACGCGGTTGGCTATGTTATTTTCCGCCAAAATAACCTCGAGTTACATTTGGGTTGCCATACCTGTTGGTTAAGTTACTACATTGGTATGCCTGTGGTGCCGACGGACGCGGTCTCTCGGTCGGTGTATGGTCATGTGATTACCAAATTTTCTCGCATGGGTAAGATTACTACATTTTCTTACCCACGGTGCTCCGCTGCACGCGCTTTCTTCGCGCTCGAGAGCTCCGCTATAATGACTCTTAAGCATTAGGCATATATGTTGTCATGTTCTTTACTTAATTCATGTGTTTTTGGTCGGAACAAGAAGGTCTGTTGAACTTTGTAAGCGAAAGAATAAAGCTTGTTTACAGGATTAACTTACTCGGTACAGCTTTCAAAAAGAATAAGCTGCCTTTCAAACTTTTAAAACTACAATTTATAGGTCGCATACTTCCGAATTAAAGTCTATATGTATATAAATATGAATTATTGTTTCACTGGAGGAACTTTGAGAAATACATGGTCTTCTGTATTCTACCTTGAAACAGATGAAACAGAACTCGTAAATTATGACATACGTGCGTTGTATCGTTTGCGATAGCCGAATTAGGTCAGAAATGTCTTGAGCAGCACCCACAGTAAAATATGAACCCTTAAACAGCTGCATCAATGTACTCAGTGTTTGAATCAGGAAGATGTTTAAATGTTACCCTTCTTAACACCTTCAGTCGGAATAAAAGACGAAAAAATTGTGAAGAATCAAGATGGCGGTCTCAAAGTGCCCGTTTGACCCTTAGCAATGTCATGTTTAGATACCAAAATCTCATTGGTTCCTATAAGCATCAACTCATGGTACCTTCAACCTTATTGGATCCTGCAACACACATCCGAACAGACAAAGCCACAAAGATACATACGCTCAGACCACAGACATATGAGCTGCTGTCTGTATAACCGGGGAGTCTGTAACAGCAAGATTCGCAATGACAAAGTTGACTGGAATAAGTACGGTAAGATGAAACTTTGAAATTAACCTGACGAATAATTTGCTTCTCTTTTCTTTTAATTAAGGCACGTTACGGCTGGTCATTGACATAGTCTGGCCCATTGTTGTGGCGATTGTGCTTTGTTTCATCCTCGGTAGAGTTTACTGCTGTGTCAAGAGAAGGCGGCGTTCTTCAAGACCACTAACGCCGCGAGTGCGTGCAGGTGAAGTTTCTCAGCAGCCTGTCCCTCACAGCCCTGAAACGTCTTCGCGATTCACCGACCGTGTTTCACCTTATACCTTGCCGCCGTCGAATACAGAGGATGCTCCGCCTTCCTATGAAGAATCATTATTATCAGCCACTTTTCCACTTGCACCCTCCATGGCTACTGTACAAAGTTTTCATCCTCAGCACAATTCGGTTGGCTCTTCTCCCCTTCAACCCGAAATTCTATCAGTGCCACTTTCTTCATCTCATGGTGATACAAATTAGGCATGACCATGAAAGACACTGTGTTATTGAAGCTGCAGCATCTAAAAACACAAGTATTAATTTTAATTTCATGAGGATCCATAGTTTACTGGTATAAAAGTTTTGGAAGTTTTTCTGTTTTTTCTATTTCGAAGTTGTCCAGAGCAAGCTAAAGCTACTTGCACGCAAGTTATTCTTCTTATTATTCTGAACAGGGGTCTGTCGCGAGATATTTTAACTCGTGATTCTTATTCAACTTACACTGAAGTAATCTAAAAATTAAAGTAAACGTAGGTTTTAGAATATCACTGAGTCTTGTAAAATAGAAATAACCTATAAATGTTTAAGCATGATTCAGGATGTAAGAGATTGACATAAATCAGTAATATAGCAATCTTGCCTAATTGAGGCTAAATTTTGTAAGATGCAGAAACTTTGACGTGCACTGAGAGTTCGGTAAATAAACGAAATTTTAAACAGAACTACCAACCGGTCATTGAAAATTTAAGGTTGAACGCCTCGTTTGCGATATTAGTTCGCTCATGTTAAGAAGACGCATTCAATGCGTATTCATACTTGTGTATCATTCGCAATTCGCATTTATTCAATGTTGCAATGTCAAGAAAATAACAATAAACCCATGAAATTGTAAAAAAAGGGAGTCGAGGTTTATGGCCAGGGAGGTGCTGCCGTACCCAATTTTTTGAGCGACTGACGTCAACCGGAAGTGACGCATTTTCGCTTTTAATATTCCTTACGGTACCAAAATTGTACTGGTAGATGTCTTTTCCCTTGTCCGACACCCTTTACCTTTTATCCTTATACCCGAAAGTCTGGGCATACCCCTTGCCCAAGAATGAAAAACTCCACTTCTGGTTAACGTGCGTCACTGAAAAGTGACGCACCTTATAAGCAAAGTCTCCTTTGCTTATAAGCTCCCTAGTTACCTATGTACACCACATGATACATTCATCAAAGCGAATGCAGTCATTTAAACAAGGTGTAAAACACATGACTTACGCATTAATAATGCAATATCATGAGGCTTGAAATGTGAATGGGAGACGAAAAAATACAGACACTCGAGATTAGAACGTGCTTTCCTTAAACGTTGAACGCAATGCCAAACTGAAGAGCAAATTTCAAATAAATTTTAAATATTCCTGACATAGTATGGACTCTGCAGCTGATACTTTCATATTGAAGTTAATCATGCTGAGTATTCAGACTGCTGAGGAATGGATTGAAGTCGAAGGTAAACGAGGATTCACCTCTCCTCTATGGGTTTGTAAGCAGTGGTCCGTCCGGCTGATGTAGGCGTTATTGACCAAGCTTGTTCTGTCTAGCTAGATGTTACAATTAATTCAGCCTACTTGTCAAAATATAGAGTCCCTAGTCGGTACTCTATACTCAGTCCGCGTTTTATACCCATTTCGTAGTCTGTGGCCCATATTCCGCATTGTACTGCGCAGTCTTAGTCTATTCACAGGCACGTAGGGTCAGCTATGGTTCCACATTTTAAAACACTTTGCGAAACATGTGGGAAGAGTTCAATTCCAGGTCTGCTCACTGTGCCACTGATGATGCATGCATGATCATGAATGGCAGACCTTCTGAGTAGACTACTTAATTTGAAAATTACCATATGTTTATTATCCTGTTTACATTAGTGAGTAAATAACTGTATCATAGCTATTTCTAAATTTATTTTTGACGTCATTGCTAAACGAGTATTTTCCAAAATAGATTTTGGCTGTTTCCCCCGCGGTTGTATTGTGGTCAATGGTCACAAACTGTGTCGTCATTAATCTACTGATGTACGTAGTTCATCATCATCATCATCATCATTCTTTATTTATACACGAAATCGTATCATTTTTACATTGTCTTCCTAGGAATCGTGTGTAAAATTACACTAAAATACTCTAGCGAACTACTTGATTCTTAAGTGAAAAACACAAAAACGTACACTGTTCACTGTGCAGCAAAACTGTGTTTTACCTTACTCTCGGCTATTTTCTCCGAGCTCCCGATAGCTCGAACTTTTTGCGATTTCCCCTGAGGGTTCGAGTTATCGCGAGTCGACTGTAGTTACAATGAGCCATGGTGTTTTAAAATAATCTTTCCCATGAAATGGAGTTTTAAAAACATTTAAACTAGGCAGGTTTCTAATCTCTGAGGGAATCTTGTTCCACAGAACAGATCCTCTATATGGTAGGCTCCCTTTTGCAGACTCAGTTCTGGGTCTGGGGAGAATTTCTACAAGATTATATAAGTGCACATTTGAGGTGTTGGTAAAGATCCGCCTCAGATACGAGGGGGGAAGGTCATTATGGATTTTATACATTGTCACAGCAAACTGTTAAAGTCTTACATATTCTAGCTTTTCCCAACCATGCAACAAAACACTTGAGCGAACCTCATACGTATTTAGAAAAGGTGAGAATTCTAGCAGCCCTATTATGCATCTTTTGACGTTTGTCTGCTAGTCTCTTATTGATATTACCCCATCAGTGCTACAACAGTAATTAAAATATGGCATTACCAGTGCATTGTACATACTCACTCTAGTATCAAATGGTATAAAATGACTTACACACTTTAAGGTAGCAAGACCAGGGGATATTTTCTTTGAAATGGTATTAATGTGTGGGCGCTAGTTCAAAGATTCATCAATTTGAACTCCAAGTGATTCATTACTCTTTCTAACGGTGTATTATTGACTTTGACTGTGAAGTCACTATTTATTTGGGATAACTTAAATTGAATCCCTATAAGAATGTATTTAGTCTTCTTAACATTCATAGTTAATTTGTTTGCTGCATGACAGCCATGGCTGAATTAAATTCAAATCACAATTTATTTTATGTTCAAGGACACATAGGTCTCCTGCAGATGAGGTAAGGGTAGTATCATCTGCATACATTCTTGCTTTTGAAAACAAATTACATGAAGGGGGATCATTAATATAAATAGTAAATAAAATAGGGCCAAAGATAGAGCCCTGTGGAATACCACATGTTATATTACAGAAATCAGATTGGGCTCCATCAATAAAGGTTCGTTGCTTTCGGTCAGATAGGTAGGACCGGAACCAGGTAAGAGATTGAGAACTGACCCCATAAAGTTTTAAGCTTTCCTAGCAGAATAGCATGATCCAGGTGTCCAGGAATATCACACCATTTAAAAGATTGTTGTCAACATTCCATGGCCATTCATTTGTTACCTTAAGTAAAACTGTTTTGGTAGAAAACATTGGTTTGAAGACAGATTGTGATTCAGTTAACAAGTAATTATTATTTAGATATTCATATAGTTAGTTAAAAACAACTCTTTCAATCATTTAACTTACTACAGGCAGAACTGAGATAGATCAGTAGTTGTTAGGATCAGTCCTGAGGTCCTCTTTAAATATTGGCGAAACTCTAGCTCGTTTCCAAGCATTTTGAAATATTCTAGTGGTAATTGAGAGACTTATTTATTGAGTTATTGAGCTGTTGTGTGGTTATTCAACTATTGTTGGCCGAAAAATAATAATAATGAATAAAAATTATATGTCATCTGTTCCTTAAACGGCTTATCTTTTCTATATAAAACCTCTATTTCCTTCTGCAAATTCAAAGAAACTTCTTCAGGGTGCTGTGTTGCCGAAATGAGGTTCGGAGAGACCCGGTCTAAACACGGCACTGTATAGCCAATGCGAGCGCCCTCCTTGAGCGTACTATTTAAAGCAGATTATATACAAAGGTTCTATCAGGATGAGTAGCTAATTCTAACTCTAAATGATAAATGTCAATAGGCGCGGATACTAAAGGCTTGTGATCAGTGCCGTTGCTGCTCCTCTTTACTTCTTGCTGCGGTCGCTCGGTCTTGGGGCCTTGTGGCGCTACTGAGCTGTGGCTGGGTGCATTCCGGGGCGGTGTGGGTGCTGGAATAGCAGCGGCGGCACAAGTGGGGGTAGCTGCAATTTCGACGCCGGCAGCCAGAGGACTTGTAAAAGTCGAAGCACAGTCTGTGGGCGGCGAGATTTTCTGTTAAGGTCAGCAGAGGGACAGACATCCTCAGCGTGATAAGGACTCGAGCAAACATTGCAGTGGGGCTTAGCGAGGCCTGCGAAAGTCACTGTCCATAGCTCAAGGTCTACCTTATCCCAGCTCAGGGACAAGTCATAGGCCGCCCGGCGACAGAACAGCTGGTCGTACGATAGCCAGGCCAAACCCTTAAATTTAGCGGCTGCTCTGCTAATAATTTGCTGGTATTTGATAAGCTCGAGCGCCCGTCGTGGGTAGGCATTCACAAGTACTAACATGTAGGTTATGTAAGCGTCGAGCCACTTGGGGAAGGTATCAATTACTGGTTTTTCTTTCTGACCAACCCATGGGGCCTGAGGACGAGTTGTCCAAACGGAGCTGAATTTCAGGGGTCTGGAACTGGTATAATGTATCGGGCAAAAGTAAGACAAAGTCAATGTACTCAACCCAGAGTATTTTGTCCTCCAAAGTCTTGTCTACTGGCCTAGAAAGACCTAGAGGGGAAGCCATGCCAGGTCTGAAGAGATTTTGAGGCGAGGCAGAAGGAAGATGCGCAGCTGGTGAAGGAAGATGAGCGGCTGGCGAAGTTTGAAGCGTTGTTACGGAGGAGCGGACTGAATCAGTCTCGATGGCCTCGATTGCTGCACGCAGAGTTTGGCTGAAACCGGTGTTCTGTTGGAAGTTGGACTCGTCCGGCTCAGGATCCGACTCGATCATTTCGTCGATAGAGGACAACGAAGCACGGTCTGACGGGGCGTTGTCTTCGTTATTAACGTTGTCGAGGTTCGCTGAAAGGCTTTCCGACGAGTGCCTAGTCGCCGTGGTGGTTCTCGTTGAAGGGCGCCCCTTACCAGCTTTAGCCTTGGAAGCTCGCTTTGGTTGCGCTGTAGTCGACGTGGCCACTTTTCCCGGCAAGGCCTGCTTCAGTCGATTTAGCAGCTGCCCTTTGGATCCCGTAATGGGAAAGTTCAGGGCTTGAAGACGGAGTTTGAGCACTTCGCTTGATAACGCGGAGAGATCTTTTTCACCCTGGCTGGATGCACGGTTCGAGTGCGAAATGGTACGACGAGGGCGAGCCATTTTAAAAATTTTACAAGAATACTATACTGAGCGCTAACCTTGCTGAGTGAACTCTGAACACTTGCTCTAGGCTTTTATAGCTAGACAAACGTCTGCTGGCATAGCCAGTAGAAAAGGCTGTACTACAAGACAGCTCAGCGGTGCACGTGCGAACTCTTAGCCATGAATAGTGCATTGAAAAAGTTGGCCAATGCTGTGGATCGTACTAGCCTGCTAAAGACAACAAGGCCGTAAAGTTCTACGCTAGGCAGCTTGACTACACAACTGCTTTATTCAAAAAGAACCGCCATGAAAGGGTTACTGATAACTAGCGTCGCGTTCCATTAACTACATTTTACTGTCGTGACAGTAAAACTGCTTTTAAAAACAACTCTTTCAATTAATTAACTTACTACAGGCAGAACTGAGATAGATCAGTAGTTGTTAGGATCAGTCCTGAGGCCCTCTTTAAATATTGGCGGAACTCTAGCTCGTTTCCAAGCATTTTGAAATATTCCAGTGGTAATTGAGAGATTTACTTATTGAGTTATTGAGCTGTTGTGTGGTTATTCAACTATTGTTGGCCAAAAAATAATAATAATGAATAAAACCTCTGATACTTTCAAGCATGACAAATTTTTGAACCCGTCCACGTGTCCCTGGGTGCATTTTTCGCAGTCCAAGTGCGGCTAGTATAGTGGGCACCGTTGTCCCAAGTAAAATGCTAAACCTCATGCAAGTAAAGCAGTCAGTACAAATAGGGAGATTAGGGAGCTTAAAGCAACCAAGACGACGACGACCACAACGACGACTTCAAAAAAACAATAGGTTTAATGATCAAAACAAAAGTTCTGCACGTGCATCACGCTTTTCAGTACATTTCTTTGACGTCCACTGCACGACTACGACGTGAAACCTTCTAATTTGACGATTTATGGAGGACGTAGACATACTACGACGCATTTCCCTTCATCTTTTTTAGCCTGAGAACATGAGAAAATGCAAGGGGTGACAGGCCGCACATCTATACCGGCGTGAAACCTTGTGTAAACCTTTCATATTTTAGCTCTAACGAGCATGTCCTTTAGGGATTTTCCTTTCTTGTAGGAAATGATAGGTGGTTCTTTGAAAATTTGGCGAAGTAACGGTTGGTTTGGTTGGTTGTATAAGATTCCGGCAGTTTTTCATTAAAACTTCTTTTAAAGTAGACACTGAGGGCTGGTACTGTGTCACGAAAGGCAATATTTCTTTTTCCTCTTTGTTGTTGTGTTTCAGGAGAGCAGACTCCCTCTCTGTGAACTTTATATCTGATAGAAGGTTTTCTATCATAGTTTGAGGGTAGCCTCTGTCAATCAAGAGTATTTTGAAATTTGAAATATTTTCCTCAAACGTAGTTTTTGAGGAGTTTGTTCGTAGGATTCTCAAGGCTTCTCCTTTGACAAATCCTTTTTTAACACTCGGCGGGTGACAAGAGGTGAAATGTGTGTACTGGAAGGTTTCCGTTTTTTTAAAATGTGTCTTTACATCAAGGATAGAGTTTTCCTTGAATCTTGTGCCTTTGTATACAATCGTGTCTAAAAACACAGTCTCAGTGTCAGATATTTCGGCCGTGAATTTGATAGTAGGGTGATGTAAGTTCGCTTGTTCGATGAATGCTTCGATGTCTGGTTTACTGATGTCCCATAGGGAAAAGATATCGTCAATGTAGCGTTTCCAAACTGTAGGTTTAAAAACGGTTCTGCTTAGAATTGTCGTTTCAATATGTGCCATGAAAATATTGGCAAAAGAGACTGCTGTCTTTGTACCCATTGCAGTGCCATGGGTTTGTAAGTAGTGTTTTCCATTGAACTGGAAAGAATTTTCTTTTAGGATTAGTCCAAGCATTTCCCTCAGGTAATGTGTAGGAATAGGAGGGTTGTCTTTGTAGAAGTTTTCATATGCTTTGCAGACAATTTCAATGCCCTCGTTTTGTGGTATATTTGTGTAAAGACTTGTGACGTCCATCGAGACAAGAAATGTTCGTTTTTTCACCTTTGTGTTTTCAATAAAATTTATAAAGTCGGTGGTATCTTTAAGGTATGATTTCTGTATTTTTGATATCGGTTGTAGTAATGTATCAACAAAAGAGAAAATTCTTTCTGTTGGACCATCGCAGCCGGAGATAATTGGTCTCCCTGTAATGGTTGGCTTGTGAATTTTCGTTAGAGTGTAGAACTCTGGTATTCTGGGTGGATTAGGTGTTTGAGATAGCCATTTTCTTGTCATGTCATCAATATGATTCTCACGGTGAAGATCTGTAATTAGGCGCAAGACCTTGCTGTGCGTTTCTTTCACCATGGGTTGAGAGAGAGGTCTGTAGTTATGTTTGTCTTCGATTTATATTCGACCCTCTCTTATTTTGTCGGTTTTGTTCATGACTACTGTAGTGCTCCCCTTGTCCGCTTTTTTAAGGTTGATGTCTGTGTTTTGCTTTAATTCAGTTAAAGCTTCGTGTTCCTTGCGTGACAAGTTATTTTTTGGCTTTGTTATTTTTATCTCTGCGAGTTGTGATTTAACTTCTTCCAGATAACTCTCGAGGGCTACTGATGGTTGAACCGGTGGGTTCCAGTCAGATTTAACGTAGAAAGGGTGAACTTCCCTATTTTTTCCGTGGAACATATATTTAAGGCGCATTCGCCTTGCAAAATTTTCAAAATCTCGTAGCAACTGTCGTCGTATTTTGTTTCTGTTAATAGATTTGTTGACTGGTATAAATTTGAGACCTCGAGAGATTAAACTAATTTGGGCGTCAGTTAATTTTCTGTTTGAGAGGTTCTTAATATATTTGCCCCCTTTAGTAGTTTGATATGGTTATGTATGGGTGGTGTATGGTAATGTGTAGCGACTCGGTATGGTGATGTATAGGGGTGTATGGTTATGTATGGGGATGTATGGTGATGTATAGGGTGTATGGTGATGTATAGGAGTGTATGGTTATGTATGGGTGGTGTATGGTAATGTGTAGGGATGTATGGTGATGTATAGGGGTGTATGGTGATGTATAGGGGTGTATGGTTATGTATGAAGGTGTATGGAGATGTATAGGGGTCTATGGTGACGTATAGGGGTATATGGGGGTATATGGTGTTGTATAGGGGTATATAGGGGTATATGGTGTTGTATAGGGATATATAGGGGTATATGGTGTTGTATGGGGTATATAGGGGTATATGGTGATGTATAGGGGTATATGGGGGTATATGGTGTTTTATAAAATAACTGAGATAGTACGCGCGATCTGATTGGTCAAAAACCTATGGTTTATTATACCGGTAAACCCATAGAAAAAGGCACCTGGAACACGAGCCATAAACAAAACGGGCTACTGATATGCAAACAACGATTTTAATTTAGGAAGAATAAAAAACAGAACAAGTTACTTACCCAGCCCTTCTTAATATTAAAAAGTGTTGGTTTCCACATTTTATTATGGAGCATAACAATTCGCTACTGCCATAGCTTTAAAAGTTTTAAAGTACAAAGCTGGAAAGCAGTTCACATTTCACGACGATTCCAAATCGCAGAGAAAGACAACAACTGTGTGAATTTCTGGTGTAGAAAGTCTTTAGGAAAGCTTAACCATGTGCCAGCCAGCAACAAAACGGATAGTTTTAGCATTCTTGATTTGTTTTATGTCAAAATTAAATTCCTGAATGAAAGAAATTGTTCCGAAAAGAGATATCTGATCAAGTTATCGTACAAAATCGGCCGCTGCAGATTGTAAACAAGCTGTAAACGATGATGAAAGGTGTCAGAGTTTCGCGCTGGTTTTTTTCCAACACTTGCACAAATTATGCGGTAATATCGATGCCATAACCTACTTCAAACTACCTGACTTCACAAATCGACAAATATTAACGCTGTTATGTGGCTACGGCAAAGAAACCTTTCTCCAAATTTACAGCTACCACTGACATATTTCCATCGGTCGCTGTACATACATACGTTACATACGACAACTTCGCAAATGCAGCAACGTCGTTACCGCAACATTTCTTGATCATTATGAAGTCCAGAAAACAGATCTTAAACCACTGTAGCTTGTAAATAGTGAATGAAGTCCTCCATTACAACAGCTGCCAGTTTCGTCTGTAAGCACGAAATGTTTACGGATCGACTCAACAAAATACAGCTGCGTACAGTATGATGTTCAGTTTTCTACTTCTGTAGTAAACAAACTTCATTGTACCTTGGCATGAATATGTGTTGACTTTTCCTGATAAACAGCGTTCATAAGTTATCATGTAATGAGTGCAAAAACTCGTGTTTTGAAGTGCTCCTGTTTGTTGTTTGACTGAACAGAGTTTTGAGCAAGTTCGGCGCGTTTAAATCGTGAGTCATGATTGGCTTATGGTGACTTTAGAGAGAATACATGGCTTGATCACGGTACCAAAACCACATTTTTTACCTAAAAGGCTCCGTTCTACTCGAAAAGCTTGTAAATCACTCGCCTTCGGCTCGTGATTTACAAGCTTTTCTCGTGTTCTCCCAACATCCCGCGTGGGTTATCACGCCGGTAAACCCATAGAAAGTGTGGTCTATTGCTTAAGTATAGGGGTATATAGGGACATATAGTGTTGTATAGGGGTATATGGTGTGTAATAGGGGTATATAGGGGTATATGGTGTTGTATGGGGTATATAGGGGTATATGGTGTTGTATAGGGGTGTATAGGGGTATATGGTGTTGTATAGGGATATATAGGGGTATATGGTGTTGTATGGGGTATATAGGGGTATATGGTGATGTATAGAGGTATATGGGGGTATATGTTGTTGTATAGGGGTATATAGGGGCATATAGTGTTGTATAGGGGTATATGGTGTGTAATAGGGGTATATAGGGGTATATGGTGTTGTATGGGGTATATAGGGGTATATGGTGTTGTATAGGGGTGTATAGGGGTATATGGTGTTGTATAGAGGTATATAGGGATATATGGTATTGTATAGGGGTATATAGGGGCATATAGTGTTGTATAGGGGTATATGGTGTTGTATAGGGGTATATAGGGTTATATGGTGTTGTATAGGGGTATATAAGGGGTATATGGTGTTGTATAGGGGTATATAGGGGTATATGGTGTTGTATAGGGTATATGGTGTTGTATGTTGTATAGGGGTATATGGTGTTGTATGAGTGACTCAATAGTTAATAGGTATATCGGCATAATGAAAAATAAATACGTCTCTTACTGGAATCAGACACTTCAACAATCACAAAAACTCAGTTTTTATTGTACAATCAAAGACGACTATAGCCCCTCGCCGTACCTAGTTTTAACAAGAAAAAACCCTTCGAGAAAAACATTAGTTAGATTTAGAATAAGTAGTCATCAACTTAGAATTGAAACAGGTAGATACGAAAATATTCCTCGCAATGAAAGGATATGTCACTTTTGTACAAGTAAGAAAATCGAAGATGAAAATCATTTCTTACTAGATTGTAAGGCTTATTCTCAGATCAGAGACATATTTTTCTCGAAACTAGAAACTAAAATACCTGACTTCAAATCACTTTCACACGATACTTTAATATCTCTTCTTATGAATTCTTCTGATTATTTAATTAACTGTCAATTAGTTTCATTTATCTCGCAATGCTTTGAATTAAGGACCAAATTAATATCAATGAATGAATGAATGAGAACTGTCACGTTTTGTAATGTTTTGCACGTACTAATTAGTTGAATTAGTACTTAAATTTAGACTAATAGCTTTTGCAATACTGTAATTCCTTTATGGTCATGCAAATAAAGCTTTTGGTGTTGTTGTTGTTGTTGTATGGGGTATATAGGTGTATATGGTGTTGTATAGGGGTACATGGTGTGTAATAGGGGCATATGGTGTGTATAGGGGTGTATGTTGATGTATAGGAGTATATGGTGTTGATAAGGGGTATATATGGTGTTGTATATAGTACAATAATAATAGGTATGTTTAGGTACATAATAATAAACATATATGAAGTACCTACCCCTCCTTGAAGGCCACCCGCTGTCCAAGAAGCCCTCGACTCCGAAAATGAGTTTGGGTATCGCATATATGAAATATGTATCTGTTTTCGCGGTGTTTTGCGCGCACACAATCAGTAGTCATCAAGTCATGGTTTACTTCTCTCGAACTTTTACCTTTGTAGAAAACGATGAGCAAACCCATAAACTTGTTTTTTGTCACTCGAAGGAGGCGCGTTCTTTTACAACGCGCAACGCGCTAAGCGTCAACATGAAGAAAGAAGGAGTGTTTGACTGTGTTTTGCAGAGTGGCCGTGGAACAAACGAGAGGGGCTGTAATGGACTGTTGGAATATCTTTACACAGGAAATGTTGACATCAATGAACATTATGTCTTTGATTGGTTTCAACTGGAAGGTTTTCGTCTTGTTCCCAATTTGAAAGTGGCAGGCATCTGTAGACACTGTCTTCTCTTCCTCAAATTCCGCCATAAGATGCCACTGCCATGACTTGGAGAAACAAGCAAGTTACAATATGATTGCTACGGAATAAGACATTTTGCAGAAAATAGAGAGGCAACATGTTGAGGTTTGGATTCCAAGAAATAAAGTCCAAGTACACAGCGAAAAAGACGATTTTCAGGTGATCTTGAAGTGAATGGACGGTGAATCGTGGATGGATATATCCATAAAGAATATGAAGAATTTTTCGAATTTTTTCTTCACATAGGGTCGTTTCCATGTTGTTCAACTCTGTATTCAGTCATGATTTCACGTCATCCTGTGGTTAAAGACACTGTAATATTCACAGAATTTATGCATTTTATGCATTGGAGGAGGTGTTGTTGTTTTTGTTGCCAAGCTACCAAGGAACTACCCAAAGAGTAAAGGTTGTCAAGAAGGATGGGGGTTTACGGCCTGTGGTAATAACCCTTATTATTATATAAACACCAGTGAATACCAGGTGAGCTTTCGCATGAAAACTTGATATCTTCACATGTGAAAATATCACCGTTGCTATGGCTTCGTAATAAATTGTACCTTTCACACCAAAAATCTGTTAAAGTGAAATGGTTTTGTATTTCATAGGTGTTTTTATAATAAATAGAACATTACATGGCCGCTTGGAGATACGAAATTTCTCTTCTTGTGTTGAAAAAATATTTCACTTGTTCGCTGCACTCACTCGTGAAATTTTTTTCAACACTGGAAGAGAAATTTTGTATCTCCACCCGGCCGTGTAATATCCTCTATTTGTTACGTCCCTTAAGTTAACCCATGGTACAAGATAACAGATAGGTTGCTGGAAGGACACTTATTTGGAATCAGCATGCCTGGGTTCTTGTCATAACAACATTCACATACTCAGAATAAACTATATGATTGTTTTAACAACCCCACAAGCATTCTAGCTTTAACTTTTGTCATGTCAAAATAAAGGTTTTATGTTATGGTTTTTATGTTATTGTTCAACTCAACATAATGACCCATCAGTGAGCTCTTGCTGTAATTTTGATCCCTTAAGGGGGCAACACGTATATCAGAAGATGATTTTCATTTTGCTGTTAACTTTAAGGTTGTCTCTATTTTACAGGTGAAGCAACTATTGAGAGTGAAGAGGGTACCAGTAACTGTGGTCCAAACCTGTGGCAGGAGGTGGCAGCCATAAGACTTACATGGTGGGGTGTGTGTGCTGTTAAAGATGAAACATTTTTCACTGTGATAGGAGGTAAGTCTGATAAAGAATTGCGAGACTTAATGGGTTTAAAGTCTGTAGTTGTATTGAAATGTATGATCCAACTTTAACTGTGTAGTTCATTCTACAAAAACAAATACAAAAAAACCTGGACTAGGTAGTACGAGTGCATATTAAATTGTAGTTGGTCCATCTTGAATTAAAGAAAAGTAACAGTAGCAAGGGACTGATTGTGTGATATTTAGAGCAAGCATGTGAAAAAAAACTCCACCACTGCCTCTGCGGGATTTCTGTAACCTACACCCCCTCCCCAACCCTCATCCCCCATCGTTGTAATTTCCAGTTATCTTGTGTACCTCTGTAATATTTGATTGGCCTTACCCTCACAGAGTTTACCATGATCTGTCATTGATGAGGGGGTAAGGAATGGGTGTACATAGAATTTTTCAGGAAACATAGCCAAGTGAGGGCTACATGTATGTGTTATGTGGTTTTGTCACCATCCTTAATTTTGCATGTACAGGTAGAGTAGGATGAGCAGAAAGTACTCCCTTACCAAAATTAGAGCACTGATAGTATACTTTTTGTAGACAAATAGTATACACCGTATGTATTACATTGCCATGGTGTACATTTTTAGTATACATCAAATATACATCAAGCAAGATTTGGCTTAGCAAAAAAAAATGATGTATACTCTTTGTATACATCACTTGCATTTAAGTAGCAATGATGTATACAACAAGTATACCTCAGGACTTTAAAGCAGCAATGACGTATACAACAAGTATACCTCAAGGCCTTCAAACAGCACTGATGTGTACAATAAGTATACATCAGTGCTGCATTGATGCCAAGTTGTATAAAAAACATCTTCATTGATTAGGAAGTAAAGCTTTGATGTATACTTTTTGTATACTTTGTATAGCATAAACAGTTTATATATAACAACATATAAATATATAGTATATGTTGTAGTTCAACTTTTCCCTGGTTTAAATTTCACATACATTACCATGCCCAAACAAAAGAAAAATTAAATTAAAGCAGGAACAAAAGTAGAAAAACAACACATATGTTGATTGAATTGAAGGGTTACCAAAAATAATTTCAGTGAAACAAACTCTAGAATACTGTTTTACATGTACCTGATTAGAGAATCTCTGAGAAATTCCAAATGCTGATGAAAGGAATACGTTTGAACAACAAGAACTGGACAAACAAGACATATCTCTAATAGATCTGTAAAACTGCAGTAATTTAAAAATTATATATTTCGCTCTTTGCAACTCATCACTCACTGGCCAATGCTTATAAAATAATATTGTCCATTGTTCATGTAAGAATTAGCATTGTGAGAAATTCAGCAACAACATCAACATTTTTGGGACTGATATGTCATACACAATCTTCGTTAAGGGGTCAATGTCATGCAATTTCGAAAGATACACAACATTATTTTGCTATAATAAAAACATTAAAAGAAGCTAGTTTTAATAAAAAAAATTATGTTTACGTGCCCTGACAGGAAAAGATGGCAGCTTTTAATAAATGGCACACATTTTCTTTTCTCTCTCAAAAATTCACTTGAAACCTACCCATTCGTGTTGCAGGATCATAATTTTGCATGTTACATGTATCTGTGACGGTGCTCTGATGGTGCTACCATGCACTTACAGTTGCAAAAAAACCACTCAAACGCTTTAGTCTTTTTCGTACTGATTAGGAAACATTCCCACAAAGGGAGTATTGTCATTACCACAGTCAACAAAAAAGCATAATCGAATAATGTTGTCCACTGGAATTGCAGTGATACAATTATTGTCACTCCTGATGACTGGAACCAGGTGAGAAACAGCAGTACCAGTGTAGGGATCATTAGCAATTGCTAAAGTCTTGTTAGGTTTCAGAACTTTGACCAATGCATAAAACAGTGGCTTCCTACATTTACATGAGTTAGCACAAAATGAAGGGTTGGGGCAATGTAAATATATTTTGGAATAGAACAAAATCTGTCCAAATGAAGGTGGTGAATCCCCACTGTTGCCTTTAAATTCTATTGTAAAGTTGTTTCTCCTTGTCATGCTTTTGTATAACTTGGAGTGAATCAGTTGCTCTCCAATGAGTAATCTGAAAAACTGATACACTTCTTGAACTGGCCCAATTAGGGATTCGACTACAGCTCGCTCAACAGCAGTAAAGACATAATTTTGTAAGTTGCCCACGATGCTGCAGTTGCTGTTGCCTGGAAGTTTTTCCTT
The DNA here is from genome assembly GCA_964035525.1 of Porites cylindrica. Taxonomy (NCBI): domain Eukaryota; kingdom Metazoa; phylum Cnidaria; class Anthozoa; order Scleractinia; family Poritidae; genus Porites; species Porites cylindrica. The sequence goes on from OZ037784.1 coordinate 19,306,079, forward strand.
TTTGGAAGCAAGGGGACGCTTTCTTGAAAGGTGTTCATAAAGTTCTTGAGCCATAGATCCACTTTCGAGGAGAGGAACCAACTCAGGTATTCTCTGTTGCACACTGACAGCTGTCACAATCTGTTCTTCCACACTTTGTGTACCATGAAATAAGCTTCTTAATTCCCCATTGAAGTCTTCAAAGCAAAAACAAGAGTGAGTCCACAGTGGACCAAGATCTCTCACTCTTTCTGTCATGTGAAGTAAACAGTGCACATTAAAAGTTTCATAGCGGGCTGCATAAAGTTCCTTTATCCTGATACAGAAATGCTTTATTAAAGCAGAGGCCTTTACAATGTCATTCGGAGAGATAGAATCCTGGAGAAGAAGGTAAATGGCTTCCACAAGGTGAAGGTAGTGCTGAAAGTACTCTTCTGGAAGAATACCATACAGACATGGAACAGAGTAGAACAACAGGAAAGTCCTTAACTCAGATGCTTTGAGATGCCCAAAGTTTGCTATCAGGCTTCTGGGAAGGCGCGTGATGCAAGAAGGAGGACTAATCTTTAGGTACCTCTCTTCAATTTCTTTCATTCTTTTACAGACAGACCATGGCTCTGCTTTATATGTCTTGTCACTCCAAAGGGTAAGCAACATCTTAACCACGCCAAGTAATGTACTGTGCATATAGTCAATGGCTATTCCTCTAATGATGTCAAACTTTGGAATAAACATAAACCATGAATAGCCTTTAACCCCTTTAACACTACTTGGGATGCCCTTTTGAGCACTTTCCTTGGTAGCTTCAGCTGCAAACTTTAATGTCTGTTCATGTGTTCTTGGTTCCCCATGACCAGTTCTGAGATTTGCTTCATCAAATGGGTAAGCATGAGTGTGCCCTTTGCTACTTGTCTGCACAGTTTTGCCAGGGCTCAGGCAGTATGGGCAACCATAAAAGGCATTGAATTGACAAAACTCTTGGAAAAGGCACTTTGCTGGGGCATCAAATGTCCCTAAGAGTAAAATACAGCGAAGCAACATGTTCTTGCCATTCAGCTTTACATCAATCCCTATAAAAAAGGAGCAAAAAAATCCTGACTATTCAGATGTTGACCCATAGGGTAGAAATGAGGGCAGCAGAATTTCTATAGACTTCAAAGTTAATTGATAACAGATAACACATCAAAGCATTTTGAAATTCATACATACATGTAGCTGCTAAATAATGATTGAAAATAATTTTCAATAATTTAAAGCACACATTTGTATCTACATGTATTATGCCAAATCTCCTTTAGTCAGAGTTGTAAGTTAAACCTGTGTATAACGGTCACCCTTGGGAAATGGCCAAGTGGCCGTTATATACAGGTTCTCTTTAAACTCTACTGGAAGTTAATGAATAGCATCTAAGTCTAAAGGGTGACTGCATCCGTTACGCACACTAACAGGTGACCACTATATACAGGTCACCTTTACAGAAAATATAAAGCAAAGTTTTAGGGAAGTTGTCCGGTGAGTCACTCTATAGTGACTCAATTTCCTTTGTCCCCCTTTGTAAATTATATATAGTTCGGGGAGTAATAATTATGTCAAACAGCAACAGTTGTACAATGTATTTATTATGAACATTCTGAACTAATAGTATACTAGAGAGTAGCTGTGACTACAGTGTGCATATATGTACATTAGAATGTAGCAGATAAATGCATGCTTTAAGGTAATACAAAAAATGGGGACTGATTTTAAAAACATAAACCTTACCTTTGAAGAATAAATCATTTAGTGAGTTTGCGAATGGCTGCATAAATGTTTGGAAATGTGGCTTGGAGACACCGAACCAAAGCCCAGCAAACATGCGGTACTTTCTCTGCTGCCTGTAGGGACAGAAAATAAAGGGAAAGAATGAAGTTTTTTAACAAAAAAAAAATGTGAATATGTTTTTTTAATGAGAAAAAAAGCAAAAGCGGTCCATTTCAAGATAGGTCAGTTACCAAGCAAAGAATGAGTTACAAACAATTCTTACTAGTTAGCAATTCTGCAAATTATCAGTGCTCATTATGATGTACGTGTTGCAGTTAGATTAAGTGATACTCTTCTCTCACAATTTCTTTTCTCTTATTGGTTATTAACTGTGGAATTTTCTCTTTGGTAGTGGCATCATGAAGGCAAGTAGATGCTTAAACTGTGTACTTCAGTTCCACAATTAATTTATTTACATGACTATACTTTACAACCATTGTTATTTTGGTTACTTTGGTTTGACATTCTTTAATCAATACTTCAAAAAAAAAAAGAGAAATTATATATTATTTAGCAATACTATAGAAATGAAATACTCGGCTGGGGGGGGGGGGGGGGGGAGGAGGTTTGAAGCTGTTTAAAACGCTTACAGCACATGTTTAATCAAGGGTAAAAATTCAAGCTTTTATTACATACCTGCAATTTGGAGGCAATTCGTTGACAATAAAATAAACCGGCCATATGGAAAATTTTGAAGACCTAAAAATTGCAACTCCATCCGTGTTTATTTGCAGGGACAAATGGATCTGTGTCTTTTTGTCCTGTGTGGATGAACCCCTAAAAAATCCGTCCTCCCCAAAGTGCTTCTTATACAGTTGTCCATCAAAGATATCTTCAATGGCATCTGAGTTTTGTTTTTGTCTTGTGACACGATACTGCAGAAAATCAGGTACTTCTGGCCCTAAGAAACAAAACAAATATTTGAAAACAATACATAAGAGTGAGAAAATAAATTTCACACAGAGGTTCTGTTTGACTGAGGCAAATGATAATATTTCCTGAATACATGTACATGTAACAAGACTGCAAAAAATCTTTTTCATTTAAATCTTGGAATTTTTCCTATTATTGATCACGAACTGCTAATGTTAACTGTCAATGCATTAACAAGTGATAACAACCAGTTACATAATTATGTAACATTGTTTCAGTTTGATGAATGGTTAAAATACATGTATTGAGTGAATGCTTTAAGGCCTCTACAGACTAGATATTTAGTTGTCAAAAACGTTTTTTTTTTTTTTGCGACAATGACAATGTTTAAGTTGTCAACAACAGCAAAATTTAGCATTTAGTTGTCAACAACCCGTCTTACACACTGCGTTTTTTTGTTGTTGATAACATTTAGTTGTCGAAAACAAAACGTTGTCGACAACTAAATTTCTAGTCAGTGGAGGCCCTTACAGTCACTTCATTCCATCAAAAGAGCCTGGGAAAACATGAAGTACAAAGAAAAGAAAAAGTGCACGATTCTTACACCGAGGTAAACCCAAAAGAACGAGAAATCCTTTGATGTGGGGCATTATTTAGTGACAGGGGATACTTAACATGGTAGTGGATAAAGATAATGAGAAATTCTTTGTTATTTAGTATCATTTAGTAACAGGTGGGACATCTACTTAGAACGAACTGACTTGGAAGGAAGTGACCTGATACCAAAGGAATGATCTATACCTTAGCAGATAATCTACTTACTTGACAGCAATGACTGAAGCTGTGTGACTAAGGGTAGGACAATGAAGTAGGCCAGTGCACCTTTTTTGGAAAAATCTACCAGACAATACTTGTTAGAACAGCAGGAGGTCTTTGTAAGCCCAATGTACTCAAAACAGCAACAACAATAATAGTGGTACTCGATAGGCTTCTTAAGCTTTCGAAAGAATCGGTTGAGAACAGCTGTCGATTTAGCAAAGCAGTTGGGTACAACAAGATGAATGTTAATTAACGTCAAAAGGTCAGCCAAAGCCAGTCCGCTCAAATTATGCCTTATGGCGAAGCTAATAATCAGCAGCAAGCTAACTGAAAAAGTAACGGGGGACCCCTCGTATAAAGGGGTGTCTTGTGATAAGGATAGCTCAGTAATTTTCACGTAGTCATCTTGAGTGCTGCTTTCATTCCTATCTTCCGCTTCCGAAAGTTCATCCACGTCATTATCTTGCTCGTTCAAATCCTCATGAAACTCGCTAGATCCGTACGTTGTATCAAGCGCTGGATCTTCAGGAAAAACTTGCGAAATTTCATCACAGCTGTCTTGCTCAACTGCCGTGTTGTTCAGGAGCCCCTTTAACATTTCATCAGCGATGGAGTCTCTAGTTGGGCGGCCTTCTCTGTCATTTTCTACCTCAGCTGGCCGACCATCTTCTTTCAACAAATCAACATTATTACGGTCTTCCAGAGAGTATTCTTCGATCCCCTGAGATGCATATGAGTAGTCCAGGAACTCTGACTCAAAATGTTCAACAGTGTCGCTACAAGATACCGCATTCGTTTCTCTATCATAAGTTTTAGCTAGTTTCTGGCGATACTCTGACGTTCTGGGAACTTTCAACGACGGATGTGACAGATAAGACAGGTAAGTACCTCTTCTTTTTTCACAACTTCTAGAGTTACGTGTTTCTTTTGCATTTCCAGTCGCCATGTTGTGTTCGTATAAAAGCCGATCGACCCAGGCAGATATTACGCATGCTCAATACGTCGGCGTCTGTTTGTTTTCCTTTTGGCGGGATTTTTTGCGGCACGTTTGTCGGTGTATGTGTTAGATCTTGGCGCGAAACTTCAGTAGCTGTGAAACGTGAATTGCTTGGTTCATCAGACTCTTTTTCGACTGAACGTTTATTGTCGCTTCCCCTTTTTCGGGCAATCCAGTATCCAGGAAAATGGTGAGTACATTAAACTGTATAAAAAAACCTGAAAAACCCTAATCAGGTCACGTTTTAGTTCGTTTTTTAATAGCAATTATGGTGATAGGTAAGCTCAACGGTTCTACTTAAATCGGTGAGAAAAAATGGTAAAAGTTTACCTTCTTCATTCAGGTCGAATGCAGCGTTCAAGCCAGGGAATTGTTCTCTTAGAACTTCTTTGATACATTCGCAGCGTAAAATTCATTTTATCTTTGTGTCTGCGAAGTGGAACTGATACAACTCGATCGGGCTCAGCTAGTGCATTTCAAATAAGAACGCGACAATAAATGCTCATCCTCGGTGTAAAAACCTGTAAAGTTTTTCTTTGTTTTCTAGCTATTGTTTTCCTTGGCTCTATTGTGTTGACTTCTCAGTGGCTCCTTTGTATTCATTGTTTTACGTCACTCGTGAGTTTCACAGGTTTTTACACCGAGGTAAAAACCCCAATAAATACTTAAGCTTATAAGCTTCCAGTGTAAAAGACTTGAGAAATTATTAATTTTCAGTAGTCATTTTTAATTCTAAAAGAGCGTCCTGTAGTTAAGGATATTTAAAGGGAAAAATACTAACAGAGGACGAACTGAAACGTTTTAGACTTTTTACTGGCTTTCTCGCAGTCGACCGGCTTGTCACAAGTCGATCACGACCCGATATGACTTTCACAGCATCGGGAGTAGAAGCGTGATCATTTGAATCTTGACATCCATGGTTCCTGTCGTTTTCTTTTAACCTCAGTGATTTATAATTTCTGCAAATATGTTCTTCCACGTTCATGACTCGCATTTCAATTTTGTCATTGATTTCAGTCTTTTTATGAAAAGGCTTTGATATATTCACCACTGGTCACCAACAGAAACTATAAGTAACGCCTGATTGAACAACCGCTCATGTGTTTCTGTCACCGATTAATAACTAACTTTCTTTAGTATAACTAACTCACAACTTTTTTACTACTTGTTAATCGTTCTCGGCGAGGGCAAAATTGATATTGCGAACGTTAACCAAAATATATACCCTTATATATCCCTGACGATTGCGTCGAAGTAGTACAGTTCCTTGAAATAATGACTTTGGTGAGTGTTCTAAAATTTTTGTGCCCCCTTTAAAACATGTTTGAAATTAACAAGCATCAACGCTGTATTACCTTGACTGCCGGCATGGGTAACAGGGACTGTGAACGGAGACCGGGCCGCCATTTCTTGTATTTCTTGGATCAAAAGTAACTAACCGGGAAGGTATAGTTTCCCATACATGTGCACATATTCCTGTGAGCTTCAGGCTCAGGTTTTTGTTATTCATGATTCCAAACAAAAAAATGGGACCCACGACTGGTGTCTCAGATTACCAAAACTATTAAATGTGTGTGCTTTTCTCTGACATCGAAAGAGCAAATTTGTTTACATTGTGCTAGAATACTTTCATAACTTTTTTTAACTACCCCTTGTAGGTGAAACCAAATGGCTTTGCAGTAGTTGAATGGAATCGACCAAATGGAAGAAGTGAATTGGAAGCGATTATTGTGAAGAAGTTAGCTGTCAAGGAAAGTGTAAGAGCTGGGGCCATTGCTGAAATGCAATATGATGGAGAAATTTGGAGGGGAAAAATTCTCTCTCTCCATGGTAAGACTAATAGTTCAAGTGATTTAAGCTGTCATGAGCATGTACTTGTGCATCTGTCAGAACTCTGGACCACATAAGAAAAAAAACTTACTGATAATGATAATAAATATACATTTACAGTTGTAAAGTGATGACTGTTATTTTGCCTCTGCATGAATGACTGCTAAGAGGGGTAAAGATATCGTTCTTTCTCACACAAAAAAGAGTCCTAACCCTTTTTTTATTAACTGGCCTTTTTCAGACAGTATGAGTGATGCTAGAAGTGTTTTAGACAAGGAGCTTGGAAATTCTGGAACAGAAGAAAACAGTTCAAACTGTGAACAGAATTCATCCCCCAGTAAGAAGCAGAGAAAGAGAACAAAGAATAAACGACTTGATGGATATGAAACCAGTCAAGGTACAGTAAGCTGTTATTTGACACTAACAGCATATAATGTTTAAAGTCACCGCGAAAAGGGAACTACATGTAAGTGTTATAAAAAACTAGTCACTGAGGACATTATTGAAGGTGGTTGCTCCTTGTTCCCTTAAATTTCAATTTACAGAGGTAGATAATAAAATAATAATTATCAAAGTTCTAAAAACATTTAACCTGTATAACCGCCCTGTATATAGCGGTCACCCTGTGTATTACGGTCACCGGACAGGTTCCCAAATATTAATTTAGCCGTATATTGTCTGTGTAGTGGACCTGTATAATGGTTACCTGGCCATTTCCCAAGGGTGACTGTCATAAACAGGCTTGGCTGTATTTTGTTACAGCTACTACAAATTCATTGTTTTTGGGAGACTCAATTATTCAGACCTTTTTCTTATACATTATTATTTTATCCTGTTATTTCTTAAAGATGATGAACCTTCCAAAAAAAAACCCAAGACCTCTGAGGGCAGAAAGAAAGCTGGAGGAAGCAAAGAAAATGACAGTGAAAGTCAAAATAGGAAGAAAAATGCCCGAAAAGATCATGATGATGCAGCAGAAAAGGAGCGAAAGCGAATTGAAAAGGAGCAGGCAAATAAGCAAAGAGAAAAGGAACGGCAGGCCCTTACTGAGCGAAATAACATGTTGCTAGAAAGGATGACTGCTTTGGTGAGTAATCAAAGTGCAGAAGATCCCTTTGATTCCGATGTTGTCTCAGAGTGTGTGGATCTCACAACTTCATCAACACCACCATCAAATCCTGTTCATCGTCTTCAGAACACAGTAAATGAGTTACGGAGTGCCACACCAGAAAGAGTGTTGTCAATCTCACAGCTTCAAAAGACACTGGACATGCTGCAGGGCAATTCAGAGGACCCACCAACCACACCATCTATTTGTCAGACAGCAATTCCATCACTGCAGAGAACCTCTCTGACCACACTGCAGGATGTGTGGGAAGAACCAGTATCCACAACACCAGTTCAGCAGATGCCAAATTCCACCACACCAGTGTCAAGATCTCCTCTGACAACTCTGCGTGGCAGATTAACAGAAGTGCCACTGTCAATACCAAATCAACAGAAAGAAGCCACCATTTCAGGAGCACAAAGAACCCCACTGACAAACACACCCAGAAATTTTCCAAACAGAAGACAAGACTTAGTAGCCAGACCAACTGTGGGTGGTAAATGCCCCAGACGAGTTCTACCACAGCCGCTCTCAAGTTCAGATGAAGAAGAGTATTGTCCATCATGCGTAACACGCAAAAAGAGAGTGAGGGAACTTGAAGATCAATTAAAGAGCTTGCAAGGTCAAGGTATGTATGAGGAAGTTTATGTGATAATCCCTGAAAATTAAAGAATGAGAGTTAAAAGAAAACAAGCAGTCTTGTTGTGAATAAAAGAAATAAGGGGTATTAGAAAAAGGGATGCACATAATCCAGTTAGTCTGCTTGGGGGCACCCTGTTTTGGTGGTGGATCGATCGATCCACTGTCTGGTCTTTGTCCACTAATTACAGTAAACACCTGCATATAAGAACCTACTTTTTTGAAGTCTGGCAAAATAGGTTCATGTATTTTGGGGTACGTATTGCCAATTTAGGCTAAGTAGGTTCTTAATTTTTATGAAGGAGATAATTGATCATTGAGTACCAGAAAAATAAATGAACTCGGTTAAATATGCAGTATTTATTCGTAACTATTATAACCTAACAAAACTATATAATTACATGCAAGGTGAACTTTCGATCTTGTTAATAACTATAGTCATTCCTATCATTATTTTTAAGTTTCTGATCCTCCAAGACCTGGAAAGATCAGTCCCATTCTAGCAGAACGCTTTAAGGTAAGCACTTCATTCACCATTTTAATCACAGAATGTGCATGCTATTGTAGACAAATCAGTGTAAAGTTTTTGTGCAAATCATGTAGTCGTCAATGGCTAATTTGATGTTTGCAAGAGGTTCGACCCTACTAGACCTAGTCAGGCTTACAGTTTAACCCATTTGCTCCCAGATAATATGCAGCAGAAAACCACTCTTTCGAGCCATTTAAGACCTTTTCTGGTTCTTACCAGGCTGAAAAGGATCTACAATGTAGATGTGAACTACCCGAAAGACATACTAACAATTCAAGTACAATGCTGATAGTTTCTGATGCTAAATTTTAGCATTGAAGTTCAGGCATCAGGTAAAAAAGTTCACTGCCTCCACGACTGTTTTTTTCACTTTCCCTCGTCCTCACCTCTTGCTTTCCTTGCCCTTTTTTTCTTTTACTTTTGTGGGGCATTTCCTTGGGCTAGTCCCTGCAAGCCACAACTTGCCCAAAGGGTAAACTGTAAGCTGACTTTCTTTACACGCCCTTGTTATGTGTCAAAGTTGTCAATGTCTTTTGAGCATTTGAAATGTGACATGCGGCAGAACATGTGGAATTATTATACAGGCTGTTCAGGTGTGTATGTCTATATAAAATTGCTATCATAAAAATAACATGGCTGTTTTTTCTTCTTAATTCCAACAGATGGTAGAGTTGACTCCTGGTTCTCAAGTTTTTGTGTACCAGAACCATATTCACCAAGCAATGGCCAGAGCGTCGTATAAGTCAGCGGCATCGTTTTTGTTAAACTGTTTTTACACAAACGACGAGCTGGTGGGGATGAACCTGACTGGAGCAAATGGAAAGAAATGCCCAGACAAGGAGATACTTCAAAGCATTATAGGTATGTGTGCAATAACATGATGACTATGTAAATTAATAGTCTCTCAGAAACTGCTTTTTTTTAATTTTCCCATCCATAAATTCACTACTCATGTTGTAATGATTTTTGACCCTCTTTACAGGATTTGTCATGAGAGAATACCAAAAGCATTCGCCAACTGAGTCCTCTCTGAAGCTGGCTTTAAGAAACAAGCTGAGTGCTTTGGAATCAAGAAAGTTAAAGAAGGATGAGTGAAAAGCTTAATTTTTTTTCTTCTGTAATATAATTATGTACGCAGAAAAAGTTAATGTTGTGACAGATAAGTAGTTGGCCTGATTCAGATTACTAATTTCATTGCAAGTTTGTTAGGGCATTCGGTTATTGTCCTTTTTCAGCAAGCAGTCTTTGGGTTTGAAATAATTATGAAAAAATATTTATTAAATGTTAAGTACAATATATAAGCTATTTCTACAGTGAAAATAATATTGTGTTTTAAAAATTATTGACATACTGTACGTCTGTTACTGTTAAAAAAGCTCCAAATAAAATTTATTGTTACAAGCAAATATTGAACATTTTTTAGTGAATTTATGTAGAGCCAGGGTGGTCATGCATGCCTTTGTCCTTACTGAAATTTATGGGTTTCAGCAACTTAATTTAGAAGTGTACAAATTGTATACTTTTTGCAAGTGTTATACAAAAAGTATACTTTTTGTGGTCTTTTCTGTGTATGAAGCATGTATACCATTAGTATACATCCTCTTGGAGAGGTATACTTTTTGTATACATCGGGGTGTTCCAAATTACTAGTACAAAAAGTATACATCAAGTGTATACAAAATGTATACATCAAGTATACCTAAAGTATACCCAGTGCAGTATACTTCATGTATGTTCGGAGTATATTATAAGTATATTTCATTTTGTTAAGGGCTATCAATGACAACAACAACAACAACGACTTTAGTAATTTCAAATTCTTTCTTACAAAATAAGTATGTATACAACCCATAAGAAGCAAAGGCTATTCTAGGCATGGTGTTTAAATATAATTAACTAGGTTATTTAATTTGAAAAAAGTTTATATAGGAAAGCTAGAAAAACGACAGTTGTAAGGGCACAATCAATAACACAAAAGGAGAATTTTTCAATAGTAAATGTAAAGTTGTTACAGTGGATGCCTCCAAAAAATGTAGTATACATGAATATAAATCTGACTGGATTCATGAAAACATGGCTTCAGTGAGTGTCTAAAGGTCCTATGTTAAGTGTGTCCTTGGTATCAGGGCAATGGGTGACTGTCTGTGCCTCCCACTGAGCTCTGCAATTATCATGATAATCATTCTCAGCAGAGGCCTGATTCAGCTGGCTAGGGCAAATTAAGACCAAGGTACTCGCCAGTCAAAGTCTCCACTGAACACTGCTGCTTACTGAAAGGGTTGTGTCAAAACAGCCCCCTCCCTACCCCACTATGTTTGACCCCAAGGCCTGATCCACCCACCAACTGTTAGGGCAGTCCCTGGGCTATCCAGCTGTACCAACGAAGAGGTCAAACCCCCTACTTTTTTGGACACCTGGGTGGCCTGGATCCAGGCTGCGACCGGCATCAGGCAAAAACCTAGTGCCCACGTTTTAATAAAATCAGACAGAAATAAATGGTTAATAACATTTACATTGTTGAAAAATGCTATTTGAGACCTTGCATTTGCATATAATATTCAGCATAATGTTGATAATAATAAAAAAATTAATGATGATGGTGATGGTGATGGTGATGATGATAATGATGATGATAAAGTTCAGCTGTTGTAAAAGTAATAGTGTATGGTTCTAAGTGGGCAAATTGCTAAAAGAACAAGGGAAGGGGAGAGGAGGGTGGGAAAGAGCATTTCATCTGTTTCAAAGCTTTATTTTTATTTATTTATTCAGTTATTTATTTATTTATTCCATTTTATTTCATTTAAGTTTGTTAAAGTTCTTCATGTTGTTAACACTTGTCGGTTACTTGATAGTAACTATTAATATACTTAAGCAGTTTTCTTTTTTCTTTTTTTTTTTCTTTACCTCAATATTTACAGTGTATAATTCATTTTCATTTATTTTCTAGACCAAATGGTGGTTTTCACTGTCATCGCTATCAGAAATAAAACTGGCTCAAAACCACTCGATAGGAAATAAAAGATAATAGAGAGCTTTAGATTGCAAGACGGGGACAACGACAATACTAGTACGAGATTTCCCCAATACTAAGTCCTGCGCGCGCGCGAACCAACGTCATTTTGGCGGGAAAATGTGATAGTGAGTTTTAGCGAGTTTTAGCGAATTTTATCACTTAGCGATTGGTAGAGGGCTTGAACTCCTTCAACGGAAATAAGCGTACAAGGAAACTTACAAGGAAGCTTTCCGGGTTGTTTGTTTTTAGAGAATAGCAGGCGAGAAAACTTAAAGTAAATGTTGTCCTCGTAGTAGTCTTCGTCCTCGATTCTAAAGATCTCATTATGCAAAACGCTTCGCCACCAGGAAGAAGTTGTGAGAGATGAGTCAGAGTCTGTGCGATTTTTCATATACGTTTAAAGTAATACATGCATTCTAAGACAAGGACTGTTCAGACAGCAAATTCTCAAAACATTGGTAACTTCTTAAACATACATAAGAGGCGTTGCCTGGGGAGTGTCGGCCGCCGTCTACTGAATGCTGCGTCGAGCAAAAGCTTGGAGATTCAAGCGTACTCTATCGTAAAACCGAAAATTTTATATTTAAAAAACTGTTTAACTGCTTTAATACCTCATGAAAGTAAAGACTTAATTGATAAAGGGCTAAATAATTGATATATTTTTTGTTATAAATTTGTTGACGTCATGTGAAAACCTGGAATACTAAAAGTTGTCAAAAGTGAAATAAAGAAAACCACGGTCAAATAGGGACACTTAAGAATTATGATGACTTCTTGCTTAAGGTGATTCCTTAGTAAAAGAACCTAACATAGATTGAAGATGAAACTGGGCACACAGATGTAACAAGTCAAGGACAAACAAGTAATAAAAAGTGGGGGTCAATGCGCTCGTTTTAACATCACAATGCTGACAAATACAGCTATTTAGGACACTTTGACAAAAACCGCGCAAAACCCAAAACTAATAAAAAAGGAGAGATTTTTTCGATGATGCAATTGGTATCGCACAGAATTTGATTTAAATGTATTGTTTATCCACTTACGTACCAGAAAAATGCCTTTTTATGCCCTTGAGAGGACTGGGGCAAATTTCAAAATGGAATGTATGTGGAAGGGGAAAGAAGGCATTAAATAATCAGTTTTTCAGAAAATACATCGAGATATCACTGTTAGGACGCAATGTACTAAAGATGGCTCTTAATTAATGACAATCAAAGTCAGGTAGCACACGTTTAACGTCCACTATCGAGGCTCTCCGTAAGAAAGTCGAACTCAGTAACTCGCGTAATGCTTACGTTATGCACATTCTCAACACATTGAGTCTCATCTCGGCAATAATCAACCGCAACCGAAAATTCTAATAGCGTTTCTCTTCAGTCAACTTCATTTTAATACTGTTAGTTCGGATTTTTTTTTCACGGCGGCCATCTTGTTATGCGCAGTAAGAGATGCGCAGTGCAAAACCAGCGAATCACCTTAGCAGCCACTCGGGATCACAGTTACAGGACCACTATCACAACATATGGACAAACTGAAAGATTAGATGTACTTGTTTAACGAAAGCGCTACTAAAATGTTCCCGTTACAGTCAAAACAGGTCAAGCGTACCCCCAAAGAATCCACTAATGAATTTATTATTCGAAAGTCGAATCCGTTCCCAGTTGTAGATTTCAGATTGATCTCTGCATTCTTGCCTGCGTAATGAGCCGTGAATTCACACGCGAGGCAGTTATGAAATTTCTACCAGCTCAGTTTTCCTGAATTTGATGTAAATGTCTTCTGAGAAACTTAATCCATTCAAAGATTTTCAATCTGACCAAATACAGAGAAGTTCTCGTACAATAGCAGCTCATTACGCATGCAGAAATTTGACACCAGTTACGGGAACGACTAACGGATTCATTTTTCAAATAATCAATTCATTAATAGAATCTTGGGGGGTACGCTTGTCCTGCCTTGACTGTAAAAAGTACTCAATAAAAGTCCAATAAAACTATTCATGGTTGTCATTTGCTCTAACAACGGCAAGCAAGGGATTGCAACTTGAAATATCTAGGCTAAATGTTTCAATTTGTGCCATCGATTCTCGGAAAAACTGATAAAGCGAATACTATTTTACTATTTGGAAAATTCTAAGGTCACTGAAGTCTAACAGCAGGCACTACGAAAGGATAACGTAGGTGGTCTTGTGTGGTGACATGACGTGGCAGATCCGTGGTGACATCACCAAGGAGTCAGTTAATCATTTTTTTTTTTTTTTTTTTGCTGTTGTCTTTGTATTCATCAGAAAAGCTATTTAATCCTGACGCACGTACAACAAAACAAGATGATGCCGATGTACATGAAATTGCTTGACTCAATGCGGTGTGTTAAAATTTCCCCCTTGTTCATCAAAAGCCATTTCAGTCGTAACCGGAACTACGCGGAGCACTTGAAATGAAGGAGAACTTGAAGGTCTTGGAGAAGTTCGAGGCCTCTCTTTATCATCCTCTGCTATATATGCAGTATTTTCCCTGCTGTTAACGTGACCATTGGTTTTCTCCCAGGCGTGGTGGACGTGATTGCTGGTTTGTTCAATTCCGTGCTCAACTTTGTCCGCGCCGATCAGTTCATCCTGTGGTTTCATGCGGATTCCAACTAGCTTATCGATCAAAAGTAGCTGGAGAAAAGTAGTAATCGCTGCCCAAGCCGAAACTGTTACAACAGTTAATGCCTGTACTCCTAAAAACTTCCAAGGACCGCCTTTTAAAATTCCAAACTCGTCAGAAAATGTGTATTCGACAGTGTCTTTCTCAGCAAAGAGGGCAACAGCCAGGAGCCCCCAAATCCCCGCTAAAAAGTGGGTGGGGACGCAACCAACTGGGTCATCGATTTTGAGTCGTTCAAGAAGAGCACACCCAGGACATGCGACAATAGCGCCAACAGCACCAATAAGGAGTCCTTCCCATGGACGTGCGACTGTGCAGATTGCTGCCAAAAGGAGACAGGTTTAAGTAAAAGACTGGTCGTTAGAGTTATTTGCGGCATACAGACTTTTTTGTGAATGGCATTTTATACAGCACATTTGCATTAGTTATACTTTTGAAAATGACACTAGCCACTGTCGATGACAGATCTACCTTTAGGGACTGTCTAAAAAAGCTTCAATGGTGTATAGTTCTTGGTGGTACAGTCGAGAAAAAGGAGCTAGTAAGACCATCTTTAACCACTGTGATTTAGGGGTTGGGTGATGGGCTGTTTATTTCCCCGTGTGGTTTTAATCAGAAGAAGAAATCAAACATGAGATGTAGGCGACCTAAAAATGTATTATTGTCCATTAAGTTCGTATCAACCTTTATAGTCCACTGGCACTTAATTGTTTAATTGTGATCTCTTTAAGGTGAATGAACTCAATTTTGCGGGCGGTCAGCGGTAACTCGACAAACAAACATGGCGGCGAAAAAAGCAATGGTACACAGAAGACAATTTCTCAAAATCTACTCTCTAAAGTTTTGTGATATTTGGCAGAATTTTTTCTTTTATCGTACTTTCAATAACAAGAACTTTAAAGTGGAAGTTGAACGGACGAATTTTGAGATACATTTAATAATTACAGTACAATCATATTATTGTGAAAGGTTTGAACCCAGGAGTCATTTCAAAAGTAGATTGAGTTTGATCGTCCGGGTGAACGTAGTCCCGAAGAGGACTGTTGTTGTTGACAGTGACTGACGTTTCGACAACCTGTGTTGAATCGTAGCCAACAGCTACCAGCGCCGTACAAACGATTTATTGACGAGATCAAGCAAAACTAACTACGAGAGAACGACTGGAGAACTGACAATTTCACTAACAATAGACAACTGTTTAACTGTGACAATAGACGGATCGAAACGCACCAATTACTGATTACGAGTCTTCATAGCCAGTAACATCACGGCTTAACTGACAGACGACCAATAACATCGCGACGTAATTGAACAATCAGATCAATGACCAGCGTATAATACCATCAACTGACGTGATACAACTCACTTTGACTCTGAAGATGAGTACCGCACAGGTCGAAACGGCGGTCACTGTCAACAACAACAGTCCTATTCAGGACTATGTTCACCCGGACGATCAAACTCAATCTACTTTTGAAATCATATTATTGATTATCTAAAACCCGTCTGTTAAAATTTGGTCAAATAAGTTTCAAATGGCAATGATCAATTATAGTAAGCTGTGCGCAAGTTTGTAGGAAAAGCTAATGAGTGAATTTTATGTAAACTGAGCAAGAGTGAAATTTTAACGTCACATTTTACCTGTCAAAATCTTTCATCAGTATATTTTTCACTTGCCAAGTTTCAGCTTGTGAGCTGCAACCTTAACTTGCTCTTGCCTTGATATGGCAAATGACATATACTCACAAACTGCCAAAACTGTGTTCAGCCACCTTAATCTAATTTTACTTAGCTTGCGTGCAGCCTCAAAACTGAATTGAAGGGGAGGAGGGAGGAAAGCGTGAATGGGAAAAGAGAGACTGAGCGGCGTCCCTTTCCTTCTCTCGCCTTACCCTCTCCATTTTTCTTTCCATTTCCTCACCTTTCGATGCATGCCACGCGAGCTAAATTTTACTCTGGCTTTAGTCACGAGGGAGTAACAACGCGGGACTTACCAGTGATACCCACGAGACCTGACAGAATCCCGGTGACAAAGATTGGAATATCTATCTTCTTATTATAGACAATGTAACTGAAAAAAGAATGAAAATGGAAAAACAGCTAACAACAAACCAAAAATCCATTATACTGTACAGGTGTAGCCAAACACTCGCAGGTCGAGGGCTTAAACGATAGAGGTGTTTGCAAAACATCGCTGTCAGAGAAATTTTCTCCATTCAGTCTTGTTTGTATTAGCTTTTAAGGATTAGAGACTCCCACTAAATTGAGAGAAACATGAAAATAATCGCTCAAAACATTACAGAAGGTATTAATAACTCAGCAAATGAACAAACTTGAAGAACATGCCCAACAGATTCTTAAAGTTCATTTTTGATGTTTGAAACATGCTTGGGAAGTACAAATTATTTGTTCGACAAGAAGCTGTGAATTTGTCGTTTATATTAGGTACTTTCTTTTTTAACGTTAAGTTCAGTAGCGTATAAGGAAGCGTAACTGCGCCAATCGTAACAAAATGTCCTAGACAACAGTGACGCGGCCTCTTTGACACGTAACAAAAAAGACTGCAAAAGAAAAAAAACTTGCATAAAAACGGAAGTCCTTGAGTCCTCCTCAAGGTGAGAAGCACCCAAGCATTTTGACAACTTTTTCACAGCTTCCTGAATTAATGCAATCTTTACTTGCAGTTTTATCCTTCTTTTGGTGAATCTGAGGACGGGGTGTTTTATTAAAAGGAAAAAAGCAAAATGCTGCTATTTGACGTTAGAGAAAGTTTTGATTTCATATCAAGGCAAATTTGTGACTTGCGTTTTGATCAGAAAAGTCAAAATTTTTAGTTAGTCGGTCCTTTAAGTGATAACATCTTTTGTGATCAGTCAATTCGCACATCATTGCGCTTCACATGAGGGTGAAATTCTTTGCTGACATCATCATTAATTTTGCTCATCAGCGTACGAATTTACCCATTTACCATTTGCACATCTGCCATAATTAACAATTATTGGACGAGGTTAAGCAAAATTATCGCGATTTGTCTGTGGCAAGCAGATCAATTATTTGTCGAAGCCGAAGGCTGAGGCAAATAATAACCGAGTTCAATAATTGTTTTATCATTCGATCTCCGAGTTTGTTTTTTTAATGAAGATCCTCGCGGGAGCGAAGCGATCTGCTATTTTCACGCAAGAGCGATCGCAAGAAGAAGAAAAGCGCGGTTCCCTTTACGCATGTGCAGAATATTATTTGCAGCCAAACACAGTTGGACAGCATTGCGCATGAGCAGACCATTATTTGTAGGCAGTTGGAGGTCACGTGGTGGGCTCTCGGCCAATGAAAAGAAAGAAAAATTTGCTTCGAATGATAATACACCTTGTTTGCCCCTCAAAACTTTGCATTAGCATTGTCTTCAATTCCTCGGGGGACCATTGTAACACTCAGGAGAAACTAAAAAAGGGTTTGTATTTTTTGTGCGGGAGAGGAGGGCAAACAAGGTGTATTATGGGAGAGGTGGTAATTGCGAATAGAAGCTGTTGCCGCATAATAAGTACAAATGAAGTTCAAATGTTGGAAAGAGGATGTTCAGGGAAAATGACACCCATAAATAACTTCTAAATTGCTGGGTGGTTAAAAAAAACGAGTAATACATACATTTGAAAAAAAAAGGGATAAAGTTTTTAAAAGCGAATTTCTCCGAAACTATTCGGTAGAATAGGGAGTACAGATATGAACGTGCACTCTCAATACTCACAGATGGTATTTTATTAGCTTGATCAGAGAATGATAAAAGATGGCATAAATGTAAACAAAGATTCGCCTATAGTCGGAGCGCTCGTGGATTCTCAGCTTTAATGACTCTGCAGAGTGTTTTCACTCACATGGCCAGCATCTATGCAAGTGTATTGGAATAAAAGAAAGCGTTTACATAAGAAAAGAGTTAAACTCCCACAGGATTGGTTTGGAATACCAATATGGCCGCCGTGACGTCAAGTGAAAACGCTCTATTTGCTAACATTTTATCTCCAGTCAAAAGTTGGGCACTGATGAAAGCCGGGTTAGTAATTTTTATCGTGATAATTACAGTACGTGAATCGTTTAACTCGTATCACAGCTTGAGCTTTTAACCTGCCTGTGACAGCTCACATACCTGTATGCTGTTCCCACAACTCCTCCTCCAATAGCTCCGTTTATCGTCACGACCGCCGACCTAATGCAATAAATTAACAATTAGTGAATGAGGCTGAGTATCTTATGAAGAATTATGGAGATGGAGGAGGGTGTTATCCGTCGAGGCCGTAGGCTGAGGCGGATTACACCCTCCTAGATCTCCATAATTCTTCAAATGATACGAAAGCCGAATTCAATAATTGTTTTATTATTCATTCAAAATAATTAATAGTTTAAAAATAAAGCTAAAACATGTTTACCTTCATCGATGTTAAGTTCACCTTCGATAGTGCACGTTTGGGGTTGTTCAGCTCCGCAAATATTCTCCAAATAGCAGATGTCGTCCTTCGAGTTGTGTTCTTGCTGTTCTTGCTGTTCTTGCCATGTTTTTAGCTATAATTTCGCCTAGTTCTTACTCTTGAAACGAGTGAAATGTCCGCCATTTTTAGTTTTTACAACGAAAACAACTCAATCTCGTCCCGAGGTCTTCTCGGTTAACGGTGCATTAACCTGTAGAAGGCTGCATTTTTGACGTCATTTCCTCGTTAAACACAAAATTCTTCCAAATTTGGTCATCAGTAACTGGTTATGGTGAATTATGCGTGTGCTTTTAGTCAATCAGAATAAGGGAAATATTTTGAATGAATAATAATATGTAATATAGAACACTGGTTCCCTAAATCACCACCTCTGATATTAACATAAGCACAACAGTATAATATGTACCAAAAAAATAACAAATAAAAAAATAGAATAAGTCAATGAGGAAATACCCTGAAATTATCACGAAATACTTGAAATCTTAAGAAATAACATTGATGATCCCAAAGTCACTTCACTTAGAAAAAGTCATAAGAAAAGTCACTTCAAAGGTCGTACCTGGAGGCTAGCTTCCATTTCATCCCAGTTATCCCGAATGTACTTCCGCAGTTGAAGCCCAACCATCCCCACCACAGCATGAAAGTCCCTAAGAGAACATTTGTCGGGGAAGCCATTTGTATTGCAGGGGCATTCTTATCGAATCTTCCGCTACGTGGCTTTAGCATCATCGTCGCCACTAAACCGCTTACTCCGCCAACCAAATGCACAGCACTGCACCCAGCGATGTCCACTGCACCCATTGTATGGAGAAAACCGTTTTCATCCCAAATCCAATGTGCCGGGAAGCTGTATGTCAGAGTGTTCAGGAATGAGTACAAGATGTAGGCTTTGAGTTTAATTCTTTCCGCCATTGCACCAGAAACAATGGTGGTCGCTGTAGTGGCGAATGAAAGCTGGAAAAAATACTGGGAATATACGTGACCTATTTTGCTTTCCTCTGCGTCTGTTAAGAAATAACCCAATCCAGAAAAAGGATTCCCTCGTTCTGGGATACCGAAACTGAACGCAAATCCAAATACCCAATATGAGAATCCACCAAAAATGACGTCGACAGCGTTCTTTACCATGATGTTTGCTTCATTTTTTAAGGAAACCATACCGGATTCCAGAAGACCGAATCCTGACTGCATTGTAAAAATGATAAAAGAATTTGTCAAGATCCACGTAGCGTCTTCATACTCTATCAAATCCGCATTCGGGTATGTTGAGTTCATGTTCATGTTCAGAATTCGTAGTGTCAGTTTAGTTTCTCTAAAAAGAAAAGAGACCTTCCGTGAACGTCCTCTTCGAAACAAAGTGTAGATTAAATATTAATATTTCCAGATCTTTCTCAACAAGAGGGGAGTGCCTACTAATAGATTCAGTGCGTAAGGTCATTAATGAAATTTCTTCCTTCTGTCAATTTGTAGTTACATCTATTTCGATATTCGCGTCGCAGATGGCAATATTTTAAATGCACAACGTCGAATAATTAACGCTACTTTGGAAAAAAAAAGATAGAAACATAAATATGCCGATGCCAAGGAAATCAAAATTCATCCTGAGTACAGTTTTTTGTTTCTTAAAATCTAATGTGTGTATTAGCGGCTGGGCGTTTTCTAAGGGTTGCTTTTTGAAGCAAAGTTTTCATAACCGCTGTTTCAAGTATTTCACAGACAAAACCTCGGTAATTACCAAATAATGGGAAAAAAAGTTGTGAATTCAAGTTGTTCCGCCTTTCCGTCGTGATTAAAAGTTAAAGCTGGTTTTTAAGCAAATCATTGACACTTCAGTTTGGACTTGTTAACGTTGTTGGAATAGTCCATTTTCGAGTTCGCTATGACCGCTGAATTAAAGAAGTGAAGACGTATTCTTTACAGCCTTAGCCTCAATCTGAAGTAATATATTAACAAATTCCAACGAGAAAAAGACCTGTTAATTACTCTGTCTATTGTGTATATTCAAATTTCAAACACTTACTTGCCAGAATTTCTGAATATTTTACTTTACGTCGAGGCTAACCCTGTAAGAATGTGTCGTTAATGTTTATATTCAGCGGTAATTTTTAATTCGAAACTGGACTATTCGAAATGCTTTAGGCAAATGAAAAATGAACGCTGTTTTACAAAATTATATAAAGAGCTCAGGATTCAATCGTGGCGTAACTAGCGGTACGCCAGTTGGCAGTTGTGTACCTGAAAAATGTGGAAGATAAATTAAAAGGAAAACCAAAGAACAGGAAAAGGAACAGAAATATATTTCTTTTAGTTGTTGATTACATTGTTTAGTTCCCATTGGGATCAGTAGAGCTTTTATACGCTACTCGTACTGAATTTCACAGCGTGCGCACTTGACGCCGACCAGTTTACTCGCTGCTCCTTTTTTCGTTTTCTTATGTATGGGGTTTATATATTTTATGCCTACGTTTAATTTATACTTTTGCATCGCTTTTAGCAATCTGACTCCGTTCACTTTGTTAATTTTGTGCTCAGCATATCTTGTTAGCTCTTTTTGATGCAACTTGAGTCTACCTTTTCTTAGTGTTCTGTATCTTTATTTTTCGCATATATCCTTTTTTTTTGGTGCTTTTGCTGTAACTCCTGTTGGGACAATAAACTCGATTGCTGGCGGCTTCCTCCGTGTATCATTATGTTATTTTGTTTGTACATACTTTTATAACCGAAATATTTCCTATTCGACTGAGCGTAGCGATAGAGAATACAAGGAAAATTTCATAATAAATGTCAAACAAACTGATACAGCGGATCTTTCCCGATTTTGTCTCACGCGACTTAAGCCGTAACTGGTGCCTCAACAAATATAACAATATAACACGGTCTCAAGACCATTATCTAGAAAAATGATTATCTATTCATACGCTGATAACACTGTGCGTACTTTATCTTCTTTAGCGTCGTCCTTGTTTAAAAGGCGCTATAAACTTCTCGATCTCAAATGAACGGTGGGGTTATTTTAAGCACGAAAATAACTAGAGAAAAGAAATAGTTATTCATCAATTCGCCAACTGTTTGACGGGAAACAGGTTATACTTAGTTTCTATGCATTTGTGCTTGTGTGCCTCAAGGCACTAGCGAACGTAAGTAATTAAAGAGATGAGGAAGCACTGAGGAAGCTACCGTCCATGTGAACTTAATTGTAGCACGGTAGATCCGACTCAGTGACCACGTCCTTGGTCCTGGTTATCGTTTTAATAAATTATTTGAGTTCGGCAACTGCAATCTAGCGAGAACCGTTCTTTGAGGCACCCCACTATAAAAAAACAGTTTTATTTGTCATTAAAGCGGATAATTGAAGTTCGCCGGCGATTGGGCATTTGATGGCCACAACATCAACAGTGTGAAGTATTTAAATAGCTACAGGATTTTTAAAGCATACATAAGACACAACCTGCTGGGCCCTAAAATACTGTTTTTTCGAGTCAACTGAACACGTTATTAGCAAAGACCTAAATTGATTTTACCGCTCATTTAATATCACCTTGGCTTCCAATGATGGTTTTTTTTTTAGCTTTTTCTTACCTAAAAGTTGAATTTAAGGCATAGTATGTTATTATTATCTTTAGTTAGCAATAACATTTCTAACGTTGCTATTAACTCTGTGAGACTCTCGCATAACTACCCAAAGTAAAAGAAAAGATTATTGAAAAAAAATTAGTGTTAGTTTAACAAATAGTCAGGAGCGAAAGTGTCGCCGAAACTGTGGAGATAATATGGGAGGCAATGCCACAAATTAAATTCAGCGGGCAGCGATGAAGATAATCATCGCAAAAGCCGGAAAAAGACATTTATCGTTATTTTCCTTAATCATTCTGATAATGCATTAACTTCCATTAATGAAAATTTAAATTTCGGGGCGTTATATAATCAGTTTTAAATGGATTTTTTCCTTACTGTACGTAAAATAAAAAAAATCACTCAGTATGCCGTTTTGACTGATTTCCCTTACGCGAAAAAAGAAAAAAAAATAGTAATTCGAATTGTGCTGTATGAAGAGTGCACCTGCGCGTATTTGGGGATATTGAACTTTCGAGAGTAAACTGGAAAATGTTTTCGATCGAGAATCAGCTAGTTAATGCAGTACCTCGTATTAAAATGTTTCCTAGCCTATTTTTTAACTAAGTCACTTAACGTGTAAAGCATTTGTATCATTTAATCCCTTGTATCTTAAACATACCGTGCGAGAGGTTTGCGAAGAGTGATACAAGTTTATCCTGTTCCTGTTTTCCGGTTTTAGTGCTTGTCCTTCAATGTGAAAACTGTTTCGGCTAAAAAGTGAAAAATGTAAAAGCATATGACACAAAAACTAAAATAGGGTAGACGGGCGATGCTCTTGGGAAGGCAGTGTAGAGAAATTAATTGGTGAAATGTACACTACCGGCAAATGAAACAATAAACAAATCTGTTATAAAGTTGGTAGAATATTACACTTTTCTTACCTTGGCTTTTCTACACGAGGGCATTAAGCACTTAAGTCGTATATGGCATGCTCTTAGTTATCATTAAACAGTTCTGTTTTCTTAACCCTTTGTTGCATCACAGTTAAGAGCTTGAACTGAGCATTTGCGTTTTATTTGTTCCGTCTTGGACGAGTAGTTGGTGACGTTTGAATGCTGCTGTCTTTGTGTTTCTCTTTTTAAAGCAAATTTGCATTGCGCATTAAAAAGGAACAATATTTAGTTTTCTCTCATGCGATTATCCTTTGTTTACGCGACGGATTTCTCTTAGCATGGCCAGCTCCTTCGTCGTTGTTGACAGTCAAATGCAGTCACGAAACGACAGAAATCTTTCCTACATGTTGCTTTTCCTTCGCGATTGCCACCAAACTTCCCTAATTTTATGTCCCTGAAATTCTGCTGACTCAATGAAATAATTATAATTCTTATTTTCTTACTTCCTTGAATGGAACACCTGCAGCTGTTTGTCTCAAAATTGGTTATTGATGCTAGAGATGGAGAACCAGAATCTCATCACTGTCACCGACGACAAAAAATACTCTGTGAGACAAAACGCGACCACAACAGCAGCAACCGTAGCCGGAGGCACGTTTTGGATCAATTTGGGAAACTGCCGACCTACCCCTCCCCTCAGTCAACATTAACACTTGCTTCTTACTTGGGGCAAAATGTTGGGTTAGGGGAGGGGTAGGTGGACAGTTTCCCAGAAACCTAAATTGATCCAAGTAAGGACCCGTCCACATGAATCCGGATATTTTTTCTAAACCGCGGCTTATTTTTTTACACAAATGGGCCTTCCTTCCACACGAAACCAGCGCATTCACTCATCGAAACCGCATCTTTTTGAAAACGCTCTCCAGAGTGGCTCAAGGCTCCGTCTACACGAAACCGGGTAATAAAATATGCGGTTGAAAATCCGTCCGGATTCGTGTGAACGGGTCTTAAGACGAGTTAGTCGCAGTGTATCTAAGTGGGCCAAGAAATCATGTACACGCTGACCAGACGCCGAGTGGCTGTCGGGAGTAAAAACATAATTACTTCCGTACTTTTAAACTTCATTGCGATTATCTCCACTCACTGCCATATTTGTCAAACGTAGAGGAACTTCTAGCCTGCGAACAGCAGACGCGTTTCCGGTCGTCGCTTCTCTCCGACCGGAAATGCGTCTGCTGTTCGCAGGCTAAGGAACTTCCTGTAGTTGAATCCCGTCGTAACGGAAAAGCAAAAAAGTCTTCCTTAAAAGTACTCTAGGGAATTTTACGTAGTGCGCAAGTGGAGAGTTGTTGTTTTGCTTAGGTAAGAGCTTTTCTTACCTTCATCTTCGCAATAGTCCATATGGGCCAGGTACTAGAAGCGAACACATTAAATAGAGACAAAAAATACTGGATGTAAAATTTCTAATCTTTTTTCCTGGTGAGAAAAAGAAGCTAAAAGATATCCTCATCAGAGACTGCCTGTCCAGTATTTGAGTATGTCTGGAAATGAAAACAAGTTGTTTCATCAGTATGTTTTTTATGGTTGTTTTTGTTGTTGTTGTTTGTTTGTTTGTTTGTTTGTTTTATCTGGAATTTAATGACTTTGAAGACAGCAACAAATCACATGGCACACTACTAGATTTACCGCTAAAAAATTACATCTCAAAATTAACAACTTAAAGAAGAAAGTACTAGATGTACTCAGTAAACACAGTACACTCTACAACACAAATTCGCGATTGCAAGTAATCCTTACCGTGGCTATTTCATATCGCCTTATTTGAATAGTCCGTCCTCAGAGTTTTATTTAAGAGTTCGTGATCAACCGTTGCAACCACGTTACAATTGGTTCATTTGCAACAACATACGCTAATTACTAGATAGCAACTTCTTAAAAGATCATATTATCAGTATTAATAAGAAACGAACTACCTATTAAGTCAGTCCTAAATTTCCAAAGGGTGTTATAAAAGAAGCCAATTCTTTTTAGAGGGTCTATTGCATGAAACCTCTTTATATTAACTGGTGAGTGTTTGTGAATTATTGTTTCTTGTGATTTTCTGAGTTTGGTTCATCCATGAGCAGCGAATGAAATTAATAAAAAATAAATGTATTTTTCCTTCCAGAAAGCCAGCAGCTCGACAGCAGAAGGGAATCATGTATAAAAACTCAATTTAAATTCATTTAAATGGATGTAATTTGACGATAAACATGGCTGTAGTAATGACGACTTAACATCGTTCTGAGGTTTAACAAACACACACACAAAACATGGGTCGTGCCAGCAAGCGTGTAAATTTATTTAAAAAAAAAAAACAGAAGTCCCCATTCCAGTATGTTTGTGTCAAAACATCTGTTTTGGTATGTTTGTGTCAAAACATAGTAAAACATAGTAAGATTAAGGGTAAAGGTGTTGTGAAATGTTTGCAGGGGAGAATGCTGACGTTTTTAAACTGAGCTTTGAGTGGTCTTCCATAAGTCAAAATGACATTAAATTTTCATAAATAACTGATTCTAGATCAAAGTTTAGTAAGATAACGTTTCTGGATTATTCGGTACTACTATATATATGGCTCAAAGATAAACACACATGCACAAAATATCCAACTCATTAAGAGTGAAATCATTACCGGTCGTTTCAGTTCCCGCAAGAATTTCAAACTAACTAAAATGTTTCTTCCTGCATGGTTGACGGCCTTTTTGACAGACCTAAAGTGAACTATTTTTTAACCAACATAACATAAAGCTTTATTTGCATCACATACATTCACGATTAAATGAAAGTGATCGAGTACATATTTGTGCAACAGTCACAAGATTGATAGCTAGTGTCTTAAATTTGAAAAGTTTGTGTCTTGATTTAACAAAAGTTTGAAATATGCCACAGAGTTTTTGGAATGTTAAGTTTACGTAAACTAATTTGTGACGATTATCTCTATTTTATTTTTTTAATTTTTGAAATGTTTATTTGTCTACTGAGATGGGTATAAATAATCGTAATGACCACAGGTAAAGTTGTATTTAATTTTGCTTTTTCGGAGAAGAAGCTATATGCATTTTATCAACTTAAAAAATTGATATAATCGGATGAGAAATCCCTTTTAGTTGCATGCAGTTGTAGGGCATTTAGTTAGACAGGCTTTGAAAGGTTAAGTGATTTTTCACTCCTTAGTTGTTGTTTTCAATAAAAGTTGGCTGTTAGATTTCGTATTAGAGTTTCGATGGTTGAGAAACATCAGTATTAGTGGTACAACAACTGTTTTGAGATTTTTCCCAATTAACCCATCACTGATATCCCTGTCGTGACTCTGCAATTAGTTTATGATCTTATCAAGCATTTTCCTCAGACAAATCGAAAAATTTCGTTTTTGAATATGACTGTTTGGGTTAGACTGTGCCTTAAAATATACTGATCCGCAAGAACTATAATACCTTCCAATTGCCTTGTAACTCAACATTGTTTCCATTGTAACTGTTTAAGTTAGACTGCGCAAAGTAAACTGATCCGCAAAAACTACAATGTGTTCAACATTTGAGTGACTGTTTATTTAATAAGGTGACATGAAACAGCCAACGTAAACCGAACATTGCGAATTCGTTTTGGCGAACTACACTTTGGGAAATCTCAATATCGTTCAGTGTTTTAAAAATACGTGTTCGGCTAAAAGAAGAATTTCGTCAAAGGCAGAAGTTTTGTAGTAGGAGGTCGGTCGCTGAGTACGTTAACACAAGGACCTCGATAACTTGATGGGGTTTGGCCATGTCATTTGGCGATTACATTAGTTTTAAGGTAGCAATTGTCACGCTAAATTAGATTACCTTTTGTAACCTAAAAAATTACCTTGAAATTAATAAAAACCTCAAAATAATTATCAGTTTGTTAAAATAGCATCGAAGAGTGTTTAGTAATAAATTCTGTATGGAGTAGATTATGACTCACGTTAGAGGAGATCGAAATATACTACAAAGAAAAAACTTGCTTGAAAATTTTAAGCGAAATTTTTCAATATGGAGCTCCCTGAAAAGCCAAAACATCTAAGATTTTAATGTTTAGTTTATTTCATGTATATACTGTTTAGTGTTAGACTGGTTTCTATATAATAAAACGTCAAAGATAACCACAAGTTGTGACAGTGCAAAAAACACCTTGTTCAAAAAATCGACTATCGAATGGAATAAAAAGAAATTCAAAAGTTAAATATACGCACATGCGAAAACGTTTTCAAGACTTGCGCTA
The DNA here is from genome assembly GCA_964035525.1 of Porites cylindrica. Taxonomy (NCBI): domain Eukaryota; kingdom Metazoa; phylum Cnidaria; class Anthozoa; order Scleractinia; family Poritidae; genus Porites; species Porites cylindrica. Next base: position 19,333,518 of record OZ037784.1, read on the forward strand.
ACTTACGACAGAACAGTTTAAATCTGAGCCTCTTGTTGATGATCATGTTTGAGTCTAAAATCGTAAGGCGTTTTCCTCTTTCATACAAATTAATCATCCTATTATAGAATTAGGCGGGGCAGTATTTTGCGTATTCTGCGGTACAATTATGACGGTACACTTGCTTTTACTCAATATTATAGCCTAAATACAGCAACAAAAAAAGAACTAGAATTTCGGAGGTGTAAGCAAACCTTAATCAATAGATTTTGAGTGATTGTTCCCAAATAGGACTTTCAAAGTTGAGAAATGTCGGTCAATCGGGTTTTAAAAGTTATTTCCCGGTTTCAATCCTACTTGTATTTATTCCATTCATGTACTAATAAGGAAGCTTTTAACAATCTCAGGTCACTCAATGGCGGTTTCCATTGAGTCCGCCGATTTTCTATTACCACTAATGGTGACACTGTCCATTTAAAGTGAATATAATTTTACATTGTCGGTGTCGTGGAGACCATCTACATCCTTGTGTCACGAAACCTAAATTGTTTACTTTAAGGTACTCGGCATACAAAATTGTAAAATATACTTGCCTGGGGCTTTCTTCAATCTTTAGGGCAACAAAGTAGAATTATAATGTTTAAAAGTGTTCTTAATTTTTCGCTTTTCTTGCACCTTTATCCCTCGGTGACCCACGACGGCCGATTGTGTTCCTCATTGTTATTAGTAGTTATTGCATTTCACTAATCTATTTTTAATGTTTTCACGCGGCTCGTTATCTTCCTATTAATGAATTGATATATTTAAATATTTGTTAGTGAAAAACAAGACGATAAAGGTTCATCCACCAAACAACACAAAAGAGTGATCACTTTGCGATAACCTTGCAAGACGTTACGTAAGCGAAGTTCGTGCCACCCCTGTGACGCTCCGTTGGACAACTCCGGTGCAGGGTTTAAAAACAAAATCATGTCACATCGTAGGGAGGATAGGAACTGAACGCAACGAGCAGAATACTTGGATCCGAAAGAGATTTTTAAAAGAGAGCGAAACGTAAGTTCATTTTATTATCTTTCTTTTCATAGGTTGTAAGTCAACACAGGCTGTTCATAATGTTTATATCAGTTTTTAATTTCATTAACAGTCTCCGTACATTATCTATACTTCTTTTGAACACTTGCAGTAATACTGAGTCTACTTGCACTATCTTACTTCCACATCGTGGACAGGTACAGATCTGTCTTTCCCTTATAGTTGTTTGCTTTTGTAGACAGGTGTGATCACCAAATGACTTAATATAAGAGACACCGAACAATACCCACACCTAAAAACAAAGCGAACCAACTGCAATATTTTTTGTAACACCAAGAAGCACCCGAATTGTTCACAACCACAGCAAACGCTGTTCTCGAACGTGACTCCCTCTATGGTAATGGTCCTACGGAATAGAGGGATGCCTGCTACTACTATGAGACAGACTTTGCCACAATGTGGACAAGCAAGAGTAAAGACTCAGTACTAGTCTCTGTCTCCATTAGGAAAATAGATTGTTGAATTTTTATTTGTATTTTTTTACTAGTTTTTTTTTTTTTAATTTTTGCACGAAACGTGAACGTTCAACACAGGACAAGTTTCTTGGAAAATCGCGCGCGAGAAAAACAAATGGGTGACCATCGATGCGACATTTCTATTGTCTATACCCATAGACAATGAGCATAGCGTCCGGCCAATGAGCGTGTGAGAGAGAGTAATCTCAGTTCATTAAATACTTCTTTATTTATTTATTTATTTATTTATTTATTTATTTACAAACTTCGCCAAAAAGCCTGGAACGTAATTTCTCTTCCATGGTTACCAGTGCCACAAAAAAAATGTCTATATGATATAAGAAGATGCACAAAGACAACGAAAACTTGCAGCCTAATGGGAAATATCAGTTGCAGAGGAGGAGGCGAGTAAAATAACGTCCACGTGTCTCCCTCCCGAGGACGCCCCATTCTTACTAGTACCCTGTATTTTTCATTTGTCAACATTTTGAAGCCTTTTGTCATCTGTCACTGTACATTAATGTAATTGTTTTGTTTTTAAGAAAGATCAGAATAAGAAAAAAAAATAGAATCTTGCCGCAATCTTTTAACGGTATTTTTCCATTATTTTTGCGTGTCCAAGTTACTGACGGACGCACTACACTGATTTTCGTGATCGTTAACTTAAACTAGAAACCGTTTACTTATACGCTCACTTATATTTTTAGGCTCTTCACTTTCCCAATCCCGAATAATCTTATATTAAAATACTTTCAAAACTATGCATCACGTCTGGAGTGCGTCAGACGTGTGTCCATGTTCTTTGATAGATTCTAGATAAACGACCAACCTAGATAAGAACCTTTGTGGTTTACAGTCTCCATGTGGATAACAGCAAGGTAGCTGATCACTTTATGAGATATCATACTTAAATGGCCTAAGTTTATCAACAGATATTTCCTTTTTTATTTTGTTTTGTTTATTTGCTTACCATTCATTAATAGAAACATTCAGTAGAATAATATCAAAGAAGTTAGATGTTCGCTATTAGCTTTACACCGTAGAATATATATCGTTTACCTGCATAAGGTCAGTCTAAGAGCATCCTCGTAGACCTCCATAAATGTCAAAAGAAGAAATCGAAAGGCGAACACGAAATTGTTAAGGGTCTGTGGTCGAATACCACCCAATGGGAAAATGTTTTAAATATTTACTTGAACTTTTAGTGGAAACTAAAGTATTATTTTTCCAAAATCGATCTGCAGTTCGTGGTGTTAAAAATGGTCGATACAGTGATTCAGTCTACATCTCGTGAGAATGTACCATTTTACATCTTGAATCGATAAACATTTTCTTTTCCCGTCTTAAAAAAATCATTTTGGCAAACTAACCTTTCAATATTGTCTGCCAAACTTTATGGCAAAGGCGCCATTAATTGTCGCGAAGAATAAACATTATCAATTTTGCACATTCTAAACGTCGGATAAATCAGATACTGAATTTCTTGTATAAAGTATTACTTTGGTTGAGACAGTAGAGGTGCTTTTCCAAAAAACACAAGCAATTAGCTTAGGCCTTACTTGGTCGCCCTAAGAAGAGAATCGCGATTAAGACATTTTTGATCGCGATTCAGCTAAATTCCGTGTGCTCCCCAAAAATGTCCACATTTAGACATCGATGAATCGAGGTGTTATCAGTGCGTAAAAGCGGCATATGGCGAAGGTTTTACTCTAAAAGCGTCTTAAACAGTAGGATGTATTTCTAGCCCTATCCGATCGCTTCTTTGCGAACCAATCATTGCTAAGCAAATAAAATGGACTGTGTCTGTTGTCTGGCCGTAATCTTCGCTTGATCAATATGATTCTGAACCGCTCTGTACTCGCAGAGAGTTGTTTTTCGCTTCTGGGTCATTTATAAATAATCAGGAAAACACATTTAAAGATTGATTTTGATTTAATCAATCTTTAAAAGTCTTCTCCGTGGCATTTTTTTTTTAGTTGAGCTGTCAAATTTAAAACAGCACAAATGTAGAGCTAGTGGCTGGTGCTTATTCTCGTAATGTGCTTGTAGACTTCGTCGGTCCCGGAGAAAAACTAATTCAAAACGCAGGCGTTTAATGATTTATCGACAGAATTCAATATTTAATCACATCCGGCATGGCCCCGGCGGCGTTCGCGTTAAATTGTAGTACTCCATTTCCATTTAATGTTTTGTGTTTTTACTGAATATCTTCTGTTTAGTTTGGATTTGACCTTAGTAAAACGTGAGGGATAGCCACAATAGCTGGGATAGTACAAAAAGAACATCTTAATCCAAAAACTCGATAAAAAAAACAAGTACTACTACTATAAAATGAAACGAAAATTCAAGGTTAAAGACCTGACAGCTTTGTCAGAACACGGACTATGGCTAACTTGCGCAAATGCATTATTTACATTTGTCGCGACAATTGAGCCACTTACTTAATTTTCCCATTACGCGAGGGGAGCTGAGATGCGTGGGACCGAGAATAATGTTTTGAAATTTGAATTCACCATTTTCACATTGCCCAAGACAATAGACGATATTATTTTTTTAATTTGGAGTCTTGTACTAGCTGGTACATCAAACGTTTTCAATTTTCCGTTTTGCCCATAATGCACTTCGTTTACCCCCTCCCCGCCGCTCCCCCTGCCTCCCCCCCCCCCCCCCGCCCAAAAAAAATTGCGTAAGCATTATCCTCAATTTTTCTTGGCACGACTGTAATACCCAGGAGAAGGAGCAAAACATTGGGGGAGTGGGGTAAACGAGGTATATTCTCGATGAATCCGCGATGATGAGTACAAATATTGTCATAGTTATAGATCTTCGTATGGTGCGGAGTGTTTTTGATATTGTTAACGCACTCATCGATCCACCTCCTCCGAACCACAACTGTTGCCTTTTTCTTGTACTGTGTCATAAGTGTTGTGGTGGTTTAATTTCCATCACCTTCGACGGCAAACCGCACTTTAATGAGAGTTAAATATTCGTATTTTGACTTGATATTCTAAGTTTTATACTATTACATGAGAAATTTCTACAATTTGATTGGCTTAGAGCAGTGATATTTCGGCTTAATTTGAAATACCTACATGTGAAAATTACAAACCTTTCGCGGGTAGTAGTGTAAACAAATAATAGCATGATTTGTATGTGATATTTGCAATAAATACCACTCGTGATAATTCAAAATTGTCTCAAATTTCACTCGCCTAACGGCTCGTGAAACTATGTATAACAATTTCGAAATATCACTCTCGTGGTATTTATGCCAAATATCACTACTAATCATGCTATTACTTATACTTTTTGTCTAATACCTTAAAAAGAAGACAGCTATGTGGTAAATTTCACAGAGCCATTTTATTCCGTTCCATCATGTGTTTTTATGTTGCCTTTAGAATTGAAACATAGCTCAGCACATATTTTCTTTCGGCTTTGTTTGTTTGTTTATTTGCTTTTTGCAATTCTGTTTGGGAAATTGAAACAAAATAGTTGGAGTCCAGGGCCCAGTTGCTCGAAGCATGGTTAGCGTTAACCAGCGTTTAATGCCTTGACAACGTATTGGTTTTGATACTGCTTAACCAATGGTTAAAGCTAACCATGCTTTGAGCAACTCAGCCCAGTACAATAACGCATTTTCATTTTTTATATGACTGTGTACATCAACTCGTGTTCATCTAGTAGTGTACTTACAAATTACCAAAGGGCATTGTGTTCAAATAGAGATCCCAGTTACGGCTATTTGGTTCTTAAAATGACCTAACTTCTCGTCTAAGTGAACTTTTTTTTATCATTGTTTTTAACACAGCTTTATTTGTGTATTTCAAACAAATCGGTCACGTGGCATATCACGTGGTTAACCATCGACTTTTAGCAGTCCAAAACGCTTAACGCCATTATGACTCTTCTTGATAGTCATCCCGATTGACGCAAACCCTCTTGACCAGAATTAGTTTTAGAAATAAAAAAGGTTGTTTCCAAAAGAAGGGATATAGAATGATGAACTCAAGACTGCGCGAGACGGCAAGACCCTGGTTTTAAAATGCGAGACCGCGACTTGGGCGTTTTTTTCACATCCGAGCACGAGACTCTAAGAGTGTTTCCACATGACGACGTCCATCCGTACTACGTGGCCAGGTTTTCTCTTTTCTTGTGGGTTCACTTTTTAAAATTAAATCTATACAATAATCGGTGGTTCCATGTCACGTTCATCCTTAAGAATTATTTGATACAGTTTCTAATTCATTTCCTAATTGATAAATTGGCAAGAACTTGAATATGATTTTTGCCATAAAGGTGATTCTAAAGCTGTGCTATGATATTTGTAACAAATTAGAAGAACTACCCGAGTAAACAAAATGGTCCTTGACAGATATTTTTAAAACGGCCGTTAAGATGTGTATATATTATTCAAAATTTGTGCTCTGTAAACATAAGGCGCTATTTATGATTGAATTGATTATGCAATTTTGTCAGAGGATGACCCCTGAACGGGTTGGCAGTCTACGCGCCGTGAGCTCAATGCTGGCAATAGTTCTGATAAGTTAAGTTTTCCGCCCTTGGTAATAAACAAAAAACTGCAACAAACCAGGTAATCATCGAGGACTGTAAAATTGGGCCAACACCTTTGCCCTTAAAGTACTGAAGTTACTCACACATGTGTTACCACTTACCGCATTTAACTTCCCTTTTGAAGACTCAATGAAGCGGCTATCTGTAACCACGACTCGGTCGGCCAAGTTCTCTATAACATTAATTGTAATGCAACTCAAAGAACTGAATTTGAGAGCGATTATGTACGCTTGCTACCTCGAATAACATCCGAATATGTCTGAGCAGGTGCGAAGTGTCTTAATTGTTTTTTCCTTTTCCCCAAACCATACGAGGAACAAACAAACTACGCCATTAGGTAATGTTGATTCTACGATCAAGTTAATGAAATGCAGACCAAATATAGATGTCAGTGATTCCAAAATTAAAAACAGGATCTGCAATCGAGGAAGTTCTAGGAAGGCTACAAATATGTGATTCCTATTAGCGAAGAACATTATTTGTTCTACAGCTCTAGCACGACTTAACCGACTTGGCAACGAGTAGATCTCAGGCTCAAGGTAATTTTCACGTTTTCCCATCTTTTATTGGGCCTTTAATTTTGTTGGTCACGAACTTTGCGTCAGAATGCTCTAGTCTGAGCTCCCGTCGAAATTCCCAGGCAAGAAGAACGGCCGAGCCATTCAGAATTGATTAAGACTTTTCAGTTAGAAGAAAAGGCCTTTCGACTAATTGAACATAGTAGGGTCCACTTACGAATACCCCTTCGTCAGAACTAGAAAGACACGAACGAAGTGGTTTTTTTTTTGGAATTTTTTTAATTCCCGGGAAGCAAGGTGTGTGACAGTTTATTTTGCCCTGTTATCCGGCATTATATGTTCGATCGATTTCTGCTGGACGTTTTAAGAACGTTTGTGAAGCGTTTGTTGTATCAAATACACCGACAATAATATAGGCAAGTGAGTAATATTTTTTCAGTTTAATTCATTTATTGAGGTAAAAAATGAAATGCAAACTTATTTTCTACAAGGGCTAACAGAATGAGAAATAAGCGGCACTTTTAATTTTGAGAGTCTCTATTTATGTATATAATAATTTCCATATCAAAATTTTACCAGCTCTAAAATATTCTACCAGTTTTAATTAGAAACTTGGTGATCATACAACTTGGTATCTAAGTGTTAAATGCACGGCTAGCTATAGTGAACAGAAAGCAAATCCAAGTCTTTCACTCAGTTCCATGATCAAGGATTTTTAAGTAACCACATAGGCCAAGATAAAAATTGTTTGAAAGTGATGCTTATTTTAAGACCGTGCAGCACCTGACAGCCTTGAGTTGAAAGCGAGTAATTCGCGCAAAATTTTTATGAAACCCTTGAATTTTAGTGTTAGGTAACATGATCGATTAATTTTATTCATTGCTGCCTCTTCATCATTATGTTTACGCCGGTACACGCCAGCAGGAACAAAGACATTTACCAATTTCAAGCCACGTCCACTTGATGTCTCTGAAATGTTGCGAGATCCCGACCAGCAGGGTATTTTGTCTTTTTAGGCGCCTGGAAACAGATTTTTTAATGAAACTTCCGCTTTAATAACGGCATTAACCTTAAATTGCACTTTGTTCGAAGGAAACTGAATACTGATCTATTTTTTTTTTCCAAAAGTAAATAAAACAATGATACAGAACATCCTCGCTTTTTGATTTTCAATGATATTTCCCCAGCGCGAGAAACTTTAATTTTGTCACATAATTTGACTGCTTCAACTTTTGCGCACGAAATCGTTTTTGTTGATTTTTGTCAAACTATTAAGTATTAAAAACCAATAATAAGAAAACGTGATATGAGTTGCTTTTCACTCACCTCTTTTCCCAAATTGATTCCTCGTTTTTACCTTGTATTATTTCTTTATTCAATTCAATTTTATTCATCAGTTTATAGTTTCATGGTCGAAGCGAGTTTGGCAGTAATTTTTGTTTAGTATTTATTCTAATTGTGATTGGCTGAAACATCTCGCACCCGCCAAATCTTCTAATAGCCTATCAAAAGTCAGTCCAGAATGACCTTCACTATGTTACATAAAATTACAGCAATTCATCTTTATGTCCTTTTGTTACTGCCTAGAGTGCGACTTTATTTTTTTCCCTACGTTTTAGCATTACAGAATATATTAAGTTAACCTGAACGGCCCATGCTCGCTTTATAACATTCTTTTTACTTTCTACTTGCTGGCAAGCCTCTGGCTGCGAGTTTTCATCTTTTAAAAAAACAAATGCGCTTATGTATGATGTAGGCTCTTCAGTCAAAACTCTATCGCCGTGGGCTATCCTTTCAGTTACTGTAAAATGTAAACGTGAATTAGTTAAATCTATTACGTGTGATGTGTCAAAAGTATTCGGGGAACAAGTGCGCATGTGCAAACTAGTTTGTTGCCTACTACCTTTTGCTGCAGATTAAATTAATATGTAGAATGTAGAGTTTAAGTTGTGCAAATATTCATTGCATGTGATTCTCTGTTTACGTCTCTTAGTGATCAGCACATTTCTTTATAACTAAAACCTCTTGTTGGAGGTTGAAAGTTTATTACAAGTGTCTTTTTTTGTTGTTGTTGTTTTTTTGTTGTTTTTCATGTACTTGGAGCAAAGTCATTTCTCACATACCTTAGCAACAAGCTGCTTCGCAAAGGTTCGTGTCAAAATCGATTTTTCCGTGGATACCTGATGTTTGAAACAACGTGAATTAATATATCAATCTGCTTGCGGTTGAAAGTATAATTCTGAGCATTGTTAAAATCACTCTACCTGCCATAAATCATTAATGAGTTACAGGTATTTTGATGAATTATCTCACGTTTACTCTCTCCACTTCGACTATACACACTTAATTCACTTTCAGATTAACTTTAAAAGTTCCAAGTGCGTATGACTTGAAAAAAGTTGAGTTTTCTATTTGCAATTTTGTTGGCATTTTAAGTATAGGGCAAGTACATTAGCGGAAGGTAGATTTTGGTTGTAAAGGATTCTATTAAACCATCGCCATAATATGCGCACTTGAAAATTTCGTTGGTGTTTAAACTCTGATTAACTTACAATTATACTCTTAGCTATAAATCCCCTTAAATTGAAATGATGCTATCTTAGCTTTCACCGCAGTAACAATGAAAACTCTACAACGTAACCATCCCGAAGTGCAAATCCTTAACTAAACTGTACGTGTCGCCTCCATGCCTTTTTTACTTTGTTGAGTAATAATTAACGCAAAATTGCGTGTTATCCGGACAGTGTCCTTGTTCTCGGCGTCCTTGCTACTGAAGGCGCTCGGTTTAGAAACAATATATTATATTTTACACTATAGTAATACACAGAAAACCTCAGTCAGCTATCATAATTAAAAAGACTTACCATTGGGACTGATAGTTTATATTAAATCCAGAAAATCCCTTGCCGATTTTTTTGGCCATCCGTTTAATTTTGTTTCAGTTGTAGAACCAGCGGCAGTATTATGAGCTAACAAGGGTTCTTTTCTTTTGATATAATGCGCTTCCTTAAGGCAACAGAATTACTAACCTCATGTTGTGTTAATTATTTCCATATATATTTATAAAACAAGAAAAAGCAAAACACCTGTCGTAGTATGTGTTCTCAACTTTGCCGTCCGATTCTTAGTAATCAGTTTGTCTTGCAGATCCGGTGCACTTAGAATTTTATAAATGTTGTTTCGCTGAAGTGGTCCTTTATCTATAGTGAACTTTCAAAATTTATTTCGTCTCGTATGGAAACAGTTCATGAATTGAAGAAAGACCGCAAAGAAGAGAACGTTCGATCGTTTCGGTAAGTTGAAACAGGTAAATTAAAGACGGAAGGTTTTTTTCCCCTTTCCTTTTCGATTTTATTTAGAAAAGCAACCTGCAACCAGAAATGGTTTAATTAGTTAAATTTCTCATCCTAATTGTCAAATCTCGTCTCTTTTTTTCGTCAAGGAGAAAAAAAGAACATTATCGGGTTTTCCTCTTTTTATGTAAAAACACTTGTATACAGATCAGTTTTCTGTATATTTTAACAATTTTTATGAGAGGTATGTGTCGATAATGAACATGCTTTAGGTGAACCTATGCTAACCAAAACCAAAACGCGATCGTACAATGAATTTTTATTAGCATCAACGAAATCTCCAACCATTTTTCCCAGTTGTTCATTACGATTTTTGTTATCCAATTGAAAATAGCTGAATTTTGATCTCGAGCATTATACAGCACTTATCGCCGGCTCCCATTATATGCAACCAAAAACAAAGACGTGGTAATCTGAAAAGTCGAACAGTCTGTAAGACTGTTTGAATTTGTGGCCAAATTGGATAAATGTATTAAAGTACGTACAGCCATTTCAACATGGGAAGAACCAGCCATGTTTAACATGACTTTTGCAAAGACATTTACTTTCTCTGAGGGAGTTCTTGTAAATAGCAGTAAATTAGATGAACGTAATGAAATGCGTGTAGTCATTCAAACGCGGGAACAAGCAGCCATGTTTAACTTGACTATTACAATTACAATTTTTCGCACTACATTAAATATTTAATGTCAATGAAAGAGATATTTTCAGCAGAAATAAATTTGATACGATAGTATACCTGTTGCTATACAACTACCCAACCTTCGATCCGTTAGCCGCAAACTTGAGCTAAGGAAACAGCTGATTCAAGACCGGTACGATAGCAAACAAATAATAATCAAACGTTTTATAATAATTACTCAAGTTTTAAGCCTTGAGGGAACAAGTCTCATGATTGGCAAAGTCTGCCACGTCCAATATCTTACCGTATTTCGCCCCATTGGACTTTGAAACACGGATCTCTGGCTCGAGACGGAAAGGTAATCGATGTTGAATTCTTTGTTCTGGGTGATGAGGAGTCTCTTGGTTTAGAAAGTAGGTTCTAGGAGTCAAGTCTATTCGGCGAGAGCAAAATTGATGCTGATTTCTAACCAAGCCGTAGACTTAGTTGGAAAATGTTTTGAAGGCGAGTCCTTCATCTATCCCTTTAAAAAGTTAGTCTTTATCCGGGAATTCGAATAAAACCCTGAACGGCTGTGAAAGAAGTGTCTGAAGTTGTCTTATCTGCCAAAAGAGGGAGGTTTTTCCGAAAGCATAATTTGATTATATTTCCCCCGTTTTTCAAAGTGTGGAAAGATTGTGCCTTGTTGTCGATAGTTTTATCAGTGCCGCGAAAGTGTTTTACTGTGTGATTTCGTGAAGTTGTTGACAGACAGATTCCGGTATGTCGTGAAGTTTATGGTACAAGAATATTTTGTGCCAAGCATGAAACCGCTTGCATGATTGTTTAGCTTGGGTGATTTTTTCGTAGTAAACCAATTCTGGGTTCAAGGAAAGTGGTTGTTAGGTCTTTTTTTGGCTGGGATCTTGCAATAAGCCTCTTTCCAGAGAATAAAAGGTCACAATTCTGTGCTTTTCAAATGTAGTTAACTTCATTGTCAAATTTTTTTCACTCTTGCCAAGAGAAATTTTTCGTCTGATGACGGCAATTAAGTTGTCGTTTTTAAGCCCTAACTCTCTAACTCTAGCGACTGTTTTGCACTCGCCTCGAAGGGTCAAAACGCACTTGAAGGTAGGTACTTTTTTTGCAAATCCAGACGTACAAATAAGTTACTCAAATATGGAATTGAAGACATTCCTTTAATTATTTGATTCAGAATCGTCTCCATTTTTTAATACTGGTATTTATTTATTACGGCTTCAACTTCACACAGCAAGACTATTTTTAAATGCAAAAGATGATGATGGGGTGCTTCTAGTTTGTTTGTTTCTAACTTCGCATTTCATTAGTCTCTATTAATCTTTAGTGATATTTTGATGGTTTATATATATATATTTATTTATTTTTTGTTTTGTTCTGTATATTTACTTTTGTGCAAAGTTATGATATTTATGTTGTACCAATGTATTTGTTGTGCCTCGTTTCCGTTGTCTCAGTTTTAATTATCATAATTACGGTCACCCAACTAGTTTAGCTTTTTATAGATATTTTGGGTATCCCACCACTGTATGTACTGTTTATTTATTTATTTATAATTGTATTCTTGTAAATTCTTTTAGTTGTTTACAGTAGTAGAAATAAACTGTTGATGTTCGGGGAGAGTGTACCGAGGAGTGCGCTAATTTGGATGCTTATAGATGGAAAATATTTGCTAAGGATAGTTGGATATTCCAGTTGTTCGGTAGTAACGGCAGTGTTATTGGGCGCATAATACGGGCGATTACTTATTCTCCCACGTTGTTTATTTTTTATTTATTTGCATATTGCATTCATTTTGTGCGAAGGAAAAGTTACATGTATATTTTATTTCTGTAAAATTTATATTTTTCTCGATCTTCAGGAAAGAAAAGTTCATTCTTTGTTCGCATACATTTTTGTTTGGTGATTCATCAAGTTTTGACGATTGTTTTAGACCAATGTCGATATTTTAACATTCATACTTGCCACCGAGGCTCAGAGGAATAAAACAAAAGTAATGTTTTATTAATTGCTGAGTCTCCAGATGAAATTGGCCCATTTTACGTTTCGTTAATTTTCTTAGTGGGGCTTGCATGTTGATTACATGTATTTTATTCTATTTGTTATAGCGAATAGGTTATAACGACATCACTCACAGAAAGAAAAGATTCCCTGTGTAACTGTGAAAGATCCTGCAAAAACTTCTGCTGAAAGAATTTTGAGTAGTCTCGAAGAATACCTTTCACGGGTTGGGTTCTTTCGATGGATGATTGAAAAATTCAACATTGGGAAAAATGATCGGAGATGTCGAAACATTAAGGTCATTTATACGAAGTTTTTCTCGTCTTAGCTAAGACGCGTCTTATCTAAGAACTGGTGTTAAGGGCTGTTCTAAAATAAGACGCGTCTTCGCTAAGTTGCGTCTTACTTTAGACGAAATGTGCCGTTTATACGGAAAGTTCGCGTCTTATTTAAGAAGCGTCTTACACAAGACGCGTCTTATTTTTCCTCGTATAAATGGCCCTATTGTGTCAACTTGCACAGTATTCGCTAAATTTGTTTTTGAAGATATTGTCAATAAGTGTTGCTGAATTATTATACACCCTTGTCGGCTTATCAGTTGTCGGCATGGCGTGGCTCTGTCGGCAATTAAGAAGTTGTTGAGCATAATTACAAGTTTAGGCACTGAGAATATTTACCTTAACATCAACTCAAAACGAAACTTGGTTAACTGTACCTCTAAAGCGATCAACATTTCCTTCAAAATAGTGTAACAAACGTTCTGCCGAATTACTTTGTCTATAGATGACACCAAGCCTACGCCACATCCAATATAACTTTGGACACGGAGAATATTTATCTTAACATCAACTCAAAACGAAATTTTCGAAAATTTGGTTTACCTGTACCTCTAAAGCGATCAACAGTTGCTTCAAAATAGTCTACAACACTTTCTGACGAATTACTTTGCCTATAGATAACGCCAAGCCTACGCCACAGATCAGTAATATAACTTTGCATTTTAAATTGTAGTTCATTCCACAGAGCCCGAAGTGCCTCACCTTGAGGCTCACCTCCATAAAAAAAAAGAGGCGTTGGAACAAACCCAAAGTTGTATTCATGTATGTTTGAATTGACATAAAAAGAAAAAGTTATTATAAATTCTGATTTCTGACACTGCAATATTAATGAAAACTAAGAATGTGACTTCAAAATCACCCAACTTGCCTTTTAGGCTTCTTTGTATGGGAAAAAGACAGCTTTCATCAGGCGTATTCACTTGGTTTAAATAGTTGTTTTAAAAACCTTCAGGGGGAATAACATTTACAACAACAAATGCTTTTGAATAATCAAGTTAGATCTGGACCCGCTATAGACGTATCGTCCATTAGATTAAATCTCTCAATATCCTAGATACCAGTCAGTCGCTCGAGATATTTTTTCGTCGATGGCAAGATATTATTTAACCAAGTTAATAACAATATCTGATATGGCACTTCACAGAACAATTGTTTAGTCAATTTAATACTATTATCTTTCCGCTGCCATAATGAAAAGTTGGAGAAAAATGCCAATCATTAAACTTATCTTGGAGTTTATGTCACCATCTCTAATTCCTGCTGACCTGACAATGTAAAGTGCTGTGACATCTTTTACCTTGATGGCGCGGCTGTTCTCCGTGTACGGAAGATATCCTACGAATGTTTCAGCCAGCAGAAAGGGTAATTATGTCGTGACTTGAACATGTTTTTTCTTAAACGTTTTTGCTTCCCCGAGAAGCCCCTGGACTGGCGTGGGGAGGGAGGTGTAGCACCATAGAATTGGATAAATCCGCAGTGTCCCTAAAGCCCACGTCTTTTTGGTCGACTTTGGAGATTTCTCGACGGTGTTACATAATTGACTTCTCACACTACTCGCCTTACAAACCTACAAATAATCGGTTTTGGAAGGTCGAAGCGTTTCATGAGAACACTCGGTGAGTTATTTCGATATTAAATGATTCGAACGCAGAGATTCGTCATGTCCATGATATGCTCGTTAGTTCCTGTGTCAAGAATCCTCAGAAATCTCGGTCACACCAACCAATTTCACAAGTTTTAACTGTGTCGAACTAAATTATCAATTTCGATAGCCATTTTATCTACTCGGCAACTACTCGGCTCAAAATAAATCAAGTCGGTTACCAAGAGTCTTTAAATCCTTCTTGGCTGCTACATTAAAAACCTTTCAGATCGTCATATTCCGCTCCAACAAATTCTGCTGATTTCTCAGTTTCAAGATGCGGTTTACGGTCGCCATGCGAACTACAGTCAGACACCTGACTTGGGTCACATAGCTCTGGTACCTCCCTTTCTCCCTTCCAATGTTGTTAAGTGACGGTTTTTTCGGCGGAGTTGTCCAACTTCGAGGCAAAAATTGGAAGGGAGAGGGAAAAAGAAGTCAAGGTAGTAATTCAAGTGACCCAAGTTCTAATGTCATGAGTTTTAGATTCATAAGTCTTCAATGCAGTTGAAGTCCGGCCAATTCACCTTTCAAGCTGTTTATTTCTTTCTTTAATTTCTCACTTCCTGAAGAGATTTAACAGTGGAATTTGGCTTTCTTGTCATTAAAGATTGTCAAAATTTTAGTCTTAGTACAGGGTTTGAATAAACGCGTCTACACAGTATCGTAACTGATGCCACGTTCTCGCTGAAAAGTTTCTGTCAGCTGTATTTCTTTCTTTCGTTACTGGCCAATTTACCCGCTGTGTTAAGGTACGAGTTCTGTGGAAAAAAATTAATCAAGAAACAATAAAAAAGGCTATTGAATTATAAAAGCAAAATTATAAATCAGCTTTTTTTAATTCTTTGTATATAAAATTAGATTCGTCCACAACTTTCGCAAACTGAATCACTCGCTGAGTTTCGCTTGCTCAGTCACAATTACCTAATAGCTTTCTTCAATCATTCGAGTCACTCGATTCCCATTGAACTCATTTTTGACACATGCAAATACTTGTTTATTTGGCGTTAAATTTCAGCGTTTCTGACCCACTGTAAAAGAGAACACCTGCAGCATTGGCTCTCTTCTATTGGCATAGAGGCCAAATTATCAAAATTATAACAAGCTGTCAAAGCGCATCTAAACCAAGTAGCTTTGTCAGATTACCAGTGTCTAAGACAGTGTTTTTGGTCTTACCAGGTGTGAACTACAAAGTCAGAAAAGAAGAAGGGACCGGTCGAAATTCAGACGACATAACACTCATAGATTAACACCTCGCACATCTTCGGAACGCATAATTTCATTATATTTTCCCCGTAGTTTGAAAGTGTGGAAAGATTGTGCCTTGTTGTCCATGGTTTTATCAGTGACGCTAAAATATTTTACTGTGTGATTTCGTGAAGTTGTTGACAGACAGTATTCAGGTATTTCATGAAGTTTGAGGTACAAGAATATTTTGTGCCAAGCATGAAAACGCTTGCGTGAGTGTCTAGCTTGGGTGATGTTCTCTTAGAAAACCAATTCTTGGTTTAAGGAAGATGATGACAGCAAATAAGTTGTCGCTTTTAAGCCCCAACTCTCTTACTCCAGCGATTTTTGACTGTTTTGCATTCGCCTCGAGGGTCACATTGTCAAAACGCACTTGAAAGTTCTGTAGGTAACTTTGTTTCAAATCCAGACGCACAAATTAAGTTACTCAAATATGCGATTAAACACAGTCCTTTAATTGTTAGATTCTGAATCGTCTCCAATTTTTAGTACTGGTATTAATTTTGTCTCGGCTTCAACTTCACACAGCAAGATTTTTCTTAAATGCGAAAGATGATGATGGTGTGCTCAGTGTGCTTCTAGTTTGTTTCGGGCAGAGTGTATTAGTGTGGTAATTTGGATGCTTAATTATAGATGGAAAATATTTGCAAGGATATTTGGATATTCCAGTTGTTCGGCAGTACCAGCAGTGTTATTGGGCGCATAATACGGGAGATTATACTTACCCTTCCACGTTGTTTATATTTTATTCATTTTCATATTGCATTCATTTCTTGTGAAGTAATTATGATAAAATGTGACATATATTTTATTTCTGTAAAATATATATTTTTCGTGATCTTCAGAAAAGAATTAAGTTCATTCTTTGTCCGAATACATTTTTAATTCTCTTGGTGATTCATACTTTTGACGATTGTTTTAGATCAATATCGATGTTTTAAAATTCATACTTGCCACCGGGGCATAGAGGAATGAAACAAAAGTAATGATTTTATTAATTACTGAGTCTCCATATGAAATTGGTCCATTTTGCGCTTCGATATTGGCTAAGTGGGGCTTGCATGTTGGTTGTTATTCTATTTGTTATAGCGAACAGCTTACGGACATCACTCCCAGAAAGAAGAGATTTTCTGCGTAGCTGTAAAGAATTGGGCTGCAAAAACTTCGCTTTGAGAATTTCGAGTAGTCTGGAGGAGTAACTTTCACGGGTTGGGTTCTTTCAATGGATGATTGAAAAATTCAACATTGGGAAAAATGATCGGTCATGTCAGAAATATTATGTCCGCTTGCATAGTATTCGCTGCACTTGTTTGTGAAGATATTGTAAATAAGCGTTGCTGAATTATTATCCACCCTTTTTGGTCGGGTTATCAGTTGTCGCCATGGCATGGCTCTGTCAGCAATTAAGAAGTTGTTAAGCATAATTACAAGTTTGGGCACGGATAATATTTATCTTAACACTGATCAACTCAAAACGAAATTTGATTTATCTGTACCCCTAAAGCGATCAACAGTTCCTTCAAAATAGTCTAAAAAACGTTCTGCCGATCTTACTTTGCCTATAGATGACGCCAAGCCTATGTCACCACAGCTAAAATAACTTTGTATTTTAAATTGTAGTTGATTCCACCGAGCATGAAGTGCCTCACCTTAACGCTCACCTCCATCAGAAGGAGGCGTTGGGACAAACTGAAAGTTGTAGTTATGTATGTTTGAATTGAAATAAAAAATGTTGTTATAGATTCTAATTTCTGACACTGCAATAATATTGAAATGGAAATCTAGTTCACTAAGAATGTGACTTCAAGATCACCCAACTTGCCTTTTAGGCTTCTTTGTATGGGAAAAAGACAGCTTTCATCAGACGGATTCACCTGGTTTAAGTAATTGTTTTTAAAAAACCTCAGGAGGAATAACATTTACAACAACAAATGCTTTTGAATAATCAAGTTTTATCTGGACCCGCTATAGACGTATCGTCCTTTAGATTAAATCTATCAATATCGTAGATATTGATATTGATATATTGCTCGGTCATTCGCTGGAGGTATTTTTTCGTCGATGGTAAGATATTATTTAACCAAGTTAATACCAATATTATAAGGCAGTTCACAGAACAATTGTTTAGTCAACTTACTACTACTATCTTTCCGTTGCCATAATGAAAAGTTAGAGAAAAATGCCAATCATTAAACTTATCTTGGAGTTTTTGTCACCATCTCTAATTCCTGCTGACCTGACAATGTGAAGTGCTGTGAGATCTTTTACTTTGATGGCGCGGCTGTTTTCCGTGTACGGAAGATATCCTACAGAATTTTTCGCCTAGGAGAAAGGGTTAATTATGTCGTCAAGGGGTTTCAGTAAGCCCCGACGACCGACGAAACGCGTGGCTG
Source organism: Porites cylindrica (assembly GCA_964035525.1). Classification (NCBI taxonomy): domain Eukaryota; kingdom Metazoa; phylum Cnidaria; class Anthozoa; order Scleractinia; family Poritidae; genus Porites; species Porites cylindrica. The sequence continues at coordinate 19,351,752 of OZ037784.1, forward strand.
CTTTGCTCAGAGAAGTCGCCCACTTTTTTCCTCAAAGAAGAAGCAGCTAGTTTAAATGATGTCGCAAGAAAAATAGAATTTGTTCACGTGCAAATGTACGTAACCTGATAATTATCATTTGTTCTTGCTTGTAAGAGTTGATTGTGTGGCTGATAAATCAAAATTTAACTTGAAGTTTTAGCCAAATTTTCGTGAATGGAAAACATGCTCTTTTCTACTCATTCTAGTCCCCTGAACGCTAGAAATCGCTTATTAGCGCTTTGAAATTTTAAAATTTTCTGAGGGAGCATGCCCCCAGACGCTCCTGGAAAGAGTGGACTACCGGCCCCTTGTTGATACAGTCGGCCGTTACTGTATTCAGTTAAACCTGCTGGCTACCTCACTTTTTATTGAAACCCCTGCGTGCCTTGGGCATGTTTTTTCTTCAACGTTTTTGCTTCCGCGAGAAGCCCCTGGACTTTCGGCGTGAGGAGGGAGGTCTAGCATCATAGAATTGGATAAATCCGCAGCGTCCCTGAAGCCCACGTCTTTTTGGTCGACTTTGGAGAATTCTCGACGGTGTTACATAATTGACTTCTCACACTACTCGCCTTACAAACCTACAAATAATGGGTTTTGGACGGTCGAAGCGTTTCATGAGAGCACTCGGTGAGCTATTTCGATATCAATTATTCGAACGCAGAGATTCGTCATGTCCATGGCATTCTCCATAGTTTCTGTCTCGGGAATCCTCAGAAATCTCGGGCACACCAACCAATTTCACATTAAAGTTTTAACCGTGTCGAACTAAATTATCAATCTCGATAGCCATTTCGTCTACTCGGCAACTACTCGGCGCAAAATAAATCAAGTCGGTTACCAAAAGCTTTAAATCCACACAAAAACCTTTCAGATCGCCATATTCCACTCCAACAAATTCTACCGATTTCTCAGTTTCAAGATGCGGTTTATGGTCGCCATGCGAACTACAGTCAGACACCTGACTTGGGTCACATAGCTCTGGTACCTCCCTTTCTCCCTTGCGATGTTGTTAAGTGACGATTTTTTCGGTGAAGTTGTCCAACTGCGAGGCAAACAAGGGAGAAAGGGAGAGGGGAAAAGAGGTCATGGTAGTAATTCAAGAAACCCTCGTTCTAATGTCACGAATTTTAGATTCATAAGTCTTCAAAGAATGCAGTTGAAGTCCGGCCAATTCAACTTTCAAACTCTCGATTTCTTTTTCCAATTGTTCACTTCCTGAAGAGATTTAACAGTAGGACTGGCTTCCTTGTCATTAAAGATTGTCCAAATTTTAGTCCTAGTACAGAGCTTGAATTAAGGCGTCTGTACAGTACCGGAACTGATGCCACGTTCTCGTAGTTCATTCTTTCGTTACTGGCCAATTTACCCGCTGTGTTTAAGATACGAGTTTTGTAGAAAAAGAATAATAAAGAAGCAATAAAACAAGCTATTGAATTATAAAAGCAAAAACTATAAATCACCTTTTTTTAATTCTTAATGTTCATAAAAGTAGATTTACCGACAACTTTGACAAACTGAGTCACTCGCTGTGCTTTGCTTGCTCAATCACAATTACCTAATAACTTAGCAAATCAATCATTCGAGTCATTCGCCTTGCATTTAACTCATTTTTGACACATGTATGCAAATGCTTGTTTATTTGGCGTTAAATTTTAGCGATTCTGACCCACTATAAAAGCGAACACCTGCAGCATTGGCTCTCTTCTATTGGCAGAGAGGCCACATGAAATTATCGAAATTATCAAACTGTCAAGCGCATGTAAACCAAGTAGCCTTATCAGGTTACCAGTGTCTAAGACAGTGTTTTTGGTCTTACCAGGTGTGGACTACAAAGTCAGAAAAGAAGAAGGGACGGATGAAAATCTAGACTGCATAAAGCACTCATATATTAACACACCTGGTTTTATATTTAACTTTAGTGGTACCTTACTGTGGCGGCGCTAAATAAAAGAGAAAATATCAACAAACTGATAAGACAAACTGGACGATGAATTCGACAGAAACCTCGACACAAAAAGGCGAGGAAATTGGCTCGGACGATGCTACATGGATTCTAACAAGTGCCTTCATCATTTTCACCATGCAATCCGGATTCGGTCTTCTAGAATCCGGCATGGTCTCCAGGAAAAACGAAGCGAACATAATGGTCAAGAATGCGGTTGATGTTATATACGGCGGACTGTCGTACTGGCTTTTTGGATTTGCTCTTAGCTTCGGTTTAAGCAGCCATGGGAATGCTTTCGCTGGTTACGGGCATTTTCTGACGGACGCCCACGAGAGTGAAATGGGGCAAGTGTTTTCAAAGTACTTTTTTCAGCTTTCGTTTTCAACGACTGCCACCACTATTGTTTCCGGAGCCATGGCTGAGAGAACAAACTTGAAGGCCTATACCATGTATTCGTTCCTTAATACTCTTACTTACACTATCCCAGCGCATTGGATTTGGGATGAAAAAGGTTGGCTTCATACAATGGGAGCAGTTGACATTGCTGGCTGCGGAGCGGTCCACTTAGTCGGAGGTGTTAGCGGATTGGTAGCGACGTTGATGCTGAAACCACGCACGGGCCGATTTGATGCAGACGCGCCACCAAAACACATGGCCTCTCCGACCAATGTTCTCCTAGGAACGTTTATGTTGTGGTGGGGCTGGTTGGGGTTTAACTGCGGAAGCACGTTTGGAATTAGCGGCATGAAGTGGAAATTAGCCTCCAGGTACATTACAAAATGTAATTTCTCCTAGCTTCTCATAAGGGCTTCCGTACCCACGGAGAATCCACTTTTCCACAACTAATACTTGTCTACTATGTTTGTAATATTGGGAAAATGAAAACAACTTTGTAGAAAGAAATTCTTTTGTGCATCAACTGAAACAAACTTTTGAGATTAAAAAAAACGAACTGTTTGGCAATGAAAAAAAATGCAATTGAGTGTATGAATAGCTTAGTAAATAATAAATTGCACTAGCAGCAATCGGGGATTAGTACGTGCATTCGAATGTTTACCTCTGGAATTGCGGTTGGTAATGAATGTCACCAAAGTGGGGAGGTCTGTACGATTAAGTGAATTGTCAGGGGACGAGTTTAATCAGGGAAATGGGTTTGACAGAGCCACTTTCCTTTTCATCAAGTCTACCGAAGTTAATATAACCCGAGTTTGATATAAGAATGTTCTTGGAATTTAACAACAAGATAATATATATTTAATTCCTCTAACAAACAGAACACAACACAACATTTTTGAAATTTAGCATAGGTCTGTCTTGTGGGCGCAGAGAACGGCTTCTGGTAATCGAGTCTTGAATGTTTGAACCTGTTTCTTAATTTCATCTCGCCAACAGGGCAGCAGTTGTAACTATCAATGGTTCAATAGGTGGAGGAGTTCTCGGAATGGTGTACAGGTGGGTCAAGACAGTCAAACCGGTTAAACATATAGTGTGTTTCCATTTTCTACCTCTCTTGGGAATTTATTTTCATTACTTTTTTTTTTCCTGTGGGCTTACCTAATTTTCTTGTATAATATCATGGGTGACAAATTACTCCCTAATTTTGACGCGAAATTTCAGCGCTAATTTATAATTTCATGGCAACGTTCCGCACTTTTTAGTGCCAAGATGGCTTCGAAGTTTTATAATGTATGAATGAAGATATCAGGGTATTAAAAGATGCTCTAGAAAACCTAAACACACGAAAGGACACATTAAGAAGGATTCTAACAGGTATTTTGTCGAAAAAGTCAGAAGCTTGTTAGCTTAAAACAAAATTTATGCTCTAAACTTTTCAGTGCGTGGATTTGTCGATCCAATAAACAACAAACGGCACGATTGTGAGCGTAATTTGTCACCCATGACTCGTGAAAATAGGGAAAGGCTCGGGAAATTATAACAACTTGGACAAAACGCGCTTGAAATTATTTTACTCGTCACCTTGTGGTTACTCATACTTATTTTAGCGCATTAGTATTGTTTGTTAGTTTGTTTTTTTTTTACGGGTTGATTTATAGCCTCCTGTCTGAAGATAGTTTTCACCCTTAGAATCACAGTGTGATAGGATTTGAGAAAAAAAAAAAAAAAAAACGAGGGGAATCGGTTTCCTTCCCTCGACACATGCATCTGGTCTTCTAATTGTTTCCATAATACTGTAAAATTCCGAAAATAAGCCCCGGGGCTTATATTTTTCAAAGGCCCTTTTTGAGGGGCTTAGTTTTGGAGGGGCTTATCTACGGAGGGAGATTTGCGTTTCAAAATTGATTGGGCTAGCCTTATAGTTGGAAGTAAATTTACCGTTTTTGCTTTTCACTTTGTATTTGAGAGCAATTTTCCAAGTACAAGCCCCTGGGGGCTTATATTTGGAGGGGCGATTTAACGGAGGGTTTTTTGCGTTACCGATTTGGGGGCTTATTTTTGAAGGGGCTTATACACGGAAGGGCTTATTTTCGGAATTTTACAGTATCTCCTGGGACGGAGCATTTTCGAAGACTTGATCCTAGTAGTCGTCGAAAGATTTCCTTAAGAAAACTATTTATTGATGGCCGATGCTTTAATTTTTTTCTTTTCCTTATAGTTATATTTGCTTTAAAAACAAGTTAGACATTCCAATATTTGTGACTGGTATTCTAGCGGGTCTCGTCAGTATAACAGGTATGTTAGCAATGATAGAAACAATTAGACTTGGTACTTTCTTTTGTCTGTTTTACGTACTTACTGTTCAGTATAGTCCAGTTTCGAATTAAAAATTACCGCTGAATATAAACATTAACGACACATTCATACAGGATTAGCCTCGACGTCAAGTAAAATATTCAGAAATTCTGGCAAGTAAGTGTTTGAAATTTGAATACAGCTATTTCGAAAAAGGTTGTTGTGCACGCGACAATCCCGAAAGGTAATATGGGATATGATCATGACACTGTTTCTGACGACTGTACCTGTTGAACCTACTTTTGTTGCTTTCCTTTAGCAGTCGCAAACACATTTTCACGGCCTTTCGTACCAATTCTTTCGAATTTCCTTAAAGAACAGTGAACTTAAAACCACCCACAATGCCTTTCGGGATTGTCACGTGCACTTTTTCCGACAACCTTTCTCGAAATAGCTGTATACACAATAGAGCGTTTTCACATGACGTCACGGCGGCCATATTGGTGTTCCAAAACAATGAAACGGCAGCCATGTTGGTGTCCCAAACCAATCCTGTGGGATTTGAACTCTTTTCTTATGTAAACGCATTCTTTTGTTCTAATAAGTTAGCATAGCTGCTGGCCACGTGAGTGAAAACGCTCTATAGACAGAGTAATAAACAGGTCTTTTTCTCGTTGGAATTTGCGAATATGTTACTTCAGATTGAGGCAAAGGCTGTAAAAAATGTGTCGTCACTTCTTTAATTCACCGGTCATAGCGAACTCGAAAATGGACTATTGTCTTAGCTTTATAGTGACAGGTCTCGTCGAAAACCACCCTTGGGTGATGGTGACGACCTGTATAAAGATTTTAACTATTAGTAGCATTATTATCGTAGTTTATTTAGTCAATAATTCTTCTCTTTGAAATGGTTATGGCCAAGAAGAGCTACAGTTCAGTAGTGACTAAATAGTTTTTATTTTGAATATCTCTAAAAACGGCAGGAGCTCATAACTCCGGAGTTTCCATCAGCTGCTAAAAAACGTCTCAAAATGTTACACTTCCCTTTTATTTTTAGATTTTTCCCCTTTCTTTTTTGTTTTTTGTGTGTTTACAACGTCCAACAATCCAGTATGCCAGTTCGGTATTCTTTTTGAACCTTGGTTCTTCAAAAAGTGGACAAGCTTTCCATGCCGGCTTTACTTAACTTGGCACTTTGCTAATCTCATCCGATCCGCCATCGCAGGAAATCCTTAATACTCTAGCCTGATTAGCTGGGAGTTTTCGGGCCCGAAAAATGAATCTGTAAATAGCCTGTAAGTCTAAAACGATGTAAAATCGAAGCTTTTATGAGTGACTGATGGTTAATGATTTTCAATTTACTGTTGTTATATTTGACGCACTATTTTTTTTTATTTTTTCCCGAGAAGGTGCCCTCATGGGAGAATCTTCCCCCGCATGAGTGAGACATTAGGGGCCTGTTTCTCTAAATTCCTGGTAACAGTTCGGGTCAAATACTCAAGATCTAAAGAATGAGTCCTACAATGAGGGCATCTGTGTTGGGACACTAATGCTCTAATATTAGTTACTTGCCTTTTTCTAACAATCAATTTCTATGGTATAAATCACATTCATAATGTATAGACCCCTTGCTAATGATTAGAATTACAAGTGAACTTTTCAATGACATGATCTTTCTTTAAACATAAAATACAGGTGATTCTTGTCAGTAGTAAAATAATGATGCATAGGTCTGGTAAAAATAAAACTTTACAGTGATCTTATACCACAGGCTTCCCAACCATCACTTTCCTTCCGTCTTCCTTGCAGCCATTTGTTCGCTTGCGCGTCCTTGGGAAGCCATAATTATTGGTGCGCTAGGTGCTCTGATAGCGTGTCCCGGATGTACTCTTCTCGAGCGGCTGCGAATCGATGACCCTGTGGGCTGCGTTCCAACACACGGATTGGCGGGAATCTGGGGCTTAATTTCAGTCGCCTTGTTTGCAGAGAAAGATATCCTGGAAAAACGTTTCTCTGACGAGTTTGGTATTTTTAAGGGAGGTCCTTGGCGCTTTTTAGGCGTGCAAATGCTCATGGTGGTAGCAGTTTCTGCATGGTCAGCGGTCACTACTTTCGTGGAATTACTTTTTGTCGATAAGCTGCTGGGATTGCGCATGACCTTGGAAGATGAGCTATTGGGAGCTGACAAAGTTGAGCATGGTATCGAAGGCCACGAGCCATCATTGCAGAGCAGCTACTATAGTGCAAATGAGAATGGTCAAGAAGCAATTAAACCTGCAGAGTTAAATGTAAATCAGTTACAAACAAGCGGAGAGAGTACAGATGCAATGCAGGAAAGAGAAAATGGAGGTAACTTTCCATTGGAAACTGTCCACACTCGGCGAAAACTTCTTCGACTAAAATTTCGAAGAGCTCTGTCACTTAAGACTCCTAAACAAAACGATCACTCAACCAACGGTGTTTTTACCATGAAAGATTCATATGCTAACGGCAGAGTAGGCGTTAACACGGAATATGTTAGCGAATTTGACAATCATTATACCCTGGAATATGGAAACACAGTGAAAAAGAACGGAAGTGTGATAATAAAACAAAGCAGCAATGATGTTCCACCTTGCTGATTTTGAACCGTTTCTACGGTCTACTGTAAATAAATCACCCGTCATTTTGCTTACGGACAAGCTTGATGAGTTCTTTCACCTCTTGGCCAATCGTGCACTTTTCTGTTCCTCTTCTGAAAAGCAGCTCCCCGCCCTCTAAAGTTAGTCATCCTGGCTTTTTGTTTTTTACGAGATATCGTCACAGACTCATAGAGCCGTGCAGTCAAGACATCCTGAAGTTACAAGTATGGATTATAGGGCCAATCTTCTTTAATTACCTTACTACGTTTTGATTAGTCACTGTCCCAAGACTGCTTTATAGCCGAATGGGAAGAAGGAGCAATATGTTAGTACCTTAGTAAAGTGAGGAACAGAGCTTTAAAACAGTGACAAACAAGCAGATATAGAAAGGAATAGTTTTCCTGCTCACTCCAATAACCATTAAAAAGGTATAAAAAATCTTTTATTCAGATGTTTGAATTGCAACTCTTCGTATATTTTGGAAAGGGAGGGGAGGTTGAAAATTGCGATATTTCCCTATGCTCTAGCCGGTGGGTGGTGGGGGAGGGATCAGAATTAAACACAGCGTTCAATATAAAGGGAAGTCTTTTTTAAAGGACTCCTTTATTTCAAACTTTCACATATTCATTTGGCAATAGTATATAATGATGGAACGACTTTCAAACTTGAATGAACGATTAGTTACAGTCGTCTTTCGAGCTATCTCGATCATTTCACGAAATTGTTTTTTTAAGAGATCAAGACTTTCTAAGATGCAATTAATAACGCATGTTTATACAAAGGAGATTAATGATTTCTGCAGCCACCTTAACGAATCAAGTCATTAAAATGTCTAAGTCTATGTTTATTGACTTCTAAGGCATGTTTTTTTATATAATTCTCTTAGAAACGTTCCTTTACATGGTTCTTGTCTCTCTATCGTGTTCATCCTATAGGGATAAAGACGTTTGGCTAAAGTCACTTGACTTCTTCTTTGTTTTTCCTTTAAATAATGGTTTTTCAGTCATCGGAGTTATGCGCCTGGATTCGAGATTTGCCTGGGTGGTATACAATTTGCAAGCGGGTAGGAGAAACGTATGGAGTAAAGTATTTTCTCCCTCAAAAGCAGTGTCGTTGGACCTAGAATAGGGACTTTAAGATCCAACGACGCGGACGGTAACGAGAACGTCAAAAAAAACAATAGGTTTTATTAGCAAAACAACAACTTTGCACGTGCACCACGCCTTTTTGTACACTTCTCTTCCCGTTTTTGCACGACTACGACGTCAACATGCCTAGATTTGCGTTTTATGAACGACGTAAACAAGCAACGACGAAATTTTATTTCTCTTTCTGTACTTGTTTTTTGTGCCTAGGAATTCAACGCCAGGAGGGTTCGCCTGCATTTGACAAAGTAAGTGGGTAGGAACAATTGCGATAAAGATTGAAAGAACGCAAATTCACTTTTAAAGCGACGTTCTCATTGCCGTCGCGTCGTTGAATCTTCAAGTCCCGAGTATCGCATTTTCGCCGTCATTTTGTGAGAAGCGAAGGAGACTAATGTTGACCGGTTTTTGGGCCCCAATTTATCCTATAAATTCATCCGCGATAAACACTTTTTATTGCCTAAGGTTGACGAATTAGTCCCCTCCCCTTCTCACAAATCACGGCGAAAAAGCGTTATTCTATATCCAAGGACAATGCTTTTGAAGGAAAAACTACTTTACGCCATACAATTCTTTCTATCGACGTGCAGTGGTCACCAGAATCCTGTGCGCACAACATACTGTAGGTCTCCTATTAAGGGCAAAAATCATTCACTGATATGAATTGGGTCAACCTGCTGCTGTTTTTTATTGTGGTTGACAACCTGGATCCCATGCTCCCAGACGTCTGCCCCGTCGATCTCTTTCTCACGGGGCATGCGCAGGCCAATCACTTTATCAATCACATAGAGCTGAACAAATGTGGTAATTGAGGTCCAAAGGACAATGCTGACGGCGACGAGAACTTGTATTCCAAGGACTCTCCAACTGCCACCTTTAAATACTCCACGGCTTTTAGACATCAAAGGGTGCTCTTCGACTACGAGTCCTACCACTACAACACCCCAAAGGCCAGCGATACCGTGCGTGGAAATACAATGCACTGGATCGTCTATACGCATTCGCTCTAACAGAAGAATACCAAAGCATCCGATAGCGCCACCAATGAAACCGATCAGTAGGCTCTCCCATGGGGAGACAACTGGCGAAATGGCTGGATATGGAATAATAAACAGAAATCATGACTATATCGTTTCATTTGGAAATATTGTTAGCCTGGAATCTAGAGAAGGTGCCCAGCTTTTGAGGGATTAATTACGTGGAATTTTGTTGTAATATTGTCGCTTGAGCCATGTATAACTTCTTATATCACATTCAAATAGAATAAAAGAATAGGCCTTTTTCAAAATGTCGTGATACTCTTTGTTGTTTTTCCAATATTTTGCATTAGCCAATTGTTTTCAATTCCTCTTGGGGCGGTTGTAAGGCTGCGTGCAAACGGACGCAACAGCTCCCAACATTGTTGCGCCAACAATGTTGGGAGTTGTTGCGTGCGTGTTGGCAGTGGTGTGCAAACGGATGCAACAACTCCCAACAATGTTGGCACCTACAGTGCGTCGTGGGAAGGATACAACCCATAAGTCTTTATAAACCATGCGTAATGAGCGTTCGTGGCCCCAACAATGTTGGAAGAGCTGTGTAAACAGATCCAAAATTGTTGCGCTACGCTTTGGCGATCACGGAACAAAAGAAATGTTGGGAGTTGTTGGCTGAAAAGTTTGACCGGTTTCAAACTTGGCTCAACAGCAAGCAACAACGTCCAGCAACATGCAACAGGGTGTGCAAACGGACGCAACATGTAACAACAATGTTGCGTCCGTTTGCACACAGCCTAAGTCCCAATTGAAGCTGAAAAACAATGCGTATGCAAAATTTTGGAGGTACAACAAAGAGTATCATGGCCTGATTTTGAAAAAGGCCTATTCTTTCATAAAAAAATAAGCAGGTAAAAAATCATGAACATTTTACTATCACCAGTAATGCTGACTAGTCCAGATAAAATTCCGGTTACAAATATGTCGATTATCAGCTTGTTCTTGTACTTTAAGTAACTGAAAAAAAAAGACGCCTCAGGTTAGAATGATGATAAAACAGTCGACATTTGCCAGTGTTTTCATAGGTTGGTCGTTTTATTTGTAGGCGAGGACAATGTATCTTTACACCAATAAGCCTTGACAAAGGCACAATACTACGACAGAAGAAGAGCTTGAACTCCTCCCACATAATTATACGTTTCTGGGAAACTGCCCACCTACTCCTCCCCTAAGCCAACATTTCAGTGCACAGAACAACGACAAATTCAAACTATCACTGTAACCTGAGTTTCAACACAATCGCCCATTTTTTGTCTTTGTTTGTTTATCTATCTATTTATTTTTAAATGTGTAGGACTTGTCATTTTTTTTTTAAATTATATGTTTTGAATTTTTAGTTCTTGGCGTTTTTGCTGGGAAAAGTGATGTCTCCATTTTGCCACCTCTGCTTTTATTATTAGCGACCTTTACTGAGATTTGATCAGCATAACAAAGAGTTTCAATCTCGAGTAGTCTACGAGACTTTAGTAATTCCGTGCTGTGGTACGTGAGAAGTTATTAAATCAGGCACGCTAATTTAGTTTGGGAACTCGTATTTGATCTTAATTCAGTCGTACTCCAAAAATTATCCAGGCACGAAATGTGCTAGCCGTCGACTATCTAATCACAATCGAAAGGTTTCTTTGATAAAATCAAGGAAAATGTATTTTAAACTAATTCTAAGTTACCTGAATACTATTGCGAAGATTCCTCCCCCGGTTGCACCATTAAGAGTTACTACTGCAGCCCTGAAAAAAAGACGATGATTAAAAACCTTAAAATTCTTGAACATTAAGCGGAAAATCAACAGTGATTAATAGTTTCTGTTGGTCGGTGAGTATGTTTTAATGTCAGAGTGAATACGAATTTGTCTCACGCTGGTATCATTTTATAATTTGGAAGCTGGGTCATCACCGTCATGGGAGCCCTCTCACTCTCTTATGTTGATTATTTAACAATTAATGAATGAGGCTGAGTATCTTATGAAGAATTATGGAGATTGAGGAGGGTGTTATCCGTCAAGGCCGTGCCCTCCGATATCTCCATAATTCTTCATATTATACGAAAGCCTAATTCAATAATTGTTTTATTATTCAGTCAAAATAATTCCTAGTTTTAAAACATGGCTAAAACATGCTTACCTCCATCGATCCATCGATGTTCAGTTCATCTTCGACAGTGCACGTTTAGGTTTGTCTCGCTCCGCAAATATTCTCCAAACAACAGATGTCGCCCTTCGAGTTGTCTTCTTGCTGTTCTTGCCATGTTTTTAGTTATTTTTTCGCCTAGTTCTTACTCTTGAAATGAGTGAAATGTCCGCAATTTTTCAAGTTCACAACCAAAACAACCCATCCTCGTCCCCAAGTCTTCTCGGTTGACGTGCCTTACCCTGCATGAATGTTGCATTTTTGACGTCATTTCCTCGTTAAACACAAAATTCGTCCAAATTTGGTCATCAGAAACTGGTTATGGTGAATTATGCGTGTGCTTTTAGCCAATCAGAATAGGGGAAATATTTTAAATGAATAATAAAGAAATATAGGTAGACCAGTGAATCCATACGTCTCGCTATCTTTACGTACACTGTCTTCAACGTCGGTTAAACACCTCTAGCAATCTTTTTATCTACTTAGAGATTTAGTTTGAAGTAAAAACACGAAAGGGATACCAGTTGTTTTTTCTTAAAACGACAAGTATCTTTTAATTGAAATTCTTCGCGCTGTTCCGAAACTTATTATCTAAACAATAAACAGTATTTGGAAAGTGACACTCGTGAAAAACGCAGTGCGCATGCGTGCCTTCCCTGCTTCCGGCGCGAATTTGCATGTGCCTCCCCCAATCGAAATTATACGCGATACCAAAACAAACTAGATTCCGGCCGCGAAATTCAAAAAAGTAAGCTCCACACACAAAAGATAAGCTTAAAATTTCACGAACACAAAGTTTATATATTGCTTTAGTTTCTCTCTTTTGCACCGCATACTTTCCTCCTTGCACCAAAGGCGAAAATCATGTTTGAACGTCCACGCTCGCTCTGGCAGCACTTCGCCGTAGCCATTGTTGCTGTTTTGGTCATCATGTCGCTGAGCTCGGTCAATGCGAACAACGAAAACGACCAATGCATGCTAAGTGGAAAAACAAGGACGGAAAAACCTTGTACTGGACGACTTTACCAGTTAGTTAAGTTAGTTTAAGTAATTTTTTGTTGTGCTTAATACTAGAACCGGCTGCAAACCATTAAACTTATCAAACATTCCTAAGTGTTTTTCAATTTAAATGGGGAAGATTTTGCAAATTTTAATTATTTAAAATAGAGACCTTGCGCATGCGCAGACGTTTTGCACGCGTGTCTTTGGAACGTATTTATAGCACACCGAAATTTATTCAAGCCAAAATGGCAACATTAGCCCAACGATCGTGATGAAAGGATATACAACATTATATACAGATTTAGCCAGGGCTAAAAGCGAAGCTCTCGATAATATTTATATTTTGTTCAAACAAAATATAAAATCGTGTAATGCTAAGCGGCGAAGGCAACGCCAGAGAACGGTGAAAAAACAACAATGGGTCTAATTAGCAAAAAAGCAACTTTGCACGTGCAGCACACTTTTTTCGTAAATTTCTTTGCCGTTGTTTTGCACTACTATAACGTGAAACTTCCAGAAAGTTTTTCATGGAGAAAATGTCGTACGTGTTCTCGTTCACTTTTTTTTTTTCACTGCCGCTCATTTTCTCCCTGCAGTGTTTGCCGCTAGCATTGTCACCCCCGCTTTTCATGTTATGTCTTTCTTTGTTTTCTTCTCTCTCTTTTTTTTATCTCTCGCTCTAGATCTCTGTCGCCCTTTTTCTCGTTGAGTTTCGCTGGCCTGCCGCTTTTTCTCTGTCTTTCTCTTGCTTTATATTCCAAATTTGTGGACAAGACAATTAATCTAAAGAATACTTTAGAAAACACTAATGTAGAAACAATTTCCACTTTCCGGTTTCGTCTTTATTGACTCTATAGCTGCCTCTGCTTTAAAAGACGTGGGTGGCTATGCAATTTCCCGCCAAAATAACCTCGAGTTGCATTTGGGTTGCCATACCTGTTGATTGAGTTATTTAACGTTGGTATGCCTGTGGTGCGGACGGACGGTCGGGCGTACGGTCACGTGATTACCAAATTTTCTCGGATAGGTAGATTACCACATTTTCTTAACCATGGTGCTCTGCTGCGCGCGCTTCGCGCGCGAGAGCTACGCTATGATCGACTTTTAATTATGAGGGCTAGTTCCCACCAGCGACATAATGATTATAATCGTAGTCATAAGGGGTGTTTTTGTCGTAGTGGGAACGCCGAAAAACATAATCATAGAGATTTTTATGATCAACATCATGATAATCATAACAAAATGATCAGTCATTTTATGATTATGCTTATGTCGTAGTGAGAACGTAAAACCTTGCGCTCATATAGTCGTACTCATAATGAAAATTCAAAATATTTCCCCAATTCTGATTGGCTAAAAGCACACGTTTAATTCACCATAACCAGTTACTGATGACCAAATTTGGAAGAATTTTGACTTTAACGAGGAAATGACGTCAAAAATGCAGCGTTTTCGCAGGTTAAGGCACCGTTAACCGAGAAGACCTGGGGACGAGGTTGAGTTGTTTTGGTTGTGAGCTTAAAAAAATGGCAGACATTTCACTCGTTTCAAGAGTAAGAACTAGGCGAAAAAATAGCTAAAAACACGGCAAGAACAGCAAGAAGATAACTCGAAGGGCGACATCTGCTATTTGGAGAATATTTGCGGAGCTGGAAAAACCTAAACGTACACTATCTAAGATGAACTGAACATCGATGGATCGATGGAGGAAATCATGTTTTAGCTATGTTTTTAAACTTGGAATTATTTTGAATGAATAATAAAACAGTTATTGAATTCGCCTTTCGTATCAAATAAAGAATTATGGAGATCTCGGAGGGTATTATAACATCCTCCTCGATCTCCATAATTCTTCGCAAGATACTCAGCCTCATTCATTAACTGTTAAATAATAGTTCAATGAATTTTAGCCAATCAGCGTCTTAATTCCAGTAACTTGTACTTCATGCTGTTTCAAAATGGCGTGCGTTCAAGTTTGAGGAATTTTGTCTTGCAAGCCTCCAATACTGTACAATAAATCCCTGGCAGATTTTAAAGAACCAAAAAACAGGAAAAATGCATGTAATGACATAGCAGAAAACTGTAAAAGGAAAAAATGCTAACTATTGCTGCTATTCAGTAATGCCACTTTTAGAGCATCGAGTTCAAAGCAGAGAAAACAATTCACGTACAAGTCCCCGGCTTGTACGTGTATGTCTCCACTTGATCATAACAACGTTATGACTATGATTATGATTTTGATTATGATCGTTATTTCTGTAATGGGATCCAAGCCTGTACATATAGTCTGAGGCTGAGATACGTTAAGTTTCAAAAACTGCATGAAAATGGGCGGCGCCCTTCTCTAGAGATGACGTAGCCTAAAAAAAACAGCCTGCAACATTTCGCCTCGCCACCACTGGTTTCCCGGCGAAATGACACGTCCTAGAAACAAAACGCAGAAATTCTACACTGATGACACGTCAGTACCCAGATCTGGGTCGGCTTCTGAATGGTTGAATAGTTGCTTCATCCAATCAAAAGCGCTACCCAGATCTGTGTAGTGACACGCCATCGGTATGGAATTTCCGCGCTCGGTACTCAGATGTCATTTCCCGGGGAAACCAGTGGTAGCTTCGCGAAATGTCGACTGTTTTCTCAGGCTAGAGATGACTTTACTGGGGAGTGGGTGGGGGTGGGGGGTGAGTTCCGATGGGTCTGTGTAAGTATGTTAGAGATGACTTTACTGGGGGGTGATGGAAGGGGGGCGTTCCAAAGGGTCTTTCAAGACAGAACTTTAACAAGCAACTGTCACTAACCTGAGTAGAGGGAGACGGGGGCTTCTGCGCAGTGGTGGAGGTGGTGGAGTGACGTCACAATAGCTCAGGGGATTAAACTGATGAGATCATCATCTAAAAATAGAAAGGTATTCTGTCTAACAATCTAGGGAGTTGACGTCATCAAAAAAACGATGAGATCATCATCAAAATAATCATTTAATATGGTAACTGGTGAGATGACATCATCAGCTTAAATTAGAAAGGGTTTTTTGACATGATCAGCTATTTTCTATAGTCTATGACATCATTATTTATTTTCATCTTTTTAAGATCATATAAATGAAGGTTATTATTATTAATCATTATTATCATGCAAAACGAAAATGGTTATTATTCAGTCTTTCATAAGAATAAAGTTTAATCATTATATCGTATGATAGCGAGGACCATAGTTCCCCCCTCAAAAGAAATAGCGTCTCTCAAGAAAACATTTTGCAACCTCTCAGGGTCAACAATTTCCAAGCTGAAAGAACTCCATTCTGAAGTATTTCTAAAAGTTACTTTGGGCAGACTCTTATTGTTCTTGAAATTTGCAGAGGATCTGGAACTGACGCAGGAAGAATGAGGACAATTATATGCTGTTATTTATATGCTGTTATTTATCCCACTTTAATATATCAAATCTGAGAGCAGTTATATAAGGCGATGATGTAGGCAGTAAAATCTTAAGACTGGAACATTGCGAAGTGATTAGAGCGATGGGTTGTTGTCCACCATCGACCACTTTTGGACATCGTTAGTCAGTTAATTATGCGAGTTCGCAAGCCCACCGTTGCATACAAATTAGTACAGCTCTGCAGGAAAAGCCCCAAGAGAGAACTTTCAAGTGACTTATTATCATAAAAACAATAAAAACATAAAATAACTTAACAAGGATCAATTGAAACACGCGACTTACAATTGCGAGCAATAAAGTTTTTTTTAAAAAAACTTTATTAAAAACCAATAACTAAAAGAGTCAAATACACAGCGATTTGAAAGGGAAAGGGATGAAAATTAATCCTTTGACTGACTATTACAAATTCGTTTTCTCCGTTCTACTGACGAGGAATAATAAATAATCCTTCCCTGTCTACGCAATTTTCCTATAGCCTCTAAGCGAAGAGTTCGACTTTCTTTGTTTCTTTCGGTTTGCCTTGTTCTTTGTAGTTGTTCTTTTAACTTTTGCTTTAAAAGAGGCTTTATTTCTTCGTGATCTTGAAAGTTCGTACACCGTTTCTTGTGTCTGTACTGGACTGCGAGTACTAGTTGAGTTATTTTTTCCGGAATTATCCGCTTCACTTTCGTAAACGACAACTTTAACTTTAGGTTGCAGTTTCGCCTCTTGTAAATACTGTCTTCGCTGTATGTGGTCTAACTGATGAACATCCGCGAGATGGTTAGCTAATCTGACAAGGTACTTCGCCCCGCACCATGAAATCGGACAGTTTCTGCAAACTCTCTTGTAAACCATGTTCAAAAACCTGTTGACGGTTCGATGGATGAACACAAATGACTTCTATTTCGCAAATATTCAGGTTATACAGAGTATTAGAAAGGCCAAACACAGGCCCGAAAGGCCATAACCAGGCCAGAAAGGCCAAAACCAGGCCAAAAGAGACAAAAGGAGACAAACGGGCCATTTTCAGTCATGTGCCTTTTTTCTCGTACACACGCGTGGGTGTCGCGCGTCGCTAGTCACGCAACAGCTTTCAATATTGGAATCATCATCTTTATTAAGTGTAATCACAAATAACAGTGCCTAATTAAAAAGTTTTGTTCTTCCTTTAGTAATTGGTATTTCAAATTTCAGATTTGCTATTTATTGCACAAGTTTACTGTTATTGGTATAATGATCAAGTCATCAATAGTTTGGTTGTTTACAGTTTTTATTGAAATGCAACAATACAAAGGTCCAGGGAATAAAAAATTTTGTAATTCATAGCCAGTCTAGTCTTGATATTCGTTTGGCCCTTTTTACCTTCGTTTGGCCTTTTTAGCCTTGCTTTGGCCCGTCTGATCTTCTAAATAACTGGTCGATGTAAGTTCGATTATTATTTAGCTTAGTAACCCCGCCTTCACCCATTTTCTATAAAAAAGACGCGTTACTTTCTGATGTTTGGTTTCCTATCAGAACACGTGTGGTTCAAACCAAAAAGATGTGGAACAGTGACCTACATTACAACCTTATTCAAAAAGGTGGTGGAAATTATGAAGACAGCGAAGAAAGCGAAGAAAGCGAAGTCTCTAGCCAAGGAACGGAGTCTTCCCAAGAAGAAACAGAAAGCTTAGAGCCTTGGTCACGGATATTTGATGAAGCCGAGAAACGCCATGAGACTCAGCTCAACGCATTGAGCGGTGAGTACGAAGGGAACGGATATTCAGAAAATGTGGCCCGCGTGAAAGCCGAGAACGCTCTTCTTCCTGTTTACAGAAAAGAGCTGAGAAAAGTACTCTTAGAGAATCTACAGTGGATGCGTGCAATGAAAAAGGATCCCACCTTCAAAAAAGTGATGGAAACTCAAAAAGAGCTTAAAGACACAGAAGGATTTGACTGGTTGGAATCGACAGAACTTGCTATCGATAAGCGAAAATTCTTACTAAATCGATTGTACCAAAAGCAGCCCATTCCAAAAGATCAAGACTAGACCTACTATGAATGTTACAGAATTTTTTATTTCCTGGACCTTAGTATTGTTGCATTTCAATAAAAACTGTAAACAACCAAACTATTGATGACTTGATCATTATACTAATAACAGTAAACTTGTGCAATAAATAGCAAATCTGAAATTTGAAATACCAATTACTAAAGGAAGAACAAAACTTTTTAATTAGGCACTGTTATTTGTGATTACACTTAATAAAGATGATGATTCCAATATTGAAAGCTGTTGCGTGACTAGCGACGCGCGACACCCACGCGTGTGTACGAGAAAAAAGGCACATGACTGAAAATGGCCCGTTTGTCTCCTTTTGTCTCTTTTGGCCTGGTTATGGCCTTTCGGGCCTGTGTTTGGCCTTTCTAATACTCTGTATAACCTGAATATTTGCGAAATAGAAGTCATTTGTGTTCAGCCATCGAACCGTCAACAGGTTTTTGAACATGGTTTACAAGAGAGTTTGCAGAAACTGTCCGATTTCATGGTGCGGGGCGAAGTACCTTGTCAGATTAGCTAACCATCTCGCGGATGTTCATCAGTTAGACCACATACAGCGAAGACAGTATTTACAAGAGGCGAAACTGCAACCTAAAGTTAAAGTTGTCGTTTACGAAAGTGAAGCGGATAATTCCGGAAAAAATAACTCAACTAGTACTCGCAGTCCAGTACAGACACAAGAAACGGTGTACGAACTTTCAAGATCACGAAGAAATAAAGCCTCTTTTAAAGCAAAAGTTAAAAGAACAACTACAAAGAACAAGACAAACCGAAAGAAACAAAGAAAGTCGAACTCTTCGCTTAGAGGCTATAGGAAAATTGCGTAGACAGGGAAGGATTATTTATTATTCCTCGTCAGTAGAACGGAGAAAACGAATTTGTAATAGTCAGTCAAAGGATTAATTTTCATCCCTTTCCCTTTCAAATCGCTGTGTATTTGACTCTTTTAGTTATTGGTTTTTAATAAAGTTTTTTTAAAAAAAACTTTATTGCTCGCAATTGTAAGTCGCGTGTTTCAATTGATCCTTGTTAAGTTATTTTATGTTTTTATTGTTTTTATGATAATAAGTCACTTGAAAGTTCTCTCTTGGGGCTTTTCCTGCAGAGCTGTACTAATTTGTATGCAACGGTGGGCTTGCGAACTCGCATAATTAACTGACTAACGATGTCCAAAAGTGGTCGATGGTGGACAACAACCCATCGCTCTAATCACTTCGCAATGTTCCAGTCTTAAGATTTTACTGCCTACATCATCGCCTTATATAACTGCTCTCAGATTTGATATATTAAAGTGGGATAAATAACAGCATATAAATAACAGCATATAATTGTCCTCATTCTTCCTGCGTCAGTTCCAGATCCTCTGCAAATTTCAAGAACAATAAGAGTCTGCCCAAAGTAACTTTTAGAAATACTTCAGAATGGAGTTCTTTCAGCTTGGAAATTGTTGACCCTGAGAGGTTGCAAAATGTTTTCTTGAGAGACGTTATTTCTTTTGAGGGGGGAACTATGGTCCTCGCTATCATACGATATAATGATTAAACTTTATTCTTATGAAAGACTGACTAATAACCATTTTCGTTTTGCATGATAATAATGATTAATAATAATAACCTTCATTTATATGATCTTAAAAAGATGAAAATAAATAATGATGTCATAGACTATAGAAAATAGCTGATCATGTCAAAAAACCCTTTCTAATTTAAGCTGATGATGTCATCTCACTAGTTACCATATTAAATGATTATTTTGATGATGATCTCATCGTTTTTTTGATGACGTCAACTCCCTAGATTGTTAGACAGAATACCTTTCTATTTTTAGATGATGATCTCATCAGTTTAATCCCCTGAGCTATTGTGACGTCACTCCACCACCTCCACCACTGCGCAGAACCCCCCGTCTCCCTCTACTAACCTGGATGCCAATATCCATTTCCCTCCTGTTATCCCAAAGGTACTTCCACAATTGAACCCAAGCCACCCCCACCACAACATGAATGCTCCAAGCATAACATTAGTAGGCGATGCCATTGCTTTACTGGGGCGGTAGTTCTCATCGAACACTCCCAGTCGAGGTTTCAGGTAGATCGTTGCTACAAACCCGCTAAAGCCGCCTACTACATGAACCGGACCACAACCGGCGATATCCACAGCATTAAGCTCGTGCAACCAACCGTGAGGCTCCCAGATCCAATGTGCCGGAAGGGAATAGGAAATGGTGTTGAGAAATGAAAATAGAATATACGCTTTAAGTTCCACCCGCTCGGCCATGGCGCCGGAAACTATGGTTGTCGCTGTCGTGGCAAAGGAAAGATGGAAGAAATAATTGGCAAAGACTTTTCCCATCTCGCGGTCATCTGCGTCTGTCAAGAATTTACCAAACCCATTGAAAGCAGTCGTTCCCTCATCACGACCAAAGCTTAAACCTGCAAACGGCCGAGGCAAAACATTTTATGAAAACTGCATTTTCTGAGAGCTATTGAAGATGTAAATAAGTGAAATAAGGTAAGTGTATTTGCACCAAATGAAACGTAAGTTACACATATGAATCATAAACACGGTAGAGAATGTGACCTTTTACAGAAAGTATGTTTGGCTAAGTTTCTTATATGTTCTGTGAGCCACAACAACAACAAAAAAAACTAACCGTATCCAAACAGCCAATAGGCGAAGCTCCCATAGACGACGTCCATAGCGTTTTTAACCATAATGTTGGTTTCATTTTTCTTTGACACCATACCTGCCTCAAGTAAGCCAAAACCAGACTGCATCGTGAAGATAATAAATGCTGACGTCAGAATCCACGTAGCATCATCAGAGTGAATTGCCTCAAATGCTATGAGCGTCGAATTTGTATGATTCATGTTCCCTAGAAATTAATGAACGCGATGACTGTCAGATTATTTTCTATATCTGCACGATAAATTATAATTACACTGAACAAAATCATCATGACCGCAGGAACTTATCGACCGGTGACGTAATGGGTTTTTTTTCAATATCAGGCATGAGGATATAGAGGTTTAAGCTTTGCCATGCAGATTTTAAAAAATACGACTGGAGTGAGCGAGTTCAGTTAATATTTCAGAACTTAAGGGATGCTCATCAAGCCCCACTAAGCAAATATAAAAAAATTTTGGCTAAACTTCATTGCCGTTCAGCACCTGCCAATTGAATAAGTATTTGCTTTACAAAGGCTCAGAGACAAAAAATTGAAGCTGTTTGATGTAGACAAGGTGGGCAATGTTTAGTTTTGTGTCAGGATTTCATGAATAAATAAATTTTAAACTTAAAATAAAGATACTAAGACTAAACCAAGAACAACTAAGTTCAAGATTTTCACTATTCACCCTCGGTATCAAAAACCTCTAAACATTTCTTAGCTTTGAAGTCAATTTCTGGCATCCTTGGGTTGGTCAAAAATTTATCATTGATTAACGCTAATTCTCGGAACTTGCCTTCGACAGAATTCAAGTTATATATATTTTTCGGTAACATTTTAACAAAGTAGGAAGAAACGAGTTCACTAGTCTTTTGCTAGTCAAGCTTATAAACTCTTAAATTCTTATGTTGCTTAGTGTCAGTCATAGTGCCAAGGGGGTTATTTGTGCGACAAGATATTTCAGTTAAAACAAAACAAGCACATTTCGAATCGACCATTGGGCTTACATGAATAAGAGATATATATGGCAATATTCAATGAAAATTAATGGCTTTAGAACCATTATTTTTTATACAGTTTTCGTTCTCTTTTCATGGAAGAATTCATGATCATCGATCAAGGCACCAAGTTACTTTCAAAAATATACTGTTCAACTGAAATGGTTCTATCAGTTTTCAGAATGTAGTGACAGCAAAAAAAATAAATACATAAAATCACATTTAAGTGCTGTTCTTTGCTTTAGCCTATACCTCGGTTGATGCCGGAGCAGAATTGATGTCTTGCGATGACGCTGCAGAATGAGTCCAAGTGGCAACTATGTATAACGCAAGAAACCTTTACGTTAAGGCTACTTTAGTATTTATTTATGCATTGAGGGTTACCAAAATTAATAAAGATGCAGTGAAAATAGTCATAATAAACTCCTGACATTTCATACTATATTTCCGTTTCTGATTGGCGTAAATTGCCCGTTTAATTCTTTATGGCCAGATAGCACTGACAAAATTTAAATGTTTGCTGTCTTTGGTTTTAATTATTACTGACCTGAATCGTAAACTGTTCGACTGAAAAGAGGACGCACAGTAAAGATGTCGCAAAAAGGAGCGGCACAATAGATGGAGAAAATGGCCCAGGATTTCATACATTAAAAGAAGAAGTTCGAAAAAAACATGGCCGAATTGCGGCCTCAAAACCACTGCACTGAATACAAAAAACTACCACTCGACCGATAACAAGTTCTTTATTTTTTCTGACAAAAACATCTTTTAGAATAAACATCCCTTTATATTTTGAAACTGCCGAGTAAAAGGAAAATGCTTTAAATGATTAATAGTAATTATAATAATGATAATAATAATAATAATAATAATAATGATAATGATAATGATAATTGATAGTAGTAATAATCATTGGTGCCCTTGTAATATTCAGCAAAAGATTCCATCTCCCGTATCTTAAACGGAAAGCAGGACTTGACGGAAGTATGCAGCCCAAATAGCTTGTTTCAGAACTGGGAACGGCAAGAATTATGAGAAAGGTGATGGATACCTAAGGTGACGGGAGGTCACCTGGTACCGGGAAATGAACCGGTTGGAGGACCACGAAAACCGTGCGAACTGACAATAATAATAGCAATGCAATAGACCTTGAAAATAGTTTCTTCTTTTTTTCAATCGAAATGAATTGTTTTAATTGAAATGAAATGTTCTTAATTTGAATAATTTTTGTTTAATGAAATGAATTTTTTTCTGATCAAAACTAAGGGTTTTTTTAACGGAAGGAATTGTAAATAGTGTTTTGACGAAATTGGTTTTTTTTTAAGTGAAGTAATTGTAAATAGGATTTTAATAGTTAGCATTGTTATCAATAAAATATGTTGCATTTAAAAAATTTAAAAATAATAATAATAATAATAACAATAATAATAATAATAATAATAATAATACTGATGATGATGATGATGATGATGACCATAATGATGATAATGATAACAATAATAACTGAAATCTTAAAGGATTTCCCCTACGTATGATATGAAGAATATCTGCATAACTCTTCATTCTATAAAAAAGACCGAATTCAATGTAACTTATATGTTTTGTTTTCTCATTTCAGACGATGTTATGTTACCCCACAGAACTGCTTTATTCTCGTCCTTGTGTCCATACTTTATGAAAAGACAAAAGCAAGATCCCTTGAGAGCATCAAGTCGTCTGCATTGGGAAAAACGTACAAGCTAAGAAGGTCTGTTATATTGTTTTACCAATATGGCCGACGTGACGTCATGCGAAAACGCTCTATAACCAAGGGTATTCCAAGTGGGAACTTCCAAGTTACTGGAGCCAATTACGCGCGAAAATTGCTATCCACTTATTTGGTAAATGCTAACAACCGTTAACCGCAAAGCTCCCTGTCCTTTTGGCAGTCTCCGCGGAAGGAAACTTATGCTGAATATACTGAAAATAAACCCAAAGCATTTATTTTTATTTTTTGTTCCAAAGACACCAAACGACTTCTTCCGTTTACATCTTCAGTTGTTCTATGTCGGCGCCCGAGATATTCGATCATTCTTTTTATACAGAGAACTGCGAAGAGTGATTCTAATTTGCCGCAAAATTAAGGCAAAGAAATCAGCCTTTTAAACTTAACCTTTTCATTTTATCTTTCTTTTGTTCTTTCTTTGTACTTATCACCGTTCCTATTTTAAAATTTCGTACACGAACGTGAGGCTTTTCATTATCTGTCAGTGCGGTTTATGGTTCCGTACTGTTTTGGTGGAGACACTCAACTGGAGTCTTGATAAAGCATTCTAAATTCAGAACAAAGCCGTTCACTGTTTTTCCAAAAAACCACAATTATTTTCCGGCCCCTCCTTGTCCCAGCAAGAAGACTGATTTCATAGTTTGAATACTCAGACATGCAAGAAGAAGTTTCTTTTCTTTCCTTTTTCTTAATTTCAGCCTGCCAGAGAAACGACTTAATATTAGTGAAGAGTTCCGTAAACTGTAAGCATCCATCTTTAATAAAAACTTTCCTTGTCAGCGAAATTATTTGTTTCGATACTGATTGAAAAATTCCCAGTAATCCAAGTGTGAGAAGGACAAAATAATTTTTTTTCGACGGGATTTGAATTAAGAATTGGAGGAAAACTCTTTTTAATCCACCTCGGCTCTTTTGAAGTATGTATTTTTTTTGTCTTGATTTATTATCAAGTGTGATCTTAAAAGTTAAAGAGCTTTATCAAAGGATCAAGGCCAAAGAATTGCGAAAGAACCATTAAAAATTTGACAAAACAAATATAGAAAGTTGCCAAGTTAAAAAGATCAGTTTATCAAAAAAAGTGAAGAAATCCCGAAAGGCAGTGATTCAACAGCCATTCATCGGCAGTATTTTAATGATAATGTGACACCCCTTGTGTAGCGGTGGTGATCTATGACCGATTGGGATATAAAGTTTGTTCGTGTAATCCAAAGCCTTTGAAATCCTGTACGCGTCAACAGTATCATATGTTTGGAGTTCAATTTTATCCCTGTCAGCTCAAGGTCATTAGAATTTTAAATTTTGTCCGTCGCCCTGTGGTGTTCAGTCTCTTAAGCAATCTGTCTAATTTGTTTGCTCAAGAATAAGAAGCTTTTCTGGACTACATATTTACGTTTGCGACGATATCGAGTTTCGACCACTCAATCCCTTGCGACTTTGTCTGCGCGAGAAATCCGTTTGGAGCCAGATGATTCCCACGGAAGGATTTTTACTTGAGATTCTTGAAGAATCGCCAAGACGTAAAAGATGAAAGGGGCCATTTGCATCCTGGTTCTTTCTGTTTTTAACTTGGGTAAGTAACATTTGTTTCTTCAAGAGTGATGTCCTCCTCTAAGCTTGTGAATGATTGCGCCTATCATTGCCGGTACACATCTAGAGCATGTAGATTTTTCAAGACGATGTGCAACCTTAATTGATTAACGTAAAAACGTTGCCAAACAGTGGTTACCAAACTTTAAACTGCGTTTTCTTTGTCTTGAATCACAGCGTGTTTGACCACATCGCGCTGCTAACTCTTGCTTAATGCGCTCGGAATTTCAAACGCAAACATCAACTACAATGGACAATTTTTCTAAAAATACCGCTCTCGGCGTAGACTGAAGGTCAACCTTCAATTTCCACTACGGAAATGGGGCTTGAAGATGCTGTCTTGGGATAAATCCACCCTCTATGGGTTAGCTGAGTTCAATTAAGACTCTTCATCTGCCACTGCTGTTCTAAGGAAATGTTTATTGTTGGTACAAGATGGTCTCTCCGCATATATAGGCAGGCACACATCACGATCAGGCACCTTGATTTAAAAAACTAGCCCTCTCTGAGTAGAAAGGAAGGATTTCTTCTTATGCAATGTGACAAGCTTGTGCATCGAAGTGCAAAATAATCGAGGCGACAAATCTCTCCTGTAAGAAACAGTGTTCCCATGTAAATGTCCTTTAGCCGCAGCCTTCGCCCGATGGAGAGGGCTATTTGTTTTCATCTCGTTCAATATTTTACGTATGGCATGGACAAGAAATTTGGGTCTTTGCATTCCGTGTAGACAAAACCTTCACCTGTATATACGACATACTGGTGATGTGAATGTTACACTTTCTTTCAATTGAATTCTCTCTTTGCTAAATCAATTTTTGCTTAGTTTTCAATTTGAATTTTAATCAACTATATCTTCAATTTTCTCGTTCGTTTTTCGTTTGCCCTATTTGAAACCTGCAGTTCAAGAATATTATTTTGGACAATAGTCAGCATTGTTTCAAGTTTAAGTCAAAAGATCTCCAAAGCGGAAGGTTAATTTTAATCTTCCTAACAGCCTCTACTTTCCACTCAGGAAGTAATGAAAAACGAACAATTTCCTATTATAAGAGTTCCAAAGGTAACAGCACTGTCATTCTTCGTATGGATAACAAACATAAAGGCCCCGGTTTGTGATCGTGAAACCGATATCAAAACTGAGATTTCTTCTTGGAAATAGAATGGGTCTCTGAGTAGCACAACGGAGGAACTTCAGTGAAAAAAAGGGAAAATGGTAAGGAGTAGTCATGGTTTAAACAAGAATTTTCTGTTTACTCTGAAAGTTACTGCCAATTGCAAGTTCTTCGGTTACCTCATTCGAAGAGAACTTTCGGGAAGGAAAAGATCCGGCAATTGACACCCCCCTAAACGAGAGAACCCTTCCTCCTCTCGCTTACAGGGCATGTTACTAAAACCCCATACACTCTCTTTTTTTATCTATAAGAATATATTTTATAAGAATATCGACGCCGAAATTTGCAAAATTTAAGAATATTTTAAGAATAAACCCGAGGCTGAGATTTCGAAAAGGATGATTATTTTGAGTGATGAAAATCTAATAAATATATATATGTTTTTAACTTAACCGTATTCAAATTATTGCTTCCTCCTGAGGCAACACTATCCAACAAAACGAAGAAACCTGCATTGGTTATAGCCAAATGTTCAGTGCTAATGACAGTTCGATGAACGGTACATGAAATATACATATCTATAGTATACAACCAAAAACAATGAACAAACCGCAAAAGGGATATGATAAATTCCTTCTTTTTCAATTCTATTTCAAGAATAATACAAGAATATTTCCAGGCTAAAATCGGCAGAAAAATAAGAATATTCAGCCTGG
Organism: Porites cylindrica; assembly: GCA_964035525.1. Lineage (NCBI taxonomy): Eukaryota > Metazoa > Cnidaria > Anthozoa > Scleractinia > Poritidae > Porites > Porites cylindrica. The sequence goes on from OZ037784.1 coordinate 19,378,637, forward strand.
CCCGAAAAAACAACATTCTTATATATAAAAAGAGTGTATTAGTACATGATGAAACAGACATCATACAGCTAAACACCATTATAATAACAGACTGTCTGTTTACCACATTAAGTCGAACTTAAACAACACTATTAAGAGGAGCTGCTCTTAGTGTCAGGTGTATCAGACCAGTTCTTAAGTGACGGATGAACTTACTCTAAGTTCTACACAAAGCTTTGCGTTTTCGAGCTTCATGTACAAATGACGTTACAAATCTGTTCATTTATTTATTTGCCTATTTACTTGTTTGTTTTTGAAACAAGAGACGTTCCTTTTTGGGACAATACAAACCAGGCATAGATTTCTATTGAAAGCATCCAAGATTTAAGACAATTGAAAATTGCTGTTAAATTGTTTTCACATGGTGTGCTGATCTTTTTGCCATAGTCATCAAAACATCATCACAGGAATATACTATTCCGCTAAAATAATTGTTTTTGTTTTAGGCTAATCCAAGACAGCTTGGCGCCTTTTTTTTTCATGATGTGATTTTTGGGTGGTTAAATAGGGATTTTGCAGTTCCAAAAGCTGACATTTAACCTCTTATTTTCATTGGATATCGAGAGGTCATGAATTAATCACGGGGGATTCATTATTTTCCTAAATAATCAAAAGTGAGACGGCATATTAATATCGTAGTGTGTCGTAGTAATGTACGGTCACTACCAACTAGGTATTAATCTCTCAGTCCAATTATGTCTTCCCCTTTGTTGATGTAACTTAACCAACCCAGTTGATTCTTTAATAAAGGATCTTTTACAGAACCAAAAGGGAAAAATAACAAACAAAAATGTGGCAAGTGGGCGCAGCAAACACCCGATGGAGGGCTTTGCATATGAGGCCAGAGTGACGATGTTGATTCAGTTTCATTTGAGTGACAAACGTATTTAACAGTGGCCTTTTTCGTCTCTCCCGCGTTTCGCTAGACGGACTAAGAAAAACCAGTACCTGCTTGTAGTCTACTATATGTTGGTGTACCAAAAAATAGGAGATAACCCATAAAATCAGAGCTCATTTCTTGAGGGGTACACCAACATGTTCTTCCTTTCGACGCTATATGCTTACGCCCTATTCAGTCCGCTTCAGGCCGTAGTTGGTCAAAAGCTGGATAACGCTATCCATCAGTTAACAAATCTCTGTCCAATAAATAACGCAATCGTTTTTCCTAATACTTATCCTCTGGATAATTACATAAAAGATTTATCGTGGTTAGCGCCGTCCAGCTTTTGTCCAACCGGGGATTTGCAGACGCATAAGGGCCAAAAATAAGATGAGGAAGAAACCTGCCTGAGTATGAAGCTCTGGTCCATAACGAGAAGAGAATATGCTACCTTCTTCTTTACCGGACAACTACATTGCCCGGACAAAACTAAACTTCTTCCTTGGTAGATTGGACTTAAATGCCCTGAATGCCTGTAAATGACCAAACGCTTTATCTAAAACTTTGCTGTGTCTTCGGCTCCACACTTCGATGAACTTTTACGTTTTCGGACCTTTCCGGGCAATCTTTTAGCCGAGGTATAACTGTACACCAGCCGTATGGGATCAATTAACTAATCACCCGCTGTGTCTTTATGCCGCTCCGTATTTAGCTTCATGATCGAGTGTTCTATCAATTAAAAGTCTATCGATCAATTTTAACACATGACAAGAAGCCAAAATTCAGCCAGGCCAGCATGGGATCTACAAGTTCCACTGCAACCGAATCAAGAACTTAAAGACGACTTGTGCTTCGTTTTGAAACGGGGATCTCGCGCGCGCGAAGAGCGCGCAGCGGAGCACCATGGGTAATAAAATCTGGTTATCTATGCATCCAATTTGTTTGTGACCAAATCGTCCGTACGTGCGTCCCATTCCTTCATGTAAGCTGGGGTGTAGTCCGGGCGTTTCGGCGGTGAATGCCATGGCCACCCGGACTTTAAGAGAGAAAAAAACAACAACAAAGCCGAGTGCTTCTTTCGACTGAATTTTAATGTTTTCATCAAAGTGGAAAACAGAGAAATAGCTAGAGCGAGAAATAAAAATCAACGGAGACCAATTTCGTTTGAAAAAAAATGTATAAATTTTATAGCAGCGGTGAGAATATGAGAAATGCCAGCGGCCACCAGGGTCAAATTGTCAAAATGACCGGCAGTGAAAAAAAAAGTGAACAGGAACACGTATACAACATTTCCTCCATAAAACGTGTAACTAGGAAGTTTCGCGTTGTAGTCGTGCAAAACAACGGTAAAGAAATGTACAAAAAGAGTGTGCTACCCGTGCAAAGTTGTTGTTTCTTTTTTTCTAATTTGACCCATAGCTGTTGTTTTTTACCGTTCTTGTTGTCTTCACCGTTTCTTTAGCATTACACCGTTTAAATTTTGTTTGAGTAAACTAATATCAAAGAGAGATTCGTTTTCAGCTTAAGCTAAATCATACCCCGTTTCTGCCTGCGGGTACGGATGGGGGGAAATGTTTACCATGTAGCCTATAAAAAGTGACCATTATTTCCGATATGTGATCATGGCATCAACTTTCTAACGAGTACTAGCCAACCCTTTTTTCCGGGATAAAAGGCAAATTGCTAGTATTTTATTTTACGGCTACGCGTACGGGTAAATTACCCGTAACCGAATGTTCTCTCCTTAAAGGTCTCTATTATTTGCCGGTTTTGTCTGTTCAAAGCTTAGTCTAAACAGGAAGTTGTAAGGAAGCCTGTCAGACATGTATGTGGTCTCCTGGTGGCACTGATTTCACCGGTTTAAAAACTTTAGGTTAAGGGGTAGCAAACTCAGCTGGAAAGAAAATGGAATAAGAAACCTTTCTTTGAAAAGAGAGCAGATTTTAAAAAAACGCCGTGCCCATCCGGCTAACTGAGAAAACACGATATTGCTCTCTGCTCTTCGGGTTCTTTTGATAGCGTGCCTTTTTGTTAAAGAAAGAGTGTACAGAGGTAGTCTCGAGGTCATATCCGCCCCAAGGGGCGATTTCCTTCTGCAGTAATTATTAGTTACATAACTGCTTAGACCGTGAAACTCAAACACTGGTGCGCAATTTTCAAGCTCAATATGTTGGGGGTTTTGTAGGATGGTTTTATGAGATGGTTGCGTCTTCATCGTAAATTAGTAGCTGTTGAATGTCTTTTCTATGACCATTTCGATAAAAAGGCGAAAAGCTGTCATTTCTCTCGACAATATAATGTTTACTTTGCATGGATTAAAGTGGCCCTATTTTTTCGTCAGAAGATGACATGACCGACCTTAAATGTTCTTGTTATTGCCGTTGGACTACGGTAAATTTTAGTGCTAAAGTAGATGTAGTAGCAGTGGTAGTGGTGGTGGTAAATGTTGCAGTGGCAATAGTTAAGTGGCAGTGGTGGAAGTAGTAGTAGTGGTGGTAGAAGGTGCAGTGGTAGTGGTGATAGAAATTGCAGTGACAGTGGTGGTGGTACTGGTAGTGGTGGTATAAGATGCAGTGGCAATGGTGGGTAGTGCTGGTGGTAGTGGCAGTGGGATAGAGGTGGTATTAGTAGTTCCCTCAGTTGTTGTCGTTGAAAGCGTGGTGGCCGACAGGTTGGCACCTCGCCGTCGCAATGTTTGCAAACGCAATGTTTCTCGCTCTGAAAAAGGCACACCTTTTGGGTGGAACTTCCACATATAGGGAGTACATCCCCCTGAAAACTTTTGCTCACTATGTTACTTTTTGCCCAAGTGCTCTAAATGTTTGCTGGAGGTATACTGCTTGGGGTAACGTAACGTAAGACTTGCTAAAAAGTCCTCCATTTAGTTTTTCCTGATTGTTTGTGCCATTTGAAAGGACTTTTTAAACCTGTTTGGCGCGAAATTCGAAAGTCCAAAATTTTACCGCTGACGACATGACAATTGACCAATAGGACAGTGAGTAATATTTTCACGCCGCTTTCGACATGGCATATGTCAATCATATTTTTCCCTCGTGAATATTTATAATATAATTCAAATCCATACAAGTCGACCTCGAGACTTTGTCACTTGCTCGGTCGCTGCGCGACCTTATTAATTGAAGCTCGCTTCGCTCACTTTTAAGAATGTATGACAGGCCGACTTCTAGCAAGTCTAAACGTCAGCTTGTAATAGACGAACATTCCATCCGGGAGGGGGGGTATAGCTATACCCCCAGGTGCCTCACGCTGCGGAAACCGGGAAGGCATCGGAACTGATTAGCCACTTACCTATTATACAGTCTTTACCTTTTTTTCAGTTGTTGTCAGCGAAATAACAGTAGCAGTTGTTGTAGTACATTAGCACCAAGTGTTTTGCTTCCATGTGGTGGGAGGTTTTGTCTGCCTTATTGGCCCTGGAAACAATACCAGTTGGGACCTTGGTCCCTGGTGGGTTCAACCGCGCTGGGAAGGTTTTGGGTGAAAGGCAAGACAAATTGTAACGCTTGGCCAGGTCGGGAGTTGGGCGATTAGTTTATGTCCCATCCCCTTAACAAATATCATAACAGAAAGCAGACACACTTTTCAAGTAGTAGTGGCGGAAGAGAATTGTGGTGGTCATATGCGTAGGGCCAAGAGGCAAGGTAGCTAAGGTATACCAGTAGAAGAGATAGTAATGATGGACCTTTTATTGAATTACTCTTTTAAGGCTGATTGGTCTGATATTTGTTTCAACAGTGAAAAGATCCTCTGCAGATTGCTCGAAAAACAACACCTTAGACGAAAATGATAGAATCGAGTTCAAAACACTGGCGGGCAATCTTACCAGTCCTGGGTACCCTGCTTATTTTAAGGACACCATTCAATGCACATGGCACATATACGTCAATATGAGACATTCTATTGAACTGGAATTCGAATTCTTCGATTTTGGACACATAGAGGCGTGCTCCTCAAAAGAAACTGAGAGTCAGTTTATTGAAGTTCGTGACGGCGCTCGCGGCGACAGTGAACCGCTGGGAAGATTCTGCGGTAAAACAAGACCTCAGAAGCTCTCTTCTAGTGGCAGCGAAATGTGGATCAGGCTTAAAACAAATGGATACAGGTCAATCAAGTTTAAGGCAACGTACAAGGCTGTAAGAGGTAAGACTGGTTGATATAAATACTGAATAGGGATTAACAATTGCAGGTATAATGCTACGAGCAGATAGTTTAAGTTTAAGTTTAATGATACTTTGTCATGCTAATACAAGTAAATAAATAATATTACAGAAAATACAAAAAGTGCATGACTGGAGAATAATTGGGGGAAACTAAATTCCCATACAAAGAATATCATCCGATATTAAACATACTAAAAATTAAGAAGTAAAATTTTAATGCGGCCCAAAACTAACCTGATTAAATTGCATACTTGTCACTCATGAGTTACACCTGATTTAAAATTGACACAAATGATCCAATAGATACGACTTAACACTGCTTAATGAAGGTGCGTGCATAATGTTCGATGGAATACTATTCCAGTCTGTTATGTAACGATTGAAAAATGAAAATTTAAAGTAATTTGTACATGTCTTCTTAGGTCTTATCTTAAAATTATGGTTCCTACGCGTTTTCGCTAATACACTATGTTAAAATAGAAAAAACATGTGAGGATGCATGCTGAGCAGTAGGCACCATTTGAGAATCGATGTACTGACGTACACTTTTTGCTGATCACAGTCCCCTTCATTGGGTCAATTAATAGCCTGTAGAGGACTTCACGGGATTCCTATAATCACAAGTCTAAGGTCTTAGGTCTTACAGTCATACGAAAATGATTTGAAACTGCGATTTATATTTAAGTCATGCGATGGCACCGCTGTCCATTTTGGCTAAAAATCATCCCGACAAACAAAAAATCGAGATTGTAACGCCTGAATAGCGACAGGACACCCAAGGAAGCACAGGATACCCAAATATTGCTGGTGTGCTGATCTCCTGGGGGCCGCAGCAACAATAATTTACAGGATCATGGTAATCAAGTTACTTTCTAATGAGCCACGTTGCTAATAAGATCTGATAACCACCCAGGTTTTATAAATCTAAAGTGACGTCTAACGTCTGATCAGTAATCCTTTTAAACTCTTTATTTTTACGGCAGACGTTATTTAACAATTATTGGACGAGGCTGAGCAAAATGTCGTGATTTGTCAGTGGCGAGCAGATCGATTCCTTGCCGAAGCCGCAGGCTGAGGCAAATAATTGATCTGCGAGATCAACAATCGAGTTGAATAATTGTTTTATCATTCGATGACCGCGTTTGGTTTTTAATGAATACCTTCGGGAAGGGAAGCGATCTGCCATTCCCGCAAAGAGCGATCGAAAGAAGGAGAAAAGTATGGTTTCATTTACGCATGAGCAGAATATTATTTCCAGCCAAACACAGTCGGAGGGCATTGTGCATGAGCAGGCTATTAATTACTTGTAGACTGTTATTTGCTGGTCACGTGGAGGGGCTCTCGGCCAATGAAAAGGGCGAAATATTAGCATCGAATGATAAAATGTGTTATGCATTTGGCCAGGAGCCGATAACTGAACTGGCTCAGCCGGTCATCTCGGTCATCGGTTTACTAGATTTCTTGCTGAAACGATTGATTGCAATCTTTTTTAGAAGGAAACTCTTATAAATGGCCGCTATCGTTGATTTTAATTAAAATTTATATCTATGCTGATAGTAATTGTAATAAAACATTTCGCGGCTTGTGGCAGTCCTTGTACAGCAGCCCCCTTTTTGGGGAAGGGGCGACTGTACACAGGTTGTGTGCTTGGCAGCAGCATTCGACGGGTTTTGAAAAAAAGGGCCAAGAATTCATTTCTCGTGACTATAGCAACCAATTGTCACGAAACAAGCAACCTAGGAGAAGTGATGAAATCCATTTTGATTTTGATGAAAACTAATTTAGCATTTATGTACTTTTTCCATGGCAGATTCTCCATCCACTTTGCTTGTGGTAGCCGGTGTGTCAACTATCGTTGGTCTAATGATGACTTTATTATTATTGACACTCTACTTGAAAAGAAAGCGAAGAAATTCGGATGAAGAAAACACTTCTCTCGCTGGATCTCAGAACCAAGAGAGCGAACAGAACTGCACTGCTTGCGGTACATCCAGAATACCGTGTGAAAACATTTCGTTCACTTCAGTGGCAGCTGAAAACTCGGCTGGGCGGAAGGAGTCACTTTCCGAGCATGAACTTGTGATTAGTAGTCGAGGAAATGAAAAAACACGAACACAGTCACTTGGGGCCTACGCGCAAGAAAATCTAGCACCTGTTGTAGAATAACCGATGGGTGAACGTAACGGAAATTCACGAGAAAAATAAAGAACTCTTTGGAAAGCGGTTGTGAGCGAAAACAATATTGAAACAATGTTGTGACAATTCAGAACTATGTCGCAAGAGTGTTGCAATGCTATGTTGCGAATCCTCCCTTGTAAAACAAGGGCGACTGTTTCCTTTTAAACAGACCTACGTAACCTCGCGTCATTTAAAATACAGGGCAGCCAATTGCTCTGTTCTTCAAAATAGCTGTTCTTCAGGCAGATGTTTGCTGGCTGGGAGATTTGGAAAAAATAATATGTCCTTAGAAGAAAAGTGTTGCTTGGAAATAGAAAATTCTGTGTGTGTAACGGGATTTGCAGAGTCTAAAACCAATATCTACACTTGTTAAAGTTGCAAACGTTTTATTACTAGGGCCGACTATTTGACTTTTGAGGCGGGGGGTGGGGGGGGGGGGTGGGGGGCATGGGTGATTTGGTTTGTTTAAGAATATTTTGCCCCAAGCCTCTGGTGATAGAACTTTGTATGGGCTACTGGCCATGAACTATATTTTTTTAAGAGTAGGGATTTTTTTCGCCAGGTATTTCCTTGCAAGAATTTTTTTCCCTTCGAAATCAGTCTTCACTTGGTCTGCAGGATATTTTTTGAGGAAATCACCCATACCCCACCCTCCCCTTCACCCCGCCTCAATAGGCCTCCTTGGCCCCAAGCGATGCCAACCTCATCCCCAGGGTCTTCTCGCTTTCAAAAATGCCGCCGCTTAAGCCGCAGCCGTATTGGAAAGCGAGAAGACCCTGGGGACGAGCTTGAGGATTAGAAGAGCATGTTTACAGGCCCAGCAGCCTTTGCGATAGTGCATATAGTCGGCCATTAGTGTTCCAAGTGTGTGCGGGAGATGAATTCAAAATACGAAAATTTACTCACTAATGAGAAGGTTGGTTTTGTTTTATTTATGCTGTTCGAGTACATGAAACAGAATAAATACAGAAAACTGAATTGATTACTTTTATTATCAGCAGAATTGGAGGGAAATGTTATCACGAAGATTCCTATGCATGTGTTCCAGCAGGGGTATTACTAAACAGAGTAACGCAGTAACGAGTAACGGAGTAACGAGAAAACGAGTAAAGGGATAAAAATTCAAGAGATTACAAAAAATAATGAATAAATCCTAATGAAAGAAAAAGCATAAAAATGGTTGTACTATCCTAACAATGACCTTTACCAATCTCGAAAAATATGTGTTTTCCAAAAAATGCTTGAAACAACGACGTCAATTCCCCCCCCCCCCCCAACCCCCTTTCCTTACCCCTCCCTCCAGCAAAGTTGAGGGTATTTTGGTGCCGAAAAAGTCACTTGGCTGCGGTAGCTCACAGCCACGAGGAGAGCAAGGAGCAACCATAGAGGAAGGTGAGGTATAGATTTTCTTTCTTACTGCCACAATTATTTCATTTCTTAGTAGAAGTAGCTCTGTCAGGTAAATAAAAAGATAGAACCTTGTTGGGCCTTTATTACGGTTATCAACTAACCAAGTACTCGATTGCCAAGGCTTAGAAACAGTTTGCTCACTTATTTCTCACGGGGTTATGAACCCTTCCTGCTCAACTTTCAGTGTCTTTTAACTCCTCTCGAAAATACGGGATTCGACTTAATACTGCCTTCCAAAAGTTAATTATAGTGAACGTCAGGCTACCGGTTTAAAAGGGATTGTAACTCATGTTTAAAAATAACTTCCCGATGTAAAGACTCTGAAATTTGAATTTTGGTGGCAAAATAAAATAGATCGATTTTCAACTAATGTAAAGTAAAGTAAAAAACCTTCAAATGGATTGGTTTGCTCGAAGTTGCGTTTAACATCAATAAATGCAGAATAATCTAAACATAGTTACTGTCAGGGCATGAAATTAACTATTTTTTGTAGCATTCACTTGGCTACTTAATATTTCAAAGTGGTAGCCAATTCAATTAAGTCGAATAAGTCCTGCGTGTCCAGAAAAAAAGGATATAAACAAAACAAAACAAGAAGAAACAGAACAAACAAGGAAAAACGTCCGGTTTACTAAGATGATATTTTAGGGCTGAGATCCTCCAAATTTACAAGTTTTGAACCCAAATGTTTCTTGCAATTAATCAAAGTAGGCAAAGAGGACCCCTACATATCTACTTGAAAAATGAACCAAGATGGCGTTCGCCAGCGACAGAGTTTCCTAGTGAAATATGTGTGCCGTTTTGCATGATCACACATTGATGCCATTGGTGCCTGTGTTAGTTGCAATTTCACGCCCTGATAAAATGCAATTACATGAACTCATTTTGACCAAGGGATGACCAAGGCCTGGGATGGCTTAAAGGCAGCTACGCCCCTTTCAGCGCTGAATTCTGTCATGGACTTTTCCGCTTCTTCTAGACTTGCTTTGACGATCAATCTCTTATATTAGGACCTAGCATTAAGTGCTGAAGTGGCACTTGCAGACGGCTTTTAACATCCTGCGACTACGAAGATGGACCCGCATCTGGCATAAGAAATAAGTTCCTTAATCTTCTTACAAAATTTAATTAAGCAATTACTGTTAGTTATCACAATCGTTCACACTGTAACCTTGAAACTGTAACCTTGATGGGTAATCCCATACCTTGTCTAAAAAAGAATGCGTCACAAAACAATTTAACGTTCTGTTTCTTTTCTTCATGATCTCAATAAGCACAACGTATACCTCGGGATGAAACTAACCATGCCGAAATCAATGTTATTGATGCAGATGTCGATGTTGGTACTAATGCTACTAGAAACATTTGTGAAGTCAAAACCACAACGACAAACCAGTGAGGGTCCACTGGATCTTTAGTAGACCTGGATCAGTAAAATCTTGAAAACCAAATTTTAAACTGAAAACAGTAAACTGATCCTTACGGCAGGAAGAGTGATAGAAAAAATAAAGAAAAAAAAACAAAAATAAAGAGGTGAATTATCTGCCCTATATTTCGGTTTGCAACACAAACCTCCAACGGGGGCTATAAAAGAAAAATGAATACAGATAAAAGATCGATGAACGTTACATACGCGAGATTTGAATACATAGCAAACAGAAAATGATAGGCTACTAAAAAGATAAATGTCACTAATTAAGTTCATCACGTCTATTTATACCCTGAGGTTCTAAAGTCATAGCTTTGTCAATGAGGTGAGCCTCGCGTGCCTTTCTGACAGAGTCACGGTTGCTATGGATTAGTTCTAAGGGAATAAGAAGGACGTCGTTGATAGAGTGATCGGCTTGATTAAAATGTTCTGAGACAGGAGTAGGATTAGAAAAGTGGCCATAGTTGAGAATGGAGCGGCGATACTCCCCAAAGCGTTGGTGGAGATGGCGCTTGGTCTCCCCAATGTACTGTTTGCCGCATTTTTTGCATTCAATGAGATGGATAACTAAAAGGTTTTTGGATTTACAGTTTAAGGGGTCATGTATACGTCGTCTCTCTTTGGTGGAGGTGAAGGTGTAGTTGGCTTGGCCTTGTTTTAAAAACGGACAGGTAAGGCAGCGTGGATGATTGCATTTTGAAACGCCGGGAGATGGTTTTTCTTGTTGTATGCTATAATCACGTAAAGCGCTTCTAACAAGTAAGTCACGAAGGCTGGGACTCCTTTTATAAGCAACGATTGGTGGAGACGGAAATATTTGTTTGCAGCGATTGGATGATTGAAGAATGTTTATATTCTTCCAGACAGCGGTGGAAACGTTAGGAAGAGCTGGATTGTATGTGATGACAAAGGGAGTTCGGTTTGAGTTGTTCTTCTGTGTTTGTGGTTTAAAACTTTCTTGACGAGGGATGATACGCGTCCGGTTAATTTCTATTTTAAGAAAGTGGCGGCTGTATCCTCGTAGTTTCAGAAAGTTTATAAGCTCATTGCAACGGTAGTATACTACCTGCGTACTACTCATGGACAGTGACTTAAAACCAGTATATGCAGTTTTGTTCAGTGTACATAAAAATGATTTGTGACAATTATTCAGAAACTCGGCACTTTTAAAAAAGTCTTCCTGATCATCCTGGGCTGTGGAAGATAGCCTTTTAAGGTGAACAATAAACGGAACGTTTTGTTACTCTACCTGTGGATAGGCATATTCACTGAATTGCAATAACAGCCGTAGCCAGGTGACTTTTTCGGCGCGAAAATACCTTCGACTTTGATGAAGGGAGGGGTTTGGGGCTTATTTTTCTCCAAAATAAACCTAGAAGAAGTGTTTGCTAGTGTTCTAGACCGATAGAAATACTTTCCAGATTATAAAAATATCGACTTTTTAAGAACGCTACTTTTAGCATTTTTCCAATGGGGTTAACCTATGATTTCTGTCAAACAATTAACATTTTTTCTCTTTGTTTTTCGGCAAAAAAAAACCTAGATAAAATTATTTGCTAATGTTATAGATCGATAGAAAAGCTTCCCAGGCTACAAAATTATCGACTTTAAAAAAAACGCTATTTTGGGGATTTTCCCGAAGGGGTTAACCCATGATTTTCGTCAAAATTTCAAATTATTATTTTTTCTTTGTTTTTCGTCGAAAGGCTTTCCAGGCTATAAAAATATCGACTTAATACTTAATAATACTTTTGCTCCAAAGGCCTTAACCCATGATTTTTGTCAAAAATGTGAAATTTTTTTTCTTCCCTGTCTTTCCTCAAAATAAACCTGGAAAGAGGGTTTGCTAATATTCTAGATCGATAGAAAACCATTCCAGGCTATAGGAATATCGACTTTTAAAAAGCGCTATTTTTGGCATTTATTTAAACGGACTACCTCATGAATTTTTTCGCAAATTTGAATTTTTTTCTTCTCATTTTCTTTTCATCCTTTTTGTCGAAAAAAGCTAGAAAGTCTTTGCTAATATTTTAGATCGATAGAAAAGGTTTTGCGCCTATAAAAATATTGACTGTTAAACAACGCTTTTTCCGGCATTTTTCCAAAGGGTTAAGCCATGATTTTTGTCAAAAACTTATAATTTTTTTCTTTTTGGTTTTTCTTCAAAATAAACCCACGAAAAGTATTTGCTAATGTTCTAAATCGATGAAAAAGCTTTCCAGGTTATAAAAATGTCGACATTTTTCATGGCATTTTTCCAAAGGGGTTAACCCATGATTTTTCTTTAAAATTTTAAATGTTTTCTTTCCCTGTCTCTCGTCAAAAGAAACCAAGAAAAAGTGTTTGGTACTGTTTTAGATCGTTAAAAAAGCCTTCAAGGCTATAAAAGTATCATCTTTTTAAAAACGCTATTTTTGGCATTTTCCAGAGGGGTTAACCCATGATTTTTGTCAAAAAGTTTCAATTATTTCCTTTATTTTGTTGAAATAAACCTAGAAAAAGTATTTGCTAATGTCCTAGATGGACAGAAAAGGTTTTCTAGGCTACAGAAATATTGTGTTTTAAAAACGCTATATTTGGCAGTTTTTCTAAGGGGTTATCCCCAATTTTTTTTTTTCGTTAAAACAAAACTAGAAGAAGGGTAAGCCAATGTTCTAGATCAATAGAAACGCCTATAAAAATATGGGCTTTTGAAAAACGCTATTTTTAGCATTTTCCAAAGGAGATCTCCATGAGTTTTGTCAAAAATTTTAAATTTTTTCATTCTTTCGTTTTCGTCAAAGTAAACCTAGAAGAAGTGTTTGCTAAAGTTCTAGATCGATAGAAAAGCTTTTCAGGCTATAAAAATATCGACTAGCACTTTTAAAAAACCGTATTTTTGGAATTTTTCCAAAGGGGTTAACACATGACTGATTTTTGTCAAAAATTTAAACCTTTTCCTTCTTTGTTTTTTAACAAAACAAACGTAGAAAAAGTGTTGCTAATATTCTAGATTGATTTTGTCAATAATTTGAAATTTTTTCTTTTTTTTTCTCTGCCAAATTAAACCTAGAAAAAGTGTTTCCCAATGTTCTAGATCAATAGAAAAGCTATTCAGGCTATAAAAAAATCGAGTGTTAAAAATCGCTATTTTTGGCTTTTTTTTTTTTAAATGGGCTAGCCCCTGACTTTTATCAAAAATTTGAAACTTTTTCCTTCTTTGTTTTTTGTCAAAATAAACCTAGAAAAAGTGTTTGCTAGTAAGACTTGAAAATTAATTTTGCTTAAACAATCGCCTTTCGCCTGAAGGACACCTCACCTTTAAGGACAATTAACCCTATAATACGGATAGCAGGTAAGTTCAAATTCACAAAGTTCCCAATGCAATGGGCTCTCGCTGTTATGGACACTTTCTCATGTTCTCAAGGTCGTCCGCATAGAAAGAGTTGTACTTCCCTACAAAGATCTTGAAGCCGGAAGGACGCAGTTGATGTGAACACTTTCCTCCACCCCCACTTGAGAAAATGAGAATTTTGTTATTGCTATCATTATCACTATCATTATAATTGTTACAATCATTATTGCTATTATTATTATTATTATCATTATTTTTGTTGTTGTTGTTGTCGGTGATAATACTTATTATGGGGTTACTTGTCCTCAGACCGTTCATTTCAAGTTTATTACAAAGTGTGACAAGTGTTATTACAAAGTGCGAAAGAACAAGGTGTCCGTCTTAAAAAGATTCACAGAAAGTGACTGTTGAGCTGCAGGTAGGTGTCCGTTTGGCATCATTTCCTGTGTCGCATGGATTCCAAATATACAGACAAATAACATTCAGAGGAAATTATAATCGCAAACAAACTCGAGCAATATCACCCTATCGAAGTACAACTTCGTATTTACTGGAATAAGCGCCACCGATTAAGCCAAAAAAAAACGGCGCATTTGAGTCAAAAGAGTTATTAACCCTGCCCCTAAATAAGCGTGGCGGTCAAGGTTCTGGCTCAGTTTAATTCCGTTAATTTATTACGGAAAATAATAATACCCGGTGAAAACAAGTATCCTTGGCTAACTTTTAAATAAGCGCACCCTCGGCGAAACAAGCACCGCATTTCAAACCGCGTAAAAAATTTAATAACCGCCATGGCACTTCTTTCAATAAATACGTTATAACACAGAGGGTAAAAATAAAAATGACTGAAATGACCGGATCTAAAAAAAAAATATGACTCTGTAGGATCAAATTACTGGTTTAAAAGCTACTCCTTACAACTGACATGCGTCTTCTTTTAGTTTGCCTCAGTTGCCAAGTCAAAATGATAAGAAAAAAAAATTAAAGGTCCTTTACCGTTATTGACATCACTAATTCACAATTTTAAGTAAAGCTGAAGAAAAAGGAGAAAACAAAAAGAAAGAAGAGAAAAAAAACACCAGGGAATGAGCCAGCGCTAACTATTCCCTACCTTTGTTTTCTAGTACAGCCCAATCCGGAGTCCATCTGTTTCAGTCTATTTTGTCAAAACAATCCCGCTTAAAGTTTATCCCATTTATTCCTGTTTTTTTTTTTTTAGTAGATAAGAGCGACAAAGTCACAGAAGTTCGCAGCAAATTAGAAAGTCTACGTTTTTTTAGCAGCAAACACATGCACCTACCCGGGCCCTATATTTCGGCAAAGAGCGAGGAGGCCGCGCATTGTGGACGATTTGGGGCACTGGGAACTAAAAAGCACACAGACAAGGATGGCGCGCAGAAGGCATGGTTGGTTTTTCTCTCGTTTTTCATCTATTTTGCAAGGTTAGTAGCGATTATAGGTGGATCATACAGTAAGAACCATAAAAGGTATCGTTTTAAGAAGTGTTAGAAGTGCTTGTGGTAATGGTTTACTTTACATTTACCATTTGGTGAGTCTGTAAGGCTTAAAGCTTATGTGGAACTCTTTCAATAATTCAATCCCCCCCGCCCCCCCTTCTTTAATTATAAGTCTCAACGCTTTGAATTTAAGGGGATTTCGTTGCATATCAAATGGTGTTTAAAGGCTCTATTTGCAAATTGGCTCAATAAAATTCTAAAAATTAGAAGTGTTACATGTACAGTGAATGTAGCAAATATTTTATTTGTTTGCTTAGTAGCCCGGCCTCTTGCGTTTTTTGGGGAAGAGGTCGATGAAAACAACCTTATTCAATGACTACAGTTACAACAACAGGAATTTTACTGGTGATTTCAATTTCTGTTTTTTCAATTGGTTTGTGATTTTTTCAACTGGGTCAATTTTTTACAGATACTGGTAGGTAAACTTTCTTAGGGGTTAATTACAGGGACTGTGTCTAAAGCAAAGAGCTGCTTCGTTGAGCCTCTAAATAAAGGGCAAGTAAGAGATGGGCAGATGGGGAGGAAGGACCAAAAGGCAGGCAACTTTCTTGTGAAATGGACATTGTAGTCTTTTGTGGACTTTGTCTTATTTTTCTTTTATTTCTTTCTTTCTTTTTTCCTTTTGTTAAAATTGTTGTCTGCTTGAATGTAAAGGAAAATTAGTGACTGATAATTAGACTTAATTTTACTAGATTCTAACTGTTTGTAGAGAATTTTTAAAAAAAAAATCTAAAGCAAAGAGCGGCTTCATTGGGGGTTCATTGGGCCTCTTGTTCAGCCATTAGTGGGACACTACTTCATAAGCAATGCCTCCCCTCCAAAAATGAGGAGAACCCTTTCTTACTTTTTAAAGGAGAATACCATGGGGCTCGATAAACTCAATAAACTTAACTTCGTCCCAAATCTTGCCTGCGAGCAAGCTCTCCAATTTTGATGAGGCCAGAAGTGAGCCGTGAGAGAACACAAGAGCAAGTGGCAAAGCCACGCATGCGGCCCTGTGGAATAACTCCCCCAAATGGAAAGCTTGCTTGCAAACTATTCCAAATCAAACAATTTCTACCTGAATCATCGGTCTGATTGGTGTATTCAGCTGAGGTTTGAGTTTGTATATCCCTATCACGCTCATCACAAGACAGCAGCTGCTGAGCCTCTAACCATACCAACAACTGACTGAAAGTCATTTAATGATGACAAGCTTGCAAATTACCGCCTTTTAAATAGCTTCAAAAAAACTAATGCTAAAAAGTCATCCAAAAATCTTCCATCATTTTCAACAACATTACAGCAAGTCTTCAGAAAATTGTTGGAACACTTTGGAATGGTGCTGGGACATTTTCCAAAATCCCAGTCATAAGACAAAAGTCTAAAGCATTTGACTCAGAGAAGGTTGGCGCACATAAATACCATCTTCGTTATAACTTAAGTGTAAGATCAATATTTTGCAAGAACATTCCCAGCAGGGTATTTTTTTCATGTACATTGTTCGATCAAAAAAAAAAAAACAATATTACTCTTTCAAAAAAATGCACCATTACCTCCCAAATACTACCATACATGTATTTGCTAAATGCTGTGAGTGACTGGCTGATTCTCTGACTTGCTGATTGAATTACTGACTGATCGTGTGATTGACTGACTGATTGACTGGCTGACATGTTAACTGACTGACTTGCTTACCAACATACTGTTCAATTGTAATTGGTTCAATTACTGATTGGCTGTTTTACTGATAAACTGATCAATTGACTGACAGTCGCAGACCGATCGACTGAGCATGACTGCTGGCTCATTGACTAATTGACTTGACTGGCTGGCTGATATACTGAGATTCATGCTAAGAAAAGAATCAAGATCACTGATTGCTAATGAAGATGGTGAATTTTTCATTGCAGATCAGATGACTGTGTCCAGCAGATGTCCTAAGACTTCAGCAGCCAAGATTTTGAGCTTATCTTCAGTACTGTAAGTGCTGTATACATTGCTTTGTAATCTGGCTAAAATGCATTTATTGAAATCAACTGAATGTTTGTTATGATATTTTCATGAAAGACATCTAAAAAGCTCTACAATAGTTTGAAGCCAAAGTGTATGGTTCTTTCCAATAAATAGTGCATGTGTATTAGTCCAAGAGATTTAAAAATTGTTCATTTTCAAATTCATTTACGAATTTTTAAAAAATAGTGCAACTTTTTTAATTTTAACAAACATGCTTCATGATCAACGGTACATCGTCGTCATCAGTGTGACAGTTATGAAAGTTTATTGCTGATAAAACATTCCTGTTACAATGTACAACTCATATTTTGCATTGTGTTGGAAAACGATATGCTACATAAATTTAAAGTTAGCAAAATGAACAGATGCACATGCATGCATCTATAGAGAAAGCGTCAGATTGATGTGTTTGACCTGTTGATTAAGGTCAGGCTTTTCCCACTTAATTTACGCCATAGACTCCACTTAAGCTTAGCCTAATACCTTGTAGGGGCAGAGTCTTAGATCTTAAAGCAGTCTCAGTTACAGGAGGTACGACAAGACTCTGAAGCCTGTAAGTGCTTATAAACGTGAGACGATCTGTCCGATGACATGTGCTTGTGCATGCACGTGGAAAGGTATCGCCTTGTTTCGCCAATGTAACAAGCATTACAGCTGGCACAGGAAAATTTCTAGATGATGTGTGTACAAAGCCTGTCAGGGAGAGGATCTTTCACTTTGAATAAGTTCTTAATTTTAAAAGTGAAATAAACTTGATGTCAATTGGTTTACAGAACCGGTTGATGAGTTTGCGCACCCTCTGTTGGCAACACCCAAAAATTAGCGGATGTAGGGGATCTTGAAATAGTGCCTAGGCGACTCTTGCTGCTCAACACCTGCCGAAGGTCGAGTGTCGTTCCCTTCTACTTCTTTCATGACGTAACAGTGGAGTAACATGTCCAATACATGCTGGGGATAGATATTCTTGCTGAAAATAGCAAACAATTCTGAATGTCATTGTGAAAACCCAGCCACGTGTTACTGATCTTAAAGGTCCTGTCAATAAGGGTTTTAACCAGTCCTCTTTTGTAGCACACTCATGAAGGTCTTCTTGCATTATACGGTGGCAACAGGGAAGTGTGGGGATTTATTATTCAACAGCACATCAAGAAAAGGTTATGTATGGTTACTCTCCCTCTCTATAGTGAAATGAATATTAGGATGTTGATTTTTAATAAACTGGAAGAAAAGCATGCCATCCCGTTCCGAGTTGAAAAGACAAAAGTGTCATCCACATATTAAATGATGGTGGAATAATACTTTGGAATCCTTATACCGTTGTAGCCAGATCTTCTCATGGTGGCCCATGAAAAGATTAGCGAGAACGGGGGGCTAGGGGGGGAACACATGGCTACACCATCAACCTGATTGTAATACATACTGTTAAAAATGAAATGTGTTTCAGCGGTCGCAAATACATCCATAGGAAAAGCCTTTTCAGATCAAAAGCACTTAGTTTTATGCCAGGGTTTCCTTTGGTGATGTAATCGACCGCCAAGTCTCAAAAATTCAACTCGAAAATTTGGCCAAATTGCCCCAATGGAAGAGCTAATCAGACGAAAAGGGGGCGTGGCATTGGCCGCCCGCGGTTTGTTCATCTTGGCTAGGCTGTACATGTATATTCTAGCAGGCTGTCATCCACTCGGTTATAATAGCATCATATACCTCTTGATCTAATTGGCCTTTTTTTTTTAAAACCCTGAGAAAATGTTGTAATTTCCCTTCGCGAATTATGGTGGTTGTTTAAAACACCTGTATCATACGCAGTTCTATCTAAACTACTATGCCCTTTCCTTTGCCTGGTTGCAATTTTTGGAATGTCCTTGTTCTTACATAAGTTCTTGAGAATTCCATGCTTTTTGAGGTCCGCCACTGCTGGGCGATATGCGGAGACATAAGTGTGAGCCTGGTGGGATAGCTCCGTGACTAATTATTTTCCAGTGTCTTTGCTGTCTTTGAGATTTCTGATTATTCCTTGACTAGGCAGTTCATAGCACGTGAAGGTGTTGTCTTGTTAATCGATGTGGGCATATTAGTGTGTCGGTCCAAATTTGAGCGCATCTAACTGCTCTGCGGTGAGAACAAATGAACAAAGGTCGGTAACAACCTTGCTCAAAGTGAAAGGCAGAACAGAGTTCTTTGTGAGGTTTTTAAGCTTCTTCTTGTGAGTCCTGATAAACTTGTATGCGGCTTTCACTACATTGTGGGCAATAGTCTTATTTAAAAATAATGTAGCTGTGTAAGCTTTACACCTCCTTGCTACAAAAGAGGACTGGTTAAAACCCTTATTGACAGGACCTTTAAGATCAATAACATGTGGCTCGGTTTTCACAATGACATTCAGAATTTGTTTGCTATTTTGCACAAGAATCTCTATCCCATGCATGTATTGGACATGTTACTCCACCATTACATCACGAAAGCAGTAGAAGGGAACGACACTCGACCTTCGAGAGGAGTTGAGCAGCAAGAGTTGCCTAGGCACTATGTCAAGATCCCTACGTCGGGCATTTTTTGGGTGTTGCACAGTGAAGGGTGCGAAAACTCATCAACCGATTCTGTAAACCAATTGACTTCAAGTTTTTTTATTCCACTTTTAAAATTAAGAACTTATTCAATGGAAAAGATCCTCTCCCTGACAGGCTTCATATGTGCATCATCTACAAATTTTCCTGTGCAAGCTGTGATGCTTGTTTTATTGGCTAAACAAACCGACACTTTTCCACATACATGCACGACCGCGTGTCATCGGACAGATCATCTCACGTTTATAAGCACTTATGGGCTTCAGAGTCTTGTCGTACCTCCTGTAACTTAGACTGCTTTAAGATCCAAGACTCTGCCCCTACAAGGTGCCAGGCTAAGCTTAAGGAGTCTATGTGTATACATTAAGTGGGAAAAGCCTGACCTTAATCAACAGGTCAAACACATCAATCTGACACTTTCTCTATAGAAAGTGCTGACTTGCTGACTGACTGACTATAATAACTAACTGAAAGGTTAACTGACTGACTGACTGAATGACTGACGGACTGACTGACTTAATACCTGTACTTGGCAACTGACTGACTTGAGCATTGACTGACAAAATGTCTGACTTGTTGACAACTGATTAACTGACTTTCTAATTGACTGCCTGAATGACTGACAGTGACTTACAGTTGACTTTCAAACTGGCATACCAATGGACTAATTACATGTCGCTGACTTGTTTTACTGACTGACTGGCTGGCTTTCTTGCTGATTGAGTGGCTGTCTGTTTAACTGGCTTACTGATGGACTGAGTGATAAACTGACTGATAGGCTGAAAATAATGTTGACTGACTGAATTATTGCCAAACTAATATAACTGACCTGCTGACTGACTGACTCATTTATTAATATGCTGAGTTACTGACTTATCTATGGACCTACTGGCTAATACACTGGCTAACATACTAACTGACTGACCGACTAAGTAATGCAAACTTTGGCCTCAAACTGTTCAAGAGCTTTTAGCTGACTTGCATGAGGAGTTCAAAACAAACACTCAGCATACAATGTATCAACCAGTTAGTTAGTTAGCAAATAAGGCAGTCATTTAGCAGGTCAGCCATTTCAGGAGGTAAGTCAGTCAAAAGGTGAGCCATTTTAGCCAGTCAATAAGTCAGGTGGTGAATCACTTAGCGAGTTAACCTGTTAGTCATCTAGTCAACGAGTCAGTCAGTCAGCAAGCCAGCCAAATAGCCAGTCACTTAGCAAGTCTGCAAGACAGTCAGCGAGTCCATCAATAAGTCAGTCAGTTGGTTGGACATCTACAACTACTGTATGTCAGCTATTTGGTCCGTCAGTCAGTCAACAGGTCAGCCATTCAGTAAGTCGATGAGACAGTTATTAAGACTTCTTTCCAACAAGTAGCACTTGTTGTGTATAGGTCTGAGAGACTTAAAAAATTGTTTATGGCTCGGTTATACAAAAATAGTCTCAAATAAAATTATTTAAACTGAAAACAGCACAATCTTCAATTTCAGACAATTATATAAGCTGCAGCTTCTGCAAGTGGCATAAACAATAATATTTGGAAAATGAATAAATGAATAAGATGAATTTTATGTTTCATAAAATCAGGGTCAATTGATTATTCATGAGTTACCATTGAAATATTGATCACCAAAAATGATTCTTTTTCTGAAATTCGCACTACAAAATCATTGAATTTATGTTTTAATTTGTACATTTCTGCTGCTCACTTTTGTATTTTATGTTTCAAAATGGAAGGGTATGGCCACTAAAAAGGCTTAAGAAGCTACTTACTACTTACAGCTGGGAATTCCTCTAGAATCCATGAAAAGATTCACATTCATTTTTTGCGTCATTGACGAATAGCATTAAGCACTTTGACTGACCAACCAACAGACTGATTGACTGATTAACTGACTTGCTGACTGAGTGATGGAGTGGCTGACTATGTGAGTGCCTGAATGAATGACCTGATGACCTGCTGACCTGCTGACCGACTTACAGCTGTACCTATTGGCTAACTGACTGACGGGCTGACTAACTGACTAAATGGCTGACTTTTTGACGAACAACTGATTTACTGACTTACTAATTGACTGGTTAACTGACTTACTTACTGACCCATTGACTGACTGCTGATTATTGACTAACCTACAGTTGACTGACAAACTGACTGACTTACTTGCTGACTGACTGTTGACAGTGTGACTGCTTAAGGTCATTCCCCTGAAATAGAACTTAACATAGATTTTTTCTTAAATTTTGTCTATTAACTATTCATCATACTGGGACTTCAAAATCAAAATAAAAAAGGGGGTGCCGGTATTCGTTTACGAGCTGCGAGGGCTCAAACATACCCCCTTTGAGGCAATTTTCGAAACTTCTGGTTTGCTGCCTTGCACCATGGACTATATCAATAATTAGGCCTGACAACACTCAGAATACTATTGATTGTGCGAAATAAGGTTATACACATTTAGAGTTGGACAAGAGTAACACTTTCAAAAGGCTTTTGGTACGAAAACGCATACGTCGAGGAAGCACTTCCCTTAAGTTTGTTACCATGGTTACCATAATTTAAATGAAAAAATGGGTTTTGGCTTTATACTTTCCTTTATATCTTTTTTTCTGAACATAGAAAATTGTCCATTCTTTTTGTGTAGGCAGCCTATTGGTTGTAAAGTCAAACAAGCGAAAAAAAGAGGGGGGTGCCGGTATTCGCTTGGAAGCTATGCCATCATTTTCTGTTCCCAGGTGGGCAGGCCCATTTCTCTTTCCAGGAAAAAAACATCGTAAATTTAACTGTACTTATTCGTATAGATCTAATTTTTGGTTGGTAAGTGACAGGTTAAAGGGATGCTTTATCTGGGCTCCCGATTGAGGACAAAATGATGAAAAATGGTTGCCATGGCAACCAAATTAAAGTTACTTTGGTACAATAAAAAGATCAAGCAATACTGAATCTGACACTTTAATATGACACTTTAATTATAATTTCCGAGAAATTTTGCCTGTTACATAATACTTGCATGGCTTTCTTAATGAAATACCGTAAAATTTCGAAAATAAGCCCCTCCATGTATAAGCCCCTCCAAATATAAGTCCCCCAAAATCGTAATGCAAAAACCCTCTGTTAAATCGCCCCTCTGAATATAAGCCCCCCGGGGGGCTTGTACTTGGAATTTGCCCTCGAATACAAAGCAAAACAAAACAAAAATGGTAAATTTCCTTCCCACCACAAGCTAGCCCAATCGATTTTGAAACGCAAATTTCCCTCCGTACATAAGCCCCTCCAAATATAGGCCCCTCCTAAAATAAGCCCCTCAAAAAGGGCCTTTGAAAAATACAAGCCCCGGGGCTTATTTTCGGAATTTTGGTGACCCGTACAAGAGACCAGGAGATACTGCATGCCGAATTCGGGTGACTTCCGGATACCTTTTGTCTGTGTCAACTAAGAATATACATGTCTATACAGGTAAGTTTAGCTAAGTTTCTCATCACACACTGTATAATTAATTCAGCAAAAGCACAGATAAATATCAAAACTTATCGTTTTCTTGTTTACATTCCCATATTAGGGATTTACATTTTAGTTGTCTGTAAAGCAACTGGAAATGCTCTCAAGAATTCTCTTGTTAATTGTGATTCTTGCCCTGCCGCTAAATTTCTCTGTGAGGACCTTGGTGGAAGCTGTCCAGTTCATCCGACAGTCATGTGACCTCGGTTCCTTGCCATTTCTCTTAGCTGCCTCACATACTGCACGTCTCTTCGTCCTTGCGCTGTAGCTAGCCCACCACCTTGCCCGAAGATAGCCCAATCATAGACCCTTCTCCTAGGAAAAAAAAATAGTCTCGTTTTATTTACTTTAGTCAAAAAGTCAATACCTCTATAAATTAAATGAATGACTCATTGTTGTCGATTAATAATGCTAGTATTTTATTTAGCTCATTCCCTGTCTTTGAGGATGATTTGAACAAGCACCCTGCTTCCAATATTCGGTTTTAATAATAATATTATTGTTAAAGGAAATCAAATGTTAAATTGCCTGACTGCTGTTGGATGGAAATTTTGTCGTCTAGGGTAAAAATAATAATTGATTTTAACTTCTAGAGCTGCTATTTCATTATCTTGTTATTATTGTTATTATAGCAAAAGAAAAAATCGTTGTGAATTTGTTAAATATTGTATTTTAAAATGGATAAACAGACATTTGTAACTGATATGGATGCCATGCAAGCAAAGCAAAAATGCCTCCATTATTTCATAGCTTTATGTATATTATAGGACTAACCTGTCAAACTATTGTGGCCCTTTCCCCTCTTCTGCGTACTCATGTCGTACGATACCCCGATTTTTACAACTTGCTCTGTGTCCACGGTCCTCCGACAATCTTTCTCCAACTGTAACCCTTCTAAACATGAATTCCTTGCAACAGTCTCAATCGCTGCGCCAACGTCTCTTTCTCTGGCCTTCAGAGTGTTTTGTCCCACGGCTGGAAGGTTTATCGAGGGTGTAGACAAAACCTGGGCCTGGCCCATGGGCTAGCCCATGGGCTAGCCCATGGGCTACCCTATGGGCCACCCTATGGGCTACCCCAAAATTTAAAAAAGAAATAAAAAAAATTAAAAAAAAAAGAGATCGCACGAGGCTTTAGGCAGTAAGGATTTAATCGCTTTGTTTGCTACGTGATTTAGTATTGAGAATGGCTCGTTATTTGTTCGTCGCGTAAGCAATTGAGGTGAGCATTACTTTGTTAATAATGGTTCAATAGCTGATTCTCCCTATGGGGGAATCCCATAGGGGGAATCGGCTATTAACGGTCTTGAATTGTTGGATTTGAAAAGGGCTTGCTTAAATAAACACTTAGGCTGAAAAGTTTGCCGACTGAAAAAACGATGGGACCCCAATTTTTTGTGGGAAATCGAATGACATGATTGTCGTCCGTGACAAACTGAACAAGATAATTGGACACGTTGCATGAATCAACACTTAAGGTTTTCAAAGATAAAAGGAGGAGCGCCAAGCGGACAGATACCGTCTAACCACAATCCAATCCAATTCGGTGTTATCGTTTATGGTTTATGCTTTTCACAGCGACAACGTTTTTTTCAATTAGGTATATACATGACCCACCCCCTAAAAATCTACCCTACCTAGCAATTCCACCCTTCTAAGAGCTTTATTCAGTCAGAAAACCATCATGACCCACCCCCTCTAGGGGCTCAAAGAAGAAATGACCCACCCCTTTGCCAAGGCTCAAAAATTGCTGAACTGCCTTTTTTTTGCTCCAGCCGACCCCACCCCCTATACTTTTTTACCAGTCCATGAAGAGACTAATGGTAAACACAAATTCTCATTTTTTTAAATAATTGTAAAACACAAACGTTATGTACAATACCAATAAAACAGAATGTTGACCGGATCACGTGATCTCCTAGGTAATGATAAAGAAACTGCGAAAACTGAAGAGATTGTTACACAGAGATTGTTACCTAGTTGTATATTTATTTGACATGAAACAAAACTAGTTGAGTCTTTCTTTTAAAATTTCTATGTCGCCGCTATCTAGGGAACTCAGAATGTTCACTTGACTGGGGTCAAAGTGTGGATTTCTTGCCCGAATGCAATTTCCATATAAATGGAAGTGTTTGTTCTCAAATGTTTTTTTGTACTTCTGTTGGCTCTC
This sequence comes from Porites cylindrica, assembly GCA_964035525.1. Classification (NCBI taxonomy): domain Eukaryota; kingdom Metazoa; phylum Cnidaria; class Anthozoa; order Scleractinia; family Poritidae; genus Porites; species Porites cylindrica. The sequence goes on from OZ037784.1 coordinate 19,403,824, forward strand.
GATCCACACAAGGTCGTGCTCTTGGTGGCGAATGCAGAATTTGTTGTCGATGTCCCCCCTAGAGAAATTGTCTGGCCCATCTCTGATGTTGCCCTTGCATCCTGCTGCACATTTTTTAATTCGTGTGGTGAGTCCAATTAGTTCAAAAGGGGTGTTCATTGTGGGTTGTACTGCTGGCTTCGGAGGCTTGCTTCTTCTAAATGTTATTCTAAGCGGTTGATTAGAAGATGTCTCAGCGGTATATCTTGATGCCGATCGATCACCACTTGCCATTAGATCTCCAAGCGTCTTTGTTTGTGTGTTCCGTCCTAACTGGCTTGACTGAGTCATAACGTCCGGCGACTTATTACGGCGCATTCTTGCTGGCTTTTTGGCACCCGCACTTTTGTTAACCGCAAACGTTGTCAGTGCAGTCAAGTTGTCCTTCTTTTCTTGTTGTTGATACCATTTTACATAGCCCGTAACGTTCCTGTTGTGAGCAGCAACTGCGACAGTGTGGGCACAAATTTTTCGCGACTTGAAGCAAGTATATCACTTTGGTTGCATGTCAGCTACCGTCGGTACGATCGGCAGTTGTAATTCAGGTTGTCAATTTCCAAGGCTAGATGCTGGTAAAAAAGCTGTCACTTAACAAAACAGACTTATCTTTATCGTACGAAGGTAAGCTATAAATACTTACATCGTATTGATTAGCCTTGAGGTGATCAAAGACTACACTCTTCAGCATTTCCAAAGGAATCTTTAAGGCCGTCGCAGCTGAAGAATAAAAGCAATTCCCGTCCCCAGGCGGGTTAAATACGACATCATATCCGAGTTTCTCAAATTTACTCCCCATATCTAAAGAGCAGTGGACTATATTACGAGTAAACTGAGCTATATATATGAACGTACTCCCGAGTTCGTATTTGTGTTCCACGTGCAATCGATGTGTAATGTGATGTGAGAAGTCGAGAACAAACGCGCTAGCTTTGCCTTAATATTTGTAATAATTATTGTATTAACTAGCTAGAAATAGTTGACACTACAGCTATCAAAAGGGGGTGGTAGGCCTACACGACTTTTACCTCATGTCAAAATGCTGCTTATTCCAATAAAGTTGTTTTTCTCTGCTGGGTAGATTATGCTCTGGAAGGTTCTGCATTTTACTGAGCAAATGTGGTTTTAGCCGCATGTTTCACACTGAGAGGTCATGACATATATATCGATTGACTGTAGTTATTGTTTTCTGGTCGGCAGGATTTGCCCTCTGATGCAAGCGCATTTTCTTTGACCTCTTTTGAAGCGTAAAGCTTTTTTATTTCGGCTGAATAAGGTTTTCAATTTTCTCCAAAGTTCCTTATGGATCTGATCTAAGCGATTTTCTTTAGTCCGTGAGCGTAATGTTTTTCTGCAATGCTGTATCACGCTGGGCCCAGCTCGTCAGTTTTCTTTGCAGAATTTTAAATTATCACGGATAGTGACTTACAGATCCAAAATTATAAGAGTGAACTGCAGCTTAAACTGAAGCTACATAAACTTACTATGGAGAATTGAATTGTGACTCAGTAAACTCCAGCTTAGTGTTTTTCTAAGGAGTGAGTCTTTTGACTGGAGCGCGTAGTTCCTCCCTTGGTAATAGCTTTGAATAAGCTTAACAGTCTTTAAACTGTTTTGTTATTGCCACAGTTTGTGATCAGGCAAGACCATGGTTTCGGTTCTCCTCACGAACCTCATCAGTTGCCGGGTTGGCTTTGTGCTTAGTTGCTTTTGCAGGAGCAACTTTAGTTGTACTTTGTTGGAATAAGCAGCATTTTGACATGAGGTAAAAGTCGTGTAGGCCTACCACCCCCTTTTATTGTCACGCAACGCACAACAATTTGCATATAGATTCTAAAGCCTCGTTTTCGTGCCTCGAGGTCGTGACGGGTAAAAAACGTCGTTGGAACAGCGCGTGCGTAGAAAAAGGAGTCAACTGTTTTTTCTTCTCTTATTATTTTTTTTATTTGTTATAATTTTATAATTTTAAATTTATAATTTTAAATTTATTTTTAAATTAGGGGTGGCCCATAGGGTAGCCCATAGGGTAGCCCATAGGGTAGCCCATGGGCTAGCCCATGGGCAAGGCCCAGGTTTTGTCTACACCCGTTTATCGACGTGAGCAGTGCGTTTACATACCGGCGTGGAACATTCCTGCACATAAACACAGTACATGTACATTTAAAAGTTAGTTATTGCACGGCATTATGATTGTTAAATTATGATGAAGCTCGGAAAAATGTTCGGATAAAAGCTGCTAATCAAATAAATATACCTACCTGTGGCAAGTTTGGTGTTTTTATGAAAAATTGGTCGGCCGCGACCAGCACCGGCGGCACGATGCGATGTTTGTGGTTCACGCATTTACCTCTCCACATTCCGGATCGCTGCACATAATATACAAAAAACTACCCAACCCTGCTATCATGGCAGTTTGATAGCTGAAGTGCTTTTCCACACGCTCGGCAACCACTATCCAGGGCTCTGGCCAGCACGTCTAACTCGATTACTCGTCTGCCTCGAAAGTTGCAGCTGCCGTCTTCGATGCATTTCTTTTTTGTGCTAACGCCTCCATCACCTTCCACATTACAACACTTCCTTGTCCAAATATTTTTTAACTTCTCTCGTCTTCCCTTTTCTTTTGAACTTAGAAAAAACCTTTTTTATCTCTCGACTTGGTGCCGACGCGACGCCGACGGTAGCCATCTTGAAAGATTGCGTGACTAGTGTTGCAATCCTATGCACAGTACAGATGCGCAATGCAATTCAGGGGAATGACCTTAACTGACTTGTAGTTGACTGACCAGCTGACAGAATGATTGACTTATTAGCTGGCTTAAAAAGACCGAGTGACTGACTGACTGCCTGAATGAATGACCTGCTGACCGACTTACCTATTGGCTAACTGACAGAGTGACTGGCTGACTAACTGGCCCAATGGTTGACTTTTTGACTGACAACTGATTTACTGACATACCAATTGACTGGCTAACTGACTTACAGCTGTACTTAATGACCCATTGACTGTCTGATTATATTTTAGTGACTAACATAGCATTGACTGCTTTACTGACTGACTGACTCAGTAGCTAACTTGCTAACTAAGTGGCTGAAAAGTAACTGATTACCTGCTCACAACCTTGATGTATTCGATAACTGTATTATGACTGACAGCTTGACAAAATTACTGACTACTTGTTGATAAACTGGTGAACTAGAGAAATGCTGTCTGACTCATTGCTTGACAAGAAGACTTACAGTGTAATTCCCAGTGATTCTAAATGATTAAATAAAAGCTCTATGACTGACAGCTGGACAAGATGAATGACTACTTGTCAACCAGTTGAATGATTATACACCTTTCTTGACTGACTGTATGACAAGCTAGCTGATTACTTGTTGAACAGCTACGTGATAAGGTAACTGCCTTGACTGCCTGACTGACAAGCTTAAGCTGATCACTTGTTGAACAGCTGAGTTATTAGATAACTGTCTTGACTGACTGTATGGCAAGCTGGTTGATCACTTGTTGACCATCGGAGAGATTAGATAACTGTCTTGACTGACTGACTGACTGACAAGCTAGCTGATCACTTGTTAGCCAGAAGAGTTATTAGATAACTGTCTTGACTGACTGTTTGACAAACTGGCTGATCACTTGTTGACCTGCTGAGTTAATAGTTCACTGTCTTGACTGACTGTTTGACAAACTGGCTGATCACTTGTTGACCCGCTGAGTTAATAGTTCACTGTCTTGACTGACTGTTTGACAAACTGGCTGATCACTATTCTTGTTGACCAGCTGAGTTAATAGATCACTGTCTTGACTGACTGTTTGACAAACTGGCTGATCACTCGATGACCAGCAGAGTTATTAGATAAATGTCTCGACTGGCTGTTTGACAAACTGGCTGATCACTGGTTGACCAGTAAAGTTATTAGATAACTGTCTTGACTGACTGTATGACAGGCTGGCTGATTACTGTCTTGTTGACCAGCTGAGTAATTAGATAACTGTCTTGACTAATTGTTTGACAAACTGGCTGATCACTTGTTGACCAGCTGAGTGATTAGATAACAGGTCACTATGTTGACGGACTGTTTGACAAGCTGGCTACTGACAGACTACTGACTAACTGATTGACTTGCTAACTTGCTGACTCACTGCCCGCAGAACCTCACCAACTTGTTTCATTTTGTATATTGACAGTAACATCAATGGCGTTGAATGTGGAATCGGGTCTGCATCAATCATTGTCTTACAACTACTTCCAAGAAATGAATAATTGGAAATCTATAGGCTGATAAATAGTAGTCCTTAAAAATTGAAGTAATAATCAAATGACTCAGTGGAACTATCTTCCATGTTTTCAGGTCAACACGAGAAACGGGGATAAATTCCCAACTATCACAGTTCTTAGTGGATGGACGTGATAAAAGGCAGTGAAAAAAACTTTGCTGCAACCTAGGGAAAAGAAGAAAGAGATCACAAGTTCATAGGTTGGTTTGTGACCTTCATTGGTGTTACTACTAGCATGGCAAAGTAGAATGTAACGTAATCATGTCAATAGTAAATTGGCTGTCATTTTGATTAGAGATCAGTCCCAGTTAAATTGGGCATTTTGATCATGTATACTTCGTTACATCCTCAAGTTAACTTATAGTGCAAGTCTCTGAATGTGATGTGTTTAAACTCTTTGGATGAAGTTATTAGTATTATCTATATTATTATTATTATTATTATTATTATCATTATTTTTATTTAATTATCATTCTTATCATTATTACTTTTATAATAAATTATTTTATTATCATGGCTACAATATGTTACAAAAATGCTAGAGGGACCGTTGATTTCAGTATGGAATTTTGTAGCATAGGTTGATTCTCAATTTCTTTTGTCTCCTAGGGCTAGGAGATGAAAGAATCGAGAATCAAACTAAGTTAAATCAAAATTACCCTGAAAACACTCAATGACATGTACTTTTCGCACTAACAACAGAAAATCTGTTATGTGTTTTTGTACAGACACCCACCTAATGGACATCTCATAATTATGGATAGTTTGCTTTGTCCCTGAGGAAAGAAACCCCTACATTTTCTTTATAATTATTCAATCCACTTAATATGGACAGCTGTTAATATGAACCTTTTCTAATGTCCCTCTCAGTGTCCATATTGATTAACAGGGTTCGACTGCAGTGTAATGGTTCTCAGCAAAAATTAATATATAAACTGATAAACAGAGTAATAATTATTGTAATGTTTATGATTGTATGGGGACTGAGATGCTTATGTATGCTCTTCATTTTCTTATCCAGATCAGATGCATTATGCCACAAAGAGACAGGATCAAGTCTTCAACATTAAGGCTTTAAAGGTTATCTTAAGTACCATAATTATAGATTACTTTGTGATCCAGCTCTTGAGTGAACCAGATAAACATGTGGCTAAATTGCTTATTCAAAAGGCAATTATTATTAATCTTATCCAGGACACAAAATTAAAAAGGCATTTAAATGCACTTTAAAGGAGTTAACAATATTTAAAGTGCATCTATAAGGCTCAGTTGGTTTGCACACACTGAGTTAAGTTTGCTACAAACATTCGCATTATACAAGGGATGTGGAGATTTCTTTAAGCAGGGCTTAATTCGTCCTACAAGGTTTCTTAATACCATCTTTCAACTGCAGAAGTTAGTAAGTAAAACACACAGGGAAAAAGTATCAACAGCCGATTCCCTGTATGTAGTTGAGGGCAAAATTTTTTTAGTTGCTGTTATACAGAAGAGTTGGTTTTTATTTTGAACATAATTAGGAACAACTCAAAGACTGAATAGAATTTGAATCAATGTTTATTTTCAGAGCATCTGGTGGTAGTGAATTAGGAGAAATTCACTTGACCCTAACCTTTTCAGGAAAACAGTCTGTATTTGAAGCTCAAAAGGCAATCCAAATCACTGTCTACACAAAATGAAGGAAAACTGTCCAAAACACTTTTAAGTGTTCAATTACCACTTGAGACTAATTTGAGAGTTTCAATGAATCACTGAAGCAAGGTGTACATAGAGCAGTTTCACATTGATTTCCTGACTGGATGTTGGAAGTATTACAGCCTTCATCTTATTCAATGAAAATGCATATAAAAATTCAATTTCATAATCCTACATATGTATTGTGGAAAGAACCACTCAGTTTAAAAAATTTGGCTTGATAATTAATCATGCCAAATATATTTTTAATTTTACTCCTGGATAAGTGTTGGTTTGCTTTTGATCAGTTTTGCCACAGCTATGCTATAGATATACGTGTAAGCTAAGTTCTGTTATAGTTTGTTAAAAAAAACAGTCTTACATCATGTTATGTGCCAGTTTTTGCAATAACAAAGTCGTTGCAAAAATTTAGAACTACCACATTGTCAATGACCTAATAATACTGAAAACTTTAATTAAAGCTCATAATCATTGTGTCAACAAACGTGTGGAAAGGTGAAAGGAAACAAGGGAAAGTTTGGCTTAAAAGGGGGAAACAAGCGTTTAACTTTTTCCAACTTAGATACAGTGTAAATTCATACAATGTGCTCCAAGCTCACATTAATGTGTATTGAAGTTTCATATTATCATTCAGCCATGTCAATTTCTGGTTCAGAGGACCTATATGTAATCTACAGTTGCACTCAGAAAGTTTAAGAAAACGGTTTACAACGGAAAGCGATGAATTAAGTTCATCAAAGTGTTGCTGAAAAGAAAATCTGCAACTCAAAGTGGCAGCCTCAACTCAACAACCTAAAAAAAATGGTTGAACTTTACACTTTATCAAAAACAACTTTTTTGAAATATTAAAAAGGGCTAATCACTAAAATCTCTTTCAAAATTTTGCAAAAACTGAAATCTGAAAACCATAAAAACATTCGAATTTTGTTGGCGCTGTGGTTGGAGCTTTGTTCAAAGTTCTCATGATTTTCACCTGGAAGATGAAGATATGTAAAACTGACTGTGGGTTAGTTCAGACATGCAATCTACATTGTGGCTCGTACACTCAGCATCACTGACTGACTGACTCAGGCTGGCTGACCAACTGACTTACTGGCTGAATGACTGACTGCCCAACTGGCTAATGACTGACTGACTAACTAACTTGCTGACTGACTGAATGACTGACTAGCTGACCAACTGACTTACTGAATGGCTGGCTGATTGACTGGCTGGCTGATTGACTTGCTAACTTGCTGACTGACTGACTGACTAATCCTTATATTTTTAGTACCTTAAGTTAGCTGATGGAATGACTGACTAACTGGCTGGCTGAATGCTGACTCTATTGTTTGACTGTGATCTTGGGTTAAAACCGTTAAAAATAATCAATTATGCCCACTATGAAAAACCGTAATTTGAATATTTGAATCAAGGAGGTCTTGGTTTTTCTTTAATTGCATGTAGATGATCATCGGAAATTGTTTCTGGGCCCATTTTGTCCCAAAACAAGCTAAGACAAAATTTCCAATTTTTGCCCAAAAACATGGGTTTTTAACCAGTTGAAAAAAATGTCAATATGGCGACTATGCAAACTACATAATTTTGTAGTCTACATGTAGGACGGTTTGTTTTCTCTCTAGACAATCATCAAACACTACTTCAAGGCCCATTGTTGTCCTAAAACGAAGAGGAAATTTGCATTTTTTGACCAAAATCATGGTTTATCCCCTTTGATAAAATCCAATGTGGCAACTTTGTTAATCAATATTTTATAGTCTAGGAAACCTTGTTTTCTTACTTGATGAAGAACAAACAATATATCTTGGCCTATTTTGTTCAAAATAACAGAAAGAGTAAATTTTCAATTTTTGACCAAAATCACCTTTAACCCCTTTGAAAAAATTCCAATATTGCCACTTTGTAAAATTTTTTTTTTTAAGTCTAGGAGGGCTTGTTTCCTAACTAGATGATCATCAAACATTTTTTCAAAGAACAAAAAGTGAGATTTTCAATTTTTGACGAAAGTCATATGATTGCTTAACCACTTTAAAAAAATTCAGTATTGCAACTACATGAAATCCATATTTGTATAGTCTAGGAGGGCGTCTTTTGACTAGATGATCATCAGACATTATTTCTAGGCTTGTTCTGTCAAAAAACATAGAGGAAATTTGCAGTTTTTGACGAAAATCATGGGTTACCCCCCTTGAAAAAAATACAGTTTCGTGTCTTTGTAAAATTTATATTTTTATAGTTTAGGAGGGTTAGTTTTCTACTTAGATGATCAAAAACCAAACTGAGATGAAATTTCCAATTTTTGACCGAAATCATGGATTAACCCCTATGAAAATCTCAATATTTCCACTGTGTTAAATCGATATTTTTTAGTCGAGGAAGGCTTGTTTTCTTTAAATTGGATGATCAGCAAACATTATTTCAAAGCCCATTTTGTTCAAAAACAAGCAGAAGAAAATTCCAATTTTTGACCAAAATCATGAATTAATCCCTTTGGAAAAATCTAGTTTTGTAACTCTGTAAATTCAATGTTGTAGTTTAGGAGGGCTTGTTTTCTAACTGGATGATCATCGAACACTATTTCAAAGTTCATTTTGTGCAAAAACAAGCAAAGAGGAAATTTGCAACTTTTAACGAAAATCATGGGTAACCCCCTTTGAAAAAATCTCAACATGGCGAGTTTGCAAAATCCATATTTTAGTCTAGGAAGGCTTGTTTTCTAACTGGATGGTCAGCAAACATTATTTCAAGGCCCATTTTGTTTAAAAACAAGCAAAGAGGAAAATTACATTTTTGACCTAAATCATACAGTATGACGACTATATAAAATCCACATTTTGATAGTCTAGGAGGACTTGTTTTTTTACTAGGTGATCATCAGTCATTATATTATTTCTAGGGTTACTTTTGTCCAAAAACAAGCAAATATGAAATTTCCAATCTTCGACCAGAATCACGGGTTAACCCCTTTGAAAAAATCTCAATATGGCCGTGGCCACTGTGTAAAATCAATATTTGTATGGTATAGGAAAAGGCTTGTTTTCTTCTTGGATGATCATAATTTCAAGGCTCCTTTGTCTAAAGTCACTCTGAGATGAAAATTTTTCCAATTTTTGAAGAAAATCATGGGTTAACCCCTTTGAAACAATTCCAGTATGTTCACTGTGTAAAATCGATATCTTTTTCGTCTAGGAAGGCTTGTTTTCTAACTAAATGATCAACAAACACTATTTCAAGGCCCATTTTGTCCAAAAACAAGGGAAGAGGAAATTACAATTTTTGACCAAAATCAGGTGAAATCCATACTTTTATAGTCCGGGAGGGCTTGTTTTCCTAACTAGTTGATCAATTTACCTCGTTACTTGCTGACTGCATGACATATTGATATACCTTCTTAATTACTGCTCAACTGGGATATCGACGTATTGACTGAATATCTAAGTGATTTTTGACTTTGACTTTATTTACTAACTGAATGAATGGCTTTTCTTGACTGTATGGCTCTTGGTGGATTGCATGACTGTGCTAGATGTAGTTTATTTCTTGGTTTATTTACTGTGAACTTAATGATGAATCCCAATCTGCCTTGCATTGCGCAAACTGCAACGGGAGTGGGTACTAGCTTTTGGCGCCATGAACTATGCGATCGTATGAGTAACAGTCAATAAGTTTTGAAGCTGGAAGGGTCGTTAGAATAAGAAAACAGCAATTTAAGGTATTGGTTTGGAACGCGATAAATCACTTTACTATTATGACCGGACGGTGAGAATTGGCCAGGAGAGTTAGCATTTTCATCACTTGTAGAGTAAAAGAAGAAGTTCACAGTATCAAGACAAAAGGTCTTAGATGACGCTTTGTGTAATTTCAGACTGACTTTATTAATGATTGATTTATATCGCAAAATGCGCATGTGTCAGTGTGTGTGTTATGAATTTTTTTTTTTTGTAATTTACTACAAAATCGTAGTCAAAATTGCAGTTGTCCTTGAGATCGTCACGTAAGGCGTTTGTATCCGCGTGACGACCCCAAGAGCCATTTCAAGGAAGACTGGACCATTTTATTTCATACGAATAAGTCAGTCGGGATATTTTTTTGGTCGATTTCGTTTCTTTCGTTCTTTCTTGTTTGTGGCGTCCATTGCGTCGAAATGCGAACTGCTTAATAAAGATCAGTCTGATTTTTACCACAAAGATTTAGTAAGAGTTTATCAAAAGCAGAACTTAGCTCTCTCTTGATTTAAACCAGCTAGTACTTTAAGCTCAAAATGCGAGTGTTGGTGCGAGTTTGAGAAAGACCTTGAACTGTTGCCGCTCAGAAAATTTTTAAGAATTCGCGTGGGCAGGGGTTTCCTTATAGAGTTGCCAAGCTCTTCTACTCGCGCGAGTGTTTTTATTTTTTGCGAATGAATGTTTTTCCAAATTTGCATCGACACTTGAACTTTGTTGTTGAAGTACTTGTGGTTTTGTCAAACGTAAAGGCTTGAACACAGTGAAGCATTGTGCGCAGTAAATTTACGTTGTTTTTTTATCGCTGAGATTGTTGTCAGCGATGTGTAAACAAAAGCAATTTGTTAAATTCGAGTTATCTTTTACAACATTGTATGCAACAATCGCTTGGTTGGAAAACGGTGTAATTTAAGGATTAGTTTATACTAGCGACTTAAACGCAAGCAAAACCGGTACAGATAAGTTCAGTGAGATCGTCAACAACAAATGCTTTAGCAAAAACATGGGGAGACTGAAGGAACACACTCATTCTTTCCTTGATCATTAGTTATTCACACAATTAAAGAGCAAACACAAGAAGAATGAAAAGAACCCGTTTGATTTTCTTGTTCTTGTACTTTAAATGCGTTGATTACTGGTGAGGATAGAAAGAATGAGTGCGTACTTTCTCCTGTGTTTGTGTTTATTGTTGTGCGGTTACGTCCGCACTTAACTTGTGCTTGTGTTTACGTCACTGGTGTAAACCAATCTTTACTGCGCGCAATGTTTTACTGTGTCCGAGCCTTTAGGGTGTTTATCTGGTTCACTCAAGTAGTTGGATTACAAAGTAAACAGCACCGGTACTGAAGATAATACTTTATTGAAGAAATAAAACTTGTCTCTGTTGTCCATTTTTCACAATAAAAAAAATGTAAAAAAAAATAATCTAGCCTCCCTCGCCCCTGCCGGACTGCTTCCACTCTGCTCCAAGTCGGTGTTCATTCTTTTGTCCTCATTGAATATTCCAACTTTAAAATCCTGGTCTGTTTTATCTGATCCCTTCATTCAAGCTGGGGGCAGTTGGACACTTGAAAAATTCAGTCGTTTGTTCCCAAGTGGGGTGGACAGCGTAGAGGAAAGTGAGAGTTCGCTCCTCATGTCCTCAGGGTCTCATTCATTTACGTCACAATACCACACCGGCCAAAAATAATTCTCAGTGAAAAATATAATTTGTTTTAGTTGAAGACGCGTATCTGCAAAGTCAATATATCGTGAAAATATCCAGAGACTCGGACAAGAAAAAAGAGGGTGCTACAGAGTGAAACTCAGTCTTCAGTGGGTCTCCGTCAGAAACGAAGGCAGAGAATTGAACAAAGAATCGCGCTGGTCTGACTGACCTTCATTTCACAAACTTCACCAAAGAGCACAAGTCAATAATAATCTCTCCTCTGCGAAGCAACTGATGCTGGATTTCTCTCGCCCATTTTAATGTTAAGTGTTTAATGTTTAGGTCTCAATGAAATGAAATTTGCTGCCGAAAATAAGGTTTTATTCTAGCGCCGTTTATCATGTATCCTGAAATGCCGAAGTGCCGCGATCCAGTTTTGGTCTTAATGTTTCCTTTAAAATTTGCCTGCCCTATTATGAATTAGGATGCTGTTATTTAAAATCAGTGCCGAATAGATTTCGCCTTCAAATTTCGCCAAAGAGATTAGATCTAGAGCGACTTTGTTAATATTAAATATTTCATTTACGTTAAATTTTGGATCCTTTTACTTCCAATGAAAGTAACGGACAAATTTTCGTATTTCGAAAGGAAGAACGAACTTAGCGGAAATATATATTTTTTATCCTATAAAGTAAAAGTAAATGTTAGCTAGCAAAAATTGGATTTGATTTTAAGTCTTAATTTATGCAGGTAGCAGCGATGTTTATCCGCATAATAATGAAAATTTGCCGGAATAATAATTTGGGCCAATTTCCCTAGAGATGTTTCCGCTGTCGTGACCGGAATGGATACTTTACATCAGGTTTCCCACAAAAGACTGGAACTAGCCAAATGCGTCGTTTAAATGAACAATAAATAACAAGAGTCTACCAGTCCTTTAAGGGAAAGCCGATTTTAATGTATCAATTGAAGTCACTGCCGAGAAATTAGCTGAAAATTTAAAGAAGACATTAAGCGAAATCTATGATTATCATAAAAGTTGTTTATGTATTTATGCCTACATACTGAACCTAAAGCATGAAGGTCAAATTAACTTGATTTATCACACAAGCCAAGGAAATCTATTCTATGTCCCTTTTAAAAACGGACATGGAAGCGACTTCCACAGCAGTCTGATTAATCAAATTAATTTAATCGTAATAATTTGATCCTAAATTAATACGGTTTAGTTATCTAGGTTTCCGAAGGCTTAAGTAATATGAAAGAGAAGTTAGTCTTTAACATCAACAGCTTAGTTTGTTTGCCCAGACAAAAAAACAGCTGATGTTGATGTAATATAACCTTAGTTTTGATCATTTTTAGATAATTCAGGTTGGAAATATGAGAATGAAATAATAATTAAGATAATTATTGAATCCTAAATTAAAATGGTTTAGTTCTCTTGCTTTCCGAAGGATTGAATAATATCAAAGAGAAGTTAGTCTTTAACATCAACAGCCAAGTTTGTTTAACTGTTGTCAAATTAAACAGTTGTTGATGTCATAAAACCTTTGTTTTGATTATTTTTAGATAATTCAGCCAGGAAATATGAGAATGAAATGATAATTAAGATAATAAATAATTGATTTGTATATGATTTTTATCCCATGCGATGGTTTAAACGGTTATTTATTATTAGGCCTAAGCAAGCTTGAGATAGATGTGAAATTTTTAGGTTTAGAAGAGAACTCCATTATCAGTTGCCCCCCATCAGAGAGATTTTTATGACTATCAGCTCAATTTGGTGTCATTTGTAAAAATCCACCCACGCCACACCAGTGAGATTCAGTGTCCTATCCTCTGTCCTCGAATCCTCCATCGACACACCTACTCCGTGAGCCAGCACAATGTTAGCACCGCCGTTTTTCATCCTACCGCAGTGGAACATTCCCAGACATATTGTTTGCAGGCAAGCACCTTACTGTTTTTTTTTTTTTGGGGGGGGGGGGGGGGGGGAAAGGTGTGGGTAGTATTGTGACAAAATGAATGAAGCCCCAAGAACATAAGAAGCAAACTCTCACCTTCCTCCACACTGTCCTCCCCACTTGGGAACAAGCGGCCAAATCTTCCAAGTGCCCAACTGTCCCCAGCATGAATTACAGGATCAGATAAAGTTTCCCAGGACTTCTCGGTTGGAATATCTCAGAGGACGTCAGAATTCACACCTTCTCAGAGGCAGAGCTTCCACAGCCCAGCAGGGACGAGGTTGGCTAGATTTAAACATGACCTTGCCCAAGTGATGGGCTCCTAATCTTGTGTGTGTGCCACCTGAGGTCTGAAATTAAATAAGAACTTCAAGAAAAAAACAATGAAAAGCTAATGGCCTAAGAAAACAACCGATAATTCTTGACGACACCACTGGTTTCCCCAAGAAATGACCCAGTTAAAAGAATAAATGAAGAAATTCTATACTAATGATGTGTCAGTACCCAGATCTGGATAGTGCTTCTGATTCGTAGCGCCACAAGGAATATGTGCTTCGACCAATCAGAAGCCCTTTGCAGGTCTGAGTAGTGACATGTCATCAGTATGGAACTTCTTTACTCAATCCTCATTTCAGGTCATTTCGCGGGGAAACCAGTAGTAGCGCCATGAAATCTCAACTGTTTTCAAAGCCTTAGCTAATGCAAGCCTAACAACAAATATCATTAATTAACGTTAAGGCAACTAATGCAAGCTCATTAGCGTATTAAACAAAACTAGATATTTCTTGGTACTGCAAACGTCTCCGTAATGTACCTACGTAGTCAGTCAACTAATGCTCTGTTTATATGAGTAAAAAATGGAAATAACAAGAATGCCACGGAGTCAATTCCTAAACCTAACTATGGAAAATGATAAAAAAATAAGAATACAGAGTGAATGCAGCACCAAGAAAATTAATTCAATATAAATATAAATGTAATCAAAAGTCTCCAGTCAGCTTTGTTCTCAAAATTTAATAATAATAAAAGAAGTTTCAGTTGTGAAATTATCAGCAATTTGGAAACAACATTTTACTGCTTAGTTTCCTAGAAAAAAAAGCGCAAGCAGACTAGAGATTGCCTTCTAGACATTATGTAGATGTAAACTAATGAAAAATCTACTTTGTGTTGTAATACTTAAGATCCTACTATTGGGCCTAATTTTTTTACCAGCCTCCCTGTTTCTTAAGAGAATTTCCTGTTGCTTTGGAGTTCTTTTTTAAAATTAATCTGAATGGACAAAATCATTTGTGCACCAATGGGACCTAACTTTGAAGTCCCAACAGAGACCAAAATCAATCATCAACTTATTACTAATCAAACAAAAATGAAACTATACCTTCTTGAAACTTGCATACATACTCCTTACTAGAGGATCAGTAAGGAGAATTTGGCAGTTGGTATTGGGACTTCAATGATCAAGGTCATTGCGGTTATAAAATAATGCTTTGCTATTCCTATCCAAACTGTGCTTTGTAGATTTAGCCTGAAAAATTTAGATGCAATTCCAGCAGTAGCTTTGTGAACACTGAAAGTTAGAGACGCCTTTGGCTGAAAGAAAAAACTTATATTTTCCCTCAACGGAAAATCATCAAAAGTTGTATGGTATATGGTCTATTCATTTTACCCTTATGAATTTTAGCTCATAAGAAATCTGTATTGCTACTTTTATGTCTTGTATACCTATCTAGTACTTATTTCTCTTAGCCTGTATAGACCCTGAGTTTAGACATAAATGTTAGTTAGGAGATTTAAAGGTAATATATTTTGCTAATGAGCTTGCTTAATTGTGGAGTGTTAATTTTAGAAATAAGTTATAACTGATACTGTATCAGTGAAATCCTGATCCTCCAAACCTCTTGATAATTCGAACCAAAACTTCTTTTCCTATCCCTGAGGTCACCATTTTTTTATATTTCCCCTTGGGCTTTCTCAACAAGAAAATGGCAAGGAAGGCCAAAGCCCAAAACGAAGCTTCCCTGTAATTCTTTGAACTCTGCTTTTCTAATATGTTCAATTTTACAAGAGGTTCAAAAAATCATTCGTTCCACTCTATTAATATAGCCCAGGAAGCGCAACAATTCCTATGAAAAAGTAGAGTTCGGATAGAAGGTGGACCTGTGCAAAGAACTATAGTGTGTGGCTTTTACTTTGACAAAAGGAATAATAATTTTTTAAGTAAAGCTAAATATTGCAGCCTGTATGATTTATCTTTGCTGTGATCTGGTTGTGACGCTTCCCATGCCTTAAAAATACAAGCAATAATGTGCTGTCAAGTGATCTTAGAAACTGAAATTCAGTGAATGACCAATGAAATCATAGTCTCAGACAGTAAATTAGTATGAGAACACTTAGTCCACCCCACCTTTACTGGCAGCACAATGTTAACAACTGTATAAGATGTAAATCCTCCATTAAGCGCCACCCACCCCACACCCCAAACCATTTCTTAAAGACTAATTTTGAAACCTGATCCTCTTTCATGACATCCTCCACAACTTACCTGAAACGCCATTCCTCTTGTAGAAAATACAGGAAATGATTTCCTTTAAACCAATGCAAGATTGCAGATGAGATAAGAAAATAACACTTTCCCCCTAATTTTTCTCCTTAATATTGAAATGATAAGAATCCTCTCTTCATCCCCCAAATCCTCCACCCCACCACCACCACCTCAAAATCCTTTAAACTTCTCTTTAAGGTAGATTAATATCCACACCTACCCGACTACTGGAACTATATCATAACACCATGATCGCTACTATTAATATTTAGCAAGATTTCCTTTGAGCAGTGAAGTACTAGTCCCAAGGGTAGTTAACTTTAAAAAATTTTAGAGTAGGGATGCGCCAGCAAGTGCAGCATGAAACCCCTAACCCATACCAGACTTAAGCATTCAGCTTAACCCTACAGTATCCTAGACCAAATTGGTCTAAAAGCTAATTTTTGAAAGCATTCTTCTCAGGTGATTGAATGACATACTGTGTAGCAGATTTTGATAAAATTGCTAATTCCTGAGGAAAATGTCTTTTCTAACGACTTACTGTAAATATTCTTGGATAGAGCTTTTCACTGACTTTGTCTGACACAAAGTTTTCTGAATCCCTTTTCTTCCCTAAAGTATAATTAAATATAATAGACCTCTGTATACTACTCAAACTACAAACTACTCAAAGGAATCTTGCATTTGAAATTAATAATTATTAATATGTAATTTATACATGCAGTACAAATAAGCATCTACATTCATTTTCAAATTAATATGTTCGCATGAAAGTTTTTGGAACATAATACTCCAATTTGAAAAAAAAAACAGAAAACAAACTTACTTAATTTACGAAGACTTTGATAAGTTGATCGCTCTCCGGTTAAAAATTAAACTGGATGAAGACTTATTTGCGTAAATAAATTATGTCATAAAATTTCAATCTCTGACTTAAAAACAAAGTTGAGAAAATTTTGTAAGTGATGCTTATTTTGTACAAATATGGTGGCACACACACTGGATAATTATATCATTACTATTGCAATACTGCAGATACCTTAGTATTCCCTCCAATAGTGAATTAAAGAATTCCGCCTAATAAAAAACACCCTTATTGATTTCAACACATATTCAGCAGAAATGTGCTGAAGATACTAGCTGATTTTTGATCGGACCAAATTAGGTTTTCTTTGTATGCGCAAAGCTCAGTCATTTCAAAACTACTGGTATAGTTAAAAGGAAAAATATTGCATGTGAATCTATCACTCTTGTTAGGAATACCATGGACCTGTTAATATGCATGAGGCTCCTATTTGTTTTAACGATTACTCTTCTTCAGTTTTTGTTTTGTTTTCTTTTTTTCACTGCCAAATTAAATGAATTTGTCTAATTGCTGCTGAATGGGGGTTGTGGAACAACAGCTGGGTGAAAAACCTCCCCGTACGTCCACTTGCTCCTAGGAGGAAAACCCCCGGGCCAGCTGTACCCCGCATTCAATGACCTCCCGGGCTGGGTCAGAAATAGTCTTAAACCAAGTACCTGCTTTTAGGTAGGGTATTGGCTGTAATTGTTAGTATTAATAATTATGATTCTATAAATACTAAACCAGGTATTTATTGGAAGTTGACCTTGATGGTACCATCGTCTAGTTATACCAGCCTTTTCACTCTTGGCTTTTGAACTCCTGCATTGAGCTACTGATGAGTTGTGGACCATGCAGTAATGCCAAATTGGTTGTTCTTCGGTAGCTAAGGAAAAAGAATTCATTTTCACTCAACTGGAAACTTATTTGTAACTCAAATGATGACTTTTGGTATGTAGGTATTTATAGGGACAGAGACAAGCAAGGGATGTATCAATAGTATTATGTCTAAGATCTAGTCATTTAATTAACTGATCACACAAAATAAATGTAAACAACGACCTTATAGCATCACATCTATTTTCCTAAATAAGACTACAAGACTGACTGCAATGACAAGGATGCCTAAGATAACAAGGGTGACTAGGGATGTCTAGGATGACTAAGATAACTGGAATGACCAGGGTAACTGGCACGACGAGGATGACTCTAGAGGGTGACTAGGGTGGCTAGGATGACTAGGGTTATTAAGATAAGCAAGCTAACTGTGTTGACTAGGATGACTGCCAAAATGATGACAACAGTGAATGGGTTGACTATGATGATAACGATGACTAGAATGGCTGGGATGACAAGGGGTGCAGGTTTCACAACAGTGAATGGGTTAACTGTGATGATAAGGATGACTAGATTGGCTGGGATGACTAGGATGGCTGGAATGACTGGGATGCAGGTTTGGATGACTGGTTTGACTAGGATGACTAGGATTACTGGGATGACTATTTCAAAGACTCAAAGGTTTCCTGGGATGACTGGGATGATTAGGATGACAACAGTGAATGGATTGACTGTGATCACAAGGACGACTAGAATGACTGGGATGACTGGAATACAGGTTTGGATGACTGGAAGGACTGCCCAGGATGACTAGGACTACTGGCATGACTACGACAACAAGGTTGACTGGGATGACTGGAGCGACTGGGATGATTAGGATGACAACAGTAGCTAACAGTGAATGGGGTAACTGTGATGATAAGGATGACTAGAATGGCTGGGATGACTAGGATGCAGGTTTGGTTGACTGGAATTACTGAGATGATTAAGACTACAAAATTGACTAGTACAGGATGACTAGAATGGCAACAGTGAATGGGTTGACTGTGATGATAAGGATAACTAGAATGGCTGGGATGACAGGGATAACTAGGATTACTAGGATGACAAAGATGAGAAGGTTGACTGGAATGACTGGGATGACAGGAATGACTGGAGTGACTGGAAGAACTATTATTAATGGGATGGCTAGCATGACTGGGATAACTAGGATGACTAGGAACACTAGGGTGACTGTGTTGCATGGTATGAATAGGATGACTAGGGTGTTTGGCATAACTGGGATGGTTTCCACGAATGACTAGAATGGCTATGATAACTATGACTGGAATCACTAGGAACACTGGGTTGACTGGGATCACTAGCATGACTGTGATGACTGGGCTGACTAGTATGACTAGTATGACTAGGGTGACTGGGATGAGTTAGATGACTAGCATAAGGGTGATTTAGGTGACTAGGGTGACTAGAATGGCTAGGGTGACTAGGGTGACTAGTATGACAAGGGTGACTGGGCTAAGGTGACTTGGGTGACTAGGATGACCAGCTAGGGTGGCTAAGAAGCCTAGGATGACTAGGGTGACTTGGAAAGGATCCCTGGAATTACTCGGATGTAAAACTGTCCAAGGTGTGAACCCTGGAGTCACTTAATAAGTAGGTTGAGCATGATCGTCCAGGTGATCGTAGTCCTGAATAGGACTGTTGTTGTTGACATTGATTGACCTTTCAAAAAACTGTGTGGCAGTCATCTTCAGAGTCGAAGTTGGTTGTGTTGAATCAGGTGATAATATTAAAATCTGGTTATTGACCAAGGCTGAGTTGTTCAAAGCTTGGTTAGGATAGCCCAGGGTTAGTGCGAAATTTGAATTCAGATTTGATAGTTAAAAAAGCAAATTCAGTTTAATTCTTTTTGTTTACAATGTGATGATTGGATGATCTTAAAGTATACAGAAAATTACGCAAGAAAATGCTTTCAAATAAAAAAAAAAGAAACCCGGATTAAAATTTAACTTTGAACAGCTTAGGGCTAATCAGCCTTTGAGCAACTGGGCCCTGATTGGTAAATTAAGGATGACTAGGATGACTAAGGTGATGAGATAAACTGATATAACTGGGGTGACTAGGGTGACTAGGGTGACTAGGGTGATGAGGTAACTGATATAACTGGGGTGACTGGGATGACTTTGGGTGACTAGAATGATGAGATAACTGATATAACTGGGGTGACGAGGATGACTTGGGTGACTAGGGTGACTAGAATGATGCGATAACTAATATAACTGGGGTGACTAGGATGACTAGGATGACTAGGGTGATGAGATAACTGATATAACTGGGGTGACTAGGGTGACTAGGGTGATGAGGTAACTGATATAACTGGGGTGACTGGGATGACTTGGGTGACTAGAATGATGAGATAACTGATATAACTGGGGTGACTAGGATGACTTGGGTGACTAGGGTGACTAGAATGATGCAATAACTAATATAACTGGGGTGACTAGGATGACTAGGATGACTAGGGTGATGAGATAACTGATATAACTGGGGTGACTAGGATGACTAGGGTGAGGGGATAACTGATATAAATAGCTGGGGTGACTAGGTAAGGATAACTAGGGTGAGGAGATAACTGAGATGACTGGGGTGACTAGGATGACGAGGGTGATGAGATAACTGATATAACTGGGGTGACTAGGATGACTAGGGTGATGAGATAACTGAGATGACTTGTGTGACTAGGATGACTAAAAAGGGGTTAGACCACATTATTTTTTCGTCAAAAATTTGAAATTTTTCTATCTTTTCATTTATGGCAAAATCAGCCAGCAAAAACTGTTTGACGATGTTCTAGAAACTAAAAAAGCGTTTTGAGACTACAAAAAACAGAAAGTTAAAAAAGTCGACAAAAATCGGGATTTTTCCAAAGGATTTAGTCCATGGATTTGGTGAAAAATTTGAAATAATTTTTCCATCTTTTTATTTTTGGCAAAGTCAGCCAGCAAAATGTGTTTGAAGATATTCTAGAAACAAAAAAAGCGTTTTTAGGCTCTGAAAAGTAGTGACGTCACTGGACAGCATTAATGGCTGGTTGATTCAGACCTTGCTGAGAGGAGAAAATGACTCGAAGCAATCAGATGAAATTCAGGCTAATGGACTAACACCTTTGGAAAAATCTCGATTCTTCAACCTTTTTAACACTGTTTTTTATAGTCTTAAAACGCTTTTTTACTTTATAGAACATCGTCAAACACATTTTGCTGGCTGATTTTGCCAAAAAGAAAAACATGGAAAAATGTCAAATTTTTTACCAAAACCATGGACTATAATTATAACTCCTTTGGAAAAATCGCGATTCTTCGACTTTTTTAAGTTTAGAGTCTAAAAAAACAGAAAGTTAAAAAAGTCGAAAAAGCAAAACAGGTTAGTCCATGGTTTTTCATCTTTTTATTTTTGGCAAAATCTGCTAGCAACATGTGTTTGACGATATTCTAGAAAGAAAAAAGGTTTTTTAGACTCTAACATCAGAAAATTAAAAAAGTCGAAGAATCGCAATTTTTCCATGTTTTTGGTAAAAAATTTGAAATTTTTCCATGTTTATATTTTTTGCAAAAAACGGCCAGCAAAATGTGTTTGACGATATTCTAGATATTCTAGAAAGTAAAAAAGCATTTTTTAAATCTCGTACATGTAGTGAATGTATAAAAAAATAATAGAGAACAACAGGCTATACCATCATTTCATGGTATACACCTAGTTGAATTTTTATCAATACTGTTGATACTTCAATTTCATGGGTGAAATTTGCCATTACATGTGAAAGATAATGTAACTACACACTTCTAATTAGCTAGCAATTTGAAGTATATTTGTTTCTTCCCATATTGGTTTGTTCATTTACAAAATCAAGGAAACTACAAGTGATTTTCATGTTTGGGCAAAGGAAAGGTCATGATTGCATGAATGCAGTGCCAAAATTAATGTCAAACACTATAAACAAATAAGAAAACTCAGAAACTCCAATTAAACAGTATACTAATGACAAGCTCAAAGAAAACTTCCTGAACGAAAAGTCTAATGCCCATTTTCTTCAGTCTTCAAGGTAATGCTACACAAAAATTAATGGTTTCTTGCTGGACGTGTCTCAATAATTTATGTCAACAATACCTGCTTCAATGATTCTTGCTGTGCAATTCTCATAGTCAGGAAACAAGACGCAACTGGCAACTTACTTTTGAGCATTAAGTAGGATGACCAGGGTAACTGGGATCACAAGGATGACTGGATGGCTTAGATGACTGGGATGACTAAGGATGAATAGGTATCATGACCAATATTAATGAGGATGACAAGGGTGACGGTGATTACCAGGATAACTGAGATGACTGGGGTGGCTTGGATGACCAGGATCACAGGCATTGCAATGGTGACTTTGGCAACTAGGATGACTAGGGTGGGTGAGAATGACTCTATGAATGGGATACATAGGATGATTGGAATGACTGGGATACCTGTGGCAACTAGGATGGCAAGGGTGACTATGATGAACCTGCGATATTAAAGTAGGATAACTGGTTTGACTGGGATGACTGGGTTGACTGAGGATGACTAGGACTAGGCTTATCCCCTGCTAGACACCCCAGTCACAGAACAAAGTGTCTCATACCAGTTTAGAAGGTTAAAAAGAAAGCTTTAGATACCTGGAATGCCTGAAACCACTAATGGGACACTGCCATCCTCAGCTGTCACTTTTGATGTTGTCTGTTTAATCATAGGAATGTTTTGATATCCAACTTTTGATGGGCAAGGAAATTTCCAAAACATTCCCAGAGAGGAGGGGTTCTGTAAAATGGGAAGAAATGTAAGAGATAAATTACACAAAAAAATTTCAAAAAGCCAAGTAGAAAGGAAGAAAATAGTTTTCCTACCTACATGTATAGGGATGCCTTTTTTGCAAAAATTAATGTTTCCTAGCAGATTAAATAACTACAGCCTTGATTTGATCTTTTTACTGACAAACCACAAACCCAAACAAACACCACAGATATTTCTGGAACATGTGTTGTCAGAAAAAAAAGACAATCAGGCATGAGCAAAACTAAGCTGCAAGCAAAGATGATAAATAAGTTCGTGGTTTTCTGGCAAACACACATGTCTTGATATTTGCTGTGATTGATCATAAGACAACAAACATTCCAGAAATATCTCAAGTGTTCATGGTTTTGTCAGACTTTCACAGCAAAATTCATTGAAGATGTTAACAAAAAGACCACAAAAGCCTGCCTGCAGTTATTAGTTAATAAGACTATGTGATGTCCAATTTGGAATAATTGGATGAAAAAATATTTCGAGGACAGCAAAAATTGACAATATCAGATTTAAAACTAACAGCAATAAAATAAATAATAATAATAATTAAAATTTGAAGGAAGGTTAATGCTAACTTGGGGGTTAAATTAGTTTCTAAATCTGGTTTTCTTTTTGGCATTTTCTCTGATAATTTTCACAGTCTATTTTTTTTAAGTATCCAATCATCAAATTAGAGAATTAAGGCTTTCGTACAGCTGCGTCTTACCAGTCATTGTAGTCATCCTAGACACCCTAGTCATCATAGTCATACTACTCATCCAAGTCATCCACTCATCCTACACTGTAGTTATCCCAATCATTCAAGTCATCAAAGATATTCCAGCCATCACAGTCATCCCAGTCGCTCTAGCCATCCTAGTTATCCCATCCTACTTATCTTAGTCATCTTAGCTACCCCAATCATTCGAGTGATCACACTCATTACAGACATCAGAGTCAACCTAGTCATCCTAGTCACCTCAGTCATCCTAGAAATCCTAGTCACTCCAGTCATCCTAGTCACACCAGTCATCCTGGTAGCTACCCTAGTCATCCTAGTTATCCACATCATACCACTCACACTGATCATTCAAGTCACCCACTGGTACTAGTCACCCCTCCCATTCAAATCAACATTCACGTCAGTTCCCTTGTCATCATAGCCATCCTAGTCATCTTTCTCAACCTATTCATTTTTCTCATCCTAGTCACATAATCATCATAATCACCCTAATCATCCTTGTCATCCTAGATATCCCAATCATTCAATACATCACAGTCATTCCAGCCATCCCAGTCAGTCACCCTAGTCATTCTAGTCACCCCAGTCATCCAAGCCACCCTAGACATCCTAGTTATCCAAGTCACAGCAATAAAAGGGGGTGGTAGGCCTACACGACTTTTACCTCATGCCAAAATGCTGAGCACTTATTCCAATAAAGTTGTTTTTATCTGCTGGGTAGATTATGCTCTGGAAGGTTCTGCATTTTACTGAGCAAATGTGGTTTTAGCCGCATGTTTCACACTGAGAGGTCATGACATATATATCGATTGACTGTAGTTATTGTTTTCTGGTCGGCAGGATTTGCCCTCTGATGCAAGCGCATTTTCTTTGACCTCTTTTGAAGCGTAAAGCTTTTTTATTACGGCTGAATAAGGGTTCCAATTTTCTCCAAAGTGCCTTCTGGATCTGATCTAAGCGATTTTCTTTAGTCCGTGAGTGTAATGTTTTTCTGCAATGCTGTATCACGCTGGGCCCAGCTCGTCAGTTTTCTTTGCAGAATAGTGACTTACAGATCCAAAATTATAAGAGTGAACTGCAGCTTAAACTGAAGCTACATAAACTTACTATGGAGGATTGAATTGTGACTCAGTAATTAAACTCCAGCTTAGTGTTTTTCTAAAGATAGTGTGAGTCTTTTGACTGGAGCGCGTAGTTCTTCCCTTGGTAATAGCTTTGAATAAGCTTAACAGTCTTTAAACTGTTTTGTTATTGCCACAGTTTGTGATCAGGCAAGACCATGGTTTCGGTTCTCCTCATGAACCTCATCAGTTGCCGGGTTGGCTTTGTGCTTAGTTGCTTTTACAAGAGCAACTTTCGTTGTACTTTGTCGTGGCTGCTTATTCCAATGAAGTTGTTTTTATCTGTTGGGTAGATTATGCTCTGGAAGGTTCTGCATTTTACTGAGCAAATGTGGTTTTAGCCGCATGTTTCACACTGAGAGGTCATGACATATATATCGATTGACTGTAGTTATTGTTTTCTGGTCGGCAGGATTTGCCCATTCGAATCAACATCATCACGTCAGTTCCCTTGTCATCATAGCCATCCTAGTCATCTTTCTCAACTTATTCATTTTTCTCATCCTAGTCACATAATCATCATAATCACCCTAATCATCCTTGTCATCCTAGATATCCCAATCATTCAATACATCACAGTCATTCCAGCCATCCCAGTCAGTCACCCTAGTCATTCTAGTCACCCCAGTCATCCAAGTCAACCCAGTCATCCAAGCCACCCTAGACATCCTAGTTATCCAAGTCACCATAGTCACCCATGAGTCATTCAAGTGACCCTAGTCACCCACAAGTCACCCAAATGACCCTAGTCACCCTAGTCATCCAAGTCACCCTATTCAACCTCGTCACCACAGTCATCCTACTCATTCTAGTCACCATAATAAACCTAGTCACCCCAATCATCTTAGTCATCTTAGTTATCCTAGTCACCCCACTCAATTCATTCCTAGTCACACTAGTCACCCAAGCCACACAAGTCATCCTAATCTCCCCAGCCATCCTAGTTACCCTAGTCTTCCAATCCATCCTAGTAATCCTACTCATCCTAGTCACTCAAGTCAACCCAGTCACCCTAATCATCCTACTCATCCACCTCTTTCCTCATCGCCCTAGTCATCCTAGCCATCTTGGTCATCTTAGTCATCCTAGTCATTCTAGTTATCTTAGTCATCTTACTTATCCCAATCATTGTAGTCATCAAAGTCATTACACCATCACAATCATCACAGTCAACTAAGTCATCCTAGTCATCCTTAACATTCTAGCCAACCCAGTGATTCTAGTCATGCCAGTCACCCTAGTCATTAAAGTCATCCTAGTCACCCATGCTATCCTACAAATCTACGTCAGCCCAGTCATCCTGGTAGCTACCCTAGTTATCTAAGCCATTCTAGTTATCTTAGTTATCCAACGCATACCAGTCACAGTCATCACTCAAGTAACCCTACTGGTACTGGTCACCCATCCTGTTCCAATCGCCATAGTCATCTCAGTCCCTTTGTCCTCATAGCCATCCTAGTCATCCTAGACACCCTAATCATCATAGTCATCCTAACCATCCTAGTTGTCCCAATTATTCTAGTCATCACAGTCATTCCAGCCATCACAGTCTTCACAGCCAAACCAGTCATCCTAGACATCCTAGCCATCCTTGACATTCTAGCCAACCCAGTCATTCTAGTCCCCACAGTCATCCTAGTCATCTTAGTCAATCAAGTCATCCTGTAATCCTAGTCATGCCAGTCATCCTAGTCATCCTAGTCATCCTAGTCAAACCAGTCATCCTAGTCATCCTAGTCACCCTAGTCATCCTAGTCAACCCAGTCATCCTGTCATCCTAGTCACCCCAGTCATTCTAGTCACCCCACTCATCCTAGTCATCCTAGTCTCCCCAATCATTCTACTCACCCCAGTCATCCTACAGTAGTTACCCTAGTCTCCCCAGTCATCCCAGTCATCCTACTCACCTCAACCGAGTCTTATTTGTCATCTTAGTGGCCCTAGTGATCCTAGTCACCCCAGTAATCCTAGTCATCTTAGTGACCCTTGTTATCCTAGTCATCCTAGTCATCCTACTCATCCTAGTCACCCACGTCATACTACAGCTGTACAGTACATGTAGTCACGCTAGCCATCCTAGTTATATTATATTATTTTAGTTATATTATATTATTTTAGTTCATCCTAGTTATCCTGGTCACTCCAGTCATCCTGGTCACCCCAGTCATCCTAGTCATCTCAATCATCCTTGTCATCCTGGTCATCTTAGTCACTCTAGGCACCCTAGAGATCGTAGTCATTCCAGTTACCCATGTCATCCCTGTAGTCCTCTTAGTTACCCTAGTCATTCTAGCCTTCCCAGTCATCTTAGTTCTCCTGGATGTATGAATTTGCTTTTCTTTATCAGTATAGATTTTTATTGTACTCACCTTAGTTGTTCGAAAGCTGGATAGTGCCATCCATTGGATAAACCACTATCCAGTGGATAAAATTTAAGGAAACCAATTATTGCATTATTTAGTGGATAGAGATTAGTTTTATCTAGTGGATAACGCTAAACAAAATAGAGAAATGTGCCCATTGATTATTAAATAAACACATACAATACTGTGAAATTTGCCAGAAATCTTATGAAATAAATGTCAATTTTTTACAGGCAACAAATTTTGTTGCCTGTAAAAAATTGACATTTATTTAATAAGATTTCTGGCAAATTTCACAGTATTGTGTGTCCTTCTTTGAATTTTGCAGATTTACCTGACTTTGCAAAATATCAGAAGCACTGTCCTTTGAACTTTATAGCAACTAACAATAATCTCACAGTTCCACAAACAATGCAGAAACAATGAGTCTAGGTTACCATAATGTTTCAAGTGTTGGAATAGGCCACTGCAAAAAATACCATAATATTTTCAAAATTGTCCTTTAGGTAGTACTTACTCTTCAAACTAACAACTGTCAGCAACTAATTAAGCATCTAATCTGTTGATCCATTACACTTCAGACTTACGACTGCAACAAAACAAAAAAAACCACATTAAAAGAGATGTAAATTAAGAAGTCACCAACATGTGTAAACTACTAAGAGATTAAAAAAGAGGGGGAGGGGGGCTGGTAGTTGAAGAATGGAATAAGGAAACTGACTGGTCAGGAAAAGTCCTAAACTTTCCCACAACATGTTAAAGGGTTCAATCTCCCGGCCAAACCAACACTAAAAGCTGGTGTATACAGTTTGTACAAGAAGTCTAAATAGAAGTTTAAGAGACTTGTTGGGTCTTTAGATCTGTTTAGAAAGTATAGTTACTATATAACTGGCTCTCTGCATGTACTGTAGACAGAAAGCCTTCTTGATGCTATCGATAGCAAACAATGCTTGGAGCTGAGGATTGGAGAAATTTGAAAGACTTGCATGTAGCAAGGTTTTGTCTAACACTGTCTAAAATCTGTTTTAATAACTGGGCCTTACAAGTAACTGAGGAGTTCTTCCATTTTTCCTAACATCCGCAAATGGTTAGACATTCTAGTCTTCTCAGATGAAGGTAAAAACTGTAGGCCCCAGGCCCAGGCAGTAACAAGCACTTCAACCAAACTGACTCTTGTTGAGCAAAAAAAGAGCAATTCACTGGCAGACTAGATACCTTGGCCTCCTACCTTGGCCTCCAGCAATGACCAGCCCTGGTCCCAGTTGTTAAAAAGGTGGATTTTCCTGACCACTGGATAGCGTAATTGGTTTCCCTGATACTTATCCACTGGATAGCAATTTATCCGCTGGGTAGTGGTAGTGCGATCCAATGTTTGAACAACTGGGACCTGGTGTTTATCTTTCCATAACTAAGGAATGGGTACAAAGGGAAGGGCACATACCTCACCTGAGACCTAAGAGTCTTAGCCCCGTTTTCATTTCCATTGGGTAGGTCTGTGCCCAGAAACACTAGCAAATAAAAGAAGAAGGAGAGAGGAAGGGGAGCCATTAGAAGGGAAAAAATTACATTGTGTGGTTCCAAAAATTATCCATACCTCCCCCACAGAAGGGATTTTTCCTTAGATCCCCCACCTCTCTGGAAATTCCAGTCAAGCTTCATACATTTACTCAAGATTTTTGGGCCTTTGAGAGCCCCCCACCTCCAGGAATTTCCAGTCCCTTCTGTGGGGGAAGTATGGACATTTTCTGGAACTACACATTGTGGTCACTTAAAAAGAGGCTTAAAAAAGCTTAAGGCCTTTAAGTCCCAAGAGTGACCAACATCAATTTTCTATTATTGGTACATACATGTAATCAGGACACTAGGTTACAAAAATTAATAAATTCATCACTTAAGTGAAAATGCTATGATCTTAAATCAAATTCTCTCAACAAATTTTTCAAGGAAATGTATAGAGATCAGTGTGGAGAATTTTAATGTCAACAATATTGGGGCTTAAAGGGTTAAAGGATTGTTTATAGTGGAAAGTGCACTTAGCTTATCCAGCTAGTTTACAGGCCAACTCTTCTCAAATACTTAGAAACAAATAATTCAAAATATAACATAACAGGATTCAAAATTTCAACTGGCAGGAGGCACCCAGTTGGCTATTTACAAGCGTGGCCAAGGATTTGCTCTAGGGATGACCAAGAACAAATCCAACAAGTGGCCAGAGCAATACTCAAACCCAATGCTGCCGGATTTCGAGTCTGACGCGCTGACCACTCGGCCAGGCTGCCTCCTGATAGGGGTAAAAGAATGAAGGCCATGCAAAAAAAGAGGAAAAATAAACACACTGTAGCAATGCCATTTCTGCCTGCACTAGCTGCATTTAGAGATTCCAACCCTCTTGATTTGATTTGTTGTCTCCTGCTCTCCCGATTTTTATCAGATTCTACCTATTCACCATTAACCTCTGAAAGCAAGTGAAAAAATTGCTTATCTTAAGTATTGCTTTTGTGATTTAAGTGTAAAATGTTGTGTATTACACTTTCCTTTCCTATAATGTCTCGTCCAGTCTCTCCATTGAACACTGCGTTTTCTGCAGACTCATAAGGCCAGTAGTCTATACAGAAGGTTTAGAGTGTCTGCGAAGAACGTACTGAGTATAACAGAGCCCATGCCAGTGTTGCCTTCTGCTGAATGCATTTATGCCTTGTGCACATTAAGTTTATGATGATTTTTCAAAGTGGCCATGGTGTAAAAGCAGTAAAAGAAATCCCCCTGTTTCTGAACATTGGTTTGACAACAGGAAAGAAAAGCCCAAAGACATCTGTGATAATAATAAAGACCTTATAGAATACCACAAAAATTATGTGGAAATGCAGGAACTACCACTTGAGAGAAACTAATGCAAAAATTCATGGTTTCTTGCGGGGGACCAAACGGGGACCATACCATCAGATCTCGCTAGAGGCTTGCACCTTAGGAACCTGAGTTAGTGCCTTTGGCGCTCTTTTCCCTCAAAAGGGGTTGCAGTCTCTGCACATGTAAGCTTAATTATTGGGCACGTGACTTTAAAAAAATTCAAATTACAACAAAGAACATTTTGTTTGTCTACCCCTCCCTGGCTGACCCCTCTTCATCAAAGCAATTCTGACAATAGCTAAGTTAACATTCTTATCTAAGCCACTACTATGTAGTTTCCTTAGCTCTAAAATTGCACTGTAAGCTAAAACCGTCATATCTTACCTGTACTATGATCAAAACTCTCCATCAGTCCATGGACGTGCAAGATCAGTGCTTTGTCACTAAGGACGTAAGCCTTCTTGTTCCAAAGAAAGTACCTTCTTTTTATCTCATTTAAATGACCCAGAAAATAATAGGTCACTGAGCTGAAAGACCAAGCTGCGTTCTGGCAGAATCCGTGCTTTCATTTGAAGTTAGTTGGACAAGGGCGCCATCACGCCATCATAAGGCGCCATCTTGTTTCCCCCTGGTCCCCAAGCTCCACTCGGTAAAAACTTAGGGAGATGTTGGGGGAGGGGTGAGGTTTACCAAGAAAAAGCGATCAGTTTTAGAGACTTGCAAAAGCCTCCTTTTCGGTCGATTAACCGAATTCAAATTTTCTATTCATGTTTTTTTTCCGCATCCCATATATCGATGTTGCTACACAGGCATCCTATACCCAAACGCCTGGTAGAATCTATGGAAAGCCCATGCATTTCATGTAGAGAGATTGCTTACTTAACGATTTATAGGTCTCATATTGGAAACTGCGCGAAACCTTCATTAGTTCTTTCATATAATCGATGGATAAGACAGGATCCATCGCAAGCCAACCTTAACGACTGAAAAAACAACGCAAGAACAAAACATAGCAAAATATAGCAACACCAAACACAAACGCGCAACATTCAACAGAAAAAACAGGAGGATAATAGTACCACTACAGAATAGGGTGTTGTCCCTGTGCCTAACTACGGACGAAAGGTGTGCATTTTATAATTCCGTGAGCGATGTAGGCCAGGCAAACTTTTTTATTTATCCCTTTAAATAAAGGGTATAATGTTTGTAAATTGGTTAAATAAAATTAATGATTTTGAGATGTGGGACAGCATATGGTTCATCCAGTAAGTGTAATTGTTTTTGTTAGTTAACTGTTAGTTACACGTATAGTTAAAGATTCTGATCCGTTTACTTTGTTTTGCTCCTTTTTTATTGTTCGTCTCCTCACCTAATCCGAAATTTTTGGGCTTCAGGAAGCCTGGCATCTTTTTTTCTGGCTAGCCCTCAGCTGAAACCTGAGTCCATTGCATATTCATCACTCTCATTGTTTCCATGTAATGTTTCAAGCAGAGACTCGACAAGCCCTGATTCTGTTTCACTGAGGGCATGCGACTATCGAACGCGACTAGTATACGTCATGACTTTCGACTATCCACACGTGCACAATTTCCACTTAAGACGTCCTCATGTGTCGTAAGGATGTCGTGGGTCTAATTTACAAGGAACGATCTGACGTGAAGTCATGACGTATACCAGTAGCGCACGATAGTCGTATTAGTAATGGTAACAGGACTGAGTGGGGTCCAATTCGGTATGTAATAATACGACTGATTAGGGAGCTTAAGCAACGGCGACGGCGATGGAACGAGAACGTCGAAGAAGTAATAGGCTTAGAATAGCAAAACGACAACTTTGCACGTGCATCGCTTTTTTGTACATTCCTTTGCCGTCGTTGCACGACTACGACGTGAACTGCCTAATTTCAAGTTTTGTGGAGGAGGTAAATACAAGACAACGACCCTAGCTCTTTTTCAGTTTTCCTGAACGTTAATAGTCCTTTAGAATTCAACCCCAGAAAAATTCGCCAATATCTGATGAATAGAACGAGATGGAGAAAGCGCGAACATACTTAGTTTTTAACTGACGTTTTCGTAGCCGCCGTCGTCATTGTTGCTTAAGGTGATGTTACACGGGACGATTCGCAACGACGACTCAGTAGCCCAACGCAGCGTAGCAATGCTGGACCAATGTTGTGACCATTCGAAACAATGTCGCGACAGTGTTGCAACGCTGTGTTGCGCTAAAAATCGTCGTTGCGAATCGTCTCTTGTAACATAACCTTTAAGCTCCCAATAAACAAAATCCGACGACCGCGTCGCAGGAGTCCGATTTGTTTAATAACGAGGCGAACGATTACAGACCGAATTGGACGACAAGAAGTTCTGTTACCAATTAATCATAGCTTTAACAAAATTTTTGACATACAGGGCTCTTTTTTTAAATCAAAACAACAAAAATTCCAAGATTTTGCTTTGCTAGCAGTAAAAAAAAAAGCCATTTAAGCGGGCACGTGATGGCGCGTACTGTCCAATTAGTATACTTAGGCATGACTATTTAACTGTCCTATTAAGGCTGACGATGACTGTTCGCTGCTTATTGGCCATCCAAAACGTCTATATTTGATGTACGTTCAATTAGTCATTTTTCATTTTTTTTACCTTCACTCTTTCCCGCTTTCTTTCCTTTTCTTGAGGGAAAGGGGTAATCTCAATTCATTTGAGATACAAGGGGAGCACCAAGGCATTCCTCATGAAGATGGGTGTCACCAAATACTACGGGGGGGGGGCTTATTTATTTCAAGCCTTTTTGAGGGGGGGGGGCTTATTTGAGAGGGGGGGCTTATTTAATTTAGAAACAACGATGGTATCAGTTCTCCAGAATAGACTAGAATACAAAGTGGAAAAGCTCAAGTACAAGAAGTTTTAGGCCGTGCAGCCGAGGATAAGAATCAAATCCGATCTTCCAGATGGTAAGTAAACCATCACGGGTCAGTCTACACGACGTTTTACAGTTGTGGTTTAATGATATAGTCTATCATTTATTAGTGAAGAAAGGGGGGGCTTATTTGAG
Organism: Porites cylindrica; assembly: GCA_964035525.1. Classification (NCBI taxonomy): domain Eukaryota; kingdom Metazoa; phylum Cnidaria; class Anthozoa; order Scleractinia; family Poritidae; genus Porites; species Porites cylindrica. Next base: position 19,436,360 of record OZ037784.1, read on the forward strand.
AGGGGAGGACTTAATAGAAGATTTACGGTATACATGTTGTTGGTCAAAGTGACATAAAGATGATTGGTTATTGGACAGTTCGACAGTTACAGTTGCAAATTATTGTAGAAACAACGTTTAATTCAACTTAGATTGAGAACTGAAATGGGTATGGGAAAGGGGGAATGAAGAAGCGCGTAAACGCGATGAACAGGGAAGAACGCGAGAAGGAAGCACAAAAACTTGCAACGATGTTGCCGTTTTACCACTCACGCTCAAACCTGTTAACAACCTGATTTGCTGCAAGAGAAGTTTGATATGGGTAGTATAAAACGCGCAACATCGCCATTCAACTCAAGACACTGTAAACCATACACTGTTCAGTAGTACACACCTGTCTAGGGAATATAAGGAAGTTCCCCCTCCCCGGTCCTTCGTGGCAGACGGTTGATGGGGAAGGGAAAGGGGGAATGAACGCGCGCGAAAACGCGATAGGCAGGAAAACGCGAGAAGGGCGCACAAAAACGTGCAACTTGTTTTGCATTGCTGCAAAACAAGTTAAAAAACGATGCTGCCCGTTTCACGACCCACGTCAGTCAAACCTGTTAACAACCTGATTTGTTGCAAGACAGGTTTGATATAGGTGGTAAAACGCGCAGCATCGCTTTTCAACTAATTTTGCAACAATGTTGCAAGACAAGTGTTTCTTGTTACCCTTTTGTCCGTCCCTTAAAGGGCGCGCACGCCATGTTGCCCAAAGTGATACGTGAGTATATATGCATGTGCCAAAGGCGAAGTTTTAAGCAAGACGTCGCCTCGACAGAATAGCTTCTCTACTTACATGCACATGCACATGCGCGGTCCAAATCCAAACTGCAGGTGGGAAAAGGAATGAGCCTCTTTACATTCTCTAAGCCAGCACTCGGGATTAAACTCCAAAGGATCTTAGAAGTACTTCTCTGAGCGAGTTGTGGCGTAAAAGACCATAACTACTAGAGTCTGTAAGAGTTCATTTATAACAGTAAGAACTAAAGAAGCATTTATTCTATCTATCTTCATGGTCCCCTCACAATGATGGATCAGGGCGACAGTAATTTTAAATGTTATCGTGACGTTTATGTTCAGTCGTCCGTCGGACATAATGAGCTGGAGTATTTAACCGTTAATTAAACACAGTTTAAAGGCTCGTCTATGCTTAAAACTAGGAGAGTAGCGTCCATATACGCCCGTGCGTATAGCAAAAATATGGACAAAGAAGTAGATTTTTATTTGCTGAAAGCATTTTTATCATGATCACAAAGCGAGGATGACTGATCACTTCCAATTCTATCCCGTGAGTATAATTATGTTGCTCTGATAACGTTGTTGACCAGCTCTTGTCTCCTTTTCACTTTTCTATTTCTTTTCTGTATAAACAGTTATTATTATTAACATGCACAAATGAGCGTAGCTTTAGCAGTAAGAGGAGACGTTAAAACTCCTTTACCAAGCACCATGACAGACGAGAGATTAAGCTCTCTTGCATTCTGCACAAACACAAGCAAGTTGATATTGATGGCGTTATAACAGAGTTTCCCCGTTTGAAGGGTAGAGGTCTCTTCCTTTGCTTGTTACCCCTCTGATGACGTCATTATTTCACTCTTTTTTCCGTGAATAATGTACCTTAACCGATAACACTAGAGAAGGGTAAAAATAAACAACTAACTACTTCATTTATTTAGTTACTGAAAATGAAAAACTGTCATCTTCAGATTCAAAGTGAGTTGTACACGTCAAACTATCAACTGAGTCATGTTACGGTCACCAAAATTACACAGAGTAATATACTTATCGTAATGAAAGATACTAATCATCGTGGATAGTGTGTATAAAGGGTTTAGTTTTATCGTTTGTCTCACGATTGTCACTTTGATATTGATCACGACGTTTCGACCGCACAGTGCAGGCCTTCATCAGGCGATAGCGTCAATTCACTGAGTCGGAGTATTTGTACCACCGTGGTTGTTAGTGATTGGTGTATCACAAACCTCGCTCGAGCTCACGATTGGTGGGTTTCGATCCAAATCATTGTTGTTAACCATGAGCGAGGTTTGTGATACACCAATCCCTAACAAATTCGGTTGTACAAATAGTCCGACTCGGAATCGACACTAGAGAGATTAGGGAGTTTTATCAACGACGACGGCGACGGCAACAAGGACGTCAAAAAATCCATAGGTTTTTTACGCAAAACAACAACTTTGCACGTGCTTTTTTGTACATTTCTTTACCGTCCTTGCACGACTACGACGTGAAAATGCCTAATTGCAAGTTTTATGGAGGACGTAAACAAGCGACGACGAATCTCTTTTTCTCTCTCTAAACTTGAGTGCGGTCCTCAAGAAATCAACTCCAGGTAAATTCGCCTACATTTTCCATTTTCAGCAAACTGGAATAAAACCGATCGATAAAGATTGAAAAAAAGGGAATTCATTTTAAAAGTGACGTTTTCGCTGCCGTTGCCGTTGTCGATGCTAAAGCTCCCTATTAAGATTCACGTTTACGCCAAACGACGAACGTGAATTAGTACCACGTGACCAAGTTTTTCCCTTAATTTTCGTTAACTGTTTTTACTTCAATTAAAAAAATAAGTAGTTTCACGCCAGTTTTATGCAAAAGAATTGTTCTGGTCCCGGTTGTTCAAACGTTGGATAGGGCTATCCACCGGATAAATCACTATCCAGCGGATAAGTATTTGTTACAACAATTGCGTTATCCACTGGATAGATTTTTATCCGGTGGATAGCACTATCCAACGTTTGAACAACCGGGGCCTGGACAGTTTTTATCTGCTTATTCAGTTTCTCTTCCGAGAAATTCTCAACTTGAATCTGACGTTCGCTGTTTGGCGTAAACGTGATTCTTAATCTCTCTACTATCGCCTAATGAAGATCTGCAGTGTGAGGTCGAAAAGTGGCGATTAATATCAGTTTCAATCTCGAGACAAACGATAAAACTAACACCCTTTAATATACTCTTCATTTCCAGCTTGTGGGTATAACTTGATTGACACAGTGACGTAATTTGACGTCATATTGTTGAATTTATTGATAAAACCCAAAGATGTTTTGGAAACTAATACGCAGACGTCTCTCGTCTGAAACGTCTCAACGGCGTGAAGCGGAAACACGAGAGGGAGGGGGGGGGGGGGGAAAGTGGTTGGTGTATTCCCAGGTTAAGCCTTTACTTAGAATGAATTAACTATGATTGTGTAAGTAAAATCTCTTTTACCTCATGGACTCCTTAAATAACGACTTTTAAAAAACGCTACTATTGGTATTTTTAAAAAGGGGATAACCCATGATTTCTGTCAAAAATTTAACATATTTCTTTGTTTTTCGTCAAAATAAACCTAGAAAAAGTATTTGATTATAGATCGATAGAAAAGCTTCCCAGGCTATAAAATTATCGACATTGAAAAAATAGTATTTTTGCTATTTTTCTAAAGGGGTTAACCCATTATTTTTGTCATAAATGTTAAATTTTTTTTCTTCTTTGTTTTTCCTCAAAATAAACCTGGAATTAGTGTTTGCTAGTATTCTAGATCGATAGAAAACCTTTCCAGGCTATTGCAATATCGACTTTTAAACAACGCTTTTTTTCGGCATTTTTCCAAAGGGTTAACCCATGATTTTTGTCAAAAATTAGAAATTTTTTCTTTTTGGTTTTTCTTCAAAATAAACCCCAAAAAAGTATTTGCTAATGTCCTAGATCGATAAAAAAGCTTTCCAGGTTATAAAAATATCGACATTTTTTGGCATTTTCCCAAAGGCGGTTAACCCATGATTTTTCTCAAAAATTTAAAATGTTTTCTTTCCTTGTCTCTCGTCAAAAGAAACCTAGAAAAAGTGTTTGGCAATGTTTTAGATCGATAAAAAAGCCTTCAAGGCTATAAAAGTATAAACTTTTTAAAAAAGCTATTTCTGGCATTTTCCAGAGGGGTTAACCCATGATTTTTCTCAAAAATGTGAAACTTTCTCCTTTCTGTCGTCAAAATAAACCTAGGAAAAGTGTTTGCTAATGTTCTAGATCAATACAAAAGCTTTCCAGGCTATAAAAATATGGACATTTAAAAAATGCGATATTTGCCACTTTCCCAAAAGGGTTAACTTCATGATTTTTGTAAAAAATTTGAATTTTTTCCTTTTTTTTCGTCAAAAAAAAAACCTGGAAAAAGTATTTGCTAATTTTCTACATCGGTAGAAAAGCTTTCAAGGCTGCAAAAATATCGACTTTTAAAAACCGTATTTTTGGCATTTAACCAAAGTGGTTAAGTCATAATTTTTGTCAAAAATTCTAATTTTTTTCCTTAGTTGTTTTTGGTCAAAATAAACCTAGAGAAAGTGTTTGCTAGTGTTCAAGATTGATAGAAAAGCTTTCCAGGCTATAAAAAATATCGAGTTTTAAAAAATTTTTCCCAAAGGGGTTAACCCATGATTTTTGTCATAAATTTGAAATTTTTTCCTTCTTTGTTTTTCGTCAATATAAACCTAGAGAAAGTGATAACTGATGTGCTAGATCGATAGATGCCATTTTTGGCATTTTTGTAAAGGGGTTAGCGTAGGATATTCACAAAAGAGAAAATGTCTTTTCTTATGTTGTTTTGTTTTGTTTTTTTGGTCAAATTAATTCTAGAAATGTTTGCTGATGTTTTAATCGCTAGCAAGGCCTCCAGGATGATTAAAGTATTAATTTTACAAAGTGGAAAGGATTATTTTCAAGGGGTAAACCTTTGTTAAAAAATTGAAATGCTTTGTTTCTTGTTTCTTTCTTTTTTATTTTATTTTATCAAAACACACTTAGAAATAGATGTCGTAGAGCGGTAAAAGGCCTCCCGGGCTTAAAGATATCACGTTTAGAATGTCGCCAGTTTTATGGTTTTTCCAAAGAGGTTAACCCAAAAATTTTGCCTTAAAATTGAAATTTTAGTCAAAAGAAACATAGCAATAGTGTTTACTGAGGTTCGACATCAATACAAAGACCTTCATGACTAAAAAGAATATTTATTTCACCAAGTCGTCATTTTTGGAATTTTTCCAAAGGCGTTAACAAGTTATTACAACCAAAAGCTAAGCCCGGCATTTTGTTTAATACACGTGCCTAACTAAACAAAGTAAACCAAAAACCATAAAGGTTTGAAGTTGTTCTTCGGTAGCACCATGGAAAACATGTAAACCGAACAAGTGATTATAATTATTCGGAATTATTATTTTCATTTGTCGCTTACACTGACTTCGTCTACGATCATAGTAATCTTAACCGTTTGATAGTAATACTGTCTGCAGCGTGCAGCCTGTCCTAGTGGCATTAAGGTAATTGATAAGTATTCCTTGAACTATTTTCGGCCGTACAATCAGACACTGAAATATATATCTAACATAAACTAAATACCTTAGTCATTCTGTATCTAAAATAAACCAAGTATTTTAATCTACTTACTAATCCTGAAACAGTCTATTGATCTCAATTCATTCCATTCAAAAAATACTGAACTACAATCATACTTGTAAACCTTAAAGGTGATGTTACATGAGACGATTCGCAACTACGATTTTTAGCGCAACAAAGCGTGACTATGGGAGTGCTCCAGGTCTCCATTTTAGGACCCTTTCTGTTTTTTTATGTACATCAATTAAGTCCACAAATCCTTACGGTATGCATCTATTGCCCTATTTGCTGATGACCCAGCGATGTCCTATTGAAGTCCTAAGAATATGTCTTGCTGGCTGGAAGAAAACAAACTTACTCTTAACACGTCCAAGTCTAATTTTATGCTTATTGCGAATTCTAAGAAGCTGAAAAATGTATCTCATTTTAAGCTTACTATTAATAACTGTACCTTATTGGAAAGAGAATCTACGTTAAAGTTAGAATAGTATTAATTTAGTGACAGGTCTCGTCTGGAAACCACCCATGGTTGACGGCGACGTCCTGTATAAAGATTTTATTATTATTATTATTATTATTATTATTATTATTATTATTATTATTATTATTATTATTATTATTATTATTATTACCGTAAATACTGTTTTCAAGAAGGGAACGTCGTTCCCAGGTTCTCTCAAGGCAGAGCAAAATGTACATTTTGCGCGCTTTACGACGAATGTTCTGTTGCCAATATAGGAGGTTTTCATACAGTCTCGGGAGATACAAATAACAACAAATGCTGGTGGACAAACGAAACGAGCTAATGAGCGATCTTTAGTTTACCGTCCACCAGCATGGCGGCGATGACGTAACGTGAAAACCACCTATTCCCAGAGGAGTCCTAGGGACTAGAAACAATCCGGATACGTGTAGACGTAAAAGCTTTTTAGTCCGGAAAGAAAAAGCCCTTTCCATTACTTTTATAACCTGCGAAGCAAGCTCTCCTATTTGGGCGAGCCTCGCGAGAACGTGTGAGCGAGGGGCCCAGGAAAGGAGAGCTTGCAAAGACCTCTCATAAATTTTCATTTCCACCCCGGAAACCCCGGGATTCTGAAAAGCGTGAAAACTGTCACCGCAAACGTGCCGCAGATTAGAAAAGTGACAACCGCCTGTCAAGTTTAGACAGCCGAGGGCGCGTAGAATTATTTATTTATAAATCGCTTTTGCAACAGCGTCAAAGCAATGTTTTCAATCACTGATATGTTTTTTTCCACGGGGACATCGAACTTCAACGTGTCCGCTCGGATGGGAACTTAATACTTTGATTCTCGTTTCGTTTACTTTTGAAAAGTCGTCCATACTGCAGTGTAGAAGACCGACTCCCCGTCGCCATCACCAACAAAAACATTATATGTTTGTCCTTTCCGGCACTGGAGAATAGCGTTTTCCTGAACTTGGTTCTCTTAAGTTGTACTCCAGTTGCTACTAACTCTTTCTTTTGTCCTTCTTTACGGTCAAGCTACACAGCTACACTGTCAAGTACACGTTTCTGAATTTTTTCTACCCAGTGGAATTCAATCGGGCGAAGAAACCGACGTTGGAAGGTAGCGCTTGAACCGGGCGCTTGAATCTCTCTTCACTCTTACTCTTCTCGTTTTCAGAACTAAACAAGGCGCTTGACACAAACGAATACAACTGATGAAGGGTTTTCATTTTCCTTCCACAAGAACTACAAGCTCGATCCGACTTATCCTCGGCTCGCAATATTCTTTTTGCGAGAACTAAATCAAACGAGCCCCCTCGTCTACTTTGAGGGCTGAAGAATGTTCTTGGTACCAATCTGATCCCCCTGAGAACCAAACTTGTCACACAGACGAAGAGGGCGCCAGCTTGGCCTGTTATCAATCAACTTTGTTTTCCGGATCGTCATTTTTCAGCCAATGGTATTTCCCTTCGTCTGAGCGAAGTACAAATGAAATTTTATGAGAGATCGTCGTTCCTCTGCCCTTCCCGGCTTCGCCGCTCGCTCACGCGTTCTCGCGAGACTCGCTTTGCTCGCCCAAATAGGAGAGCTTGCTCGCAGGCTATAACTTTTAACGTAAGTGTAACATGGGCTCCCACGTCAATCTTTCTAAGACTATTCAAAAATGTACTATTTGCCTTATTAGTCTCGCTTGCGTAAGCAGCGAGACTCATAATCTACAATGCGTTTTTCGCCCCCCGCGGGGGGGGGGGGGAAGTCCTTTATATAGGCTATATGGGTATGCGCGGCGCCAAAGGGTATGGTTTTTCAGCCGTTTTGGTTTGAAATAGGGTATCAATTTCGACCATTTTGGTCAGAGGTATGGTTTGTGTACTCTAGTCTTGAATTGGGTATGTTTTTTTTTAGAAGAATTAGCTACTTCTTCATCATTTGGCGATAAGATCATTTCCCTTTTAATGTTTACACCAAACTACCGTGTACGCGCCATAAAAGCTTGTCACGCGCTCCGGTCACGCGCCGGTCTCCAGGGCTTCAGGTCTGAAATAGAGCGAGACTGATAGCCGCTGTAAGCGCGTTCTTGTTGTAACTTAATCAAGGGAATATATTTCCTCACGTGATTACATCACGACTATAGGCTGAGTGTAGCTAACTTTCGTGGTTAAAAAAAGTATAGAAAAAAATGATAAAGTAAAGAAACTGAAAAAAAAAATAGAAAAAAGTTGTAAAATATTTATGAAACGAAAATCTACGACTCCTTGATTGCCCTTCTCACGGCTGCTTCTTCGTCCTCTTGCCAATGAAGATTTATCCATACCTGAGCGATCGCCGCGCAAATAAACGAAACAGACATAAAATATGTCGAAATGTGCAATTTGCAGAAAGTATGGGACAGCTCGGACTCGCTGAATTGAAATAGCTGCTTACGAAAATTAATCTTTAGGATAATTTTGAGCAATTTGATATTTTTGGATAGATTAAAGTCTTAGGTCTCTTAGGCCCGGTTCAGATGCCGAACTTTTTATGAGCTGGACCTAATAATTGAATTAAGAACATGAAAAGTCAGGCGTCTAAATCAATAAGGAACGCCTTTGATTCAGACGCCGAACATTTCATGTACATATCCTAATGCATAAATTAATATTATCTATTTTGTAAGCAGTTTGATTGAAACTCAGGTAAATTAAGGCATGGGTCAACAACCATTTTCCTGTAAAAATGAGGGGGGTGGTCTATAATATGAATGGTTTATCATGAAGCAGAAAATACCAAAAAATATTACACAACACCAAAATTGACGCTTTAAAATAGACCAAAATTATGCAAATTAGGTCACGTGACCTTACCGCTCCTCAAAGTTTCAAAATATCTTTAAGAAAAAATGGGCACACTTTTTAGCAAGAGTTATCTTACTTTACTACCCTAAGAAGATACAAAATATAAGCCGCTAAAAAACTGTGCTTGGCAACTTTCAAATATCTCGTCTATTTTGAAAATAAACGGGTTTTTCGACTAGTACCCAGTCTCCCAATACAAATGTATCATTTTAACATGCCTTTCCTTTAAAAACTCTTGACATTTCCAAGCGCAGAAATGACATACTTAACGGCCTTATAATTATGAAACTAGTAGAAAAATGAAGGAAACAAGAAAAAGTGTGCCCATTTAAGTTCAAGGGTTTTTTGGGCGTGGCGAGTCACGTGACCTCATTTACATAATTGGAGCATACCAAATAGATAAAAACTAGCCGTTTATGTGTCTGACAAGTTTTCAGCTTGCCACTGCTAATGTATCGAAAGATAGACCACCCCCCTACTTTTTGACTTAACACCTGGGGACCCATGCCTTAATTACCTTGAGAATGAGCATTTATTTCCTTTTGAATTAAGATCGGCGTCTGAAACAATACAGCCAGTCTAAATAATTTGGGTCCGCCTTAATTCGAATTAGGTTCGGCTCATGAAAAGTTTGGCGTCTAAACCGAAGGAACCACCTTCATACTCAACTTTTCAAGTTAAGGCAAGACTGTATGTAAATTTTATTGCCGTACAGAAATATAATTTTCTCGATTCTTTTTTTTTTTGTTTTGTGCACAAAATCTTTGCTGTAACGATTCCGAAATATCATTCCTTAAACTGGAAGGACGTTTCAGTCACGAATGTTGACACCTTTGCGAAAAAGCAGTTCAGTCTCCAGTTTGTCTTTAGCCTACCTCAGGTTTACATAGTGTACAGAGTTTGTTTTATTTTTCTCCTAAATGCCTTTTAGTGTCCGTTTGTACGAAAGGATTCGCTTATTCACTCTGCTGACCGCTGGGAAGGGGAATAGGACTCCTGGTATGTACGCGGAGATCTTTCGTTTCATGAATTTTACAAATTTTTATTATTTAATTTTCTAATTTTTTTTTTTGGAAAAATTATTTTTTTTACCCACGACATTCAGTTTACCAACACCCACGACCCACACCAACACCCACACCCACGACCCACGACCTCTACCCACTACCCACGACATATTTAGCGACACTCGACAGACCCAGATTCCTCTACTCTCTCGCAAAAAATCCCAGTTCGACATCTCGCAACAATTGACCGCGTATTTCATAATGACTGGTACAGAAAAGCTCGAAGGACTTAAATTAATAGAGTGCTTTAGATTCTGAGACGAGGACTAGGAGAAGGAGGACGAGATTTTCTCAGTACTAAGTAGTGCTTTGCGTGAACCAACGTCATTTTGGCAGGAAAACGTGACAGCCGTCGTCATTCTACGACGAGTTTTAGCGAGAGTGTCGTTGTAGCGGGAACAAGTTTTTAAATTTTTGAAGTTTATTCATCTTGGAACCGGAAAAGGGCTAAAACTTCTTCAATAAAAATAACCGCACTAACTTTTCAAGTGAAAAATAATACAATGAAGCTCCCCGGGCTGAATATTTTTCGACAATACGCGAAAAAACTTTAAGTTAAATCTTGTAGTTGTAGTCGTCCTCGTCCTCGTCCTCAAATCTAAAGCTCTCTAATCTATTATCATCTTAACAATCACATGCGAGAGGCCCCGTGTTAATGTAAGCTAACCTAGAGTTTAGTAGCTTGCTCTTGTAGGGGAGAATCCTCATCTCTGTCGTCTGGCAGTTCTTCCGAAACAGGTTTAATTGCTTTACAGCGCTTAAAACAGCATCCAATCAAACAAATCGTTACAGAAAGTCCAGATACACAATATCCCATGATGCTAAAAATGGCTGCTATGGTCACTAAACAGAAATACAGAAAACTGTACCTCAGCAAAAAGTGCCGGATAAAAAATAAACAAAGCTACTTTACGCTATCTGGAGTGCACACCATTTCAATGGGTGTTATATCAAGCTATATTGAGCGATGTTATCACAACAGTTTACATTATCTGTTACCCGCAACAAGATTTTTTCACGAAAGATCGCTCGTATTTTATGCCAAAAACACAATTTCAGGAAATTTCGTTGAGATGCTGCTAATATTATTCTGTGACATAACAATGTGCTATCGAAAACTATGGGTTCGACAGGACATTTTGGAGAATCGGGTCAAATCTTCTTACTTTACTTTACTTTTTGCAAACAGTAGATGCCCTCTCACAACAGCTTGACATCACTCAGGAGCCAATTGCATATCGGCTCCTGCTACAGTCCGTAGTCTGTTCCAGTCCGAAAAAAGGATACGAAAAGCAAGCACGAGGAATCGCACCAGGTAAAAGAAAAAGGCGAGGAACTAAGACGTGGACTGGGGAGAGGAGCCCTTTCTCTCCTAGTCCCCGAAAGATTTTTTCTCTTACGCTCGCGTTTCCGGTTCTGCTTGTCCTGACTACAATGGAACCTCTCCATTAGGGCACCTCTATTCAAGGGACATCTCCATTCACGGGACACAAAATTTTGTCCTGGAAAAATGTTCCTATAATCTTAATATTTGTTACCTCTATTTAGGGGAAAGGGACACTTTTGTGGGCCCCCAAAGCCAGCTTTAACCATTCAGCAGGGTTTCCATTAACGCACATGTGTGCGAATTTTACACTCAAATATCGAAAAGGACGAACGCTTCTTTTATCGCAAGAGTCACTGAGACGCACAAGGACTAGTTACTACCCATACATCTGTAGCTATCTTTGCAACAATCTTGGAAATCCCGCATGTTTTATCAACCCGCCACTTTGTCTAATTGGGAAATATGTCCACCCAACACTATTTAAGTTTTTCAGCCCGCGAGGACGAAACCAACACATACTTCAGTCGTCTATCGGGCAGAAAAAAAAACTGATGTAGATCCTCAGAAGTTTTCCAGACCCAAAAAGACCACATGAAATGCAAAACATGTCTAGATGCAAACGGATGTTTGGCAAAACCATCCCGATCAACAAAGAAGATCTCACGAAAAGTTCATGTAGAAGAAAAATCAGGTACGGCTTTTAAAGCCTTTACTAAGAGCGGCTCTGTTTGTGGCAAAGGAAAAAATTGTAGACCGCAAATTACCCCCTCCAACTCTTGTAATCACATACACACAAAGTAGGTTTTGGGACCCTTAAAAAGAAAAAAGGACCTTCAATTTCCTGGGACTGGAGGTCCTAAGGACCTCTAACTTTTTAAACGAGTGGGAACTCTACCATTCAGGGGACACTTTTGCTCTCCAAACGTGACTGAACAAAAAGTGGGAAGATAAGTTTAGGTGTACATTTATCACAATTATGATAACAGCTTTCACAGCAAGAGCTATCTCACTTAAATGTGTGTACAGCACTTGTGGGAATTCAACACACCATATAGCAGGGAGCAGTTAATCGTGATTTTTCACTTATTATCTTGATGCTTTAAATGATGAATGTGTGGTTAATTATTAACAAACCCCAACTAACCTCTATTCAGGGGACACCTCAAATGAGTCGACACAGTTGCCCCAGTCCCCAGGGTGTTCCCTGAACAGAGGTTCCACTGCAGCAGAGCCTCGAAAAAGCTACAGAATGACCCAATCTTGCGAGGAGTAAAGGAAGAACTAAGAATCTCTGCTACTGATAACCCACCCTCTATCTTTCATGGGTTTGGGGATTGCATGAGACCTATGTGTCCCATTCGTGTGCACCCCCGTCGGGTAGGTTACTGTTCAAAAGAAGAGGCGAGAAAACCAAAAGTTACTTTTACCATTACAAACTTACTTTTCGTCTTGTAGCTGGCTTTAAATCCAGGATACTTTGTCTTTCCACTGGATTTGAATGTCAAACGCATAGTGTGATGGGCTCCTGGCGTAGGCAAGGAATCTGATGTTATTGGTTCAGGTATATCTGCTCCACAAAACTTTCCAAGTAGTTCACTCGTATCTAACTGGCCATCACGGACTTCCACATAATCATCAGAACAGTCACTGGATCGAGACAGATTGAAGTAATCAAAGGACAGTGTTATTTCGTAATCAGAATCCACAATGATGAGCCAGATGCACTCGACATCGTCATCGTAAGGTAGAGGATAGTTGTAGCTTGCAAATTCCCCAGTTTTCGTCTCTAACGTGGTATCGTCGTAGCCTTCAGTACAGGAAATAGAAGCTGGTACTTAAAATTAAAAAATAAAATGGTATTAAATAATCAGTTACTTTGTAAGCTCACACACAGACGTTACTAGGGCTTCGAATCACGTTCCTCCCCAACGAACATTCGTTATTGACCACGATGGCTGGATATTGGCCAAGTTCGTTTTTGCGTTTTTACGCACCGAGACGTCGAGCTAAATAAAAACGCAATGAAGAAGAACGAGTTCAATATCCAGCAATCTTGAACGAACTAGCGAACTAGCTAACCTTGGGTTCCAGAGACTTTTTCTACACGATTTTGGGGTCTTGGTCAAGTCTTAAGAGTGATCCAGGCTTGGCCGCTCGTGGGTTCCGCTTGCGGCACACACCAAAGCATTTCGCCTCAAACAAGCAGAAAACCTCTGGTACCAAGGGTAGAACAAGCCCGGTAAATAAGAATTTTTTTTTGTTCAGGGACCAACGTGGGAAATCCCGAGCGGGCAGGATGAGCCGAGCTTGCCCGCTCGGTAAGCCAATCAAAACGAAGGATTCACTTCATCTTGCCCACTCGTGGATTCAGATGTACAATAATTATAATAAGGTATGTGTTCAAGTCAAGAATAGGAAGCTTAAACAACAACGACGGCGACGACTACGAAAACGTCACTTAAAAAGTGAATTCGCGCTGCCTCAAACTTTATCGCGCTTATTCCAAGCATCTCGTTTAATTCTCCAAAAGTTGGCAAAGTGTTTTGGAGTTGAATTCTAGAGGACTGTATCAAAGTTCAAGAAAAGAAAAAGAAAGTGTTGTCTTGTGTTCCCGTCCTCGACAAAACGTGAAATTATAGGCTAAGAAATGTACAAAAAAAGTGTGATGCACATGCAGCATGCAAAGTTGTTGTTTTACAAATATAACCTATCACATTTTTGCCGTTCTCGTTGCCGTCGCGGTCGTCGTTGCTTTAAGCTCCTTAATATCATGCAGGGAAGTAGGCTTGGCGCATCAAAATGGACCGAGCGAAAACCGTGAGTGCTTTGGGCCCAACACATTCAAACCCACCGACAACTTTGATCGTTCGAAACAAATGTGGGTCAAACCTATGACTGTTTTGGCCTAAAATGGCATTCGAATCAGTGACCGCTTTTGCCCACGTAGGGTAAAACTGTGAACTTAAGAGGAGCTCGGATTTTGCCAAGCTCATGGCTGTAGGGAAATAATCCTGTTTGCTCAGTTACTTTCATTTTACAAGTTTTAAGTTAATCATAGGGACCATGACGTATCTACATAACAGAAGCTTATAGCTAGCCTTAGACCGCTAGCAGTCCCTTTTCAGGCACCTAGTCGTGAAGTAATATGTAAAAAAAACTAGGAAGAGTGCTTCATCACGGGTGATGAAGCACGAAGCCAGAGTTTTCGACGTGCAAATGCAAATGCAGGTGTTTGATCTCAGATGAAAAAAAGTTTCATCTCGGATGAAAAGCTGATGGTGTTTTATCTGATGTTTTTATTAGGTATCTGAAGATTCTTCCACCTGACTCAAATGGTCTTCATTTTTTTTTTTTTTTTTTTTTTTTTTTTTTGCTTTTTGATTGCACGAATAATTAATGAGTTTGAGAATGTCAAATAAGATTGGTAAGGCTGGAGAAACTGAACGAACCGAAAGGAGAGCTGGGTAGGGGAAAGGGGAAAAGCAGCCCTCTATACTCCTGCTTCCTCTCCAGTTTCCAATTTCCAATTTCCAATTTCCAGTTTCCAATTCTTTTCTTTTTTCTCCTTCCTGGCCCGCGCAACAAAACTGAGTAACCGTTAGCATTCTACACTCTTTAAACCTTACCACGATCCACAGCCTCAAACACAGCATCGAAAAAATATAAGCCGTCGAGAAAATGATTCTCGCGTAAATCATATTGAACCACAAGGTGACGACCACTGGAGAAGACATTAGAGTCATAATCTCTCCCACAAAACTTCTTCAATAATAAGTTGCTTGATGAAGTTTTACCATCAAAGATCTGAAGAGAGGAACTGCCACAACTCAGGCCCAGACGAAATTTCTTGATTCTCAATCTCACAAAGTATCCGTCGGGTACTGTTATCACCCAAGTACACATGATCTTAGTCGGGTAATCTTGCGGGAAGAGCGGCGAGAAGAGACTTCCTGATGAATTCGTGATGGGTATGATGTTGTTTTGACGTGGATTTTTGCACGCTCCCACGGTCGCTGAAAATTGAATGACAGTACGATTCATTAAGCTCTGTTCACACTAGCTTTTCTACATTTATACGTTTATTAAACCTTACCACGATCCACAGCCTCAAACACAGCATCGAAAAAATATAAGCCGTCGAGAAAATGATTCTCGCGTAAATCATATTGAACCACAAGGTGATGACCACTGGAGAAAACATTAGAGTCATAATCCTGCCCACAAAACTTCTTCAATAAGTTGCTTGATAAACTTTTACCATCAAAGATCTGAAGAGAAGAACTGCCACAACTGTCACCCAGGCGAAATTCCTTGATTCTTAATCTCACAAGATATCCCTCGGGTACTGTTATCACCCAAGTACACATGATCTCAGTCCGGTAAACTTGCGGGTAGAGCGGCGAGAAGAGACTTCCTGATGAACTTGTCAGGGATATGATGTTGTTTTGACCTGGATTTTTGCACGCTCCCATGGCCGCTGAAAATTGAATGACAGTAAAATTCATTAAGCTTTGTTCACACTAGCTTTTGTATATCCATAGCCAACACCACCCCCCCCCCCTCCCCCCCCCCCCCCCCCCAGCACCCGCTCAGATTTTTTCTGAGGGGTTCGGGCGGTTGCACACATGCAAGTTTAAAGCCCTTTAAAGCGCATGTTCTCTTTTTTTTTTTTTGCGTACAGACAAAAATTTGCGCAATATTTCTGTAACAAATTTCGTTCCCAAAAAAATTGGCTAACAAACCTCAAACGACTTGTCATACGAATAATGTGACATAACCAGAGTTCATATTACTTTTTGTGATCTCTCACGGTATCCATCTACTTATGGTTAGCTGTAAGCGCTTAGCAGTTAGCATTGGATCCCGTCGATCAAAACTCCTTTAGACAATACTGTCGTCTTAGAACATGATTTACAACCTGATCCTAAATTCTTTTTATTAGTTCGTCCTTACTAGTCTTTGTGTTAGAGGTTATTACTTTTAGTGGTTTATTTTACTTTATCTGATTAAGTTCATCTTTCTACAGCGTAAACACTGAAATACTTACGGTTAGCGAGGACCTTGTAGCTTGCATGGAATCCTGGATACATTTTGGACATGTCAGCGACAAATTTCACGATTACATATGATTGGGTAGACACAATAACTGGAGGAAGGGAAGAACCACAGAATCTGCCAATTAACTCCGAACGCCATTCAAAGAGGTCTTTTCTCTGCCTAATTTCTACATAGTCAGCTTCACAGTTCTCGGATTGTTGTAAATTAAATGAATGAAATGTTAACTGTATTAATCCAGCCGGGCGATAAATACGCCAGGAACACTTGGCGTTATTAGGGTAATGGAGAGGATATGAGAAGCTGGCAAATTCTCCGTGATCGTCTTCCAGGCTACTTTGTTTTCCTAAACAAGAATAGTTTGCAGGTCGCTCCTTGATAGTTTCATACGTAGCTAAGAATCCACTGTTATTGGCCCAGCGCCGGGAATTATACTCAACAAGCAAACTGTTCCCGTTGGAGAACACAACTTCCTCGGAGTTTCTGCTGCAGAATTTTCCAAGTGATATGCGTGTAGAATTTGTAGCATCAAAGACGTTTACAAAGTTTTCTTTACAATCTCCATAATTTTTCCAAAATGTTAGCTTGATAAACCGCCCGATTGGTACTGTGATATTCCACGTGCAAGTTCCATTTCCTGGAAATGAGGGGAAGCTAGGGGTCGAGAAAGTCAGTCCGTCACCATCCACTTGAATAATGCTTTTTTTAGGGGGGTTGCAAGTTCCTGATATAACTGTACATAAAAAAAATCCAAACATGTTGTTGCAATTTCCACAGCAAGTTTCATTAACTTCAGTTAGCAATTTCTGGTTGTTCCAGCTCATGCCCACTCTGTGTCAAGCAACTCTAAGCTTTTGAGAGAGCGTAGCATTATCTGACAAAGAGAAAGAGCAGAAAGAACTAGACTTTCGCCTAGTTAGCTCAGATAGCCGGTAAAATGCCGCCATGCCAAGCGGGAGCTAGATGTATCAAAAACAATTATTGTCTACACCTGCCCCACAATGCAGCAGTGACTCTCACAATGATGTTCATTGTAATGAGTAAATATTTTAAGAACCCAATACAGGATTAAATTTTTCATTAAACTTTCCTCGGATCTGTTTTTCGAACTCGAAAGAAGTTAAAAGTCCCAGGGTCCTCATTAAGTGTTAAAGTAGACAGCTATGATGTAAAAGTAGGTGGCTTGGTAACTTGAATCGCCAGCCCTCTGGCGATTTTTCGCCATTTAGTTGCCGTTGCGCGCATTTCTGGACGTAAGTGGCAATTTCAGGCTTTCAGCTCTCACTTTACTCTTTTTTTTCCCAAAAAGTAGACGGCTAAAACCTCCCAGTAGCCGGTTTCTTTGGCCGGCCGCAAGCACTTAATGCGAACCCTGAAGTCCAGCATCAATTTTCGCATTGTAACAGTTTCCTAGGTGTTTATCTTTGGGATCTTTGGGATCCCAAAATCACGAGCAGATCACAAATCGCAAAAATCTGGTTTAAACAGTTGAATCCGCTCGGAATACTGATTCATTAGACCTAAAATCTAGAAAAGAAAAGCAATCCGTTCCTGAAGTGAAGAATCCGGATTTCAAGTCAGATCTCCCAAAGAAACCCACTCTTAGTTTGGAGAGAAATTCAATAAAACCTAGCATCCCAGCTCACCCTTAAAGTGTCCCAACAATGCCATTCTCCCCTTATTACTGACTGGGTAAAGCTTCACGATCTCTTGCATAAAGAGAGCATCCCTTCCCTCACACACACACACACACACACACACGCACACACACACACACGCAAGTCGTCATGAGCATCCATTGTCCTCTCAGCGGAAAATTCAAAAATAAGCCCCCGAGCGGTTATCCTAGTAAATACGGCATGTAATTAACAAAGTTACCGCTGTTCATCAATGCGTACACCCTTAAAGATAATACCTGTAGCATATACAGACTCGGTTCTAATGTACTTGTAATTCCACTGGTGAAGGGCCGAGCCCGAAACGTTAGGAAAGCAGTTGCCAGGCAATTGCTTATAATTCACGGCACTTTAGCTCATACTTCACTTTTTAATGAACATTTCTCTCATTTAATTTCTGGGGTGCCACGCAACTTAACAGAATTTTTGCGTTATTTGTTTGAACTGCGGTCTTTACGCCCGAAAATCGATTTGCCCGACGGCGTTTGCCAGGACTTAAGTCGATTCGTCCGATGACATACAACACTCTACAACATGATAGTTTTTCGAGATGTTATTTTAGTTAACCGTGGATTCCACATGTGCAGTCACTCTCTGTCCATGTATACTCCCTTTTTTCAGGCTTTAAGAACGACAAATACACATCAGGTGAATCGACTTTGTCTGGGCGAACACATCCTATCGGACGAATCAACATTGGGGCGAAACGACCTGAAACCATTTGTTTGATTATACAGATAATTCATATGGCTATTAGGGGCGGATCTAGGGGGAGGGTGCAGGGGGTGCGCACCCCCCTCCCTGAGATGACCTGCGGTTTTCTAATACAACTGGTATTCTGCAAAACAAAAACTATGTGGTTTATTGGTGTACGGTAGAGCAAGAGACGAGTGCACCCCCTCCTAAAAAAAATCCTGGATCCGCCCCTGGCTATCCACTGACAAACGTGCAAATATGTTGGCTTCTACGTAGGTTTCAATAATCCTGCCGCCTTGACAGTGGTCCTTTGATTGTATAGGGTCTTACCTGTAGGAACTGATGTAAAATTTGCAACAAATCCTTGGCCACTTGTACCAGTATAAAAAGGCGTAGAGACACGGATGCTCAGCTCGTTACCCATGGAGAAAACTGTAAACGAAGCTTTTTGACCGTAACGTTTGATCGACAGATCTGAATTCCACTCAGATGGAGCAACCGCAATTGTAACATAATGCCAGTCGGCCAAGCTAAAGGAGATAAAATCAACTCGTACCACACTTCCTGTAGGTGCAAGAATCTTCCAAAAGCATTGATTGATCAAGCTCTTGTCATAGCCCTGTGGAAATCCTGGGGTGGTGATGGTACCAGAGGAATCTCTGAGAAAAATACCCAGGTTTTGTTCATAGGAGTTTCCAGAGGAACAAGAGCGAACTGTAAAGAGATAAACAGTAGTATCTCCCGTAAGCGACCACCCAAAATAGTTTAATGATCGCTTTAGGGCTCTTGGAGCGTTGCGGTGACAAGACAAAAACGGCTGCAAGGGAGACTGGCGAGGTGGTCGATTACGAGAAGAGTTCCCGACACAGCTACTTTTTGCCAGACAATTTATTGCATTCTATTTGTAAGTTATCCGTTTTGTCACTAAATGTACTCGTACCCAGATCTCTTGCCCACGAAGACCAGTATAAAGGCGCGCTGCAAAGCAGTGTTTTTTTCAATTTGTACCCATAGATTGGTCACGCCTGACCAAAGAGAAGCATATAGTAGAGTAAGGGCAGGGTTTGGGAAAATCTTGAGAATAATGTCCTTTGGGCAAGAGGCTCTCACATTCTGCCTGCCCGGCACCACTTCTTGCTACGTCTTAAGTCCTAATAGTGACAAACAACAATTCTCTAGATCTCCTAACAATATCCATATTTTGACAAGATAAATGGTTATAAGCGTGAATAAGATGATCACTAAAAAGAAAATGCCTTGATCTGTCATCAAAGTCTCTCAACTAATTCTTTAAGTAAATGTATGAAGACCAGTATGAAGAATTTATAAGTGGATATTGGGGCTTAAAGGGTTAATGATTTTGTTAGTGGATGACTTGCTGGTCCCTTGCCCATCGGGTGAGTACATGTAAAGCTTTAAGCGTTTCTTGCTCAGCAAGAATATCGGACCAATTTAGGTTTCTGGGAAACTGCCCACCTACCCCTCTCCTAAGCCATCACTTTGTCCTAAGTGAGAAGTAAGTGTTAATGTCAGCTTATGGGAGGGGTAGGTGGGTTGTTTCCCAGAGACCTAAATTGATCCAGAATATCTACTTGTCCTGCCCCACTAACAGACAGGACCTTTTTTGTGTCCTAAAGGGAACAAAGCAATGGCAATGCTTGAAACCAGCTGAGAACTCAATGTTTTGTTTGAACCACTTTGTCATAATGCTTCCTACATAAAAGAGTCCTTACTCCAAGAGTGCTTACCATTTACTTGGAAAACTGAAAATTCCAGTTGGAAAGTCAAATGGTTCGCGCCATTCCGTTCCTGGGGAGCTTCCGAAAATATGGGCTGTGGTTTGCGATGAAGTAATTTTTGTACCCTTTGTAGTCTGCTCAGCTGATTTGGATATAGTTTGAAGCATAGGCGTACGGGCAATTTTTTCTCAGGGGGGGGGGGGGGGGGTAAACTGTTTGCCCAAAACAGTAGAAAAGAAACGAGGGCCATACGATGCAACAACGTAGGCCGTACTGGCATATGAGGGTGGCTCGATACTGTAACAGTTTTTCAGGGTCAATACCTCCCAATTTTGAGCATAACTACGTCGCCATAGACAAACATTTGGAAAAATTGCTACCATAGTTTTATTAGATATAGATGAAAATTTATCATAGGGTTTTAATGACATCGGAGTTGTCATAGCAACGAAATGACGCCATTGTCTATTTTACTTGCAGCAATATTTCTTGGTACTGGGAACTGCTCCTACAAAATCTTCACGGCAATTTTTTTCTGCAATAGTCGCGTCGATGTTCGTGAAGTTAAAACGGAATCTATAAAAGAGTTATCGGGATATTTTGGGATGAAGTTTTACAAATATGCTAAAAAAATCTTGATGTTTGGCCGTTATCTGTAGAAAACGAATCTCTTTTGACATGTAATTTCACCTCATAGTAGCTTCAATCTTTTTAAAAACGTGTGTAAAATATCATGGAGATAGCTCCGGCCGATCACTAGAGAGAAGGATTCCATTTCATCAGTATGTATCGAGGCGCTCTTGTTAGCGGTTTTGCAAACATTGCGGTCTTTTCGGTCACACCCACTGTTGCTGATGCTCTCTGCCATGCACTATTCTACGGGCGGAGATGATTCTAGGAAGATATGCGGAAGCTTATTCTAATTAATTCACGACTGGAAAGAGCCCATTCCAGTCAGTGCAGTGCAGTACAGTGCTCAACAATAAAAAACTATGAATATGTAAATCAACAAATGATACCCTTCCCTATAACCAGAAACTCATCACGTGCTAAGCAACCACTTTGAGTGTCTCGAGAGAATGTAACTGGATTATTATGGTGACTTCAGGATTTTTTTCAGATTAAAATAGAAAATATTTATCTCTTTAAACTAATAAAAAAACACGAAAACGTCTTTAAAAAATAGCCTTGCCCAAATTTTCTCTTGCTGCCCAAAAAATCTGAGTTGCCCAAAATTTGGGGGGGGGGGGGGAGGGGGCTGCAGCCCCCGTCGCCTCCCCGGCCCGTACGCCTATGGTTTGAAGCAGTTCGTCTTCCCACCATGTCAAATTCCATAGTTTTATGTTTATGCGCAGAATTTCCACCCGGGCGGTTTGAGTAAATGTTAAGCACCCCTCTTCTTGCTATTTTCCTTTATTTTTTATGGCTATAATCTCATCAACGTTTCAGTGATCTGGTAGCCTGTGTAGCAAGTGTTTCGGCTCGAGTTAATGCACTAAAGCTGGAACGAGAGCAAAAAAAATAAAAGAAAACAAGAACGCGTTTACAGCGGCATTCCGTCTCGCTCTGCTTAGAGAGTAGATCGAGAAATGTGGAGGTGAATAATTCTACGCAAAACAGGATTTACTTGCTAAAGGTTTTTCATTACTACTTTATCGATGTCGATACTTTTTACTTGTTTCTGAATTGATTAAGGATGCGTGTTAGCGACGACCAAAAAATCGTCTGCGGTCGCAGGCTATATGCTTGTATAAATACACGGAAATTCAAGGGCCTCAATTCCAGAGAAATTACATCATTGCCAAAGATCAAAAAACTTATTTACATGGCACATCATTTCAACCATCGCCGAAAAGAAATCGCATGCTCATCACAAGACTCATTTGCATACAATGAAAGCTTACAACACCCGACCATCGCAGTTTTGCTTCAAAGATTCTTACCTTTTTTCGACCACTCAGTAGTGCTCACTTGTTCCAAAATGATCGACGCTTTCAAGAGATAGAATTCGTGGAACGACACCTTTCGGAAAAGCTCTCAATTTAATCTTTCCTAAGCTTTCTTCGCAAAACATGCGTGGCTTCGATCAGGCAACGATTCTTAGTCCCAGTTTCCATGGTCTCCGCAAGGAACGCCTGGCACAATGACCCCCGAATTGTGTACAAAATACGACGAAAAAGCCCGTGGGGGGTACTTCCAGAAAAATTGGGCGGGGGTGTGCGGAACGCTTTCTGAAACCCTTACCCTATTGCAGACCAAAATCTGTGGTTTTCCCTACCCTATTTCAGACCTGAAGCCCTGGAGCCCCGCGCGCGACTGGAGCGCGTGACAAGCTCTTACGGCGCGTAGACGGTTAGCGTAAACATTAAGGGGGAAATGGTCTTATCGCCAAATGAAGACGTAGCTTCTTCTAAAAAACATACCCAATTTAAGACCAAAATGGTCGAAATTGATACCCTATCTCAGACTAAAACGGCAAAAAAAAACATACCCTACCCTGGATGCGCCGCACATACCTATATAGCCTATATATGGGAGTACCCCCCCCCCCCCCCCCCTGAAGCGAAAAACGCGTTGCAGATTATGAGTCTCGCTGCTTACGCAAGCAAGACTAATGACCTTCTCCTTTCCCACTCTCCCTACCCGCATTTTTTGTTTTCATGCAATAACTCAAACGGAAACGCCTGCTATGTTAGCTAGTGATCGTAGCTACTCAATCCACCACTCAATCTACTCAATCCACTGAGGCTCTTGCAGAACTGAAAGCTCAGAATTTTCTTTCTGATGTGGTAACAAAAAATTTTTTCAACAATGATATTAATATTTTTTGATTAATTATTACCACCAGTATTCTTACCGGGCCGAAGAGATGAGTACACAATAGGTATCTCATCATCTGTGTTGCCACCACTCTTGAACGCGACATACACAGATTGAAACTTAGAATAGAGGACAAGACTAAGGTCAGGAGTACGAGTTAAACTTGAACCGTTGACATCATAAAACTCTATACTGTCCACTAAAGAGGGAGAGATTGTAAGAAAATAGTCCCCTAGGTTTAGAAACACGATGTTTTTCTCAGGAGCTGTGATGTACCATCCACAAGTCCTGTTTGTTAGAATAGTAAAGATGCCTCGTGCAGGTAATGTTGGAGCCACCAAGGTTATATTCTGAGAACAATCTGAAAAATAAACAACACTATATTATTGTGATGCTATTAATTTTATCTAACGCGAGGGTGCAAAGAAAGTCAGTTTTACAGCTTGCTTATGGCTAGCACCATCTACCTATAGCCCAATTAAAAGTCATTTTAACAAGCCCCAAATTTTTTTTTGTGGATGAACAGCAATGATTACAGTCCTTTTCTAATTTGAATTCCCCATGAAGAGAATTTACTAGCCCAATATGTGGGCACAAAATCCACTAGCCCCAGGCTTCTTTGCACACTAAAGGCCATGAATTTATCAATGCCAACCCTTGGTTAAACAAATTTAAATAAAAAGAATGTGAATGGTTGAGACTCGCAAGCCGGGGGGGGGGAAGGTGGCCAAAAAAATGTTAGAGGTGGGGAGGGGGCAGAAGAGAACTGTGAAACTGGGGAGGGAGAGGTTCGACTGCTGGCCCTAAAGTTGGAAGCAAAGTACAGTCCTGTTTAGTTCGAGTGAATTTGAGCCTAGTCCCCATACTGCGATCGGATCTTGTACTGGGGTGTCAGTGTTGGTATTGACGCATGGGTTGACAAAATGTTTTTGGATCAATAGCAAAACTTGTATAAACCTCATGGTGACCGATCAGGACCTGGCTCACTATTGCAATTAATTAAATTTTGTTAATTTTATTTACAAATTATACAGTAAAAGCTCTCCTTGTGACCACTCTCTCGTAAGCGACCAGCTCTAGTTACAACCACCTTTGTGAAACTCTGTTTGAGCTGTGACTTAAACTTTGTGATGAAAAGCATAAGCGACCACTCCCGTGAGCGACCGCAATTGCTTTTGGGATTACCCAACTTGACTTTTGCTTTGTTTTTAGCTCTCATGAGCGACCACTTAGAGTCTTATTCATGTAAATTAACACTTTATTAAAAACTGCACATTCTCTGAGAGTTCATTGTCGTAAGCGACGAGCTCCAGTTACGACCACTTGTTTTAATTTCCGAGGTGGTTGCTTACAATAGCTTCAACTGCAATGAGAATGCTATAATAATAGAAAATAAAGGCCTAGAGGTAATAAGAATTAAGTAGAGTCATACAGTTGTAAGATCCATGGAAACAGAATCACAAGAATCGAAGCATTTTTCAATTTCTTCCAACTCCATTTCTTATTCCACTACTTACAGTCTAGTGAAAACCAGATTGTGAAATATTGACTCAGAAGCAGAAATATATGCCTGCTAAATTTTTCCGACTCATTTATTCATGAGATTTTTGTCTTGTCACGACTCAGGACTGGGATTTCCGAAAACGTCCCAGCAACTTCCGAAGATTTCCGACGATTTGTCGAAGACTTCCGAACGTTGCCGAAAATGTCTGAAGAATGTTCCGATGATCTATACGCACCTTCAAAGCTATTTAAAAGTCAACAAATCCAACATCAAGAACCTGGATTTATTTTTTACAGAAATCGAATTGAATTTTCGTTATGAATCATGTGTTAAAGAACAATTTGTCTGGATTTGTGAGTAAGGCGCGAGAAATTGATGCATGAGACCAATGCCACTGGTCCACAGGTGTGAGACTCACGCATAATGCCTGTGTGAGAGCTGGCAGGTATAGTCACGAAATAAAGCAGAGGAATGGGCTGACAAAATATCACCATAAATGATAATGGGATACACTGTATCTAAGGATCATGCAAAGAAAATAGAAAAATATTTGTGATTTAATAAACAAGCAGCATTCAGTTCTGCTGGCAAGGGAGGGTTGTCCATTACTTGACACATAATTTAATATTTTTTATTATTAAATAAGTAATTAATGCAGTTTAAGTCTTGAAAGTGGAGTTCAAGGGGTGGAACTAGTATGAGCAGTATAAGCACTAATATATAGATTTAGCCAGGGCTAAAAGCGAGGCTCCCATTATATATTTATAATCGGGGATTATGCAAGGCTGTTTACAGCTGAGGTATAATCTAGATTATACGAGAAACAGGAGGCGAGATTTAACAATGCAATGTCTCTTTATTCACTCTTGAAACCTCAACAATACAACAGTGACTTTAAAGTAAGTCTAACACAACGGTAACTTCGCAACGTATATCAGCCGCTGACCCGCCACTGGCTCTTGTCTTTTTCATGAACGAAGGCTAACCTGAAAGAAAGCAGAAAAGAATACAACACTGACGGGAGGGTAAGGGAGGGATTGCATTGTTAAATCTCGCCTCCTGTTTCTCGTATAATCTAGATTATACCTCAGCTGTAAACAGCCTTGCATAATCCCCGATTATACTTCAAAACACTCGTCTCAATTTAACAATGCATGTTCAAAGCTGCACTTGTACTAAATTTGCGTGGTACTTGATAGGATTGCCCTCCCTGGAGAAGTGTCAAATTGAGGTCGGTAATAAAACTTAGTGAAGGTGCTCGCTTGAGACCAGTCAGCAAACTGCAAAATGTCAGGGATAGAAAAACCCTGTTTTGCCGCCTCCGTAGCAACAGCCCCACGCACTGAGTGACCCTTAAATATCGAAGTGTCAACGCCAGCCAGTTGCATCAGCTCTTTCAACCACCTGGCCAGTGTAGCAGGGGAAACTGGTTTGTGAGGGTTTATGTGTGATAACAGAAGCTTATTAGGTTTTGAAGGGTCCTGTGGTCTCCATTGAAGCGTTCTAGCTTCATATTCCTGTAAGCACTTACAGACGCAAAGATGCTCGTTTTCGGGAAAGCTAGCATGAAAACAAGACTTTGGATCCTGGCCTTGTCGGGCAGTTTTGGTCAGTTCCGGGAGTTTAAACTGAACTCCCTCAGGATGAAAGTATCTAAAGCGTAGATCACGGGCTGCAAGACCGGAGGCCCTGTCTGGGGCAGTAAGGGCAAGCAATCCGACGAGCTTGTAGGACAAAAGTTTTGTGGAAAGATTGGAATTTGAACCCAAAGATGAAATATATTGTACTACTTTCGAGACCTGCCACGTTGTAGCATAGCGGGGTTGTGGTGGGCGGAGTTGGAACACGCCTTTGAGCAACTGGCATACTAGCGGATGAGAGCCTGCTTTGTGACCATCAATTAGAGGCAAGACAGCAGAGAGGGCAGAGCGATAGACATTAACGGTTCTGTACTCTTTACCTTCATGAAACTGGAGTGCGAGAAAATCCAAAACATTAGTTAAAGATGGTGAAAGGGGATTAACATTGACCTGTTGACTACACCAGCTACTCCATTTTGTCCAGGCAGAGGAATAGGCACTAGTTGTATTTTTCCTCCAGGCTGCCAAGAGGATTTCTCTACTCTGCGCAGAAATGTCTGCCGTTTGGTAACCTCTGCTGACAGAAGCCACCCAGCTAGCTGTAGGTGTTTGAGAGGGTGGGTTCTGCTTCCCTGGGTCAGTAGATCTTCCTGAACTGGTAGGAGGAGAGGGAAGTCTATGCACAGGTCTAATAGTAGTGGATACCAGGGCTGAGCTGGCCAAACTGGTGCTACAAACACCATGTGTGACACCTGCTGGCTCTGCATTTGGTGAAGGCATCGGCCTATCAGGGCAAATGGAGGAAAGGCATAGCCCCGAAAGGTCGCCCAGTCCAGGGTGAATGCATCCGTGTGAATTGCTAGAGGGTCTGGACGCCAGCTTACAAACTGATCTAGTTGGTAAGAGAGACGGGAGGCAAAGAGGTCGATATTGAGGGGACCCCACTTCTGATGGAGGCGGTTGAAAACCCCTGGATGAAGTTTCCAATCGCTGGAATCTAGAAATACTCTCGATTCCCTGTCCGCTTCTACATTCTGTATTCCTGGAATGTAGCGCGCTGTCACCGAGATATTGTGGGTGAGGCACCAATCCCATAGATTTTTGGCTAGGTAAGATAGCATGGGGGAGTGTGTCCCTCCCATTTTGTTTATGTAAGTTACTGCTGAAATGTTGTCCATCAGCAGTAGTACCTGAGCCTTGGCTTTGTTCTTGGCGAAGGACATTATGGCTAGTGAGCCTGCTAGCAATTCTAGGCAATTGATATGGTATGAAGTCTCTTCGGAGAGCCACCTGCCTCCTGAGCCACCTGCCATCCCTTGACAATAGGCTCCCCATCCTTGACGTGAGGCATCGGTCTCTATGACCAAGTCCGTTGATTGTTGGAACAGGGCTTTCCCATTCCATGCTACTAGATTGTCTTTCCACCACTGTACCTCTTGGAGGCATTCCGAGTCTAGATGGACTACAGCTTCATAAGATTTGCGAAACCTGAGAACAGAGTTTTTCGCTTGTTGGAGGTACCGATAGTGGAGGGGAGCTGGAAAGACTGCCTGTATGGATGAGGACAGGAGGCCCAGGAATTTTGACAATTCCCTTACAGTAGTAACCGGGGTGTTTAACAGATCCTGGCATTTCGACTGGATCTTTCTTATTTTGTCCCTGGGGAGGCTGAGGCTTAGGTCGAGTGAGTTTACGAGTGACCCTAGGAACTCCATTTGTTGGGAAGGAACTAGTACTGACTTTAGGTAGTTCACTGTAAAGCCTAGCCCCTCTAGAAGATTTAGAGTCGAAGCAGCATGCTGAAGGACCTGCTCCACTGAGGGCGCCATAAGAAGGATATCGTCTAGGTATACAATGAGTCGGATTCCTCTTTGTCTCAGTATAGACAACACTGGTTTTAACAATTTTGTGAATACCCTTGGGGCACTTGCTAAACCGAAGGGTAGGCATGCGAATTCCAGAAGTGAATCCCTCCACAGAAACCTTAGGTACTTTTGGTGATTCTGCCATATTGGGAATGTCAGATATGCGTCTTTGAGGTCTATTTTCACCATGTAATCCCCTTTCTTTAAAAGATCTTTTAACATGTGTATGGACTCCATTTTGAAGTGTTCGTATGGGATGAAACAGTTTAGGGGTTTTAGATTTATCACTGGCCTGTGGCCCCCACCCTTTTTGGGTATTACAAAAAGGGAGCTGATGAATCCGGGTTCCTGTAGAGAGTCCGGTTGAACGAAATGGACTGCCTCTTTTGATAACAGTTCCCAAACCTCCTGATCTATTATGGTTTGATGGTCCAATGAAGAGGGGATAGGAGGAGGGGTGTTTCGTTGTACAGGATTGTCTAGAAACTCTATTTGATAACCGGAGACTACTTGGAGGACCCAGGGGTCCTTTGTAATCTGTTCCCATGTTGCTAAAAAATGTTTCAATCGGCCTGCCTGAGGCAGGTTGTTGGGGAAATTCAAAAAATTTCTGAACATACCTGAGGGAAGGTGACTTGGGCGAGCCGGAACTATTGATGTGGTTTTGGCTGATATGGCCCTTGAGACTGGGTAAATGGGGCTCTGCTCCTGCCCCTGAAAGATGTGCTTGTGGTCTGATAGCTTGATGTGGGGCGAAAGAAGCCTCGGTAGGGGGCTCTGTATTGACCTCTGCCACCCCGAAAACGCCCGTGGAACCTTCGGGGGGCAGTGCCACGAAAAAACGATTTACCAGCTTTCTTGGCATCGGCCACAGTATTCGCTGTTTCAGAGCGAAGTTTTAAGCGGGATTCGAAACCATCTCCAAACAGCTGCTTGCCTGAGTCTGGGAAATCTTCTTTCCCCAAAGATGCAAGGACTGGATTAAGTTTAGTCAAAACTTGTTCTCTGCGTTTAGACGAGACCTGGGTAGATGTATCTCCTACCAGCATAATGGCCTTCTTAACACAGCCAAACATGGCATCAACTGTGGCTTTATCAAGAATGATTTCTTCATTCTCTATGGACTCCTGCATGAGCGTAAAGTTTTCATGTAGTGCGCAAAGCGGACCCAAGACATCAAGAATTTTGTCCTGTATATCTCTCAGTGAATTATCTTGAGTTTTGGCCCCAGAAATCATGGAATTTAGATAATTGTCTAAGTTGGGAGTGAAGGCTCCCTCTGATGCTGGCCTTGGGAATTCTCGAATAATGGTTCTTCGCTCGAAGCGTTGTAAAGGCTTTAACAAGGCTTTAAGTAGTGTATCAAGTTCCTCACTAGGTTCCCAACGAGAGTTGGCGGACAAAAGGCCGTCAAGGTCGTTATCCTCATTAGCGGACGACTGATCTGCTTGTAAGCTGCTGGCGTAGGAAGTGGATTTATCGCCGCGTGGGCGTTTAGATTGAGTATTCTCATCAATCACAACGACATCAATAGGGAGACGTCTTTTTGTTGCCTTGACTTTGCCGGTTTGGTCCACAGACTCTACGGCAGATTGTTCGGCCGACTGGCCCACAGGCGCTGCGGCTTTCTCAGCTCGCGATCGGTCGATCGCGTGGTCTGGTAAATCTTGCTTAATTACAGATAGAATCGCTTGAGACAGGGTACTTAAAACGGACTGGTCGGCAACGAGAGCCTGAACCACCGATTCTGTGGGAGAGTGACGGGTAACACTTACTTCAGGCGGCGGATGGCTGTGGATTTCTTCAGCCGCATTGTCTGCGTTCGCATCCATCTTGTGAGTGAATGAAAAAGACAAGAGCCAGTGGCGGGTCAGCGGCTGATATACGTTGCGAAGTTACCGTTGTGTTAGACTTACTTTGAAGTCACTGTTGTATTGTTGAGGTTTCAAGAGTGAATAAAGAGACATTGCATTGTTAAATTGAGACGAGTGTTTTGAAGCATAATTTAAATCAAACAATAAACTTGTATTCCACTATTCAGTTAACTTTAGAGCACATAGCACATTCATGTGACTTTTGAGGGAAAGGCTAAGTGATTTTAGAGAAAAATAATTTGCAAACAGCCCAAGAGTGAACAAAATCTTACATCGACTTGATAACCTCATATGTACACCCAAAAAATAGCAATCATCTTCGACCACATTTAAGAGCCATAATGGCTCTTGATCACCGTAAGATTAATTAGGCATGGAAAAAAATCAGGTTGAATTTTTTTGCGTTCGACAAGTTTACTTTACAAAATCTTGCCAACAAATCTGGTTGCGTGTAAACAACCCTTTCATAAAATTTATACAGCACATCTGAGGTGAAACAGTACTATGAGGTACTGTTTTAATCATACAGACCTCGGACAGAATTCAGTATTTCACAGTTTTGCAAGAGAAATTGCACTCATTCAATTGCACGCGTGGGCTTTTAGCTAAACCGTTAAAAAAATGTCCAAAATCACGTATACAGCCAGCCGGTTCTCACTTTTGCAGTGCGAGCTGTAGCGAATGTTTGAACGAACATACTAGAGTTAAGCTCCAACACAATAAAGAAATTATTATGTTTATTTTTTATTTAATAGTTTTATCGATCTGTAATCTTTAAAAGCGTTTGATACGCGCGGCATTTTGAGTACTCCTGCAAGCGATGTTCACTGAACGACTGAAAACAAACGGCACAGCGATTAAAATTACAAGAGAGACTACCAGCAATCAATAAAGGAAATATAATTCGGCGAAACATATACAGAGACAACATTTTTCATTCACGAAGACAAATATTAAAGTGTCTCTAAAAATCCTGAGTCTTCAAGCTTAAAGCGTAAGTTTATGTTTTAAGCCGGCTTCCCGGTATTTACTTTTTTCACAGATGAACTCGAGGCAAGAAAATCGCTCAAAGCTTTCTTTTACTGCCAGAATTATAACTAAATGTTCTATGGAACGTTTTCTTTCTATCTGCGGTGAGAAAATGTCTAAAGACTTTTTAAAGTTGTGTAAGCTTATATCAAGTTTACCTGATTCGTGGTCAGATCAAATTGTCTCAAATCTTACAAACGTGCATAAACTACATAGCCGCATAAACTACGCTCGACTTCTTTAAATTAGATATAAAAAACAAACATCAAACACAATAATTACTGGGGCTTACCATTCGAGATGCAGCTCCTGAAAGGTATCAAGGAAGGCCAGTATCGCTTCAGAGTTTTCAGCCTCTACGCGCATCAAGCAAGGTGAAAAACAAAAACGTTGACACCCGAAATCGGATTCCCGACTTTGACAAGTGATGTATTAATTTCTCAACCAAAAACCAACTAGCCATGAATAACAGAAGGCTCCTGATAGCAGCTAAATTTCATTTTGTGCATCCAGTGGAAAAAGACAGTTAAAAACATCACAAGTTGACACAAAACCCTCTCAGCTTCAGCTGTCAAAGTAAACAAGATTCAAAATGCTGCATAAATTTTCCGCATGAGCTCACCTGTCAAATTTTGACCAATCAGAGCTTTAAAAATGGATGTAGAGCGTGACCAACGCGTGACCATGGTGAGCAAAGTCAAAAGCAACTGTCTTGCCTGTAATAGCTGGCTGAATTTTCGGGTCCGAGGTCAGTTTTAAATCAAAATTTTAATTGTGCGGCCCAAAAACAAAACATATTTCATATGAATGAAAAAAAATCAAACTTGAGCCTGCGATCATTTGAAAACTAGTAACTTGTCAGCGGATAACTTCAAAAAAATACTTGACCTCGATGGGTTAACACCTGAGCCCGCGATACGGTCAAGTGGTACTGGTCAGCGGATACCCTGTTTTGACAACTGTCAATTGAACATTGATGTCTAATGGATGTGTGCATTATCAGTTTTCCTGTGCTCTCAAACTAGCTAGAAAGTATGAGATTGAACATTGATCGCGATCTAGTAAAACAACTGGTCAGCGGACAGCTTCCAAATAACTCACGTCACCTTGACGAGTTGACACATGAGCCCCCGATATGGCAATGTGATACTGGTCAGTGGCTATCTTGTTTTGACAGCTGTCAATTGACCATATCGAGATGTGGATTTGCTAAGACACGCCTGAGACACCCCTCCCTTCCTTTTGATAGTCTCCCCTACCCTACCCGTACAATCTGTAGACGCGTACGTACGTACGCTCGGTCAGTCACGTGACAACCAAAAGAAAAGAGGTTGACCATATTCCATGACTATGGGGCTCTGTCCCACGCGCGCTTCGCGCGCGAGGGAGCCCCGCTATAAAGGTACAGCGGACTCCCGATAGCTCGAACCCTCGCTAACCGTCGAACCTCGCGCTAACTCGAACCAAAGTCGATTTCACCTGGATTTCCTTCCTACATTTACCGTAATTTACCCTCGATAACTCGAAGTAATTTTTGTTTCCGTTCTGATCATTTCTATGTGACAATTTTTCCCTCGATAACTCGAACCATGTTATAAGTGCGTGACAAGTTGGGAAGAAAACCGTGTATTGAAGTCCGAAACATTGAATTTATTTTAAACAACGGAGTCAATTCTTTGTCTTTACTTTTTTGTGACCCCAGTTCAAATTCAGTGTCCATCCCTGTATACTTTGTTGCTTAATTGCATTCCCTCCCCATCCTTTTGCTTATTTCCTTACTTCCGGTTATTTGCTTCAAACTCCCGATAACTCGAACTTTTTTCAATTTCCCCTTGAAGGTTCGAGTTATCGGAAGTCGACTGTATGAATCTATGTGAAAATACACTGATACCTGTAATTGGTTCACAAATCCCAGGGGTAGATAAAAGCATTATTTTTATCCATTTGTACCATTGTAATTTTAAAACTGGCTTCATTTATAAAATTTTTACCTTGAGCAGCCAATGCTTTGACCAGCAAACAGAGTCCTAAAAATAGAACACAAAAGAAAGACATCTGTTTTACACACTATATACCCAATGCTCAATAGCTACACTGTACCTGGCACACTATTTGTTCAAAAGATGGATAGCGCTATCCATCCGATAAATAGAGGATATTAGATGGCCGCGCGGGAAAAGAGGTTATTCAATAAATAACTTTGATCTTCAGACTATCTTTTAATCACTACATCCTGAAACCCATTTTTGTGTCTAGTGTGAAGCACCTTACGTACTTCATATAATCTCAACTTATCACGTAACAGCCATACCAATCGTATAAGCTATACATTATTTTACTACTTACATGAAGGGGGAACCAAATTGTTAGCACAAATTTGTTTGGAATGTGTAACCATTTAGGCATAGTTGGAGTGTCATTCGATCTGGCAGGGCCCTGGACCAGTCGCAACAAAAATGCCGTCTTTTTGCCGAAATTCAAGTCTGCTGCAAATTTTTTCAGCTCCAACCCAAGAGGTTGGGGGGCACCCAACGACAATTTTCGGAAGAATATCTGTTCGGAAGACGATTTGAGATCTAGAATTTTCGAAACATTTGTTGTAAAATTTCTTGCTTGCCTGCCTCTCCTAGGATTTTCGAACATCCAAAAAATGGTATATTTGCCTATTTTTAACGGATTTTTACCCTAAAAAGGTCACCTAGAATTTTCGGAAGCCTTTTTTCAGGCTGAAATTTTCGAAAAGGTAAGTTTTGATCCCTATAATTTTCGGATCACTAGAATTTCAGCTAGGAAATCCGAACAGATGAAAAATTTTTAGGGGATAAAAATGTGCCTATATCTACCGTTTAAATACTAAAATACGTTTAACAATGCTATGTTTAAGTGGTTTTGAACTATATTCTCGTTGGGTGCCCCTGAGATCGAAGTGACCAGCCTTGACTTCGTCTTATGAAGGGAGTAACAGTAACCAGTAAAACGACAAGCGGATACCGAAAAACGGTGGAATGTATCGCAGGTAAGTCTTTTTTATTTATTTCATTGAAGAAAAAAATTAGATTTAACGTTATTTAGCGTTCGCAGATCGCAGTATTTTATTTCTCATACAAAGTTAAGTCTCATATTTTCAACGGTCGCTTGTAACGCGACACCGACACATCTAGCAAAAAGGTCACGCGTCACCTATGGTAAGTAAATTACTTTTATACACCCTTTCCTCGCAACGAGAGTAAAAAACATTTCACCTTTGCAACTTACCGAAAAACAAAAACATCTCAGGAAATTCAACGGAGAACATGAAGAGGGATTGTTGCCCTTTTGCCCTTGTTGCCCTTGCCTAAGCTGAAATCCTTCAAAGGACTTTTTCAATTCCTCAAAAGGGACGCGCGCTAAGACATGCACATGGTAGGTGAGTAGACTCCCTCCCCTACTGATTCTACCAACCCCCCCTTACTATCTAGAAGAAATTGAAAATAATGATATAAAATAAATATTTATTTTTTAAACTTCGTCTAACAATATAATATGTCCACACAAAAAAGTTTAAATTTCTTCCATAAGGGTTATTCTGGACAGTAGCATGATCTAAATCCCATATTGCTCAGAAGCGCCTGCTACGTGGGGGGCGAAGGGGGGTCCGGGGGGTACACAACAAAGTTTTATACGGGGAAGCACCGCCACTCCCGTCCGCGGTCCAACGCCTTACCCTTCAGAAATACAAGTTTTGACCGTAAAGGTACCGCTCTCTTTTTTTCAAACGGTGCCCCTTTCCACAGACCCAGTTTAGAACACTGCATTCCGTAAACGCTGCAAATGCACCATCCTTTTATTAAACCAGGGAGTTTTCATGTCGATTTTCCTATAGATATCAAAGTGGCTGTGAGCCACAAAACTCGGGAAAAAAAATCCATGTATGTTCCTGTAATTCCTGATATAGAACAATGCTGAAACTTGTGAGGTAAAAGAGACAGGAGAATGGGGAAAATAAAGATAAAAAAGGTTGTTTTTGTCACGTTTCTCGCTGTTTTTTCGGCAATTTATGGATTTCAGCCACTCAGAACCCTTGAATTAATTGACATTAATGATTATAAGTTAACACCTTTTAATCGATTTTGCCATCTGCCTGCCTAGTTTTTACACGGACCATTAATTACTTAAATGAAAAGGAAAAAAAAATTACACGCCGATGAGCACACCTCATCGATTATTATACGATCAAAGCTTAATTTGCTAACACAGCCAGAAAACAAAACAAACAAGCGGCTTTATTTATTTTACTGCTAAGGATAAATTCTTCCTTTTTAGTTGGAGAAATATTCAAAAGAAGCTGCATAATTTGCATTAAAAAACAACACTCGTTGGCATGAAGGTTTCAAATTACCACTTCTCATGTGATTATGCAAATTTAGGCCAATTTTACCGCGATCGCATAAAGTTTTTTCTACGACTTATTGGCTATTTTTGCACCCTACTTATTTGCTTTTGTTATTATGGCTTCGACTTTCTTTCACGATTTCTTTTAGAAACGAAAGAAAGCTCTATTAAATTGCATGGCAATCGAAAAGGTTCAAACCATATCGCGTGTGAATTTCCAGTTTGTCCTCAAAGTAAACACAGAATGTCGAAGAATACTTTAATTTTCCCGACTTTCGCCGCGGCTCAAAACTTACACTTCCTATACTCCTATCTGTATTGTGTTTGATCTGAATAGTTTTTGTAATTCGTTCCCAGTTTGGTCTTTTTTCCAAGTCGGGTTATAAAGATTTTAAAAAAAGTGGCTACGTTAATTATTTGTGCTAAACCGTGCCCGTGCCTTTGCATGTTTTTTTTCCCGTGCTTTGGCACAAAAACCGTGCCTTTTCTTGAGCGCGAATCGTGCATAAGGCACAGTGTTATTCGTGTACACCAATAGCGTGCGCCAAGCCACATATAATCGTACATGATGGCCCTAGAAGCTACATGGGCAGTTTTCACTAGTTTGCATGGAAAGCATGTAAGCTTTTGTTTACAGGCTTGACACAAGTTTACAAAAACTGCAGTATGGATAAAATTTAATTACAGGTCAATTGCAGGCGCGTTTCGTTTTAAAAGCATTTCTATTCGGAAGCCCCCAAATTCCTGGCTGATTGCCTCTACAATAAGTTAAATTTTCTACAAGCTTACTTTCGCGTCGTTTCAGTCTGCTAGCATGCACGATCTCCGACATACTGTAAGAAGCTTTTATACCGTATTTACCCGTCTGCAGAGTATGGCAGAAGTCGCCGAGATCTCACGCGTGCAAGGCCGTTTTTAGGCCCTCATTTCTTACATATTTTGAAAAAAACTCGCGTGCACCTGCCATACTCTGTAGACTGGTATTTATACACTTAATCAGCCAAAAGCGTATTTGCAATCACCATAAAAAACATTTCACCTTTACCACTTACCGAAAAACAAAAACATCTCAGGACATTTAACGCAGAACGATAAACAGTGAACATGAAGAGGGATTGTTGCCCTTGTGCCCTTGTTGCCCTCGCCCAAGTTGAAATCCTTCCCAGTACTTTTTCAATTCCGCAGAAGGGACGTGCAATAACACATGTACAGGGCAGGTGAGCAGACTCCATCCCCTACTGATTCTAACCCCCCGTCCCCCACACTACCTTGAAGAACTTGAAAATAATGATACAAAATAAATGTTTTTAGATTTAAAACTTCGACTAACAATATAATATCTCCACACAAAAAAGTTTTAATTTCATCCCCAAGGGTTATTCTGGACAGTAGCATGATCTAAATCCCATATTGCTTACCAAAATTTAAACCCCTA
Source organism: Porites cylindrica (assembly GCA_964035525.1). Classification (NCBI taxonomy): domain Eukaryota; kingdom Metazoa; phylum Cnidaria; class Anthozoa; order Scleractinia; family Poritidae; genus Porites; species Porites cylindrica. The sequence continues at coordinate 19,473,104 of OZ037784.1, forward strand.
AGTGAGACGACGAGCATCCCCGTCTGTTTCATATGGGAGTCCCCCCCGGGACAAGCGCCTGCTACGTGGGGTTGGGGGGAAGTGCGGGGGCTACTCAACAAAGTTTTATACGAGGAAGCACCGCCACTCCGACCTGCGGTCCAGCCCCTTAGCCTTCGAAAATGCAAGTTTTGACCGTAAAGGTACCCCTCTCTTGTACCTTCTATTGGCACACGGTGTCCCTTTCCACACACCTATTGTAGTTTAGAACACTGCATTCCGTAAACGTTGTAAATGCACCATCCTTTTATCATGATCATAAATAAATCATTAAACCAGGGAGTTTTCATGTCGGTTTTCATATAGATATCAAGGTGGCTGTGAGCTAACAAAACTTGGGAAAAAAATCCGTTTATGTTCCTGTAATTCCTGATATAGAACAATGCTGAAACTTGTGAGGTAAAAGAGACAGGAGAATGGGGAAAATAAAGCTAAAAAAAGATTGTTTTTGTCACTTTTCTCGCTGTTTTTTCGTCAATTTATGGATTTCAGCCAATCAGAACCCTTGAATTAATTGACATTAATGATTATAAGTTAACACCTTTTAATCAATTTTGCTATCGCCTGCCTAGTTTTTACACGGACCATTAATTACTTAAATGAAAAGGAAAAAAAAATTGCACGCCGATGAGCACACCTCATCGATTGTTATACGATCAAAGCTTAATTTGCTAACACAGCCAGAAAAGAAAACAAACAAGCGGCTTTATTTATTTTACTGCTAAGGGTAAATTCTTCCTTTTTAGTTGGAGAAATATTTAAAAGAAGCTGCATAATTTGCATTAAAAAACAACACTCGTTGGCATGAAGATTTCAAATTACCACTTCTCATGTTATTATGCAAATTTAGGCCAATTTTACCGCGATCGCATAAAGTTTTTTCTACGACTTATTGGCTATTTTTGCGCCCAACTTGTTTGCTTTTGTTATTATGGCGTCGACTTTCTTTCATGATTTCGTTTAGAAACGAAAGAAAGCTCTATTAAATTGCATGGCAATCGCAAAGGTTCATACCATATCGGGTGTGAATTTCCAGTTTGTCCTCAAAGTAAACACGGACTGTCGAAGAATACTTTAATTTTCCCGACTTTCGCCGCGGCTCAAAACTTACACTTCCTATACTCCTATCTGTAGTGTGTTTGATCTGAATAGTTTTTGTAATTCGTGCCTTTTCTTGAGCGCGAATTGTGCATAAGGCACGGCGTTACGCTCGTGTGCACCAGTAGCGTGCGCCAAGCCACATATAAACGTACATGATGGCCCTAGAAGCAACTAGAAGCTACATGGGCAATTTTCACTAGTTTGCATGGAAAGCATGTAAGCTTTTGTTTACAGGCTTGACACAGGTTTACAAAAACTGCAGTATGGATAAGATTACAGCTCAATTCCAGGCGCGTCTCGTTTTAAAAGCATTTCTATTCGGAAGCCCCAAAACCCTGGCTGATTGTCAGTTTACCCGTCTGTAGAGGTATGGCAGAAGTCGCCGAGATCTCACGCGTGCAAGGCCCTTATTTCTTTAAAAAAAAAACTCGCGTGCACCTGCCATACTGTGCAGACTGGCGTATTTATACACTTAATCAGCCAAAAGCGTATTTGCGATCACCGTAAAAAATATTTCACCTTTGCCACTTACCGAAAAACAAAAACATCCCGGGATTTTTAACGCAGAACGATAAACACAGTGACCATGAAGAGATATCGTTGCGCTTTTGCCCTTGTAGCCTCCGCGTAAGGTGAAATCCTTCCCAGTACTTTTTCAATTTCGCAAAAGGGACGTGCAATAAGACAAGTACAGGGCAGGTAAGCAGACCCCCTCCCCTACTGATTCTACCCCCCCCCCCCCCCCAACTACCTACAAGAAATTGAAAATAATGATATAAAATAAATATACATATTTAAAAGTTCGACTAACAATATAATATGTCCACACAAAAAAGTTTTAATTTCATCCATAAGGGTTATTCTGGACTGCAGCATGATGCAAACCCCATATAAATACATGCATATAGGTACAGTGAACAATGCACTCTTGCAATAAATGCAACGTCTCACCTCTAAAGCCGTGCGTGCGACTTAAGTGAAAAGAACACTGACGGTAACCAGATGGATAAATTAATTGACTTGCTGGGAGAACTAGCTAATTCGTTATTCGGACTAACGGTTTGGTGTATTGAGACGATAATAAATAATAACGGGTTAAAATTTTATCTTTGAGAGCCGAATGATATTTCCAGCTTATTAATAAACAATTTGCTTTTGACTTACATGGAAAGTCTCACCTCTAGCTAAAGCCGCGCGTGCGACTGAAATCTAAAGGTCTACAATAAATTGCTGTGAGAACTCAGTTAAGTTTATTTTTTATTTGGGCTAATGGTTTAGGGTATTGAGGGCAGGATAACTGAAAACGGGCTATAATGTTTTTTTTTTTCAATAGAGCCAAATGAACTTAACCCGCCCAGTATCAGTGAACAATGCGCTATTCAGTGGCGGATCTAGACCTTCAAATAAGGGGAGGGGGGTCATCCAGATCCTGAGATAAGGGGGGCCCCGGTTTCCAAAAAAATTATTTTCGGCCCTTCGGGCCTCAGTTTGATATAAAAATAGGGGGGGGGGCGTCCCCCGGCCCCTCCCCTAGATCCGCCACTGCTCTTGCAATAAATGCAAAGTCTCACCTCTAATGCCGCGAGTGCGACTTAAGTAAAAACAGCACTGACCGTAGACCAGATAGTTAATTAATTGACTCGCTGTGAGAACTAACTTATTCGTTATTCGGACTAATGGTTTATGGTCTTTTCGACGTATATACTACTACATGAGAAATTTCTGCAATTTGATTGGCTTAGAGCATTGGTATTTCAGCTTCATTTGAAATACCTACATTTGAAAATTACAAACCTTTAGTGTGTAGTAGTATAAACAAATAATAGCATGATTTTTACGTTATATTTGGCGCAAATACCACTCGTGATATTTCAAAATTGTCTCAAATTTCGTATAACAATTTTGAAATATCACTCGTGGTATTTATGTCAGATATCACTACAAATCATGCTATTTAACCCATACCAATAACTGAAAAGGGTAAAAAAAAATTTGTCTTTCAGAGGCAGATGAAATTCCTGGCTTATTAATAAACAATAAAAGTCTCACTTTAATAAAAAGCCGCGCGTTAAGTTGTATCAGAAAAGAATAAGTCATGGTTTTTACTTCTTTCAGGAAAGTTCTAAGGATATGTACTGCTCGGCTGAAAACCATTGTAACTCTTGTAAATAAGTTCCTTGGTTTTTAAAAATTAAAACTATTTTGTCTTGTATTGTGTGATCTTGATGTTGCATGAAAGAAGAAAATTCTTTTAAATGGAAATAATAATGGATTCTTTCTGAGAGTTTGACAACTCACCATGATCATAAGAGTAGTTTAAGCTGTCTCCTAATTAATAGCTGTCCTAAAAGGCCCCCAAAAACCCTGTAAGATACGACTGCCGGTCCGTCATTGCCTGGTGACTTGTTACTTTCAAACAGCTGAAGACTTTGTAACACTGGTTAGTTTTCCCTCGCCAATTTGAACATCATTATCAGAGAATTCTGGCATTTCAGGATTATTTAAAAAAGAGTTTAACGTGTCTTCAGATGGGCTAAGAGGATCACGCTTACAAAGATTAGAATAACAATTTTGAATTTCTTGCAATATTTTCTTAGGATCCGTGATTAGAATTTCATTTCAAAAACCTTATGGACAGAACTCTTAGCTTTCATATATGTTTCGAGGTTTAAAAAGAACTTGTTGCTTTAATTTTTCTCCTTTTTCATAGCAAGTGGCTTTCGATCGGATTATAGCACCTTTTGCTATCTGTTCATAGATAGAATCGTATTCCATTTTTAAGAATTCAAACTCTTCCTGGTTCTCAGGAGTTGGTGAACTACCGCATCTCTCTTCAGAAATCTTCAGAGAAGCCTCAATATGAGAGATCTTTCTTCTCGTTTCACCTGCTTTTTCGTCGTCATTCGCAAGGCTACTAGCATTAAACTTCCAGAAAGAAGGGCCGTGTTTTGGTTTGTCTCAGTGCTGTTAAAATGGAGAAAATTTGCCGAATGGTCTGAATTTATCGAAGGAATGATATCGGATTTCTCAAGTCTTCTTTGAATTAAAGGATTTCTTTGACGCCACGTAGAGTCCGGATTTCTTATGCACCAAATGTCGACCAAATCAAAATCCAGGCATAAGTCTTGCATATGTTTTACAGAATTTTTTCTAAAAGGTCTACCACCGAAACAGTCAAGATCAGAGTCGAGTGGTACATTAAAGTCTCCCCCGAGAATAATTCTAAGCTCTTCATTAACGACGCAGTCTTCAATATTTTTCTTTAACTTATCAAAAAAACGGCATTGGTCTTGAACCTTGTTTGGAGCATGAATAATTACACTAACAACAAAAATGGCGAATATTGCACCTCAGCTTCAATTATAATGGAGCGGCCCTCGTCATCACAACTAATAGTTCTTGGATTAAAATCTTAGTCCCTTCGCACTAGAATCATCACCCCACCACTATGATTAGAGCCGTGAGCAAAAAAGAGCTTACCTCTCCATTGTGTTCTCCAAATGTCTTCAACATCAACGGTGTTATAGGTTTTTTTGAAGAAAAATAATATCATACCTCCGTTCATTTAGCCAGGTAAAAAGCGCTTTCCTTTTCGTGGCGGATCGAATCCCTCGAACATTAAGAGAAAGTAATTTAACATCAAAAAATTCTTTCATGAATGGGATCAGTGAAAAGCTAAATTATGCGCATACAAATAATTTTTTACCCCAGCGGTGCACAAAAATTGAAAAGAGGTAACAACTGAGATGCAAAAATACATAACACTTAGGTAGACAACACACAAAACGCACACACACTCACAAAACAAAACAAAAAACAACAAAAGAAAAAAAGACAAAGGCAAAGAAAACAAACAAACAAAAAATACATTACACAACGAAGATTCAAGAAAGAAAGAAATACCTATAAGACGCTGCCATAGAGCTTGGGACAATCGTTTCAACTACTCCCAATTGTTCAAGCCTACACGTGCCCCTCCCGTTACAAAAACAGCCTGATGAACGACAAAAAGTTCACGGGAGTGAAACATGCACGTCCTCACTCGCACCCCAGTCTCTCTCATAGGACCAAGAAAAATGAAAATAAAACTAAAAGTTCGTCACACCACAGGGTCCAGAGGAGTTTCGTGTGAGTAAATGAATTACTTATTTAAAGTCTCACCTTGAAAAATGTCTATAGCTGTCGGTTAGCACGATTAATTAGCCCAATGGGATCTTTATGAATCTACTGTAAACGATTTCTTCGCTTCTTACCTGACCCAGATCGACTTTGTTTTTCGCCATTTTGAAAATCAATAACCGAAAGCCATATCCTCGCTGGCGCACGGCACGTCGCCCGAAGGGTGACCGGGGCACGAAGTGCCGAGTAAAAAAAGGACAAGCTTTCCGTATTTACTGGGCTACCTGTGCGCCCAGTCATAAAATGGGCTTTCGGTCGTCTGCGGCGAAAAACGGCCTCCGGGGGGAGGGAAGACACGAGGGTCTGGTGCCGAGAAACGATGTTCTCACAAATGGTTTCATATGATTTTCTCTTGTACGAGCCGTTGCACGGATACTTTTTGTACCTCGTCTGCGCTCCCCCTGAAAAACCCACAAAGCGTTGCGAACCTGAAGAAGGCTATTTGCGTTGTTGGAAGCGATTTGATCATGGGAGTCACTCTATCATTTTTTTATTGTTCGCGTTTAAGTCAGTTAGATGATGTTGGCGCTGGGAAACTCAGATAAATGCTCGCGTTGCATTCAAACCGACACGCCGTTCACGGTAGGTTCACACTAAAAGATCACTCTGAGCGTCACGTTTGGAACGCCGTGATCGCTTCGTGAACTCAAAGAGAGAATTATCGATCGATGTAGTACATGAGCAATTAAGAAGCCCACTTTATGAGCAAGGTATTTCACCAGTTGACGACACTATGGCTGAAGACTTGATTGTAAGCCTTCGTAGTCAGTGAAGCGCACAACTCAGTTGCCGATGAATGGCACTACGCACGTCCATGAGCGAGGGGCGTGACAACTTTGCCATGTTAGAAGACTGGCTTTTCCTTTAAATATTTCCTTCTATTTGATGCAACACACGCCACTTTGGAGGTCTAAATTTCGGATACTGAGGATAAAGAAGACACAGACAAAAATAGGGACTCTGAGAATTTCGCACACAAGTTTAAAGCCTTACCGGGACATCCCATCCGCGAGCTTCACAGAGAGCGACTTGAGGAAAATAGGAGCTATTACTGACAAGGTTTGGTGACTGAGTAGAGCATACAAGTGTAGCCCACGTCGAGGTTTCAGGGGGTTTGCTTTTGTTTGTATTTGTATCTTGCTAAGCTTTTATCATTAAATTTGTACATGATCTTGTGATCACAACTCTGTGTTATCGCCCATTCAGCAAGCACGCTATATTGATGTCAGCATTAGCGAGTTTCAGAAACATGCCTTTGAAAGTTTTCAGCTCTCGTGATGTTTCTTGATATTTCTTTTATCATTTTATGGAGATGTAAACTGAAGTCACCGCAAAATGGAAACTTAAAAAAGCGTATAATCCATTTATCTCGAAACATAACACACATCACTTATACGACCTTTATTTTCGTAAAGGTGTTTTGAATGTGAACGAACACAGTCAATGTGAGGGGCAAAAACAGCATTAATATAAATGAACCATAGGGTTTTACTAATATAAGGGTCAATTATTGTGCATTGAGATGGATCGCTTGAAAAGAGAGACTTCGCTTGAAGATGTGATCAGAAGTAAACAAAGGCATAATAGTGCGTCACGTTCAGTCTTTTTAATATCCAAGGAGTCACTGTGAATAGTGTCTGATAGTGTTTCCATATTGTTCAGCTGGCACAAAAACTTCGGACGAGTTATAAAGCGGCATAGTTATCTTCCATGAAGAAAAGTTCGTCTTGGGTGAGACAAACAGAACTGGAGCGAATTTTTAACTCGCATCGGTATCAGGTAAAAAATATGTTATCGATCTTTTCATCTATTTACATTGTTTGAAGTGCGTGCTGGTGAACGCAACATGCGAGCGAGAAATCTTTAAACTTTTTTAGGTCTCAAAATGCAAAGGATTTTATTCCTTTAAGTTAGAGAAAAATACCATGAGAAAATCTTAAAACTGAATATTTTTCATCTTGTGGAAAAAATAGTGCGTTTTCTTGTAGACTGTGGACCGCAAATTAGGATCGCACTTTTCACAAACATGCGAATTCTGAAGTTCAGAAGCCAACCGACGATTGCGTTTTTCGCTGCTGTCAATCATCTTAACGGACCTCTTAGGAAACAAAACTTTACTTCACGGGTTCAAAAGGTCATGGTTTGTGATTTGTGGATTTCGATCCGTTTTGTGTGTTTCTCTGTTTCAAGGTTCGTTGCTTGTGATCGTAATTATGATTGACGGCAGCGATAAACACAATTGTGAAGGTGGCTTTTGAACTTTAGAGTTTGCATGCTTGTGAAAAGCGCAGTAAAGTCTCCGTGCAGTCAGTGAGGCCCCTGGATCAGGCGGAATCAATGGGCAGTTAACTGTCTGTGTTAGTATACTTCTGGTTTTCATACAATACAATATTTCTGTCTAGTGTAAATCAGCTCAGTCTGTCGCATTTTATGCTCGTAGAACGACAACAATTTTTGGAATTTCCAGTTACGTCAAATCGGTCGCGTTATACTGTCACACTATATTTTGGGGCACAGAGGGATTGGGGGAGGGGTACGTGGAAATAATGCAAGTTGTGTCCTGCCTAGAATTAATGGCTAACTTGTTTATTTTTATTCATAATGGTGGAATTTAAAAGTTATTACACAGCACCCACTTAAAAATGGTACTCTTTTTTTTGGTTATGAAAGTCTTTCAAAAGGGTCAGTCTCACATGAGGTTCTGTCGCATGCAATGGTTGCTGACAAGGTTTTATGGTAGCCTGAGTGTGTATAGCCGCCCCCTCCCTTCAGAAAAAATAGCCCCTTTGCAGCCCAGTTAAAAATCGCCTTTCGGCGTTTCTTGTTTATACTGTAAGCCCATCTTGCGAGTCCTCAGTCTCTTGTTTGCGGTCTATAGAATGTGTAACGAAACTGTAACGCGATCAGAATAACCCATTTTTCAGAGGTTTTCGACGGGTTTTGATGTTCTAACGACAAACACACCTCCTCTGGACCCTGTGGTCACACATAAGCATTTGAAAATGTGACAATAAAAACAATGGATTGTTATTGGTATAGGAGACTAGGTGGTATCATATATCAGTGAGCTTCGTCACGTCTATTTATTCCTGGAGGAGGTAATGTGTTCCCTTTGAGTATTGAATGAGCTTCTCGAGCCTTTCGCACTGCATCACGGTTGCTGCGTATGAGTTCAAGTGGGATTTGAGTGACGTCGTTGATTGAATGTCCAGCTTGATTAAAATGTAAGGAGACAGGAGTGGGATCACTGAGTTGTTGGTGCTGAGTGGTTAGATGGATCGGCAGTGTTCTCCAAATCGTTTATTTAGTTGGCGTTTAGTCTCTCCGATTTACTGGCATTTTCATTTGTTGCATTGAATTAAGTAGATAAGATTTTTGGATTTGCAGGATAAGTGGTCAATGATTTTTCTTTGTTCACTAGTTGCGGTGAAAATGTAATTTCTTTGGCCTTGCTGGAGAATAGGACAGGTGAGACATCGTGGATGGTTGCATTTATAAACTCCGGCGGGTTGTTGCATGTGAGGTGTGTTGTTTTGTACCGTGGAGTGTACCAAAAGGTCACGAAGGCTTGCGTGACGTCTGTAAGCAATAACGGGCGGCACGGTGGAGGCGTCTTTGCAGGTAGGGGAGGACTGAACTGGAGAAACTTTCTAAAGAGCGGGGTGGAAGGTAATAACAAATGGCGTGCGTCCACAAACAAGGCAATCCCGGAAGTCCTATCATTTCTAGCAGTGGCCATCCTACAGAGCGAACTTCTGAATTCGTGTACGGAGAATTTTAAAATCTGACCGAGAAAATCTTACTTTTGCCGCTCTGAGTCTAACATTTATTAGAGGTCATGAAGGTTTCTGAAAGTTTCATGCAGATCGCGTAATTATCGGGTTACCCTGCGGTCAAGGTCAGCTTTCCAGAATTTGGAAAGTACAACGTGATTAGCTAAGCTTGGGAAAGGAATGTTGTCTTCGGTTGAGCAGGCGTTTGTGGGGAGGTACGAAATACGAGCTCCCCTAAAAATGCCTGCGTGGGAGGCCATAGTTTAATAATAGTGTTAAAAGTCGGAATATCAAAATCACTGTTTCTTAGTGAATAACTAGTGCTTTTCCGCTTAAATAGTTCGTGAACAATACTCGGTGCGAGGCCATATTTTACTTTGTACATTAATATAGCGATATCTTGTAGTCTTCGATTTAGTAGTGAAGGTAGCTCTGCACGAACCAGAAGGTTTTCGTATGATTTTGAATGGGACTTAAATACTGCTCTAAGGGCGCGCTCTTGAATCCGCTCTATTTTCTACTGTCAGAAGATTTACAGTTATGCCATACTAGATGGCAATATGTTAAGTGAGGCAGGATGGATGATTTGTAGATTATCAGCTTTGCTTTGCATGGTATCAAATTTCGCGGTCTCAATAAGACACCGACTTTTTGACTGGCTTTTATGCAAATGTTGCTGATATGGCTGGTGAAATGAAGCTTGTCATCTATTTCAACTCCAAGTAATTTGATTTGCGAAGTGTTGGTAATGATCTGGTCTTCAATCTGCGCAGGGCCTCAGTCTGTTTATCTCAGTCAATGTTTGTTGGTTTGATAGTAAGACATTGAAACTTCTCTGTGTTGGCAAGTAGAAAGTTACCCCTGTACCATGACATGGCTAACTTTCCTTGATATTGTAGCCTGGAAGATGCGATGTTGTAGTACGACCCGGTTACATATAGCTGATGATCGTCAGCATACATGAAAAGGTTTGTGTCTTTAACCAACATGGACATGTCATTCCGGAATAAGTTCCATAATAACGGACCAAATGAAGAACCCTGAGGACAACCACGTGACATTTTAGACCATTCACTTCTAATACTGCCTAGTTTTACGCGACTGTATCTGTCATTCAGAAACGATCGAATTAGATCCAATGATTGATTAGTGAACCCATATGCTTTGAACTTCTTGATGACTAAATTGTGACATAGAAAGCCTTACTCATGTCTGTAAGATAGAATGGTCACTAATTCTTTTCTGTCGATAGCATGTTTCCAGTCCTCTGTAAGTCTTACTAGTGTCGTTTCACAACTGTGATTCTTTCTGTATGCTGTCAATCTTTATTTTCCTTTGAAATAAACCAAAAAAGTGTTTGCTAACGTTCTAGATCAATAGAAAAGCCTTCCAGACTATAAAAATACAGACCTTTAAAAAACACCATTTTTAACATTTTTTCAATGGGGTTAACCCATTATTTTTGTCAAAAACTTGAAAATTTTTACTTCGTTGTTTTTCGTCAAAATAAAACTAGAAAAAGTATTTCCTAATGTTCTAGATCAATGGAATAGCTTCCCAGGCTATAAAAATATCGAGTTTTAAAAAACGCTATTAGGTTAACCCATGATTTTTGTCAAAGATGTGGATTTTGTCCTTCTTTGTTTTTCGTCAAAATAAACCAAGAAAAAGTGTTTGCTAATGTTGTAGATCGGTAGAAGAGCTTTTCGGGCTATAAAGAATATAGACTTTTAAAAAAATACTTTTATTGGCATTTTTGCAAAGGGGTTAACCCATGATTTTTGTCAGAAATTTGAAATTTGTTCCTTCTTTGTTTTTCGTCAAAAAAACCTAGATGAAGTGTTTGCTATGTTCAAGATCGATAGAAAAGCTTTCCAGGCTATAAAGATATCGACTTTTAAAAAAAAGCTAATATATTTTCTAGTTTCCCAAAGGGGTTAACCCATGATTTTTGTCATAAATTTTTTCCTTCTTTGTTATTCGTCAATATAAACCTAGAGAAAGTGCTAACTGATGTTCGAGATCGATAGAATAGCCTTCCAGGCTACATAGATATTGATTTTTTCAAAGTCGCCATTTTTGGCATTTTTTTAAGGGGTTAGCGTGAGATATTCATGAAGGCGTAAAGTGAAAATTTGTTTTCTTGTTTTATTTATTTATATATTTTTGTGTCAAATTAATTCTAGAAATGTTTGCTGATGTTTTACATTATTAGCAAGGCCTCCAAGATGATTAAGGTATTAATTTTACAAAGTGGAAAGGATTATTTTCAAGGGGGTAAACCCTCGTAAAAAGAATTGAAATGCTTTCTTTCTTTCTTTTTGTTTTATCAAAATAGACCTAGAAATAGATGCCCTAAGTCGGTAAAAAGACCTCCCGGGTTTTAAAGATATCATGTTTAGAATCTAGCCAGTTTTATGGTTTTTCCAAAGGGGTTAACCCATAAATTTTGCCTTAAAATTGAAATTTTAGTCAGTGAGGTTCGACATCAATACAAAGACCTTTATGACCAAAAAGAATATTTATTTCACTAAGTCGTCATCTTTGGAATTTTTCCAAAGGGGTTAACAAGTTATTACAACCAAAAGCTAAGCCCGGCATTTTGTTTAATACACGTGCCTAACTGAAGAACTTAAAAGTGAAAGAGGCCACTGGTTTGGATGGCATTTCGCCTCGGTTTTTGAAAGACGGCGCTTCGGTTATCGCTCCTACAGTGACATTTCTTGTAAACTTATCGCTCAGTACTGGAATTGTTCCATGTGATTGGAAGAGGGCCCGTGTCGTTCCTTTATATAAGTCTGGTGGACATGCAAGTATGGACAACTACAGACCAATCTCCATATTGCCGGTTATGTCGAAAATTATGGAGAAAGCTGTCAACGTTCAGTTACAACGGTACCTACGGAGGTTTGACCTTTTGAGTCCATTTCAGGCAGGGTTTAGGCAACACCATTCAACGGAGAGTGCTGTGCTCTATTTCACCGATGAGATAAGAAGAAGTGCAGAGTCGGGAAAGTTAACAGGCGCTTTGTTTATTGATCTAAGGAAGGCCTTTGATTCTGTACCGCACAAGGAACTCTTATAGAAATTGAGAGGATTTGGCTTTGGAGAAAATTCGATTAATTGGTTTACAAGCTATCTATCCGACAGATTTCAAGCTGTTTCCCTGGATAACGAGTTGTCGAGTCCCTTAGCTGTCCTAAGTGGAGTGCCTCAAGGGAGTATCCTTGGTCCGGTTTTATTTACGTTGTATATCAATGATCTACCTTCTTGTGTTGATGTCTGTAAAGTTATGATGTATGCTGATGACACAGTTATCTTTTTCTCGGCTTAACCAATATCGGAAATTGAGTTACAGTTAAATTTGGAACTGATTAATGTGTCTGAGTGGCTGTCTACAAATAAACTGATTCTCAATTTAAAGAAGACTGAGTTCATGGTTTTTGGCACCCACCAGAGACTATGTCACCAAGACATCGATGGGGCTCATATAACGTTGGGAGGAGAATCTGTGAAACACTGTGATGCCTTTAACTACCTAGGCGTAGTTTTGGACAACAGTCTTTCCTTTAATTTGCATATTGACTATGTGAAGAAGAAAGTTTCTAAAACACTAGGGATGTTTTCAAGAATTAGATCATCATTAACAACTGAAGCATCGAACCGATTTTATAAATCGATGATACTACCAAATTTGGAATACTCTTGTGCTGTTTTTCATGGCTGTGGTAAAGGAAATGAAGAAGAATTGGAACGCCTGCAGAGACGTGACGTGCTGCTAGGATAGTGTTAAAGACGGTGCATTTGTCCACTCAAGATATGGCTTCTAGTCTTGGTTGGGATCCTCTTAAGACGAGAAGAGAGAAACATATCGTCAAACTTGTCAAGAATTGTCTTGATGGACAAGCTCCAAGTTATTTCTCAGATTATTTTCGACGGCGAACTTATGATATTCATGACTATGACACTAGGTCTAAGGATAAGTTATCTATTGATAACGTCAATCTCGAGTTGACTAAGAGGGCCCTTTTTTATTAGGGGGCTACCCTTTTTAATGATTGTATGTAGTTTTGGTTATAAAGAGGCTACTTTTTTTCATTGATTATAATTATGTAATGTATCCCAGTTTCGTATATAATTAATGTTTTTATCTTTTTATTCATTTATTTTCATACAGGACCCATATTGATAGCAGTTTTTATAACTGAAATGGTCATCCTGTTTAAACATGTTAATATTATTATTATTATTATTATTATTATTATTATTATTATTATTATTATTATCTAAAAAACGTATTGGTTTGAAGCTGTTCTTCGGTAGCATCATAGGCAACATGTAAACCGATCAAGTGAGGTCTAAAGCTCTTGCATTATAATTAATTGGTATTATTATTTTCATTTGTCGCTTACACTGAATTCGTCTACGATCATAGTAATCTTAATCGTTTGATAGTAATACTGTCTGCAGCGTGCAGCCTGTCCTGTGGCATTAAGGCAATTGACAGGTACTCTCGCAGGATATTAACAATTAAATAATTAGTTCACTGTATGTTGGACAGGATAAATAGCCACTGGTGAACGTACTTCCTTAGTTTGAAATATTTAAGTACTGGTAATGGGCGTGATAGGATACAAAGTAAAGAACATGCTACCCTGTAAGGTGAATACTTGAAAGGGCTATGTCAGGACGGTAGGTCAATTCTGTACTGCAACTATTACTCAGTGCCTTTACTTATATGCAAAATGCTTGTTTCGAGATGTTTAGAAGATATCAAACAAACTATGTCAGAGAGCACTAACCATAAAAATGTTTTAAGTGATTTTGGAAGGCATAACATGAAAAGTTTAAAAGGTTGGGCCAACTATTTTTAGTTTACAATCCACGTCCATCCTTCCAACCCGTTGAAACAGAAGACAGATAACAGCTGCAATGCCTAAATAGTCTTAAGCTGGACCGATATTTTTGAAATTCAATTGATGTAAAGACAGGTTTTAAGGCCTTTTTTTCAAAAGACAGAAAATAGCATGACATAGCCCTTGACAATCTTCCTTAAATATAACCCGGAAGGGGTACTTTTAAACGGAGAGACTCCGCCTTGAGGTCCAACCCCTTACCCTTTTATATAGCATTTTTTTACGAAAAAGATACCCCTTTCGTATACCTTCTATTGACAAAATAATGGTCCCCCTTTCACATACCTTGTTTAGATTTTTGAATCCCTTTAAAATGCTGTAATGCACTGTCTTTTAAATAGGAATCAATCACAAAAATAGAACGTTTTTTCCACTTAATAATAAAGGCATAAAATTAATCTGTTAGCCCTTTTGGGCCCTTTCACAGACCCAAATGACAGATGTTCCTACCCTTCTATATACTTCAACTAGTGAAATCCCTACCCTTTCATATACCTGAAGCCTGATAAAGATACCCCTTCGGGCGGAACCTCCCCGTATAGGCCATCATAGGAAGTAACCCGCGGACAAATAATCAGACTCTGAAATATAAACCAAGTACGTTAAATAGTCATTCTATATCTAAAATAAACCAAGTACTTTAATCTACTTACTAATCCTGAAACGGTCTTTTGATCTCAATTCATTCCATTCAAATATATACTGAACTACAACCGGTGATGTTACACGAGACGATTCGAAACGACGACTTTTAGCGTAACAAAGCGTGACTGTGGAGGTGCCTCAGGGCTCCAATTAAAGCACCCTTATTGCGTCCACAAGTCCTTACGGTATGCATCTATATATTGCCTTATTTACTGATGACACAGCGCTGTCCTATTAAAGTCCTACAGACCTGGCTTGCTGGCTGGAAGAAAACAAACTTACTTTTAACACGTTCAAGTCTAAGTTTATGCTTATTGCGAATTCTAAGAAGCTGAAAAACATATCTCATTTTATGCTTACCGTTAATAACCGTACCTTGAAGAGAGAATCTACGTTACAGTATTTGGGAATAGTGATTAACGACTTTGCGACCAAGAAGGTTAATCAAAGACTTGGCGTTCTGCGTAGGATTAAGCACTTACTTCCAATCTATGCTCGTAATCTATACGTAGTAGTGCCACGGTACTACCGGTTTTTGATTACTGCAACATTTTCTTTGGCGATAAGAATTATATAGTGTTAATGGCTTCCCTCAAGGTACTGCACAATAAGGCGGTTAAGATTGTTCTCAATCGTCCCGTACACTCTTCATCCGCTCAGACGCTTATCGATCTTAGGTGGATCAATCCTCGGGTTGGACGGCGCATTCAACGGCTTGTCGATATTTTTAAATGCCTCAATCGCCTTTTGGATCAAAATTATCATTTTCATACTGGGTCTTAAGTCCACAATTACCGAACGCGTCATGACAGTGATTTGAGAATTGACAGATCTCGTTGAAGTAAAGCCAACTACAATATTCTTCATATTTTTGTATTCAAAGAATGAAACGAGACTCCTCTTAAAGCCAGAAACAGTGCAAGCATTCGCAGTTTTAGAAACGCTGTTTTACATCTTTTAGCGTAATTTTGATAGGAACAATGAGACTTTGCACTTTTTATAACCTATTTTATGTACTAAGTGTTTTTATTGTTTAGTATAGTTGTTTAGTTGTTTAATTTAGTGACACGTCTCGTCTGGAAACCACCCATGGGTGATGGCGACTTCCTGTATAAAGATTTTAAGTATTATTATTATTATTATTACTATTATTATTATTATTATTATCATCATCATCATCATCATCATCATATTCATTATCATTATTACTATTACCGTATATACTGTTTTCAAGACGGGAACCTCGTTCCCAGGTTCTCTCAAGGCAGAGCAAGATATAAATTTTGCGCGCTTTACGACGCACGTTCTGTTGCCAATATTCCCAGAGGAGTCCTGGGTACCAAGAAAGAACCCGGATACGTGTAGACGTAGAAAATTTTGAGTCTGGGAAGCAAAAGCCCTTTTCATAACTTTTAACGTAAGTTTAACATGGGCTTCAACGTCGATCTTTCTAAGAATATTTAAAAATGTATTATTTGCCTTATTGTAACTTAATCCAGGGTATATATTACGTCACGACTATAGGCCTGGTTACCAATGGTGGCTTTCACCGTTAAACGAATGGAAATAGGCATCCGTTTACGAAAGGGAAATAGGCATCTCCGACTGACCCAGATTCCTCTATCCTCTCGCAAAAAATCCCAGTTTGACATCTCGCAACAACTGACCGAGTATTTCATAATGACTGGTACAGAAAGGCTCGAAGGACTTTTATTAATAGAGTGCTTTAGATTCTGAGACGAGGACTAGGAGGAGGACGAGATTTTCTCAGTACTAAGTAGTGCTCTTGCGTGAACCAACGTCATTATTTTGGCAGGAAAACGTGACAGCCGTCGTCATTCTACTACGAGTTTTAGCGAGAGTGTCGACGTTGTAGCGGGAATAAGTTTTTAAATTTTAGAAGTTTAATCATCTAGGAACCGGAAAAGTGCTAAAACTTCTTCAATAAAAGTAACCTCACAAACGTTTCAGGTGAAAAGTAGTACAATGAAGCTCCTTGGGTTGAATATTTTTCGACAATACGCGAAAAAACTTTCAGTTAAATCTTCTACTTGTAGTCGCCCTCCTCCTCAAATCTAAAGCTCTCTGATCTATTATCATCTTAACACTCAGATGCGAGAGGTCCCGTGTTAATGTAAGCTAACCAGTAGCTTGCTCTTGTAGGGGGAAATCCCCATCTCTATTGTCTCGCAGTTCTTCGGAAACAGCTTTACTTGCTTTATGCTTAACGTAGCACTTAGAACAGCATCCAATCAAACCAATCGTTACAGAAAGTCCAGCTACACAATATCCCACGATTTTCAAAATGGCTTCTGTGGACACTAAACAGAAATACAGAAAACTGTACCTCAGTAAAAAGTGCCGGATAAAAATAAACAAAGCTACTTTACGCTATCTGGAGTGCACACTATTTCAATGGGTGTTATATCAAGCTATATTGAGCGATGTTGTCACAACAGTTTACATTATCTGTTTCCCGCAACAAGATTTTTTCACGAAAGATCGCTCGTATTTTAAGACAAAAACACAATTTCAGGAAATTTCGTTGAGATGCTGCTAATATTATTCTGTGACATAACAATGTGCTATCGAAATCGATGGGTTCGAGCAAGAGAGGATAAAGGGGACAGAGAAGGCATCCCCCAAGCACACCCTATTCCATAGGTAATTCGTCTCGAGTTATTTTTAGAATCGAGATAAAGTTACCTCGCGCGCTGCGTGCATGTTTCGTGGAGGATCCGCATGACTAAACGCCGTGCAAAACATGTCGGGCGGAAGGCAATGAAAGCGTAAAGAGACCGAGAGCATTTCTGAATATTGAAGCGAAATGAGTCGGCGCTCACCTGGGAAAAGGGAATCGCTGGACTCTTTGACAAGCCGTGAAATCAGTTTAACTCGAAGTTGTCGTAGCCTCAGTGCTTTAATAATATGAGAAATTTCGCCGGTCTATTGAAACCGGTCGTTTGTATAATAAAGCAAGTAGGATGCCAAGTGTTATTTTTGTTGAATAATAAAAGACTAATAAAAGAATAAATATCAAACCAGAAATTGCTCTCTTCAAACTGTAAATTATAAATGATCCTGAGAGAATATTCAGTGTGTTAAGGATTTCCCTGCTGTACTGTTAGCTCTAGCTATACAAGAAAGGAAGGGCGAGTCTTTTTTAATTTCCGTTTCGCTGACACAGCTTTAGCAGAAATCTCTCTTTCGTCGACAAAACAAATAGCAATATCGCTCTCCGCGTCTTCTGCCCATTTTTTCTACGTCAATTCGTGAAGGACGCGTGGCTCTGAGCGTGGGTCATCCACGCGGAACACATTCGCGCTATGTGATTTGCTGTTGTCTAATCCCCCTTGGGATCTATGGTCTTAAAAATAACTCGAGACGAATTATCTATAGAAAATGGTGTGTATGGGGGATGCCTTCTCTGTCCTCTTTATCCTCTCTTTGTTCGAGAGGACATTTTGGAGAATCGGGTCAAATCTTCTTACTTTACCTTTTGCAAACAGTAGATACCCCCTTCCCACAACAGCTTGACATCCCTTGGGGGGCCTGGTAAAGTCTGTAGTGGGTCCCAGTCCGAAAAAAGGATACGAAAAGCAAGCACGAGGAATCGCACGAGGTAAAAGAAAAAGGCGAGGAACTGAGATGTGGACTGGGGAGAGGAGTCCTTCTCTCCCAGACCCTGAAGGATTTTTTCTCTTACGCTCGCTTTTCCGGTTCTGCTTGTCCTGACTACAATGGAACCTCTCCATTAGGGCACCTCTATTCAAGGGACATCTCCATTCACGGGACACAAAATTTTGTCCCGGAAAAATGTTCCCATACTCTTTATATCTGTTACCTCTATTTAGGGGAAAGGGACACTTTTGTGGGTCCCAAAACCCAGGTTTAACCATTCAGCAGGGTTTCCATTAACGCACACGTGTGCGAATTTTAAACTCAAATATCGAAAAGGACGAACGCTTCTTTTAGCGCAAGAGTCCCTGAGACGCACAAGGGCTGGTTACTACCCATACATCTGTAGCTATCTTTGCAACAATCTTGGAAATCCCGCATGTTTTATCAACCCGCCACTTTGTCTAATTGGGGAATATGTCCACCCAATTAACACTATTTAACGTTTTTCAGCCAGCGAGAACGAAACCAACACATACTTCAGTCGTCTATCGTGCAGAAAAAAAACTGATGTAGATCCTCAGAAGTTTTCCAGACCCAAAAAGGCCACGTAAAATGTCTAGATGCAAACGGATGTTTGACAAAACCATCCCGATCAACAAAGAAGATCTCACGAGAACATCATGTGGAAGAAAAATCAGGTACCGCTTTTAAATCCTTTATTAAGAAAGGCTCTGTTTGTGGCAAAGGAAGAAATTGTAGACCTCAGATTACCCCCTCCAACTCTTTTAATCACATACACACAAAGTAGGTTTTGGGACCCTTAAAAAGAAAAAAAGGACCTTCAATTTCCTGGGACTGGGGGTCCTAAGGACCTCTTACTTTTTAAACCAGTGGGAACTCTGCCATTCAGGGGACACGCTTGCTTTCCAACTATGACTGAACAACAAGTGGGTAGGTACGTGTACACTTATCACAATTATGATAACAGCTTTCACAGCATGAGCTATATATCTCACTTAAATGTGTGTACAGCACTTGTGGGAATTCAACACACCATATCGCAGGGAGAAGTTAATAGTGATTTTTCACTTATTTTCTTGCTGCTTTAAATAATGAATGCAGCATATTTTCTTTGTCTGGTTAATTATTAACAAACCCAAACCAACCTCTATTCAGGAGACACCTCAAATGAGGGGACACTTGCCTGAGTCCCGAGGGTGTTCCCTGAGCAGAGGTTCCAATGAAACTGAGCCTCGAAAAGGCTACAGGTTGACCCAATCTTGCGAGAAGTAAAGGAATAACTAAGACTCTAACCCACCCTCTATCTTTCATGGGTTTGGGGATTGCATGAGACCTATGTGTCCCATTCGTTTGCACCTCGTCGGGTAGGTTACTGTTCAATAGAAAAAAAAGAGGCTAAAAGAACAAGAGTTACTTTTACCATTACAAACTTACTTTTGTCGTCTTTTTTCGTCTGGTAGCTGGCTTTAAATCCAGGATACTTTGTCTTGCCACTGGATTTGAATGTCAAGCTCAGATCCCAGGAATCTGATGTTATCGATTCAGGTATATCTGCTCCACAAAACTTTCCAAGTAGTTCACTTGTATCAAAAGGGCCATCGCGGACTTCAACATAATCATCAGAACAGTCACTGGATCGAGACAGATTGAAGTAATCAAAGGACACTATTATTTTATAATCAAAATCCACAGTGATGAGCCAGATGCACTTGACATCGTCATCGTAAGGTAGAGGATAGTTGTAGCTTGCAAATTCCCCAGTTTTCGTCTCTAACTTGGTATAGTCGTCGCGTTCAGTACAGGAAATAGAAGCTGGTACTTAAAATTAAAAAATAAATGGTATTAAATAATCAGTTACTTTGTAAGCTCCAACACAGACGTTACTAGGGCTTCGTGTCATGTTCTTCCCCAACGAACATTCGTTATTGACCAAGATGGCTGGATATTGGCCAACTTCGTTTTTGCGTTTTTACGCACCGAGGCGTCGAGCTAAATAAAAACGCAATGAAGAAGAACGAGGTCAATATCCAGCAATCTTGAACGAACTAGCGAACTAGCTAACCTTGGGTTCCAGATACTTTTTCACGATTTTGGGGTCTTGGTCAAGTCTTAAGAGTGACCCAGGCTTCGCCGCTCGTGGGTTCCGCTTGCAGCAGACACCAAAGCATTTCGCCTCACACAAGCAGATGTACAATAATTATAATAAGGTATGTGTTCAAGTCAAGAATAGGAAGCTTAAGCAACAACGAGAGCGACGGCTACGAAAACGTCACTTAAAAAAAGAATTCGCGCTGCCTCAAACGTTATCGCGCTTATTCCATGCATCTCGTTTAATTCTTCAAATGTTGGCAAAGTTTTTTGAGTTTAATTCTAGAGGACTGTATCAAACTTCAAGAAAAGAAAAAGAAAGTTGTTTTGTTGTGTTCCCGTCCTCGAAAAAACGTGAAATTAGGCTAAGAAATGTTCCAAAAAAATCGTGATGCACGTGCAAAGTTGTTGTTTTGAGAATATAACCTATCACATTTTTGCCGTTCTCGTTGCCGTCGGGGTCGTTGTTGCTTTAAGCTCCCTAATATAATATTTTATGTTATGCCTAAAATGGCATTCGAATCAGTGACCGTTTATGCCCACCTAGGGCAAAACTGTGACCTTAAGAGGAGCTCGGATTTTGCGAAGCTCATGGCTTTAGGGAAATAATCCTGTTTGCTCAGTTACTTTCATTTTAACAAGTTTTAAGTTAATCATAGGGACCAAGACGTATCTACATAACAGAAGCTTATAGCTAGCCTTAGACAGCTAGCAGTCCCTTTTCAGGCAGTCGTGAAGTGATATGTAAAAAAAGAAAAAACGAAGACGAGTGCTTCATTACGGGCGATGAAGCACGAAGCCCGCGTTTTTGACATGCAAATGCAAATGCAGGTGTTTCATCTCGGGAAAAAAAAAGTTTCATCTCGGATGAAAAGCTGGTGTTGTTTTATTTGGTGTTTCATTAGGTATCAAGATTCATCCACCTGACACAAATGGTCGTCAATTATTGGCTTTTGACCGCATGAATAGTTAATGAGTTTGAGAATGCCAAATGAATGGCTAGAGAAACTGACCGAACCGAAAGGAAAGCTGGGTAGGGGAAAGGATGGTTGGAATTCTTTTCTTTTCTTTTCCCCTTTTTTACGAGTTTGCTCGCTTGATTCACTTGCCCGCGCAACAAACCTGAGTAACCGCTAGCATTCTACAACACTCTTCTAACCTTACCACGATCCACAGCCTCAAACACAGCATCGAAAAAAACGTCGCCAACCAAATACTCCTTGCGTGAATCATATTGAACCAAAAGGTGACGGCCACTGGAGAAAACATTTAAGTTATAGTCTTTCCCACAAAACTTCTTCAATAAGTTGCTTGATGAACTTTTACCATCAAAGATCTGAAGAGAAGAACTGCCACAACTATAACCCAGGCGAAATGCCTTGATTCTCAATCTCACAAAGTATCCCTCGGGTACTGTTATCACCCAAGTACACATGATCTTAGTCGGGTAATCTTGCGGGAAGAGCGGCGAGAAGAGACTTCCTGATGAACTCGTCATGGGTATGATGTTGTTTTGACCTGGATTTTTGCACGCTCCCATGGCCGCTGAAAATTGAATGACAGTACAATTCATTAAGTTCTGTTCACACTAGCTTTAGTACATTCATAGCCACCACCCTTTTCCTCCCCCCCCCCCCCCCCCCCCCCACACACACACACACAGAACCCGTTCCGATTTTTTCTGAGGGGTTGGGGCGATTGTACACATGCTGTGTCTACACATGCAATTTTAACGCGCCAATTTTTATTTGCTCTTTTTTTTCGTACAGACAAAAATTTGCGCAATTTCTCAATAACAAATTTCGCTCCCAAAAAAATTAGCTAACAAACCACAAACGATTTGTCATACGAATAATGTGACATTACCAGAGTTCATATTACTTTTTGTGATCTCTCACGTATCCGTCTACTTACGGTGAGCGAGGACCTTGTAGCTTGCATGGAATCCTGGATACATTTTGAACATATCAGCGACAAATTTCACGATTACATATGATTGGTTCGACAAAATAACTGGAGGAAGGGAATAACCACAGAATCTGCCAATTAACTCCGAACGCCACTCAACATCTGATTTGTCTTTGCCCTGCCTAATTTCTACATAGTCAGCTTCACAGTTCTCGGATTGTTGTAAATTAAATGAATGAAATGTTAACTGTACGATAAATCCAGCCGGGCGATCAATACGCCAGGAACACTTGGCGTTATTAGGGTAATGGAGAGGATATGAAAAGCTGGCAAATTCTCCCTGATCGTCTTCCAGGCTACTTTCTTTTCCTAAACAAGAATAGTTTGCAGGTCGCTCCTTGATAGTTTCATACGTAGCTAAGAATCCACTGTTATTGGCCCAGCGCCGGGAATTATACTCAACAAGCAAACTGTTCCCGTTGGAGAACACAACTTCCTCGGAGTTTCTGCTGCAGAATTTTCCAAGTGATATACGTGTAGAATTTGTCGCATCAAAGACGTTTACAAAGTTTTCTTTACAATCTCCATAATTGTTCCAAAATGTTAGCTTGATAAACCGCCCGATTGGTACTGTGATATTCCACGTGCAGGTTCCATTTCCTGGAAATGAGGGGAAGCCAGGGGTCGAGAAAGTCAGTCCGTCACCATCCACTTGAATAATGCTGTTTTGTTTTGGGTCGCAAGTTCCTGATATAACTGTACATAAAAAATCCAAACATTTTGCAATTTATACAGCAAGTTTCATTAACTTCAGTTAGCAATTTCTGGTTGTTCCAGCTCATGCCCACTCTGTATCAAGCAACTCTAAGCTTTTGAGAGAGTGTAGCATTGTCTGACAAAGAGAAAGAGAAGAAAGAACTAGACTTTCACCTAGTTAGCTCAGATAGCCGGTAAAACGGCGCCATGCCAAGCGGGAGCTAGATGTATCAAAAACAATTATTGTCTACACCTGCCCCACAATGCAGCAGTGACTCTCACAATGATGTTCATTGTAATGAGTAAATATTTTAAGAACCCAAATACAGGATTAAATTTTTCATTAAACTTTCTTCGGATCTGTTTTTCGAATTCGAAAGAAATTAAAAGTCCCAGGGTTCTCATTAAGTGTTAAAGTAGACAACTCTAATGTAAAAGTAGGTGGCTTGGTAACTTGAATCGTTAGCCCTCTGGCGATTTTTCGCCATTTAGTTGCCATTGCGTGCATTTCTGGACGTAAGTGGCAATTTCAGGCTTTCACTCTCACTTTATTCTTTTTTTCCCAAAAAGTAGACGGCTCAAACCTCCCAGTAGCCGGTTTGTTTGGCCGGCCGCAAGCACTTAATGCGAAGCCTGAAGTCCAGCATCAATTTTCGCATTGTAACAGTTTACTAGGTGTTTTTCTTTGGGATCCGCGCCCAAACTCAAGCACAGATCACGAATCGCAAAAATCTCGTGTAAACTTGAATCCGCTCGGAATACTGATTTATTAGACCTAAAATCTCTTTTACTTCTAGAAAAGAAAAGCAATCGGTTCCTGAATTGAAGAATGCGGATTTCAAGTCAGATCTCCCAAAGAAACGCACTCTTAGTTTGGAGAGAAATTCAAAAAAACCTTGCATCCCAGCTCACCCTTACAGTGGTCCCAACAATGCCATTCTCCCCTTATTACTGACTGGGTAAAGCTTCACGATCTCTTGCATAAAGAGAGCATCCCTTCCCTCACACACACACACACACACACACACACACACACACACACAAGTTAATTCATGAGCATCCATTGTCCTCTCAGCGGAAAATTCAAAAATAAGCCCCCGGGCGTTTATCCTAGTAAATACGGTGTGTAATTAACAAACTTACCGCTGTCCATCAATGCGTACACCCTTAAAGATAATATATACCTGTAGCATATACAGACTCGGTTCTAATATACTTTTAATTCCACTGGTGAAGGGCCGAGCCCGAAACGTTAGGAAAGCAGTTGCCAGGCAATTGCTTATAATTCACGGCAGTTTAGCTCATACTTCACTTTTTAATGAACATTTCTCTCGTTTACTTTCTGGAGTGCTACGCAACTTAACAGAATTTTTGCGTTATTGGTTTAAACTGCGATCATTACGCCCGAAAGTCGATTTGCCCTACGGCGTTTGCCAGGAGTTAAGTCGATTCGCCCGATGACATACAACACCCTACAACATGATAGTTTTTCGAGATGTTATTTTAGTTAACCGTGGAATCCACATGTGCAGTCACTGCCTTTCCATGCATACTCCCTTTTTACAGGCTTTAAGAACGACAAATACACATCAGGTGAATCGACTTTGTCTGGGCGAACACATGCTATCGGACGAATCAACCTTTACACAGACAATGCATGCAGCTATCCACTGACAAACGTGCAAATATGTTAGTTTCTACGTTGGTTTCAATAATACTGCCCCCTTGACAGTGGTCCTTTGATTGTATAGGGTTCTTACCTGTAGGAACTGATGTAAAATTTGCAACAAATCCTGTGCCACTTGTACCATAGACATTGATGGTCAGTTCGTTACCCACGGAGAAAACTGTAAACGAAGCTTTTTGACCTGAACGTGTGATCGACTGATCTAAATTCCACCCAGGTAGAGCATCCGCAATTGTAACATCACTGTCGGCCAAGCTAAAGGAGATAAAATGAACTCGTACCACATTTCCTGCAGGTGCAAGAATCTTCCATGAACAGATATAGTCATCGCCCCGTGGAAATCCTGGGGTAGTGATTGTACCAGAGGAATCTTTGAGTAAAATACCCATGTTTTTTTCAACAGAGTTTCCAGAGGAACAGGAGCGAACTGCAAAGAGGTAAACAGTAGAATCTCCTGTAAGCGACCACCCAAAATAGTTTAGTGATCGCTTTAAGGCCTTGGAGCGTTGCGGTGACGAGACAAAAACGGCTGCAAGGGAGACTGGTGAGGTGGTCGATTACGAGAAGTCAGGTCCCGACACATCTACTTTTTGGCAGACAATTTATTGCATTCCATTTGTAAGCTATCGGTTTTGTCACTAAATGTACTCGTACCCAGATCTCTTGCCCACGAAGATGAGTATAAAGGCGCACTGCAAAGCAGTACAGTTTGAAGCAGTTCGCCTTCCCACCATGTCAAATTCTATAGTTTTATGTTTATGCGCAGAATTTCCACCAGGGTGGTTTGAGTAAATGGTAAGCACCCCTCTTCTGGCTATTTTCCTTTATTTTTTATGGCTATAATCTCATCAACGTTTCAGTGATCTGGTAGCCTGTGTAGCAAGTGTTTCTGCTCGAGTTAATGCACTTAAGCTGGAACGAGAGCAAAAAAATACAAAAAACAAGAACGCGCTTACAGCGACATTCCCTCTCGCTCTGTTTAGAGATTAGATCGAGAAATGTGCAGGCGAATAATTCTATGCAAAACAGGATTTACTCGCTAAAGGATTTTTACTTCCTACTTTATCGACGTCGATACTTTTTACTTGTTTCTGAATTGATTTAGTACGCGTGTTAGCGACGACCGAAAATTCGTCTGCGGTCGCAGGCTATATGCGTGTATAAATACACGCAAATTCAAGGGCCTCGATTCCAGAGATATTACATCATTGCCAGAGATCAAAAAACTTATTTACATGGCACGCCATTTCAATCATCGCCGAAACTAAATCGCATGCTCATCACAAGACTCATTTGCATACAATGAAAGTTTACAACACCCACCCGACCATCGCAGTTTTGCTTAAAAGATTCTTATTTTTTTCGACCACTCAGTAGTGCTCACTTCATTTCCAAAATAA
Organism: Porites cylindrica; assembly: GCA_964035525.1. Lineage (NCBI taxonomy): Eukaryota > Metazoa > Cnidaria > Anthozoa > Scleractinia > Poritidae > Porites > Porites cylindrica. The sequence goes on from OZ037784.1 coordinate 19,499,238, forward strand.
TCGACGCTTTCAAGAGATAGAATTCGTGGATCGACACGTTTCGGAAAAGCTCTAAATTTAATCTTTCCTAAGCTTTCTTCGCAAAACATGCGTGGCTTCGATCACCCAACGATTCGTAGTCCCAGTTTCCATGGTCCCAGCAAGGAACGCCTGGCACAAGGACCCTCAATTTGTGTACAAAATACGACGAAAAAGCCCCCCCGGGGTGGGATAATTCCAGAAAAATTGGGCGGGGGTGTGCAGCACGCTTTCTGACACCCTTACCCTATTTCAGACCAAATTCTGTGGTTTTCCCTACCCTATTTCAGACCTGGAGCCCTGGAGCCCGGCGCGTGACCGGAGCGCGTGACAAGCTGTTACGGCACGTACACGGTTGGCGTAAACATTAAAGGGGAAATGGTCTTATCGCCAAATGATGAAGACGTAGCTTCTTCTAAAAAACATACCCAATTCAAGACTAGAGTGCACAAACCATACCCTGTTTCAGCCCAAAATGGTCGAAACTGATACCCTATCGATCTCAGACCAAAACGGCTAAAAAAACACACCTTACCCTGGATGCGCCGCACATACCTAGATAATGGGAGTACCCCCCTGGGGCGAAAAACGCGTTGCAGATTATGAGTCTCGCTGCTTACGCAAGCAAGACAAATGACCTTCTCCTTTCCCACCCCCCCTACCCCCATTTTTTGTTTTCATGAAATAACTCAAACGGAAACGCTTGCTATGTAAGCTAGTGATCAGAACTGATTAGGTTAGTAGCTACTCAATCCGCTAAGGCTCTTACAGAACTGAAAGCTCAGAATTTTCTCTCTGATGTGGGAACAATTTTTTTTTTATGTTTTAACAATGATATTAATATTTTTTGATTAATTATTACCACCAGTAATCTTACCTGGCTGAAGAGATGAGTACTCAATAGGTATCTCATCATCTGTGTTGCCACCACTCTTGAATGCAACATACACAGATTGAAACTTAGAATACAGGAAGTCATACCGGCCAAGATCACCGTCATGATTGGGAATATGAAATGGAATACGAGTTAAACTTGAACCGTTGACATCATGAAACTCTATACTGTCCCCTAAAGAGGGAGAGATTGTAAGAAAATAGTCCCATAGGTTTAGAAACACGATGTTTTCCTCAGGAGCTGTGATGTACCATCCACAAGTCCTGTTTGTTAGAATAGTAAAGTTGCCTCGTGCAGGTAATGTTGGAGCCACCAAGGTTATATTCTGAGAACAATCTGAGAAATAAACAACACAATATTATTGTGATGCTATTAATTTTATCTAACGCTAATGTGTCAAGAACTGAGGGTGCAAAGAAAGTCACTTTTACAGCTTGCTTGTGGCTAGCATCATGTACATATAGCCCAAAAATTCATTTTAACTAGCCCCAAAATTTTGGAGGGGATGAACAGGAATGATTACAGTCCTTTTCTAACTTGAATTCCCCAAAAATCTTCACTTCCAAGCCCATAAGGCAAATTACGAACAGAATTTACTAGCCCAATTTGTGAGGCACCAAATGCACTAGCCCCCGGCTTCTTCGCACACTGAAGGGCCATGAATTTATCAATGCAAACCCTTGGTGAAATAAATTTAAATTAAAAAAAATGTGAATGGTTGAAACTCGCAAGCCGGGGGGGTAGGTGGCCAATAAAATGTTAGAGGTGGGGAGGGGCAGAAGAGAACTGTGAAACCGGGGAGGAAGAGGTTTGAATGCTGGCCCTTAAGTTGGAAGCAAAGTACAGTCCTGTTTGGTTTGAGTGAATTTGAGCCTAGTCCCCATACTGCGATCGGATCTTGTACTGGGGTGTCAGTGTTGGTATTGACTTCTATAAACCTCATGGTGACCGATCAGGACCTGGCTCACTATTGCAATTAATTTAGTTTATTAATTCTATTTGCAAATTATACAGTCAAAGCTCTACTTGTGACCACTCTCTCGACCAGCGACCAGCTCTAGTTACAACCACCTTTGTGAAATTCTGTTTGAGCTGTGACTTAACCTTTGTGATGAAAAGCATAAGCGACCACTCCCGTGAGCGACCGCAATCGCTTTTGAGATTACCCAACTGGACTTTTGCTTTGTTTTTAGCTCTCATGAGCGACCACTTAGAGTCTTATTCATGTAAATCAACACTTTATTAAAAACTGCACATTCTCTGAGAGTTCATTTTCGTAAGCGACGAGCTCTAGTTACGACCACTTTTTTTTAATTTCCGAGGTGGTTGCTTACAAGAGCTTCAATTGCAATGAGAATGCTATAATAATAGAAAATAAAGGCCTAGAGGTAATAAAAATTAAGTAAAGTCCTACAGTTGTAAGATCCATGGAAACATAATCACAAGAATCCAAGCATTTTTCAATTTCTTTCAACTCCACTTCTTATTCCACTTCTTACAGTCCAGTGAAAACCAGATTGTGAAATATTGACTCAGAAGCAGAAATATGTACCTGCTAACTTTTTCTGACTCATTTATGCATAAGATTTTTGTCTAGTCACGACTCAGGACTGGGATTTCCGAAAACGTCCCAGCAACGTCCGAAGATTTCCGACGATTTTTCGAAGACTTCCGAACGTTGCCGAAAATGTCTGAAGAATGTTCCGATGATCTTTACGCACCTTCAAAGCTATTTTAAAAGAGTCAACAAATTCAACATCAAGAACCTGGATTTATTTTTTGCAGAAATCGAATTGAATTTTCGTTATGAATCATGTGTTAAACTGCTACTACGATCACAAAAAAGTTTTCTGTTCAGCTTATCAGAAGTGGCTGTACCTGTTTTGGTGACGGAAATGAACTTTGGCGCCCTCTAAGTGAAAATATTGAGCTTGAAAATGTAGGTTTTTCGCGTCCGCCATTACAAATTTATGTTCCAGTGAGCCCATGGTTTGGAGTTGCGGTCTTATAATACAAAGCTATTGTTCTCTATCTGGTGACGTCATTTTCTGAACACGCCGAGAAAAACAAACCTAGCCTGCGAAAACATCTGTTTCTCCTCGCTCTTGAGTCTTCGTAGCTGGGGACGTTTCCGCGCGAAACGTCCCCAGCGGCGAAGAGCGAGGAGAAACGGATGTTTTCGCAGGCTAAAGCAAACCTGAACCGTGAGAGAACAGCGAGCGATTCTCAAAGCTTCGCTCGTCTTCGCTCGATTCTGGAATTGTAAAGGAGGAAATCATCGATTACGATGACTCTGTAGAACCAGCACTGACTGAATACGAGAAAGTCAAATACTAAGGGCAGCTAGCCTCAGAGAAGGAAGAAATGCACACTTCACCAAGTCGTACTTTAGGCAGTTTGTGCCGAGGGAGATTTGGACTAGGTAGGTGTACTTATATATACGTACTGGCTATAATAATAAAACACAGACAAGACGATCGAGAGTCTGCACCAATTTCACCTGCCTTCTAGCCACTCTCGAGTGCCCATTTATCCAAGTTTAGATAAAGTTTTGCTTTATAGCACTTCAGGCACGGCGAATCAGAGTGGGACAGTTTTCAGTTCAGCTAAGTTTCAGTTCTAAAGCAGCTCGTTGTCATGTATTTTTTTTTTTTACCATCTTAAACGGACTGCTGTCGTTTATTATTGAAAATTTAATTGTTACTTTAGTGTTGCGTATCTCAGCTGATGATTTAATTAGATCTAATGTTAAGTTCTCTATGTCATAAAAGTTAATTTACTCATTTTCAATATAAATAGATAAATAAGGGGATCGCTCGCTCTTGATTTGGTAAATCAATTTAATGATTTTCAGTGCTGACATTAAAGACTGTCACATTATTTGTAGCTCAAAGGAATGTTAATAGTGGTAACAGAATAAATAGTACACTACAAGAGCAAGGTGTGAGCAATAATAGTGTTTACAAAACTAGAGTGCTCTCTGTGATTTGTTGCCTTAGGGCAAACCTTTCTGAGGGTTTCCTAAAAGTTTCGTAGTCGTCGAGTTTCAAGGGAAAAAATTTATCTTTCGCGAGAAGTAGAAGCAAAAATCACCACCGGCGATATAAATTAACATAACGATGAGCATGGGACATTCACCGCAAGTTTTGCGAACTGTAAGCTTACCTCCATGCGTTCCCTCTTCATGCGAAGATTTCTGTCAGATTCAAGATCTGTTGATTGATCTTAATCTTCGATATGCTAGCAAAAGGTCCAAGTTTAATTTTCCGCCACTGGTTCGCGTTGAAAGCCCCGGTAAATGCTATTGCAGCACTCTTCGAAGTTATTAAACCGAGAAAACAGCGAAACTGTCAGCTGGAAACAAACCCATACCTGGGTGTTACGAAAACTAAGACCCCCTAAAATCGAATCCGGCGAAATATGAAGTCAAATTGTAATCGAAATAGGTCTACTCTGTCAAATTATCTTCTGTCCGATTCTTTCCACAGAGTTTTAGGTCGAATTTGTATAGGTAAATAGTAATAGCATGATTTGTAGTGATATTTGGCATAAATACCACGAGTGATATTTCGAAATTGTTACTGGGCTGCCTGTGCGGCCCAGTCATAAAATGGGCTTTCGGTCGTCGGTGTCAAAAAGTGGTCTCCCGGGGGAGGGAGGACACGAGGGTCTGGTACCGAGAAACGATGTTGTCACAAATGGTTTCATATGAGTTTCTCTTGCACGGAGCCTTGCACGGATACTTTTTGTACCTTGTCTGCGCTCCCCCTGAAAAACCCACAAGGCGTTGCGAACCTGAAGAAGGCTATTTGCGTTGTTCGAAGCGATTCGCCCATGGAGTCACTCTATAATTTTTTTATTGCTCGAGTTTAAGTCAGCTAGATGATGTTGGCGCTGGGAAACTCAGAGAAATGCTCGCGTTGCATTCAAACCGACACGCCGTTCACGGTAGGTTCACACAGGGTTCACACTAAAAGACTGAAAAGATGACTGTGAGCGTCAGGTTTGGAACGCCGTGGCTGCTTCGTGAACTATCGATCGATGTAGTACATGAGCAATTAAGAAGTACAATTTATGAGCAAAGTATTTCACCAGTTGACGACACTATGGCTGAAGACTTGATTGTAAGCCGTCATAGTCAGTGAAGCGAACAACTCAGTTACGCACGTCCATGAGCGAGGGACGTGACAACTTTGCCATGTTAGAAGACTGGCTTTTCCTTTAAATATTTCCTTCTATTTAATGCAACATACGCCACTTTGGAGGTCTAAATTTCGGATACTGAGGATAAAGAAGACACGGACAAAAATAGGAACTCTGAGAATTTCGCACACAAGTTTAAAGCTTCTCCGGGACATCCTATCCGGGAGCTTCACAGAGAGCGACTTGAGGAAAATAGGAGCTATTACTGACAAGGTTTGGTGACTGAGTAGAGCATACAAATGTAGCCCACGTCGAGGTTTCAGGGGGTTTGCTTTGTTTGTATCTGTATCTTGCTAAGCTTTTATCATTAAATTTGTACAAGATCTTGTGATCACAATTCTGTGTTTTCGCCCATTCAGCAAGCACGCTATATTGATGTCAGCATTAGCGAGTTTCAGAAACATGCCTTTGAAAATTTTCAGCTCTCGTGATGTTTCTTGATATTTCTTTTACCATTTTATGGAGATGTAAACTGAAGTCACCGCAAAATGGAAACTTAAAAAAGCGTATGATCCATTTATCTCGAAACATAACACACATGACTTATACGACCTTTATTTTCGTAAAGGTGTTTTGAATACGAACGAACACAGGCAATGTGAGGGGAAAAAACAGCATTAATATAAATGAACCATAGGATTTTAACTAATATAAGGGTCAATTATTGTGCATTGAGATGAATAGCTTGAAAAGAGAGACTTCGCTTGAAGATGTGATCAGAAGTAAACAAAGGCATAATAGTGCGTTACGTTCAGTCTTTTTAATATCCAAGGAGTCACTGTGAATAGTGTTTCAATACTGTTTAGCTGGCACAAAAACTTCGGACGAGTTATAACGCGGCATAGTTATCTTCCATGAAGAAAAGTTAGTCTTGGGTGAGACAAACAGAACTGGAACGAATTTTTAACTCACATCGGTATCAGGTAAAAAATATGTTATCGATCGTTTCATCTATTTACATTGTTTCAAGTGCGTGCTGGTGAACGCAACATGCGAGCGAGAAATCTTTAAACTATTTTAGGTCTCAAAATGCAAAGGATTTTATTCCTTTAAGTTAGAGAAACATACCATGAGGAAAATCTTAAAACTGAATATTTTTCATCTTGTGGAAAAAATAATGCGTTTTCATGTAGACTGTGGACCGCAAATTAGGATCGCACTTTCCACAAACATGCGAATTCTGAAGTTGAGAACCGACGATTGCGTTTTTCGCTGCTGTCAATCATCTTAACGGACCTCTTAGAGTCTTAGGAAACAAAACTTTACTTCACGGGTTCAAACGGTCATGGTTTGTGATTTGTGGATTTCGATCCGTTTTGTGTATTTCTCTGTTTCAAGGTTCGTTGCTTGTGATAGTAATTATGATTGACGGCAGCGATAAACACGATTGTGAAGGTGGCTTTTGAACTTTAGAGTTAGGCTTTTGTACATTATGCTAGCATTTTTTCGAGCATTTTAGTGAGGCAAAAGCATTGAGCATTATTCGAGCATTTTAGTGGCATTTTCCCCGGAAAATTGATTTTACCAAGAAAATAAAAGAGAAATTAACTTTTTTCAGGAGCCCATGCCCCATGAGCTCCTGCTTTTTTAAACAAATGAAGACTAAAATTCAAAATTCACAAAAAACCTAATACAGCTGGGTTTTTTGGCCGTATTTATGAACTTGTACACGTTGTCGTTGTTACTTGCAACACTTGCACGTTTTTGTAAGTGTATAAAACTTTGAAATTAATTTAAAAAACCGTTTGTATTATGAGCATTATCCGAGCATTTTAGTGACTTTTTTGCGGAGACCGAGCATTTTAGTGGGAAAAATGGAGCATTAAGGTGGAGCATTTTAGTAGGGAAGCAAAAGCATAATGTACAAAAGCCTATTTAGAGTTCGCATGTTTGTGAAAAGCACAGTAAAGTCTCCGTGCAGTCAGTGAGGCCCCTGGATCAGGCGGGATCAATGGGCAGTTAACTGTCTGTTTTAGTATACTTCAGGTTTTCATACAATACAATATTTCTGTCTAGTGTAAATCAGCTCAGTCTGTCGCATTTTATGCTCGTAGAAGGACAACAATTTTTGGAATTTCCGGTTATGTCAAATTAGTCAAGTTATACTGTCACGCTATATTTTGGGGCACAGAGGGATTGGGGAAGGGGTGCGTGGAAATAATGCAAATTGTTTCCTGTTTAGAATTAATGGCTAGCTTGTTTATTTTTATTCATAATGGTGGAATTTAAAAGTTATTATACAGCCCCCACTTAAAAATGGTACTCTTTTTTTTGGGTTACGAAAGTCTTTTAAAAGGGTACAATGTTCTGAATGATTTTATGTTTCAGTCTCACATGAGATTCTGTTGCATGCAATGGTTGCCGACAAGGTTTTATGGTAGCCTGAGTGTGTATAGCCGCCCCCTCCCCTCAGAAAAAATAGCCCCTTTGCAGCCCAGTTAAAAATCGCCTTTCGGCGATTCTTGTTATACATAATTTCACGAGCCGTTAGGCGAGTGAAATTTGAGACAATTTTGAAATATCACGAGTGGTATTCATGCCAAATATCACGTACAAATCATGCTAGTTTGTTTATACTACTACCCACAAAAGGTTTGTAATTTTCACATGTAGGTATTTCAAATTAAGCTGAAATACCACTGCTCTAAGCCAATCAAATTGCAGTAATTTCTCATGTAGTAGTATAAAACAGTAAATTTAGGGGTCTTGGTTTTCGTAATTTCGAAAACAAAGACCCCTCTTAGTTTTCGTTACTACGAAAACTAAGACCCCCCGAAAAACCAGTCCGTAAAATATATATGACCTCGAATTACGACCGTTCAAAGACTATAATCAGTAAAACAACCAAAACTATCATCCGCGTGCTGACGAACCGCTTCTTCTAATTATTTGCAGAAAACAGAGGATGAAAAGCCGTTACCTTAGCCTGCGAAAACATCCGTTTCTCCTCGCTCTTCGCCGCTGGCGGCGAAGAGCGAGGAGAAACGGATGTTTTCGCAGGCTACCGTTACCTGTGTATAATTGTACACTGAAAGTATGTCTACCCCGCCGATTGGTCTCTAATTTTAGTTGTTTATCCTTGAAAATCGTAAAATTGGCTTTCCACTGGAGATGGATTTTTACTTTTGTTGCTGACTGACATGTTGCTGCGACCTTGACGGCGTTACCTATATCATAATCGCTTCCGGTCGTCAAGTGGTCAATTACTCACACAAAAATGCTTTTTTTTTTCCTTTTCTGGCCAGGCCATAGCCAGAAAAATGCTTTCTTAGAAAGGGCGAATAAAAGAGTATATACTACATTGCGTTTTTTAACAGTTTATTTTTATCGTTCCCTCCCCGGAGATCACCGGAAACAAGCTGAAAAGTTACAATGTAAGGGGTAGTTGCGGGTAGTTGAGGGGTAGGTTGGGGGCAAGGAGAAATTGTCTGCGAGGGACACTGGCTAAAATTACTCATTTAATAAACAAGGAATGAATGAATAAATTTCCTAAACTAGCAGGGCAAGGCATCATCTCGAAAATTTTGCGTTTTAATTTCAGAAAAAATATAATAAACAAGCAATCAAAACAAAACATTTTAGGTAACGCAATCACGGTCGCAGAGACGGTCTCGCAGAGACACAAGAAAAAAAAATCCATCTCCAGCAGTGTGGAAAGCCAATTTTACGATTTTTAAGAATAAACAACCGACATTATAGACCAATTGGCGGGGTAAGGCATATTTTCAGTGTACAATTATCCCGGGGGGGGGGCATTTAGGTATTTTTTGGGTGGGTATGTGCCGCCCGGGACTCCAAATTGGCACCCCTTTCTAAAAGAAATTTCCCCTAAAATTGATGCCCCGTTCTAGAAGTGGGCCAATTTTTTATACCCCGTTCTAGAATTCGCCCTAAAACTGATACCCGTTCTAGGGTGCAACTGAAGAGTACAACAGTTTGCTTGTTAACGCATTGCACCGTATTTTTAAAAGCAATCTGTCCTTGAATAATTTCAAATCAGCTGCTAACAGAAGAGGAGCTTTTGTGCGTTCGAAATATTATACCCCGTTCTATAAAGCGCGTCTGAAATGGATACCCCGTTCTAAATCAGGAGCTTCAAAATCACGACCCCTTTGGGCGGTACATACCCGTATAGGTAATGTATGGGAGTACCCCCCCCCCCGGGACAATTATGGCTTTTCGTTCTCTTTTTATAGCCTGAATACTGATATGTCTGCAAATTTTAGAAGAAGCGGATCGTCGGCACGCGGATGATAGATTTTGGTTGCTTTACGGCCTATAGTTATCGAACGGTCGTAATTCGCTTTCATATATATATTATAGATCGGTTTTTAAGGGGGTCTTAGTTTTCGTAATAACGAAAACTAAGAGGGGTCTTTGTTTTCAAAATTACGAAAACTAAGACCCCTAGGGACTGTTCGTTATTTATGCCTAAGCGGGGGTCGGTGATTTTCAGGCAATTCAGGCATATGAAAAATTTACCCCTCCCCTGAAGTGGGTATTTTAAAAAATTACCCCCCCGTTTATGTGACAGGCCCAAAATGTAACCCCCCCTTACCCCCACCCCCCCTCCCCTCAGGACGCGACGTGCCTCCGATTGCGAAATTGCGTACAGCACGTGTTCTGGCCGGTTGCCGATAAACCAAAATCTATTGCAAGGTCATTTGTGATCGTACAGTATGGAAGCTCTAAATAAGGAAAGCGAATTTGCAGCGCTGGTGTTAACGTGGGCCCAGAAAAGATCAGATTTAAGAGAGACGTCAACGGTAGGAAAGTTTGTAAGGAGCTCATTGCAAGGATTGAACCACGAACCACGCATATTGAACCATATCCGCAAAAATGACTCCTATATGGCGTTGGCAAGCTGGACCAATCTCTAGTTTTGCTGTTTGAGGATTTCTATATACGCACTGACAATACTGTATTACAACTACAACTGGTCCCGGCAAATGACACGTGGATGGGTCTTGCTATTATTAAATATCAGATTGCATGTAGAGGGATTCAATAAGTTAATATATATTGGAACCTTTAAATAACGCTACTCCACATCACGTTTTCTTGGCTTTTCAAACTATAAAGACCAGGCGCTTTGTATTAAAATAGAATTCTCGATAGAGAGTTCAACTTTTTAAATATGTCTGCAAAACGGCTACACAAGTGTTGAAACAACAGTTTCTAAAAGTTTACCCCCCCCCCCCCTTATTTGTATTTTAAATAAACACCCCCCTTTTTCATTGATTTTAAAAATTTTACCCCCCCCCCCCACTGTAAACACCGCCCCCCCCCCCCCCTTAGGCATAAATAACCAACAGTCCCCTAAATCTACCGTTAAATTTAACCGAAAACTCGGAGGAAAGAGTCGGACAGAAGATAATTTGACAGAGTAGACCTATTTCGATTACAATTTGACTTCATATTTCGCCGGATTCGGTTATAGGGGATCTTAGTTTTCGTAATCTCGAAAACGAAGACGGGTCTTAGGTCTTAGTTTTCGTAACACCCCCCATACCTCGAATCTCTCATTCAGTTGGTCAGACTCGCGTGCAGCTCAGTTCTATCGACTGAAGCGGTTGCTGCACACATACGGAGCCTAATGTAGTAAGATCGAAAGAGTTTTCCTAAACAAGAACGCATCGAAGTGGGAGGAAAGGGAACGTTGTTTGCGCAGGGTTCTTTCAAGGAATTTGTCATGCCGTGTGTTCTGCGTTAAGAAAATGACGTCACAAAACAATTGTCTCGTGTTCTTGGTAACCACGCCACAGGAACATAGCGTTGTAATGCCGGGCGAAAGTTAATGTTTTTGAGCGCAAAAAAATACCACTTTCCTTAATCGTATGAAGCTATAATTTGCACACCATGTACTTCAAGTACTAAACTGCCAATCTAGCGAAAAAAAATGGTAGTCGAGGATTTGATCGTAGTAGCACTTTAAAGAACAATTTGTCTGGATCTGTGAGTCAGGTGCGAGAAATTGACGCATGAGACCGATGCCACTGGTCCACAGGTGTGAGACTCACGCATAATGCCTGTGTGAGAGCTGGCAGGTATAGTCACGAAATAAAGCAGAGGAATGGGCTAACAAAATGTCACCATAAATGATAATGGGATACACTGTATCTAAGGATCATGCAAAGAAAATAAGAAAAACGTTTTTGATTTAATAAACGAGCAGCATTTAGTTCTGCTGGCAAGGGAGGGTTCTTCATTACTTGACACATAATTTAATAAGTTTTTACTATTAAACAAGTAATTTATGCAGTTTAAGTCTTGAAAGTGGAATTCAAGTGGTGGAACTAGTACGAGCAGTATAAGCACTATAAAAGTACAGTTGACTCCCGATAACTCGAACCCTCGCTAACTCGAACCAAAGTCGATTTCCCCTGGATTTCCTTCTTACATTTACTGTAATTTTACCCTCGATAACTCGAATCTCCCGCTGACTCGAAGTAATTTTTGTTTCCGTTCTGATCATTTCTATACAATTTTTCCCTCGATAACTCGAACCATGTTACAAGCGCATGACAATTTGGGAAGAAAACCGTGTATTGAAGTCCGAAACATTGAATTTATTTTAAAACAACCGAGTCAATTCTTTGTCTTTACTTTTTTCTCACTCCAGTTCAAATTCAGTGTCCATCTCTGTATACTTTGTTGCTTAATTGCATTCCCTCCCCATCCATTTGCTTATTTCCTTACTTCCGGTTATTTGCTTCAAACTCCTGATAACTGGAACTCCCGATAACTCGAACTTTTTTCAATTTCTCTTGAAGGTTCGAGTTATCGGGAGTCGACTGCATGTAAAAATACACTGATACCTGTAATTGGTTCACAAATCCCAGTGGGGTAGTTAAAAGCATTATTTTTATCCATTTGTACCATTGTAAATTATTGAAGATTTTTAATACTGGCTTCATTTATAAAATTTTTACCTTCAGCAGCCAATGCTTTGACCAGAAAACAGAGTCCTGAAAATAGGATACAAAAGAAAGACACTTGTTTTACACACTATATATCCAATGCTCACTAGCTACACTGTAGCTGGCACACCAGCTGGCACACTAAAAGAAGTTATTCAACATATAACTTTGATGTTTCCTTCACAGACGTAGACACACAGGAGACAAAGAAAGCTGGACCTCAGACTATCTTTTAATCACTACATCCTGAAACCCATTTTTGTGTCTAGTGTGAAGCACCTAGACACAATGTGAGAGTGTAGAAAATTGGTTTAAGTACTTCATATAATCTCAACTTATCACGTAATAGCCATACCAATCAGTAAGCTATACATTATTTTACTAGAAATTTGTTTGGAATGTGTAACCATTTAGGCATGCTTGGAATGTGGTCATTTCGATCTGGCAGGGTCCTGGACCAGCCGCAACAAAAATGCCGTCTTTTCGCTGAAATTCAAGTCTGCTGCAAATTTTTTTAGCCCCAAACCAAGAGGGAAACCTCCTTTTCCTCTCTAAGAGATCGGCTCGAAAAAAGCTTTATAATTTACCCATCAAATTGAACCATTTGTGCCGGACTTTGAGGGACGTCTGGCTTTCGTCCAGTGTATGTGACCGCTGTTGCGCTTACCAGCTAATTTGCATTATGACAATTAGCACTTACACGACGGGTCAAGGGCTCACGTCTTAACGCAAGAGCCTAGTAAACGTGTCATTTCCGCCCTTGCACCCGTCGTGTAAGTGCTCATTGTCATAAAGCAAATTAGTTGGTAAGCGCACAGCGCTCACAGACACTGGACGAAAGCCAGACGTGCCTCGAAGTCCGGCACAAATGGTTCAGTTTGATGGGGAAATTGTAAAGCTTTTTTCGAGCCAATCTCTTAAAGAGGAAAAGGAAGTTTTCCTCTTGGGTTGCAGCTGAAAACATTTGCAGCAGACTTGAATTTCGGCGAAAAAACGGCATTTTTGTTGCGACTGGTCCAGGACATTGCCAGATCGAAGTGACCAGCCTTGACTTCGTCTTATGAAGGAGTAACAGTGGTTATGCAACAAAGCCAAAGAAACCAGTAAAACGACAAGCAGACACCGAAACACAGTGGAATATATCGCAGGTAAGTCTTTTTTATTTATTCCATTGAAGAAAAAATTAGATTTAGCGTTATTTAGCGTTCGCCGATCTCAGTATTTTATTTCTCATACAAAGTCTCATATTTTCAACGGTCGCTTATAAGGCGACACCGACGCGTCTAGCAAAAAGGTCACGCATCACCTATGGTAAGTAAATTAGTTTACACCCTCGTAACGTGACTTTGGGCTGCCTGTGGTAAAGAGAGTATTTACAGATTTCTGATAGATACGTGAAACAATGTATGTGCGCAGGCGGCATTATAGATTATGGTAGAGAACAAATTTTACTTTAGTGAGAGAGATTTTTAGGTCGTGTAGCCAACCAATAAATTAGAGACCGAGAACATCGTGTTTTTTTCCATTTCCAAAATGTTTACAGGCTTGACACTTACAAAAACTGTAGTAAGGATAAAATTACAGCTCAATTCCAGGCGCGTCCCTTTTTAAAAGCATTCCTATTCGGAAATCCCCAAAAACCTGGCTGATTGCCACTTCAGTAAGTTAAATTTTCTACAAGCTTAGTTTCGCGTCGTTTCAGTCTACTAGCATGCACGATCTCCGACATACTGTAAGAAGCTTCTATACCGAATTTATACACTTAATCAGCCAAAAGCATATTTGCGATCGCCATAAAAAACATTTCACCTTTGCCACTTAGCCAAAAACAAAAACATCTCAGGAAATTCAACGGAGAACATGAAGAGGGATTGTTGCCCTTTTGCCCTTGTTGCCCTCGCCTAAGCTGAAATCCTTCAAAGGACTTCTTCAATTCCGCAAAAGGGACGTGCGCAAAAAGACATGCACCGGGTAGGTGAGTAGACTCCCTCCCCTACTGATTCTACCCCCCCCCCCCTCCCACTACCTTGAAGAAATTGAAAATAATAATATAAAATAAATATATATATTTTTTTAAACTTCAACTAACAATATAATATGTCCACACAAAAAAGTTTTAATTTCATTCATAAGTGTTATTCTGGACTGTAGCATGATCTAAATCCCATATTGCTTAAAAGCACCTGCTACTTCGGGGAGGGGGGGTCCGGGGGGTACACAACAAGGTTTTCTACGCGGAAGCACTGCCACTCCGACCCGCGGTCCAACGCCTTACCCTCGGAAAATACAAGTTTTGACCGTAAAGGTACCCCTCTCTTATACCTTCTATTGGCACACGGTGCCCCTTTCCACAGAACTAGTTTAGAACACTGCATTCCGTAAACGTTGAAAATGCACCACCCTTTTATTATGAATAAATCACTAAACCAGGGAGTTTTCATGTCGGCTTTCACATAGATATCAAAGTGGCTGTGAGCCACAAAACTCGGGAAATATAAATCCGTGTATGTTCCTGTAATTCCTGATATAGAACAATGCTGAAACTTGTGAGGTAAAAGAGACAGGACAATGGAGAAAATAAAGCTAAAAAAAGTTGTTTTTGTCATATTTCTTGCTGTTTTTTCGGCAATTTATGGATTTCAGCCACTCAGAACCCTTGAATTAATTGAAATTAATGATTATAAGTTAACACCTTTTAATCGATTTTGCCATCTGCCTGCCTAGTTTTTACACGGACCATTACTTAAATGAAAAGGAAAAAAAATTGCACGCCGATGAGCACACCTCATCGATTATTATACGATCAAAGCTTAATTTGCTAACAGAGCCAGAAAACAAAAACAAACAAGTAGCGTTATTTATTTTACTGCTAAGGGTATTAAACTTCTACCTTTTTAGTTGGAGAAATATTTAAAAGAAGCTGCATAATTTGCCTTAAAAAAGAACACGCGTTGGCCTGAAGGTTTCAAATTACCACTTCTCATGTTATTATGCAAATTTAGGCCAATTTTACCGCGATCGCAAGAAGTTTTTTTCTACGACTTTTATTGGCTATTTTTGCGCCCTACTTCTTTGCTTTTGTTTTATCGATACTCCTAACTGTATTGTGTTTTATCTGAATTGTTTTTGTAATTCGTTCCAAGTTTATTTTTCCAAGTCGGGTTACAAAGATTTTCAAAAAAGTGTCCAACGTTAATTATTCGTGCCTAAACCGTGCCGAAACTGTGCATGTTTTTTTCCCGTGCTTTGGCACAAAAACCGTGCCCTCTCTTGAGCGCGAAGCGTGCATAGGCACGGCGTCACCAATATGTAGCGTGCGCCAAGCCACATATAATCTTACATGATGGCCCTAGTAGCTATATGGGTTTGCATGAAAGCACTTAAGCTTTTGTTTGCAGGGTTGTCACTTCAAAAGACTACAGTATGGGTAAAATTACAGCTCAATCCCAGGCGCGTCTCGTTTTAAAAGTATTTCTATTCGGAAATCCGCAAAATCCTGGCTGATTGCCACTGCAATAAGTTAAATTTTCTACAAGCTTACTTTCGCGTCGTTTCGTCTGCTAGCATGCACGATCTCCGACATAATGTAAGAAGCTTTTATACCGTATCTATACACTTACCCAGCCAAAAGCGTATTTGCAATCACCATGAAAAACATTTCACCTTTGCCACTTACCGAAAAACAAAAACATCTCAGGAAATTTAACGCAGAATGATGAACACAGTGATCATGAAGAGGGATTGTTGCCCTTTTGCCCTTGTTGCCCTCGCCTAATTTAAATTCTTCCCAGTACTTTTTCAATTCTGCAGAAGGGACGTGCAATACGACATGTACAGGGCAGGTGAGCACACTCCCATGCATACATACATACATACATGTTTTATTTATTTGGAGTCTTATACAAACTATTTCCAAATATCTAGCCTGCGAGAAAGCTCTCCTATTTGGGCAAGCGAAGTGAGCCTCGCGAGAATGCGCGAGCGAAGGGCTGAGGAAAGGAGAGCTTGCAACGATCTCTCATAAATTTTCATTTCCATCCCGGAAAACCCGGGACTCCGCAAAGCGTGAAAACTGTCACCGCAAACGTGCCGCATATTAGAAAAGTGACAACCGCCTGTTAAGTAAGTTTAAACAGCCGAGGGCGCGTAGAATTATTTATTTCTAAATCGCTTTTGCAACAGCAGCAAAGCAATGTTTTTTTAAAATCACTGATATGTTTTTTTTCCACGGGGACATCGAACTTCAACGTGTCCGCACGGATAAGAACTCACTAATTTGATTCTCGTTTCGTTTACTTTTGAAAAGTCATTCGTACTGCAGTGTAGAAGACTACTCCCCATCGCAATGACCAACAAAAACATCATATATTGGTCCGTATGGAACAGGAGAATAGCGTTTTCCTGCACTTGGTTCTCGTAAGTTTTACTCCAGTTGCTTCCAACTGTTTCTCTTTTGATTCTTTAAGGTTACGCTACACAGCTACACTGTCAAGTACATGTTTCTGAATTTTTCTACCCAGTAGAATTCAAAGAAACCGATGTTGGAAAACAGCGCTTGAATCACTCTTCACTTTGACTCTCCCGGTTTTCAAAACTAAACAAGGCGCTTGACACAAACGAATACAACTGATGAAGGGTTTTTATTTTCCTTCCACAAGAACTAGAAACTCGATCTGACTTATCCTCGGCTCGCAATATTCTCTTTACGAGAATTATATCAAAGGAGCCCGTCTGCTTTGAGGGCTGAAACAAGTTCTCTGTATCAATCTGATCCCCCTGCATGAAAACCAAATTTGACACAGACGAAGCGGGTGCCAGCTTAGCCTGTTATCAATCAACTTTGATTTCCAGAACGTCATTTTTCCGCCAATGGTATTTCCCTTCGTCTGGGCGAAGTAAAAATGAAATTTTATGAGAGATCGTTGAAAGCTCTCCTTTCCTCGGCTCCTCGCGGCTTCGCCGCTCGCTCGCGCGCTCTCGCGAGACTCGCTTCACTCGCCCAAATAGGAGAGCTTGCTCGCAGGTTACCAAATAACTAAAATTACAAACAACAAAAAATTCCTAACCATATCAAAACCCAGTCAAAGACAAGAAAGCTGCCAACGTGAAATAACCGGGTTTTGTTCTATATTAAGGTATTCAGGATTTAATAAACAGTGGTCCATGTGTTTGTAGGGTTAGTTTATTGCGAAATCCCGATTAGAAGGATCAGAAAAAGTGAACTGGGAAATATCTCAAAGGTGAAGAACTTGAAACAGTGGTCCATGTTTTGGTAGGGTTAGTTTATTGCGAAATTATTTATATCAGTTGCGTTCAAGAATGTCACACTCAAAGCCAAAGCAGTCGTTCGACACATTAGTTATAGGACATTTATATTGTTAGTTACAAATAAATAATTAAAGATGGTTTTGTTGTTTAACACGCGTTCTATGACATTTGCATTGTTGGTTGAACTCATTAAGACAGGTATAAAAAACAATTGTCTATCTTAAGCATGACATGTATGAGGATTTTCATTAACCCAGGAAACAAAGTGTAATAATTGAGAAAACACAAAAGAAAACAAAAGAGTTACACTTAGAAACTCTAATACGAAAACTACATTTCAAAGGTTCATGTCAAATACATGGACAACCAAATGGAGTCTTAATTCGGTTTTTAAAAGCTCGGGGGCAGATTTAGGGACAACTGTGACTAGTTAGTTAATTAAGTCCTAGAGTATTTACTTTTTGCCGTCTTCCCCTTTTCTTTTATCAAAGCATTCGAATCAATATATGTTTTGTTACTAGTTTTTGTATTTTAGCATTTCCGCTAGGGGGGTTTATTAGAAACATGAATATTTTGTTAGATGACATTCTGCTTATTTTTATTCTGACTATATTCTTTTTCCAAATAATCTAGTAACGGACATCTTTTTTCCTGGTAAGCAGGGCATATATTTAGAAAATGGTATTCGTCCCCATTTCTATTACAAATTGGGCAAATTCTTTCTGCAGGTTTCTTATTAAAATAAACGGTCTCGAATAACGTCCTGTCTCTATGGCTAATTTGTGGTTGCTAAGTCGCAGTTTTGTTAGAGCTATTCTGTGTCGCGTATTGCTGACCTGATGTGGGTAATCTTCACATTTGCAATTGTTTATCGTTTTGAATAACCGGTAGGTTCTCATTTTGTTGCTTTGGTTAGCATCTTTTCTGGTGTCGTTATTTGTCACTTAGCCATCTTTGTAGTTCGAGCTATTTTAGCTTTTGATTTTTTTGCTCCAAAGAGCTTTATTTTCATTCCATTTAATGTCATTGTATGCTATTTGGGATAATTTGTTTTCATTTTTGGTTAAGGTTAACCAGAACTTAAAGTTCCTACATTGGGCTTCAATTCTCATTGGGAACCTTCCTGTCTCAGCCCTCCACGCATTGTTATTGCAGTATTTCATTAACTCCCAGCAACCACTTTAGGAATTTATTTTGAACTAATTCTGCTGGATCCTTTTCTAATTGTCCCTTGCAATCAAGCCCGCAACACTTCACTCGCATAAAAGAGTATGGGAGATATCAGTGCATCAAATAACTTCATCGTTAATTTTATATTTTCTCTGAAGTGGTTTCCCAGCTCTTTTCTTAATTTATAGAGTGCTTTAAGTGCAACTTTCTTCAGCTCTTGCCTAGCGAGATTAAAGTTTCCAAAAGGACTCATTATGAGTCCAAGATATTTGTAGGATTTGACGTTTTCCAGTTCATCAGCGCCGTATCTGAACAAGTAGTTGTTTGAAGACTTACCACAGTTATTAAAAATCATAATTTTTGTCTTGTCTAAATTTACACTTAAATCGGCATTTTCACAGAAAGATTCCAGCTTATTAAGGATTATTTGAAGGCTTTTTGCTGATCTAGAGAAGATCACTGGATTGTCGGCATATAAGAGACAATCTATATATTTATCACTTAGCATAATGTCGGTTGAACTCGCCATATTTAGGAATTTTGGTAGATCACTTAGATAGAAATTAAAAAGAGCAGGTGACAACATGCAACCTTGCTTTACCCCGGCATGACAAGTAAAGGATTCGGTTAAATTTGTTATCAATTTTATAACTGCCGATTTATCATTTGAGTACATGGATCACTGGCACCCAACGACAATTTTCGGAGAATATCTGTTCGGAAGACGATTTGCGATCTACAATTTTCGGAACATTTGTTGTAAAATTTGTTGCTTGCCTGCCTCTCCTAGGATTTTCGAACATCTAAAAAATGGTATAAATGCCCATTTTTAATGGATTTTTACCCTTAAAAGGTCACCTTGAATTTTCGGGAGCCTTTTTTCTGGCTGAAATTTTCGAAAAGGTAAGTTTTGATCCCTATAATTTTCGGATCACTAGACTTTCAGCTAGGAAATCCGAACAGATGGAAAATTTCTAGGGGATAAAAAATGCCTATATCTACGGTTTAAATAATAAAATACGTTTAAAAATGCTATGTTTAAGTGGTTTATTACCGGGGCCCAGCCGAAGGCTGGCACCGGTCTTAAAATGCAGACGGTCCGTTTTTTCAACGTTACATTGTTAGGGATATATCGCTGACTGAGATATATCGCTGGCTCATTGAAATCTTATCCGCCATTTTGAAAAGAACGAGGCATAGAGGACAGTCAAGAGAAAGATTATAGCTTTTTGGGGAACGACACGTTCCCCAACCTTTACGATGCACTAGTTTATGAGCGAAAATTGAAGAGTGAATATTTGGAGAGACAAATTTACGAGCGATCACTTAAGAGTGAACCTTCCATCGTGAAACTTATCGAGAAATTGAGTGAACCTTCCATCGTGAAATTTATCGAGAATCAAAGCGAACACTTATCAAAATTTGTCTTCAAAAAGATTTCAATGATTGACATACCGAAGTCTTCAAAGCTCCATCGCTATGTTAATAAGGTGAGAAAACTTTATCATGCACGATATAAATGTAATAACAAACGCGATCCAAAGATAATTAACTTAAATAAAATGGCTATACCCAAGAAAGCTTATTTGTTGTCTTTCTTTAGCAGGCATTATCACAGGATAATGAAACTAAAATGTAAAGCACGTCGATACTTATCATTGTTTTCTTGCAATTGTGTGAGTCATATGACCAATTATGTGAATTTCAAACTAAGTAAAGATGTTGAGAAGAATCCAGGACCTACTCAATACAACACTGATCATCATGAAGTAATAATTAGACCTTCTATGCAAAATCACAGCTCAACAATGCAGTTGCACTCTCCTATTTCCTCAGAGAATTTAATGCAGTCAAGATTAGGTGCACTTTGTTTACAATCAATAGATGCTGGCGGTGCAGGTGATTGTTTCTTTAGATCTGTATCACATCAATTATATGGCAATAGCAACCATCATATGCATATACGTACTGCTGGGGTTCAATTTATGAGAGACAATCCAGAGAGATTTATTGAGAGCAATACCGAAAATTCATGGCTAAGATATCTGAATAATATGTGTATTCAAGGTACATGGGCTGATGCACTTATCATTCAAGCAGTTGCAGATATGCTACTGTTTACCCAGTTCAGGAAAGAAATACTTCCTCTACAATTATTATAGGTCATATTAATGAATGCTACTATGAATCAACCACTGCCTTACAATCAAGTGCCTCCATTTCAATGTGCAATGAATTAACAAATGATACTCAGTCATCAATAAATAAGCATTTTATTATGTCTATATATAACACTGGATGACATTTTTTACAGTGCAAGACAACAATCCATGACCACAAAGATCTATTTCACAAATGTCTTATGTCTGTTATCATTTCAAATTCACAGTGTTTTCGCAAAAAATAGATAAATGTGATTAATAAATCTCAATGATAAACCTGATGATAACGTACTTGAGAAAATGTGAAATTGTGATAATTCTGTAACAAACTTCTTTGCAAACTTTGTCATTACCATTCAACCCAAAACTGTTAGTGATTTTAGCTTTTTCACTCAAACTTAAAAACAAATGAAAACCTTCTACAGATCACACTTATTGACATCACAGTGTTACTAAAAACACTACTATAACACAGACCGTTAGCTTTAATAACACTGAACAAACTTCCAACAACATCCTCCTTTCTCATGCATTTTGTTGCTTTTCTTCTGCATGAGTTAATTCAGACTAAGTATTAGCCTCCACAGGGGAGGGGGGAGGGGTGCGAGAGGTAAACTATATCTATGCAATCCCGTGTTCCACTGGGCCCCGGTAAGTTCCACGTAGTGGTTCTAGTTTTGAACTATATCCTCGTTGGGTGCTCCTGATGGATATTAAAACGTCTAGGAAACGTCCTTGGACACCTTCTTTTTTCAGTTTGTCGAATAGTTTTTGACGAGGTATACGTAGAAGGTTTTTCTAAAGTCGACGAAACATGAAAAGAGTAAATTTCGGTGCTTCTGCGGCTTAGATTTCACGTACTTGTCAATAAGCGTTTTTAACGTGAAGATGCTATCAACTGTCCCGTGCATTTTTCTGAAACCACCTTGTTCGGCTTTCAAAATTCCTTTTTGAACCATGTAGTCGTACAGTCGATTGTTGAGAATTGATGCAAAGAGGTTGCCTAGCGCAGAAAGCAAAGTGATACCTCGGTAATTTTCAACTTTGGATCAATCATCCTTTTTGCGAATAGGTACAATGAGGCCAAAACTCCAAAGAACAGGGTATTTGCCAGTATCTCAGATTTGATTAAATAAATTTTCTAAATGCCCTTTAATGGCGCTTTGCTCGTTTTAATACATCCGCACTATACTATCTGAGAGCCTGGACAGGCTACCTCAGCGGAGTAAACACGGACTATCGAAGAATACTTTAATTTTCCCGACTTTCACCGCGGCTCAAAACTTACACTTCCTATACTCCTATCTGTATTGTGTTTGATCTGAATAGTTTTTGTAATTCGTTCCCAGTTTGTTCTTTTTTCCAAGACAGGTTACAAAGATTTCCAAAAAAGTGTCCTACGTTAATCATTTGTGCCTAAACCGTGCCCCTGCGTTGGCATGTTTTTTTTTCCCGTGCTTTGGCACAAAAACCGTGCCTTTTCTTGAGCGCGAATCGTGTAGAAGGCACGGCGTTACGCTCGTGTACACCAATAGCGTGCGCCAAGCCACATATAATCGTACATGATGGCCCTAGAAGCTACATGGGCAATTTTCACTAGTTTGCATGGAAAGCATGTAAGCTTTTGTTTACAGGCTTGACACAACTTTACAAAAACTGCAGTATGGATAAAATTACAGCTCAATTCCAGGCGCGTCTCGTTTTAAAAGCATTTCTATTCGGAAGCCCCCAAAACCCTGGCTGATTGCCACTGCAATAAGTTAAATTTTCTACAAGCTTACTTTCGCGTCGTTTCAGTCTGCTAGCATGCACGATCTCCGACATACTGTAAGAAGCTTTTATACCGTATTTACCCGCCTGCAGAGTATGGCAGAAGTCGCCGAGATCTCACGCGTGCAAGGCCCTTACTTCTTATATATTTTTTAAAAAACTCGCGTGCACCTGCCATACTCTGCAGACTGGCGTATTTACACACTTAATCAGCCAAAAGCGTATTTGCGATCACCGCAAAAAACATTTCACCTTTGCCACTTACCGAAAAACAAAAACATCCCAGGATTTTCAACGAAGAACGATAAATACAGTGTCCATGAAGAGGGATTGTTGACCTTTTGCCCTTGTTGACCTCGCCTAAGTTGAAATCCTTCCCAGTACTTTTTCAATTCCGCAAAAGGGACGTGCAGTAAGACATGCACCGGGCAGGTAAGCAGACTCCCTCCCCTGCTGAAAGCTCCACAAACTCTATTAGTCTGCTGAACAATCAGCTAGAGAAGGGCTCATGCCCTAAGACTTTAAGATACAATGCGCGGGCGAATATCACGCCCGACGAGGACTTTAGATAGACTTAAGAATAAGTACAGAAAGCTCGAACAAACTCAGTCTCGCAGAAGTTATCAAGAAACCAACTGCAGTCTTCCCGCAAAGCGCCGGCTAGAAATAGAAATACGAGTGAAGATAAGAACGAGAACGAGCTAGCCGAAGTGTTGAAAGGTAAGATGAGAGAGGTCGACACATTGCTGGAACAAATGAGAACGCAGGCAAACAATAAAAAAAAGTGAATCTTATCCTGTTGTCTTATCTTACTCTTTAGAAATAAGGGAAGAAGGGAAAAGAAACAGAACTGATAACATGGCGGTTAAAGTGCAACTAACCCCCAAAAATGTTTTTCGCTAAATGAAATCTCCTTATTTTGCTGATTACTTTTGCGAAAAAATTATCTTGATTGACAAAATCCTCGCGTTTCCATGGCTGTTTAAAGTTAGGTCTCTTGTGTCCCATTACCGAGGTTCGTAGGAGCTGGGTACGAATGTTGTTGTGACGTCATCGAAGGAGGACATCTGCCGCGAACTCATGAGTAAATGACCGAGAAGCGCGAAAGGAAAAATCATTTTAACTGATTTTAAGCGAGCGGGATACTAAAACGACCAGAATTCAACGGAATATGTCTTTAAGTGATTCAAGTTCTGAGGGAAGTTTTAATTCAGAAGATTCTGAGGCAAATTTGGCCGAAGTGGAAGATGAACGAAGTGATCGCGAGTCGCAAGTTTCACGTGAAAGCCTGGAAAAGGACATTGCATATGCCGATCAACCCTTATGAAGAATGATGAAACAAATAAGCTAGAGCAAGAACTACGGGGAAGACTTGAAGAATCAGTTCAAGTGGATTCTTGGTGAGTGTCGGCAAATTTGTAGTATGATCGTGTGAAGATCGAAGTAAAAGCTTATGTAAATAATCGAGTACTTGCTTGTTTGGCGGCGTGATTGCTGTAATGTATGATGAGAGTTGTTAGCTGTCGCTACAAAAAGTGTTATTTTTGTATGATTCTAGCTACCTTGATTCAGAATTTGAGCGAGTGCTACTGCTGCTAGGAGCTGTAGTTGGTTGCGAAGAAGCCTTGTGTAGCGAAAGTGTTCTTGAAGATATTCAACTCGAAACGACCTTATGGTGTATCACACAACATCCTGGTTTTGGTCCTGTCTGCCTTCAAAAGTGGAGCTTACGTATGGCTGGCGAACATGTCAATACCAAAGCCAAACAGAGATATAAACAAACTGGAACCGAAGAAAGGTGAGATAGTTTTGGTTATTTTTGTACCGCACTGGAGTCAAATACGATCGATATGGTACACACTCGATTTGAAAACATACAAATTCTTTAATACATCGTCCAGCCGAAATTAAATACTTTTCTTATTGTCTTTTTTTTTTTACAGTGACTCGCGTAGCATTGCCTACAGGGAGTTTTTCAGGCTTGTGTACAAGCGAATTCCTCTTCCTGCGTGTGCTTACACGGAAATAAGAAAACAATTTCTTGTCGGCAGAGATGAAACCTACACTGGATTCGAACTCGACGACTTCAGATGATTAAGTAAACTTTTTAGGCTTTTTCCCTTGTAAATTATTACTGGGCTGCCTGTGCGCCCAGTCATAAAATGGGCTTTCGGTCGTCTGCGGCGAAAAACGGCCTCCCGGGGGAGGGAAGACACGAGGTTCTGGTACCGAGAAACGATGTTCTCACAAATGGTTTCATATGATTTTCTCTTGCACGAACCCTTGCACGGATACTTTTTGTACCTCGTCTGCGCTCCCCCTGAAAAACCCACAAAGCGTTGCGAACCTGAAGAACGCTATTTGCGTTGTTCGAAGCCATTCGATCATAGGAGTCACTCTATAATTTTTTTATTGTTCGAGTTTAAGTCAGTTAGATGATGTTGGCGCTGGGAAACTCAGAGAAATGCTCGCGTTGCATTCAAACCGACACGCCGTTCACGGTAGGTTCACACTAAAAGATGACTGTGACTGAGCGTCAGGTTTGGAACGCCGTGGCCGCTTCGTGAACTCAAAGAGAGAATTATCGATCGATGTAGTACATGAGCAATTAAGAATTACAATTTATGAGCAAGGTATTTCACCAGTTGACGACACTATGGCTGAAGACTTGATTGTAAGCCTTCGTAGTCAGTGAAGCGAATAACTCAGTTGCCGATGAATGGCACTACGCACGTTCATGAGCGAGGGACGTGACAACTTTGCCATGTTAGAAGACTGGCTTTTCCTTTAAATACTTCCTTCTATTTAATGCAACACACGCCACTTTGGAGGTATAAATTTCGGATACTGAGGATAAAGAAGACACGGACAAAAATAGGGACTCTGAGAATTTCGCACACAAGTTTAAAGCTTCACCGGGACATCCCATCCGGGAGCTTCACAGAGAGCGACTTGAGGAAAATAGGAGCTATTACTGACAAGGTTTGGTGACTGAGTAGAGCATACAAGTGTAGCCCACGTCGAAGTTTCAGGGGGTTTGCTTTTGTTTGTATTTGTATCTTGCTAAGCTTTTATCATTAAATTTGTACATGATCTTGTGATCACAATTCTGTGTTTTCGCCCATTCAGCAAGCACGCTATATTGATGTCAGCATTAGCTAGTTTCAGAAACATGCCTTTGAAAGTTTTCAGCTCTCGTAATGTTTCTTGATATTTCTTTTACCATTTTATGGAGATCTAAACTGAAGTCACCGCAAAATGGAAACTTAAAAAAGCGTATAATCCATTTATCTCGAAACATAACACACATGACTTATACGACTTTTATTTTCGTAAAGGTGTTTTGAATACGAACGAACACAGTCAATGCGAGGGGCAAAAACAGCATTAATATAAATGAACCATAGGGTTTTAACTAATAGAAGGGTCAATTATTGTGCGTTGAGATGAATCGCTTGAAAAGAGAGACTTCGCTTGAAGATGTGATCAGAAGTAAACAAAGACATAATAGCGCGTCACGTTCAGTCTTTTTAATATCCAAGGAGTCACTGTGAATAGTTTTTCCATATTGTTTAGCTGGCACAAAAACTTCGGACGAGTTATAAAGCGGCATAGTTATCTTCAATGAAGAAAAGTTAGTCTTGGGTGAGACAAACAGAACTGGAGGGAATTTTTAACTCGCATCTGTATCAGGTAAAAAATATGTTATCGATCGTTTCATCTATTTAGATATTTACATTGTTTGAAGTGCGTGCTGGTGAACGCAACATGCGAGCGAGAAATCTTTAAACTTTTTTAGGTCTCAAAATGCAAAGGATTTTATTCCTTTAAGTTAGAGAAAAATACCATGAGGAAAATCTTAAAACTGAACATTTTTCATCTTGTAGAAAAAATAGTGCGTTTTCTTGTAGACTGTGGACCGCAAATTAGGATCGCACTTTTCACAAACATGCGAATTCTGAAGTTCAGAAGCCAACCGACGACTGCGTTTTTCGCTGCTGTCAATCATATTAACGGACCTCTTAGGAAACAAAACTTTACTTCACGGGTTCAAAAGGTCATGGTTTGTGATTTGTGGATTTCGATCCGTTTTGTGTGTTTCTCTGTTTCAAGGTTCGTTGCTGATCGTAATTATGATTGACGGCAGCGATAAACACATTTGTGAAGGTGGCTTTTGAACTTTAGAGTTCGCATGTTTGTGAAAAGCGCAGTAAAGTCTCCGTGCAGTCAGTGAGGCCCCTGGATCAGGCGGGATCAATGGGCAGTTAACTGTCTGTCATGTCTGTTTTAGTATACTTCTGGTTTTCATACAATACAATATTTCTGTCTCGTGTAAATCAGCTCAGTCTGTCGCATTTTATGCTCGTAGAACGACAACAATTTTTGGAATTTCCAGTTACGTCAAATTAGTCACGATATACTGTCACGCTATATTTTGGGGCATAGAGGGATTGGGGGAGGGGTGCGTGGAAATAATGCAAATTGTTTCCTGCTTAGAATTAATGGCTAACTTGTTTATTTTTATTCATAATGGTGGAATTTAAAAGTCATTATGCAGCCCCCACTTAAAAATGGTACTCTTTTTTTTTGGTTACGAAAATCTTTCAAAAGGGTACAATGTTCTGAATGAGTTTATTTTTCAGTCTCACATGAGATTCTGTCGCATGCAATGGTTGCCGACAAGGTTTTATGGTAGCCTGAGTGTGTATAGCCGCCCCCTCCCTTCAGAAAAAATAGCCCCTTTGCAGCCCAGTTAAAAATCGCCTTTCGGCGATTCTTGTTCTGTTATTAAATTGTTGATCATCTGTTTAACTGTCTGTTTTACTTCATCTTTTGTTGACGTAAACAGTAGATTCATTTTGAACTGTAGCTTTTACCACTATTTTTTTTCCTTTGATATACAATTTTACACATTTCAATAAGCATGTAATAAAAAAGAACTAGTGATAAATCAACAGGTGGGGTGTTCGCCCGGGGGGTACTCACCATAATGGCCTATAAAGGAAGGCTCTGCCTAAAAGGTGTATCTTTTTCTGGCTTCAGTATATGAAAGGGTAGGGATTTTACTCGTTGACGTATATGAAAGGGTAGGGAAATCTGTCATTTGGGTCTGTGAAATGGCTAGAAGGGCTCACAAATGAATTTTATGGCTTTATAAAGTCAAGAAAACGTTCTATTTGTGTGATTGATTCCAATTTAAAAGACAGTTCATTTAAAGCGGTCAAAAGAGATGCAAAGTTCTAAACAAGGTATGTGAAAGGGGTACCAAATGTCAATAGAATTGAAGGTAAACGAAAGGGGCACCTTTTTCGTGAAAAATGGTATATAAAAGGGTAAAGGGTTAGACCTCGGGGTGGAAACTCCCCAGGTAAAAATTTGTTGAGTACCACCCCAGGGGTGTTCGTTGTTAATAATAAAAAAGTCATTATGCAATGAAAATTTATTTTTGCCCGCCAAAAGAGGCCACTGCTAGCACAAAACTTTTTTCCTCTCCATTATGAAAAAGAGCAATCTCCTGTAGCCCCTTGTTACGAGAGAAAGAGAGATCAGGAGATGTGTCACTGGTAAGAGAAGGTCAGGTCCTCAAATCCCCTAGTTCTAGACACAACCACCGTAAATCCTCTATTAAGCCCCCCCGGGGGGCTTATTTTTTTCAAGCACTTTTGAGGGGGGGCTTCTTTAATTTAGCGAAACGCATCACCTGAGCAAAAATACCATGGTATGAGACAGAGTAGACTAATGCGTTGTACAATTACAGTCACTTTTTCAAGCACTTTTGAGGGGGGGCTTAATAGAGAGGGGGGGCTTCTTTAATTTAGCGAAATGCATCACCTGAGCAAAAATACCATGGTATGAGACAGAGTAGACTAATGCGTTGTACAATTACAGTCACTGTCAAAAGTATTTAATTCAGTTGTGGGAGCCTAAAAGTAACAAAAACAAAATTCTTCTTCAAAAATGTGCTTTCGGCCTCATGTTCTTCAGTAATTTTTATGAGAATGGTTACTTGTATTGATTTGTCGTACACAACTTACAAACGAAAATCTCTGGAAAACTCCTCTTATATTTACATTTTTTATCTCTTACTTTTAAATGTTTTATATAAACAGCGTTGAAATTTATGATACTATAATACTATAAGAAAATGGTGACAATTGTCCACAGAGAACTAGAGCGCAAAGTTGAGAAAGTTAAGCATATGAAGTTGGAGGTCATGTGGCCGAAGACCAAAACAATATGAACTTCCAGCCTGAATAAACCATAACTGATCAGTCCACGTTAATTGTTTTGTGAAGAATAAGGATTGGGGGAGGGGGAGGAGGAGAGGGGGTTTAATAGAGAGGGGGGCTTATTAACTCTCCTCCTCTGAAAAGGGGGGGCTTATTAGAGGGGGGGGGGGGGCTTAATAGAGGATTTACGGTATACACAGAGCCCGCTGACTGGTTGGTTTCAATTTATTTCCCACCAAAATCCTTTGACTTTTCTTTAATATTGCTGGTAAGCTTCCTTAAAGAGTTATTATTGCCAACCAACCTTCAAGGCTATGCATAATTTGTACAAGAATTCTGATTTCAATAGCAAAAGGATAGATATAGCTGACCAGTTTTGTCTGTATATACATAGACCACAATTCAATCACAATACACACATGTATATACGTAGTATAACTCAAAACTTGTACAAGAATAGTTCCCTACAGAAGCTCAACAGAGACAATATTCACTATGGCTTTTAAACTTCTAGCCCTATTTCTTATTCTTTGGACAGTCTTCAATATTCTTGTGTCCTTTCATGGGATTTTTGCATGCAGAGCAATAGCGAGCTTTCTTGGGGCCATCTCCGGGAGTTTTCTGGGTTTTTTTTTCCCTTTTTCTTGTATTTGAACTCGTGCTTGCAACTGGTTCATCAGGAACTAGGAAAAAAAGTAAATTGAATACAGCACAATTCCGCAGCTCCTCTACAGGTGATAGAAAGGGTTGTGAGGATGAAAATCTTTACTCCTTTTTCCACAAAATTCATTCCTTTCTCCAATTTTTATAGAAAATAATCTACATAATATATTATAAACAGAAAAGATCACTACAGTCAAATACACAACTTATGCAGTTGTGGAAAGAAAGCCTGAAAAAATTCAGGCTTACAGGGATTCCAACCCTGATCTCTGTGATACCAGTGCAGTCCCTATGCAGGTTGAAATTGAAATGAACTGCTGCAAGAATATGCCTGAAAATAAAAACAGGCAATATTTTCAATAAAGAGGTTATACAGACTAAACTACAAAAATGTAATATCATTCACTAATGAAGGGCTTGGAATAACACTTTGTGAACAAACGTTCTGGATGTTTTTTTCTTCCAAATCAGCTAAGAAATTTTCTATGTGGCCTCTAATTCAACAGAAAAACCTTGCCCTGCATTTTTTTGCCAGTTTTAGCTTATTTTGTAAGAAAAAATGTATGCAAAAAATGCGTTGGCCTTTTTTTGTTAAAATAGGAAACAAAAGAAACGTATTAAGTTCTTTGTTTAGCAAAATCAGCAGAGCGGGAGATTATTCTTACCAGCAAGACATTCCAACATAAGAATATGCTATCATATATGGCTGCCCGGAAATCTTAGCTTACTACGTACAGATAAATATCGTACCTTATCGTAAAGACTGGTCCATCTTCTGCTTTGATTTAGCCGACGACCTTGTTCCCTTTAAAACTAAGTCCGCGAAAACTCGCCTTGAAAATGATGGGCTCCTGATCGTTGATCACTAGATCAAAAGTTCGATTGTTTTTAAGCGCGCACGCTGTAAAAATGGTTGGCTCCTATTTAGCTCTCCTCTGCTGGACAAAGTTCACCCATTTCCGACCTCTTTTAATGCTTTCCTTGCGTGAGTCATCAAAGATAGGAATTCTATGAAGCCCGATACCTCTTTGGGGATCGGCTGTTCTGCTACAACCGAAAACAACACAGGCGTCGGGCATGATTCCAGAAGAAGATTTCAAGAGAAGTCCGTGTTGCTCGCGAAGGTCGAGCTCCTTCGATGACGTCACAATAACACTCGGATCCATTCTCCACAGAGCTCGGTAGTGGCCGCAAGAACCGCCAAAATTTGAAACTTTGAAAAATTATAGAAAAATATAGAAAAACGCTATGACCAAAATTTTTTCGCACAAGTAAGCAGGATGATAGGAAGATTTCGTTCGGCGAAAAAAAAATTGGGGGGTTAGTTGCACAAAAGAATCGAGAGGAGAAAAATCAAAGAGAAAAAGCGCTTTCTAAACAACATTAAGTCACCCAAGCAGCATAACAAAAACCTGTCAAATTCAAAGCAAATTACCTTACTATCCCGTGGTTTAAAATTCATTCCCACTCCCGTGACAAGAGAAAACATTATCAGGCGCCAGCTACTCAATGACTTCAGTCAATTTGCCAGAAGAATGCGCCTCAAATACATATTTCACGGTAAAGATAAAGAACCTCATCCTTTCCACGTAAGTCAGATTGGGACCCACCAGCTAGTCCAGCCGTCAGTTGCTCTTGAGACCTTCCTAGAAGTCAAATTTGAAATTGCTAACATCAAAATTAACAGGCCGAAAGACAACCTGTCACAGGGAGAGCGAAAAGCTCTAAAAGAACTATCGCGTGACAAGAACATTGTGATAAAAAAAGCCGATAAGGGAACCACAACCGTCATAATATATGAACAGAACAGATAAACTTATACGAGGGTCAAGTCCAAATTGATGATATAAATAACTAGCGACCCTTAGACAACCCTATGGTTGGCACCACAGCCAAAAAGGTTCATCGATTGATTCAATCACTACTTCAAGAAGGCCACATAGACGACATGACGGCTAAATGGCTTTCCCTTACACACGATCCTCCGCGAATACCAGTATTTTACACACTTACAAAGATTCACAAGCCGACACCTGTTGGTAGACCTATCATATCAGGGTGTGACGGCCCTACAGAAAGAATCTCAGCTTTTGTTGACTACCTCATTCAGCCAATAGCCTCGTATCTCAAAGATACAACAGACTTTCTTAACTTCATCGAGAAGACTTAACTGCCTAAAAGTACAATTCTTGTCTCAATGGACGTCACCAGCCTCTACACGAACATACCCCAGGAGGAGGGCATTACCACTGTATGCGAAGCATACGAAGAGTTCTATGAGTAAAACCCTCCCATTCCTACCAGGTATTTAAGAGAAATGTTAAGTCTGATTCTACAAGAAAACTCGTTCCAATTCAATGGAAAAGATTACCTCCAAACTCATGGAACAGCCATGGGAACGAAAATGGCCGTAGCTCTTGCTAACATATTTATGGCCAAAATAGAAAAAGAAATACTCAGACAAAGCACGACAAAACCAATTTTTGGGAAAAGATTCATAGATGACGTCATATCTATGTGGAACACAAGCAGAGACAAAATAGACGATTTCCAAGGCAAACAGTTTTCACCCAACGATCAAATTCACGGCTGAAATCTCAGAAACAGAAACCACATTCGTAGATACGAAAGTGTACAAAGGTGACAGATTCAATAAGGAATCTATTCTTGACGTGCAAACGCATTTCAAAGCTACAGAAACCTTTCAATACACGAATTTCTATTCGTGTCACCCACCGGGCGTCACGAAAGGCTTTATAAAAGGAGAAGCGTTAAGGCTTCTGAGAACAAATTCGTCTCAATTTACTTTTGAGGAAAACATGAGTAATTTCAAAACACGCCTGCAGAATAGAGATTACCCTGCTAGAATTGTAGAAAAACACCTTTCAGATCCTGATCCTGAGGGGGGCCCCGGTCTCCAAAAAAAGGCCCCTCCCCTAGATCCGCCACAGCTCTTGCAATAAATGCAAAGTCTCACATCTAACGCCACGCGTGCGACTTAAGGACGGTGCCCACTATTGTTACTGCGCACATTTTCTGCGCATGCCAAGGTAGTCGCGCGCGACGCGAAAGAAGTGCGCAACACGCAGGACACGAGGACTGGTTTTGTCTCCTGTAAGTCTGGGAGGTTCTAGTTATTTCTTGTAGAAAAGATGCGTCGTTTTTCAACAGATGAAAAATAATTTGTATTTACCTGGTCAGTTCTTCGAAAACCGAAGTAGTATGCACATGTTGCTATTTCTACGTATGATCGATCTGACCGAACATTTTATAGTCAAACAAAAGTCAATTATAAAACATCAAAAGTTATTGCTTCAAGATGTTTCGCTTGGAGCATGGGTATTAAAAATCCCTTAATAGGCAAGGATCAGAGTAAATCAGAGGGAAAATAGCTCTAAGTCCTCCGCTTAATCGAGAAACTGCAAGCTTACCTTTCACTCGCGTCCTTCGGGTTTTATCGGCTAATCGGCTATATACACTTTTTGTCGAATATTTAATAATAATAATAATAATAATAATAATAATAATAAATGTTTTTAGCCAGGGTTATCTCTTCAGCATAAAATGCTGCTATCAATGAGGTCCCTGGAAAAAAAAATAAAATAAAATAAAATAAAAATATATATATAAAACTGATATGTACTTCAGAACTCTAGAGTAACGTAACTAAGACACAATCCATCTGTTACCTAGATACTATCTCTTAACGCATCCCTATATTTACTGCCAGCTTTGCCTGATGAGTGTGGTCCTACAATTTCGGACCATACGAAACAGCACTGTCGCAATAAACGATCAATGATTACTCCTGAAGCCTGAACTCCTGTGATTATTAATAGTCAATGCTCTTCAATTAAATGAATTGAGCGCTCTACGGAATACGTTCTACCCAGAATACAAGTATTTATATATATATATATCTGTCTGATTTTAGAAAAAGGTACCTATCTCAGAATCCCAACCATTGGCTAGTGTAGCTTTCTAACTCACTGTCGTACCGGAACGGTCAAGCAGCAAACAGTAGTTTTCAACAACAACAACGATTTATTTATTAGCGAATGATAAAATGGTGCTATACAGTGAAACCCCTTGCCTAAGAACCTATATTTTAAGAACCTGTTTAGTCTAGAAATTGAAACAATTTCTTAGTTTCTAAAATCTCTGAAAAAATTTGCCTGTACCCTTGGGCAAAAGTTAGATCAGTCACTGTTTAGAATCCTCTTTGAAGACATACCTGCATTATCGCTCTAACTGGACTGTTTAAATGCCAATGAGGTCAATACTTTAGGTTTTCTTTATATGGTCATTTTTACATAACGTCTTATTTGGTGTGCAGATTTTATATGAGGAATAAGCTGAACCACTAAATTCTCTTGGCTATATTGTATGTTTCTTATTCAGAACATAACCTATGTAAGAACCTAAATAGCCTTAACCTGTACTAACTACCATTTATATATTAAAAAGAATAACCTGTTTAGGATAACTTTGAAAAATCCAGGTTCTTAGTACGTTTTACTGTAAGACAAAGGCAAGGCGAAGGAAACTGAGGTGCTGCGTTAAAGAGGAAGCTAATTAGGACACACGATTAATGTTCAAGTGAAAGGTATATAATGATAACCTTCAATCGTCAATCTCGCTCCCCTCTTGGATACATGGTAGGGCAGCATAAAAACGCTCGGCACGTTCACTTAAATATTTTCTAGCTAGATTTAGACACTGCTGCTTTACATCTTCACGAATTGGCCTTAGTTCCTGCCTCAGTGTGGTCAGTAGGTCTATTCGCAGTGGAGTTGCTTGCCTTTTCTTTGTGTACGAAACTAGCCTGGGTTGCTGTTTTGGGTCAATAGTGAAACGCACGAAGGCGCAGTCGGGATGATCTACAACTTTCAGATTGCCCCTGTCATCAGGCTGTTCCCCAATTCCAACATTAATCCACGCGATTTCTTTGACCTCAAATTTCTCGTGCTGTAAATCTTCGTTTCTACTGACGTATTTTAACTTTAAAAATGACTTGTAGTCCTTTATCATGTCCAGACCTACCCAATAGACCTTGACGTTTGATAAACCACTGCTGACTAGAACGTTTTCCCAGTCTTTGGGTGTTTCAATTTTCTCTTGGGCGTTAAAAACTTTTTGAATGTTTCCAAAATATCTATCGCACACACTATACGAGTGGCCCTCCAACAAAAATTTTAAGTCTGTTCGTAGGAAGTCTCCTCTTGTGACCAGGTAATCCATATAAAAAAATAGAAAGTTTTGCTTAAACTGAGCCGGAGAATTGTCACACCACACTATAAGATGGTCATACCTGTCTCGGCCTTGCTCCGTCTGAAGTTTTTTGAGAAAATAGTCCAAGATTGAGATCACTTCATTTGGGCCTACACCAGCAATAGACTCGTCGTACATAAAACAGTGTATAACCTCCTGGTTTGCGCAGTATATACCCATTAGGCTTGTTCTGAGCTTTTTTGAGTAATACCAGTCTTGAGAAGACACCTTTGGTGTAGGTAAGCTTTTGTGAAAATCCATATGCAAAGTAAGCGTTTTCGAGGCCATTTTAGTCCATGCAAAGGGGCCTGACTACGTGAGGCTTAACACATCTTGCCCTCTTTAACGCAGTACTCAGTTTACTTTGAAACTTGTGTCTTCAGTTATTTACAGCTTGCGCTAGTGGCTCGATATTCAAAAAAAAAAACACTACCGTTATCACTTACGTTTGCGACAGTCATTGGAAGAGAAACTTAAGAGAGCGCGCGCAGGTCTTGCACACAGTTGTCTTCACATTAGGGACCCTAAGCAAAGACGACTTTGAGCGATGCACGTCAACCGAAAGTGAGGCCTTCTCTTCTTTTATATGCCTTGACGCTAAAAAATTTGTATTTCTAAGTTTCTTTTCTCTTATAAAGACGATTTGCCCGGGATTTTGAACCCATCCACTGCCCAATGTTGCAAAAAGCCCACTTCCGGTTGACGTCCGTCGCTCAAAAACGCTGTTGCTTAAGCTCCCTTTTGGAGCCAAGAGTCACGTTTGCGGCAAACGGCAAACGTGAATTTGTACCACGTGACCAAGTGTTCCCTGTTTCTTGTTGTGAAATTCTCAACTTGAATCTGACGTTTGCTCTTTTCCGTAAAAGAGACTCTAAATATCTCTGTTCAGTCTGCCATGGCTCACGGTTTCCTGTACTTTTTTGAACTGGAATTGAATGTGTTTAAGTGAATCTTTTTCCGTGATGCGGTGTGTATTTTGTATCAGTACGGGGACTTTTTTATGTAATGAATAATTAAAAGGGATGACAATTCGAGGAGGGCGATTTTTTTAAAACAGATATATAACAAATACGCAACCCTTTCCGGATTCAGGCCCATGTTTCATGGTAGGAGGGAGGGCTACCCACCTATCATAAGGCATAGGAAGGTTGTACTTTCCTCAAGTTAACAAAGCCTTGATCTGAGACATGCGATTAGCTTTGGTAGGCTAAGGTAATAGGCCCTTTGCAGCTAGTCATTCACGTGGTACGAAACCGCCGTGCTGGAGAGCAAAAGTCGCACTGGGACAAGACTAACAAAGAAAATTACCATTTAAAATTATGCCGGTATGTCTTTTGTTTCTCTTGTCCCAGTGCGACTTTTGCTCTCCAGCATGGCGGTTTTGTACCACATGAATGGCTAGCTGCAGAGGGCCTATTACTAGTGTCATCAAATCGCAAACTACAAAGTTACCCACCTTCTCTCAAATCAACTCGAACTCAGCAAGTACAAATTCTTTCAACACTTTATTCACCTTAACTATACTGAGTTTTACATTTTCTTGACCTTCAAGCTAAAGCAAAGAGGAAATCAGCGTCGACAATCCATCTGCTAACTTTCATCTGTACACCCATTGACCCGTTTCTTAGACAGAACAAACATGTCATACTTTAAGGCAGCATATCTCCTTTCGCCCTCAATTAAATGATTTTGACGTTCTGTTCTTATTCTTTGAAGTTCTTCTTCATTACTGGCGCCGTCCTCGGTTGCGCCGTTTGTCATTCGTCCTATCGTGTTTAAGGTCCTGTCACAAACCTGACATGTGTCTTCTCGTGGTTTTCGAAAACCCAACCTGCTGCCGAGATCTTCGTTGAACACGTTCCTGAAGGTAGTAAAACTTATAACAGGACCTTTGTTTTTCTTTCCCAAACGTGTCGAGGTGAAATTCGGGTAATGTCTAGTGAACTCTCTCCACATTCTTCGCATAGTTGTGGGGGTATCAAAAAATTGTTTTTCCGTTCGCGCCCTTCTGTAGTGCGAGTGGTTTGCCGAATGGGAACAGATAAACTCTGTTACTTGTCTCCTCGCATCTTCCGTCAATTTGCGCGGTCTGTTACTGTGCCTACCGCGTTTATCGGGGTCAATAGATAAACAGTCACAATCCATTTTCTCTAAAAGGACTTTAATTTTTTTGGGCGACACTCCGTAGCATTTCATGAAGGCGATTTTGCACACAGGGCCCAAAGCTGGGATAATGTAGGTTATTTTTCTGCGTCCGCTAGGAAATAGTTCCACTTGCATAAGTTTCGATATCACGTAATTTTGTTCATTGTAGTTTCTAGATCTATAGAAAGCTCTACCTCGTTCCTGTCGAATAACCTGCCTCGCAGTCTCTATGCCATTCTTTAAAAGACATCCACCGTTGCAGCAGACCAAATTGACCGTATCAACGTCGCGATAGGCGGCATTTTTTCTCCTTGACGGTGTTTGCTTCCTTGAAGAGTACCTTTTATCCATTTTGAATCTAGTTTTTCTTCTTCCCCGTTCAACCGAGGACGCTGTTGGTGGTCCATGACGGAAATGCCTCCATTGATTGTCCACGTCAAAGTCATACAAAAATCGGGATCGGTCGGGAGCTGACTCTGCTTCACTGTTGGAAGCTGCAGCATAAGCCATTTTTTTAAAAAAAAAACTATCGACAAGCAGGAGCGACAAGCTTTGTTCGAATCTTCAGTTCTACTTCAAGTTGTACAAAAACGCGCATTAGTGTTACGTAAAAAGGGAGACGCCACCGTTCCACTGCTCGTGCAAAGTTTAGAACTGGCACAAAAAACGACTGAAAAATCGTTTATTTATTTATTTTTTTTTTACACAGGGGGATTAATTAGTTAGGTTTTGCGCTTGCAGCCGTTTTAAGATTGGAGAGTATGGTAGATCACGTGACAGGTTCTTTTAGCGCGCCTCGCTCTGAGGCAGAGAGTAAGCTTTTTTTGAAGGCTTATTTCTCAGAGGGGGTGAATTTTGCAAGAGAGAAAAACTGTGCATATATACGCGATGGAAGGGGTTTCAGGTCA
>OZ037784.1:19546860-19566860 GCA_964035525.1 Porites cylindrica
TTTATAGTGATGTTTTGTGCTGAGTTTCGCAAACTTATTGAGGGGACTTTTGGAGCTGTCTTAGCGTGGACGTCATACAAGAAATAGCTTGGTTGTTGAAAGAAAAAAGACTGTAAAGGAAGACTGTGAGGAATTTTCCGATTTCCCTTTGTAACTCATTTTATGCCAGTTTCTTTGCGTAAATCACGCTCGAGATTCGACTTTTTAGTTTGAAATGCAATAATTCCGCTAATACGAGACATATGCAACTTTCCTCACACCCTTTTTTAGGTCTTTTATCTGTCAATCAGATACAATAAAAAGGAAGTGAATATTTAACGACGCGAAAGGGCTGGAGCTTCAGCAGTAAACTCGATACCTCTGAGTTCGAGAGCAAAAAACTTAAGCGCCTTTTGAAATTGGATGAAATAAAATCTTTCATAAGGTAATTTAGTCTTTTAGCTTTAATTTGATATATAACTTGCCTTTGTAGCCTTTGGGCACCTCGTTTTCCTTTACCGAGACCTTAAATAAGGACTAACAAGTGCATGATATAAATTCAGAAGAAGCCGTGGAATGCCTTCAAACCATGGTAATAATTAAATTTTTCAACTGTCCAAAACAAATTCCACGCAACCTTATTCCAATGATTCTACAAACAAAAGTTTGCGTAGCAGACATAACTGAAAAATGTCGCAGACATTACATTTTGGGAAACACATTTGTTATCATTCACTTTTCTTATCAGTGTTGCCAACTGTGGCTATGTCAATTTTTCCTGTAGTTACTTGTCTAAACATGAAGCTGTGAAATGATCATTTACTTTATTTATGTTCTATTAGAATATTATATAATCTCCTGCTGACCTAGTGTGAAGCAATACCAGTCAGATTTTTTTTCTGCTATAATGAATCCTTAAAATAATTTCCAAATTAATTTCGTCACATCTCAAGTAAATGTTGTGAGGAAAAAAACCCTTTCAGTAGTGAGGAGATTATATTTTTTTCCCAAAACTGATTTAGCTACTAAAATTATCATTTTTTGTCATTCAGTCTGACTTAAAGACAGATAAAATGTAAATTTGCACTAAAATTTCACATAGTTCACGACATATTACATCACAAATTGTACTTAAAAAATAATACTCATTGTTGTTTTGGTGGTTGTCAACTTCGCCCTTTATCCCTGATCCATCCTTGATCGATGCACTTGACAGCTAGAGCACAACTCACAACAACGGCAGCGGCAGTCGCATCTAACCCTGTGGCAACTGAAGAAAAGAGAGAATTTTGCTTATTTGTTGACACAGATTTAAACTATGAAAGTTGCTAAGACCTGAATCTGAAGCTACACACTGAATTCCTACACTTTTCGAGCATATAACAACTAATCCAATTGATTATAAATTTCCTGAAATGTTGCGTACACACGGCTCCAAATGACCAATTAATGTCAAGGGTTGATTTGATAATTATTCACGGAGTTAAAATTTTCTAATGGCCGTCATTTCTTTACCGCAGGTCAAGAGCGAACGGCGGACTGTTGTGTTGGTAGCCCCATGAACCTAGGACCCCTGCGCGCGTAATGTACTGTCATGAACATGGTTGTATACTCACTCACCTATGTAACTTCCAACATCAAGAACAGCAATGACTATAGCAATCTGATCAACTTCATTTGAACCAGGCTAAAGTGGATGTGAGCTGTGAGAGGATCAACAAAAGTAATTATTAAGTTAACATAAGGTAACTTGACCACAAAGTCACCCTCTTGAGCGTGATACCTTACAAAGATCCTCACAAGATATTCTACGTTGTCAAGGAAAAACACATTCTTGAAGGAAATGCCTAGTTCTAAGACTAACACAAATTGTGGTCAATAAATTGCTACAGAATTAGAGAGGTCCTAACATTTCTTGAGAGTACCAGCCCAAATCCTCATGTGGCTGTGATTGGTTCAATTTTGTCCTTGGTATAAATTTAATTTTCCTTTGTTCTAAGCTCATTATCAGAGATGTACCCAAATACCACCAAAACAACAACAATTTCTTATGTTGAGCCTACTGATATGAAAACAATGTTTATTAAGGGTCAACTTCCTATATTTCTTCTTGCAAATCATAATTTTAGTCTTCTTTGGATTCAGCGATGAAAGCCAATGTGCACAATACTCTGAAAGGATGGAGAGAGCATTTTCTAGTCCTTGATCTGACTGGGACATCAAAACTAAATCATCTGCATATAGCAGACAGCTTAGATGGGATCTATTATTTGGTAGAACTATGTGATCTGTGTCCCCTTGGTCAAGTAGAAAGGAAAATACAAAGGAGTACCAAAATAAAAACCAAGGATAAAATGGAACCACAACAGCAGATAAGCATGCGATCCGCTGTGACAGTAAGTTAAGGCTGGTGCTCCAAAAGGTGATGGAGGCTCAATTTCACATGATATACAAGAAATCTGAAAGAAGGAAATAAGATAGTACAGCAATAATTAAATCAATGCACCCTCTCATACGTACCATGGTGAAGAAAACTGTACAGCTCTGTGTACGGTTGCTTTGAGCAAACACCTCGACACAAGTCAGATTAGTTGACAGCACCCTTAAATAAAATGGCAACGCGATATATTTACTTTTTTGCCGCATGAAACACTTTAGTCGTAAAGGATATACAGGTGAAATTTGGTTTTAAGCCCTATGATTTCAAATCTCATGGATAACAATTTTTTGGGTTGCGTGAAAATTCATGGGAAACCACTTTTATTTCTTTTAATGAACAGAAGGGCAATTCCATGCAAGACAATGACATTTTGAATTTTTTCAAATAAAATTTTGCACAATGAAACTTAACCAACAGAAAGCTGAGACAATGGGCTGTTTGAAATTACTGAGATCTTGTTCATCTTGTCCATGTGCCTAATGTGAGAAGGCATGAAATACAGAGAATTTGAATCTTGGAATTTTTGGAAGGAAATTTTAAAGTTTTAACATCTAAGAAAACATACAGTTAACATAAAAGTATGTGTGTATTATAATCTGTGCCTTACACTATCATTAGGCTATAAAATATTATCCGGCTACTGGCACTTTCCTAAGAAAATTGACATTGAATTTTTGTTGCGGACATTACGTAAGGTCAATTCAAGTGTCAAAAACTCCAGACTCCTCTTCCACCCATTTAAAGAAGTAAACTCAGTTGAAATGTTGGCTATATGTATTGTTTTTTCATCAAGAGACGCGGGCCTCATCGTCATCTACAAGACCACCTCCGAAATGTTTTTTAAACTATAATTGGAGTGATTTATTAAATATTATTTATTTATCATTATCATTATCATTATTGAGATTTTCAACAACACAAAATTTCTGCTGACAATGTCAATAGGCAGTCGAGAGAAGAGGTAGTGAGAAGTAATGGAATGATCTTTTTGAGGAAAGTTGAACAAATGCTCTCAAGTTGTACCACGAGAGACAAATTGGAAGTTGCAACTTTGACGGGCTGTCGTTCGTAGACCACTGGCTGGTTGGAGACGGCAAACTGTTGAGGTCAAGGCCGCAGGTTCCTTAAGTCCTTTCGCGCGTCGCAAAGTAATCAGGGAGGCTTGTCAGGCGGGCGGCAGCGCATTGTTTGTGCAGAGGGGAAGGACAGGTAGATCTGTTTTTTGGCAATGGTCTGTTTTCAGTTTGGGGGTTATATCTGATATCGACAATCTACACTGAAACTAAACAGGCCAGAAGAAAGCAACAAAAAGAAACATTAAGAAAGATGGTTCAATAATGAGTGTTTCGCTTGGAGAAAGATTTTAACGGAACTCTCTAACAAGAAAGTTAACATAGCAATTTCCTCTTGATGAAACTATAAGGCATAACTATCACACAACCCACCAAAAAAACTACAAAAAGCTAATCAAATCTAAGAAGACAAAGCTCCTTTAGGGGTGATTCCATGTTGCAGACATTACGTTCAGATACTAAAATTAATATAAATTATTAAACCCCAATTTAGATGTCAAAATGTTCATTACCGGTGTTCAAACGTATGTAGAAAGTATTTTTTAGTGTCCCCTTTGTACCTAATAAAAACATGCTTTGGTTAGCTCTTAAGACCTTGAAGGTATGAGTTGAAGAAGGTGTGTTTCGGGCATCACAGTTTAAACAAACACTTTTTAAGGTAATGTTCTTTTACAGAGATTTTCCTGTGAATTTTTAACCTTAATTGTGCCTTCAAAACATAACAATAATAATATTAGATTTTTCAACTGTCAGAAAAAAATTCCATGCAACCTTGTTCCAGTGATTCTACAAGCAGACGTTTGCGTTGCGGACATTACACAAAATTGTTGCAGACATTACATTTTTGGGAACACACTTTTTATCATTCACTTCCTAGCTTTCCACAACAATATGTCTGGGACGAAACGTCTGCAGCAAAATTCACTGCTGCACTTTCGTTCCAACGATATTCTGTCTCTATTACATCTCTTCGAAAGTACAAACTTCGATTTAAGCAGTACAGATGTTGAAAATGCTACCAATCAATTCACAAACATTATGACGGAGGCAGCAAAACGTTCAGTCAAATTAAGTAGCCAAAAGAAATCTAAAAGAAAGCCAATTACTAAGAAGTGGTTTGATTATGATTGCAAAACTTTAAGATCTTCACTTAAAAAGTTATCTAACCAAAAAAAACCCGCAATCCTCTGGATACCGAACTCAGAAAAGAATATCATGTTCAAAATAGAACCTTTAAAAAACTTGTCAAACAAAAAAAAACAACAACAATTTGTTGACTCTAAAATAAATGAGTTGATTAGTAATGAAAATGACCGCAAATTTTGGGATACTCTAAAGTCAATGAACGAAAACAGCTTGTCTTATAATAATATAACGAAAACCCGACCAATAAACTTTACGATCATTTTAAAACGATACACTCAGCACCTGATCCCAATACATTATCGGCATTTCAAATACACATGTTAAACGATAAAAAGCGTTTGGAGGACAGCAACCATTTACAATCTGGATTCAGCTTGAAAATCAACCCCCTGACATAAAAACCCTTCTACTTTCCTATCCAAAGCTGAGAATAATTATTTGTCAAAACATCTGAAAAACCGCCGGCTAAATTTGATAAGAACAAATAAAAAACTAAAATTCTACTCCGTCTTTAAAAATGAAACAAATCACTCTGAATTCATCAATCATATCCGGAATCCTGAACATAGGCGTGTAGCTTCCAAATTTAGGATAGGAAATCACAATTTAAAAATAGAAACCGGAAGACTTACAATCCCCAAAACTCCTGAAGACCTTAGAATCTGTGATCATTGCCACCAAAATTCGGTTGAAAATGAACTGCACATATATTATTTCACTGTGATCAATACCATGATTTGAGAAAGACTCTTTTTCTTAAAATCAACCACCGAAATACACTATTTACACATTACAATATCCATGATAAAGTCTGTTTTCTTTTTAACAATACTGATTCACATATCAGCAGGCTAGCTGCTAATTTGGTCTTTCAAGCATTTGAAAGACGAAAGAAACATAGTTAATTCTACCGTTCCATCATATCTGCATTCCCTTAAACTTAGCTGTTTATTACTGTTATTTTAATCGGTAACACCTGTACAAAATTAGTGGTAATACTGGCTGAACTTGTCGTTGTTGTTGTTGTATTCAAATGATAACAACTCCTCAACAGATATGAAAAATGTCCAATTAACTATACGTGAAGAACTGACTTCACACCAATATAATCTAATACGAAGTAACAAGAAACTAAAATTTTACTCAGTATTCAAAATTGACTGTCACAAAAGTGCATGATTGCTTGAGCATAATCAACATAAGTCCCCCCAGTACCGAAAACTCTAGAAACTTTTCGCATTTGCCCCTTCCATAGTCTTCGATCTAACTTTTACCGAGACATTAGGATTGGACATCCCCTTTTTAAGAATTTTGACAACAATGAAAAAACCCTCTTCGTATTTGACAATGTCGATCCTGATATCTGCAGACTTTCATCTCCTTACATGCAGTCATGTATGGAATATAGACAAAAACTTGTTCTTTCATATCATAGCCTTTGTTTTGATTTCAGATTTGTCACGAATAATGTAGGTAATACCATGCACTCACGTGGGAATACTGAAATAAAGCTGTTGTTGTTGTCGTTGTTTCTGATGAGTTGAATTCACTTGTCAATGTCCGAAGAAGGAGAAGAAATTATCCACCACACCTTGGATTACTGACGAGATCTTACCTAAAATCAACTACGCACCCACCAAGACAAACTCAAGACCCAAAGGTGCTTATTTTGACCCAGAATTTCTTCCCCCCACCCCGCCGCCAAATCAAGGAAAACGAGACACGAATAGTGCAGCTAAAATGGCGGCGGCTATCATCACACGCGGGCCAATTCGATCAGCCACCCGCTAACTCAGTTATCATGGTAACTTACCCCGCCGTAGAGGACATGTTTCTCCTAAGCTTTTCTTTTGTCAAATTCGTATGGAGGCGACTGATGATATTTCCAATTCAAGCGAAGTTGGATT
Source organism: Porites cylindrica (assembly GCA_964035525.1). Lineage (NCBI taxonomy): Eukaryota > Metazoa > Cnidaria > Anthozoa > Scleractinia > Poritidae > Porites > Porites cylindrica. Next base: position 19,553,406 of record OZ037784.1, read on the forward strand.
CCGCAGTTTTGTCTCTTACTGCGTCGACTCTGGTGGAGCCCAGGGGCCCGTTTCTCGAAAGTCCCGATAATTAACGGGCCCGGTAAGCTGTCTCCGTTGACATTAAAGATCGAGGTTTCAATAGTTTTGCATCTAGCATGATAAAACTATCAGTTAGTGAAACAGAATGGAGTAGTCTGCTAGCCAGGACCGGCGCTCTTATTCTTTATATTTCGATTTGAATATTTGTTTTCGGGCCCGAAAAGTTACCGGGACTTTCGAGAAACGGGCCCCAGGCCCTCTCTATTGAAGGGCGCGCAAAATAATTGTCCGTCTTTTTCTAAATAGCGTAAAACGGCGTAATCCGAGATTTGTTCGGATCGTGTTTTCTTAAGAAATTTGTTCACTTTTTTCAGTGTTCTTGTTCTGTATAAAAGTACCCTTTAGAGCGTAGAAATCAGTGCATACTTTTTGTTTGTTATACTCCTCCCATATTAGTTGTTGGGACAAGGGCCTCGGAAGCAGGTGGAGGTGGGGGGTGGGGGGTTTGAGGGGAAAGGGGCGTGATTCGCTGGCCAACCTCTACCACACTTGAACGAAGCTTAGCCACTCTAAGGCCTTTTTGGTAATTCAGAAGTTAAGTCAATTTTGGAGACCACAGAAAAGACATCCATTTGTTACAGAGCCTCTTCTGTTGTAGGGTACCTTTTTCCAAAATCAGACAGATATCTATATAAAACTAGCCTAAATTACAGTAACTAAAAATACACTAAAAGTTAAAAATACAACAAGATTAAAAAATTGTTTAAAAAAGCTAAAATACAGCAATTAAAATGCATTTAAAAGCTAAACTAATACAAAAACTTAACAAGTAACTAAAAAACTTTTGATCTATATAATTCCAAAATACGAGTTTTAAAAATGACAACTGACTTAATTTTGTAAGATTTTATGTAATTATTCATCCGAAGATAGATTTAAAGCGTTCGAGTATATACAGATGTCCCTTTTATTGAGAGTCTGAGGGTACATAAACGCATTCGGTACAACTACTTTCACACTATTCAGCTTTTTTAAAAGAGAGCTCATGTATGGAACTTGAGTCTATGCAAATCATTTATGTCATATGACACTAGTGGCAAAGCCCGAAAGAGATAGCGCAAAGCATAGATATATAAGCTCATTGAATGTATGCAAGTTTAATAACATATTCGATCGAGATACCCGGTAAAATGATAAAAAAACGATAGAAGGTTTACAATCCATATTACATCTACCGTTCAAAAAATCTTGAGGACATGTACACGTAAGCAAACGATTGAAGGAGTACCTGTCTTAGAGTCCCTGTCGACTATTTTCCACTACACTACAGTAGTTTGTTTACAGCACCAGCCGTGGATCTTGAGCTCGCCATACTACTCTATGTGCGCTGCATGTAATCTCTAATACCTTGGAGATTGCTCTTCTCCAAAAATTTTTGTTAAATGTTTGAGACGGAGAAGCTCCAGTTGAATGAAATAGCATAATTTGTTTTCCTTAGAGTCCATGAAATGTCCTGCTTCACTTTCTGTTTTTGCTCTCCTCCGCGTGTTGTTGTTTTCTCTGACTGTTAGCCATTGTGGATTTATAAAATAACTAAGATAGTACGTGCGCTCTGATTGGCCGAGAGGAGTGTTTGCATGAGAGTATGTGAACATGGTTGTGGCATCAAGATGTTTTGCTGTTCACGCGCTAATCACGCAAGCACAAATTTGAAAAAGTTTTCAAGTTCAAAACTCGACAAGTTTACTTTATTTACCCATTCCTTCGTCGGCTGAAACTTGGAAAATCGTTACAAAGAAGGTGTGTCAATTTCTTTTTCGCTTAAGCTGATATTTTAAGCGAGAAAAATCCGTATTTTGGAAAGCATCTTTCTGCAAAACAAGGACTGATTACGCGTACAAGACTTCGTGTATAAGACTTTGCGACTGGTAAGAATTTCTCTTTTAATCAGGACCGTAACAAAGAGTTTGCGTTTTTTCTCGGGAGAGTTATTTTATAAAAGCAATAGAAAACATAACATAGCCTGATATAAACACCCGAGGGATTGGGAGAATTCTCGACAGTTATGCAATCCCGAGACGAAGTCGAGGGTTTGCATAACTGTCTCGAATTCTCCCAACCCCTCTCGTGTTTATATCAGGCTATGCAAACACGGAAAAACGTTTTCTATTGCTGAAATCTCAGAGTACTCCGCGTTGAGTGAGGCAATAGTGAAACTGACCGGGGAAGGGATGGGGAAAATTGAAAATAACCCCCAAAGCGATTAAGTTAAGGTCGAAACCAACCAATTTAACTTTTAAAAACGCTTCGTAACCACTACTTTTTATCTTACCAAATGAAAGTAATAAGCCTACTCAGCAAACGATCAATTTTTGGTTCGGGGAAAATGTCGTTTACACTATTTTTGAGGCAAACGCGTGGAGAGGGGTAACTGCTGATAACTTCCCAGTTGTGCTGATAATTCAAAAAAAGACGTATAAAGAGCAGTTGTCATGTTTTCATTTGTTGCTTATTGTGAAACCTTGTTACAATTATCATTGCATTTGTGCCAGTTCACGTGTACACTCTGAAATTTGGGGAAAAAGTAACTTTTTATCATTTTTCTAAAAAAATGCCCATTCAGCGTTTTTCTCCATATTGAACCGTAGTTATCTCTGAAAAACGCGTGGTTACCCCCAGTTTTCTTTTTGGATTTCAATAGCCCCTGATATGATCTACTTGTCTCACATAGTCATTATCTGGGAAAAGATACTTCCAATTAGTGGGCACCGTCCTTAAAATGCTGTAAATGCACTGTCTTTCATAGACTCAAATGACAGATGTTCCTACCCTTTTATATACTTCAACTAGTGAAATCACTACCCTTTCATATACCTGAAGCCTGATAAAGATACCCCTTCGGGCGGAGCCTCCCCGTATAGGCCATCATAGGGAGTACCCCCCCCCCCGACATATAATCAGACACTGAAATATATATCTAAAATAAACCAAGTACCATAAATAGTCATTCTGTATCTAAAATAAACCAAGTACTTTAGTCTACTTACCAATCCTGAAACGGTCTATTAATCTCAATTCATTCCATTCAAATAAATACCGAACTACAATCATAAAGGTAAACCTTAAAAGTGATGTTACACAAGACGAGTCGCAACGACGATTTTAAGGTGGCTCGACTGGATTTTTTTGGGGGGATACCTCCCAAGTTTGAGCATTAATTACGTCGCCATGAGTAAAGATATGGAAAAAAGGTTTCCACATCTGTATTATATAAAGATGAAAATTTCTTATGATTTGGGTTTTATTGCAATCGGAGTCGCCATGGCAACGTAACGACGCCAATTGTTTTTTATTTATCTTTAGGTTTCTCTGCACCAGGAGTTTTTTTAAGAAATCGCTTAAGGGAGTTTGTACCTGCCATAATTGCCTCAATTATTGCAAAGTTTGAATAAATTCTATGAGGGCGTTTTCGAAATATTTTGAAACGAAGATTTAAGCATCATATAAACAGTGAAATAGCTTGCTATCCACACAATTAGCTAATTTTTAAAGAAAACGATAAGCTTTGGAAACGCGGCTTCATCTCATAGTGGTTTGATTCCATTGAAAACTGCGTACAAAAACAGAGGGAAATTGTTCTGGGCGATCGCGAGTAAGAATAATCTTATTAACTTGCATTCAGCTGCTTTTGTTACAGTTTTTGCACGTAATTTAGTCCACGCCTACAAATTTCGCATTTTCCAAAAACCGCCCGATAAAATTTTTTGTAAATTGGAAAATCCCGAGATCAATCGTCAATAAATATACCCTGCGAGTTTCAAGAACATTGAAAACAGGGAAGGCTTTTAAATAGGGCCTCAAATATAACCAATTTTTCCCCCAGATTTTGTGTTTACAAGTGAGCGTCCACATTATTCACTGGCATTGTTTTCAAGTTTCATATGCACGTGACATTTAGCAAAACGATAGAATTTGCATCAAAAAGGACCCTCGGTTAAATCTCCGGAATATGCTAATAACCGGGTAAAGAAATAGTGATATATTCTAACATCACAGCAACTCTTTGTAAGAGTTTCTGTGATGTTATAACTCGAGTAAGATAATTAAGTGTTACATCCTACAAGATGAGCCGTGACGTTCACCGCTTCGGCTCTCACTGCTATCTGTGACACAAGCCAGTTATCAGCATATTCCGGATATTTCTTCCGAAAGTAGTCGAGAGTTCTTTTTGATGCAAATTTATTTTTCTTTGTTAAATGTGCACGTACATATGATTCTTGAAAACAATGCCAGTGAATAATAAGTACGCTCACTTGTAAACACAAAATCTGGGGGAAAATTGGTCATATTTGAGGCCCTGTTTAAAAGCCTTCCCTGTTTTCAATGTTCTTGAAACTTGTAGGGTACATTTATTAACGATTGATCTCGGGATTGTCAAATTTATAAAAAAAATTACCGAGTGGTTTTTTGAAAAATGCGAAATTTGTAGGCGTGGACCAAATTACGTGCAGAAACTGTAACAAAAGCAGCTGAATGCAAGTTAATAAGATTCTTCTCACTCGCGATCGCCCAGAGCAATTCCCCTCTTGTTTTGTACTCAGTTTTCAATGGAATCAAACCACTATGAGATGAAGCCGCGTTTCCAAAGCTTATCATTTTCTTTCAAAAATTAGCTAATTGTGTGGATAGCAAGCTATTTCACTGTTTTTATGATGCTTAAAACTTAATCCTTTAAGCGATTTCTTAAAAAAACTCCTGGTACAGAGAAACACAAAGATAAATAAAAAACGTAATGGCGTCGTTATGTTGACATGGCGACTCCGATTGCAATAAAACCCAAATCATAAGAATTTTTCATCTTTATATAATACAGATGTGGAAACCTTTTTTCCATATCTTTACTCATGGCGACGTAGTTAATGCTCAAACTTGGGAGGTATCCCCCCAAAAAAATCCAGTCGAGCCACCTTTAAACGCAACAAATCGTGACTGTGGGAGTGCCCCAGGGCTCCATTTTAGGACCCTTATTGTTTTTTATGTACATCAATGAAGTCCGCAAGTCCTTACGGTATGCATTTATTGCCTTGTTTGCTGATGACACAGCGCTATTCTATTTAAGTCCTACAGACCTGAAGAATATTGCTTGCTGGCTGGAAGAAAACAAACTTACTCTTAACACGTCCAAGTCTAAGTTTATGCTTATTGTGAATTCTAAGAAGCTGAAAAATGTATCTCATTTTAAGCTTACTATTAATACCTGTACCTTGGAAACAGAATGTTCGTTAAAGTATTTGGGAATAGTGATTAACGAAAATATCTCTTGGGCTGATCATATTGACTTTGCGACCACAAAAGTTAAATCAACGATTTGGCGTTCTGCGAAGGATTTTACAGCACTTACTTCCAATCTATGCTCGCAATCTCTTTGTCAGTGTCACAGTATTACCGTTTTTTGATTACTGCGACATTTTCTATGGTGATAAGAATGATAAAGTGTTAATAGATTCCCTCCAGGTACTGCACAATAAGGCGGCTAAGATTGTTCTCAATCGTCCTGTACACTCTTCATCTGCTCAGACGCTTATCGATCTTAGATGGATCAATATTCGGGTTGGACGTCGCATTCATCGGCTTCTCCATATCTTTAAATGCCTCAATGGCCTTTTCGGTCACAATCATCATTCTGATACTGGCCCTTTAGCCCACAATTACCGAACGCGTCATGACAGTGATTTGAGAATTGTCAGATCTCGTTGAAGTAAAGCCATCTACATTCTTCGTATTTTTGTATTCAAAGAATGGAACGAGACTCCTCTTGAAGTCAGAAACAGTGTAAGTATTGGCAGTTTTAGAAACGCTGTTTTACATCTTTTAGCGTAATTTTGATAGGAACAATGAGACTTTGCACTTTTTATGACCTATTTTATGCACTAAGTGTTTTTATCGTTTAGTATAATTTTAATTTAGTGACAGGTCTCGTCTGTAAACCACCCATGGGTGATGGCGACTTCCTGTATAAAGATCATCATCATCATCATCATCATCATCATCATCATCATCATCATCAGCATCAGCATCAGCATCAGCATCAGCATCAGCATCAGCATCATCATCAGCATCATCATCATCATCATCATCATCATATTCATATTCATATTCATATTCAATATCATTATTACTATTACCGTATATACTGTTTTCAACACGGGAACCTCGGTCCCAGGTTCTTTCAAGGCAGAGCAAGATATAAATTTTGCGCGCTTTACGACGCACGTTCTGTTGCCAATATTCCCAGAGGAGTCCTGGGTACCAAGAAAGAACCCAAATACGTGTAGACGTGGAAAATTTTGAGTCCGGGAAGCAAAAGCCCTTTCCATAACTTTTAACGTAAGTTTAACATGGGCTTCAACGTCGATCTTTCTAAGGATATTTAAAAATGTATTATTTGCCTTATTGTAACTTAATCCAGGGTATATATTACGTCACGACTGTAGGCCTGGTTACCAATGGTGGCTTTCACCGTTAAACGAATGGAAATAGGCATCCGTTTACGAAAGGGAAATAGGCATCTCCGACTGACCCAGATTCCTCTAACCTCTCGCAAAAAATCCCAGTTTGACATCTCGCAACAACTGACCGAGTATTTCATAATGACTGGTACAGAAAGGCTCGAAGGACTTTTATTAATAGAGTGCTTTAGATTCTGAGACGAGGACTAGAAGGAGGACGAGATTTTCTCAGTAGTAAGTACTGCTCTTGCGTGAGCCGACGTAATTTTGGCAGGATAACGTGATAGCCGTCGTCATTCTACTACGAGTTTTAGCGATAGTGTCGTTGTGGCGGGAACAAGTTATCAAATTTTAGAAGTTTAATCATCTTGGAACCGGAAAGGGGCTAAAAACGTCTTCCATAAAAATAACCGCACTAACTTTTCACGTGAAAAGTAGTACAATGAAGCTCCCCGGGTTGAGTATTTCTCGACAATACGCGAAAAAACTTTCAGTTAAATCTTGTACTTGTAGTCGTCCTCGTCCTCAAATCTAAAGCTCTCTGATCTATTACCATCTTAACAATCACATGCCAGAGGCCCCGTGTTAATGTAAGCTAACCTAGAGTTTAGTAGCTTGTTCTTGTAGGGGGGAATCCTCATCTCTGTTGTCTGGTAGTTCTTCCGAAACAGCTTTCCTTGCTTTATGCATAAGGTAGCACTTAACACAGCCTCCAATCAAAGCAATTGTTAAAGCAAGTCCACCTACACAATATCCCACGATTTTCAAAATGGCTCCTGTGGACACTAAACAGAAATAAGGGAAACCGTACCTTAATAAAAGGTGCCGGATGAAAATAAACAAAGCTACGTTAGGCTATCTGAAGTGCACACTATTTCAGTGGGTGTTTTCAGTACGTTCACAACAGTTTACATTATCTGTTACCAGCACAACGAGATTTTTTAACGAAGGATCGCTCTTATCTTACGCCAAAAAAAAAAACAAAATTCTAGCAAATTTTGTTGAGATGCTGCTAAGATTATTCTGTGACATAACAGTGTGCTATCGAAATCTGTGGGTTCAAAAGGACATTTTGAGAGAATCGGGTCAAATCTTGTTACATTACTTTACCTTTTGCAAACAGTAGATACCCCCTTCCCACAACAGCTTGACATCCCTCAGGAGCAAATTGTACATCGGCTCCTGCTACAGCTTGTTGACTGTTCCTGTCAGAAGGAACGATGCGAAAAGCAAGCACGAGGAATCGCACGAGGTAAACGAAAAAGGCGAGGAACTCAGATGTGGACTGGGGAGAGGAGCCCTTTCTCTCCCAGCCCCTGAAGGATTTTTTTCTCTTACGCTCGCTTTTCCGGTTCTGCTTGTCCCGACTACAGTGGAACCTCTACATTGGGACACCTCTATTCAAGGGACACCTCCATTCAAGGGACACAAAAATTTGGTGCCGGAAAAATGTTCACATAATCTTTGTAACTGTTACCTCTATTGAAAGGACACCTCTATTTAGGGGAAAGGGACACTTTTGTGGGTCCCAAAGCCCAGGTTTTACTTCCATTCAGCAGGGTTCCCATTAACGCACACGTGTGCGTATTTTGCAATCAAAAATCGAAAAGGACGCACGCTTCTTTGAGCGCAAGAGTTTCAGACACACACAAGGACATCTTTGCAACAATCTTGGAAATCCCCACGTGTTTCATCAACTAGCCATTTTGTCTAATTGGGGAATATGTCCACCCAACACAATCTTCGTCTACCGGGCAGAGAAAAAAAATGATGTAGATCCTCAGCAGTTTTCCTGACGCAAAAAGGGTGTGTTCAAGTCCAAATTGCTTGAAGAATTTTCATGGTTAATGTATATTTCCACCGACCACATGAAATGCAAAACAGGTGTAGATGCAAACGGATGTTTCAGAAAACCATCCCAATCCTCTGCACGTGGTGCAACTAATTTTCAGCGACCAGCCTTAGATCGCCATCAGTTGGGAAATTAACATCCCACAGCTGTGCAAATCAACAAAGAAGATCTCACGAAAAGTTCATGTGAAAGAAAAATCAGGTACGGCTTTTAAAGTCTTTAGTAAGAACAGCTCTGTTTGTGGCAAAGGAAGAAATTGTAGACCGCAAATTACACCCTCCAACTCTTGTAATCACACATACACACAAAATAGGTCTTGGGACCCTTTAAAGCGAAAAGGACCTTCAATTTCCTGGGACTGGGGGTCCTAAGGACCTCTAACTTTTTAAACGAATGGGAACTCCACTATTCAGCGGACAAAGTGGGTAGGTACGTTTACGTGTACACTTCTCACAATTATGATGACAGCTTTCACAGCATGAGCTATCTCACCTAAATTTGTGTTCCGCACTTGTGGCCGGAACTCAACACACCATATTGCAGCGCGAAGTTAATCGTGATTTTTCACTTACTATCTTGCTGCTTTAAATAATGAATGCAGCATATTTTCTTTGTCTGATTAATTATTAACAAACATAAACCAGCCTCTACTCAGGGGATACCTCGAATGAGGGGACACTTGCCTGAGTCCTGAGGGTGTTCCCTGAACAGAGGTTCCACTGCAACCGAGCCTCGAAAAGGTTACGGGTTGACCCAATCTTGCGAGGAGTAAAGGAACTAGGACTCTCAGCTACTGATAACTCGCCAAGGTGTCTATCTTTCATGGATTTGGTGGGGAGGGTACTTTGCATGAGACCTATGTGTCCTATGTAGGGAAGCAAAGGTGGCGTAGTGGGAAGAGCACCCGCCTCCTACCAATGTGGCCCGGGTTCAAATCCCGGCGTCGAAGCCATATGTGGGTTGAGTTTGTTGTGGGTTCTCTCCCTTGCGCCGAGAGGTTTTTCTCCGGATAGTCCGGTTTTCCCCTCCCCTTAAAAACCAGCACTTCCAAATTCCAATTCGATCTGGAACGCACGGACACGTTTCAACGAGTTCTCATGAACTCTTAAGCGCGCCGCGGGTAAACAATTTACAATTTTGTCCCATTCTTGTACACACCCGTCGGGTAGGTTGCTGTTCAATAAAAAAGAAGAGGCTAGAAAACCAAAAATTACTTTTACCATTACAACCTTACTTTTCGTCTTGTAGCTGGCTTTAAATCCAGGATACTTTGTCTTTCCACTGGATTTGAATGTCAAACGCATAGCCCAGGAATCTGATGTTATTGGTTCAGGTATATCTGCTCCACAAAACTTTCCAACTAGTTCACTCGTATCAAACTGACCATCACGGACTTCCACATAATCATCAGAACAGTCACTGGATCGAGACAGATTGAAGTAATCAAAGGACAGCGTTATTTCGTAATTAGAATCCACAATGACGAGCCAGATGCACTTGACATCGTCATCGTAAGGTAGAGGATAGATGTAGCTTGCAAGTTCCCCAGTTTTCGTCTCTAACTTGGTAATGTCGAAGCGTTCAGTACAGGAAATAGAAGCTGGTACTAAAATTTAAAAAATAAAATGGTATTATTAAAATCAGTTACTTTGTAAGCTCCCACACAGACGTTCCTAGGGCTTCGTGTCGTGTTCCTCCCCAACGAACATTCGTTATTGACCAAGATGACCGGATATTGGCCAAGTTCGTTTTGCATTTTTACGCACCGAGAAGTCGAGCTAAATAGAATGCAATAAAGAAGAACGAGGCCAATATCCAGCAATCTTGAACGAACTAGCTAACCTTGGGTTTCAGAGACTTTTCCTGCCCGATTTTGGGGGCTTGGTCAAGTCTTAGGAGTGACACAGGCTTCGCCGCTCATGGGTTCCGCTTGCGCAGAGACCAAAGCATTTCTCCTCACACAAGCAGGAAACCTCTGGCACTCATGGTAGATCAAGCCTGGTAGATAAAGAATTTTTTCATTGAGGAACCAACGTGGGAAATGCCAAGCGGGCAAGACGAGCCGAGCTTGCCCGCTCAGTAACCCAATCAAAGCGAAGGATTCACTTCATCTTGCCCACTCATGGATTCAGATGTACAATATAATAAGGTATGTGTTCAAGTCAAGAATAGGAAGCTTAAACAACAACGACGGCTACGAAAACGTCCCGTACAAAGTGAATTCCCGCTGCCTCAAACTTTATCGCGCTTATTCCAAGCATCTCGTTTGATTCCTCAAATGTTGGCAAAGTTTTTTGGAGTTGAATTCTAGAGGACTGTATCAGAGTTCAAGAAAAGAAAAAGAAAGTCGTTGTCTTGTGTTCCCGTCCGCGACAAAACTTTAAATTAGGCTAAGAAATGTACAAAAAAAGTGTGATGCACATGCAAAGTTGTTGTTTTGCAACCTATGAAATTTTTGCCGTTCTCGTTGACGTCGCGGTCATGGTTGCTTTAAGCTCCTTAATATCATGCAGGGAAGTAGGCTTGGCGCATCAAAATGGAACGAGCGAAAACCGTGAGTGTTTTGGGCTCAGCAGATTCTAAGCCACAACTTTGATCGTTCGAAACGAATGTGGGTCAAACCAATGACCGTTTTGGCCTAAAATGGCATGACCTTAAGAGGAGCTTGGATTGTGCCGAGCTCATGGCTTTAGGGAAATAATCCTGTTTGCTCAGTTACTTTCATTTTACACGTTTTAAGTTAATTATAGGGACCAAGACGTATCTACATAACAGAAGCTTATAGCCAGCATTAGACTGCTAGCAGTCCCTTTTCAGGCACGTAGTCGTGAAGTAATATGTAAAAAAACTGGGCGAGTGCTTCATCACGTGTGATGAAGCACGAAGCCCGAGTTTTTGACATGCAAATGCAAATGCAGGTGTTTGATCTCTGATGAAAAAAAAAAGTTTCATCTCTGATGAAAAGCTGCTGGTGGCGTTTTATCTGGTTTTTCATTAGGTATCAGGATTCATTCACCTGAGCCAAATGGTCGTCATTTATTGGCTTTTGACTGCATGAATAATTAATGAGTTTGAGAATGCCAAATGAATGGCGAGAGAAACTGAACGAACCGAAAGAAGAGCTGGGTAGGGGAAAGGGGAAAAGCAACCCTCTATACTCCTGCTTCCTCTCCAGTTTCCAATTAGTTAGGATTCTTTTCTTTTTTCCCCTTTCTTATGACGTTTGCCCGCTTGATTTGCTTGCCCGTACATCAAAACTGAGTAACCGCTAGCATTCTACACTCTTTAAACCTTACCGCGATCCACAGCCTCAAACACAGCGTCGAAAAAAACGTCGCCAACCAAATACTCCTGGCGTGAATCATATTGAACCAAAAGGTGACGACCACTGGAGAAAACATTTAAGTTATAGTCTTTCCCACAAAACTTCTTCAATAAGTTGCTTGATGAACTTTTACCATCAAAGATCTGGAGAGAGGAACTGCCACAACTGTAACCCAGGCGAAATGCCTTGATTCTCAATCTCACAAGGTATCCCTCGGGTACTGTTATCACCCAAGTACACATGATCTTAGTCGGGTAGTCCTGTGGGTAGAGCGGCGAGAAGAGGCTTCCTGATGAACTTGTCAGGGGTATGATGTTGTTTTGACCTGGATTTTTGCACGCTCCCATGGCCGCTGAAAATTGAATGACAATACAAATCATTAACCTTTGTTCACACTAGCTATTGTACAAGACAAGACAAGACAATGTTTTATTTGGAGTCTTTTACAATCCTATGTATATCGACATTATCCAAATAATTTAAAACTACAACACAAATTGCACACTAGTGGAACTATAGTCAATGTTAACCTAAACAACTAATGATCTTCTTTTCTCATAGCAGTTGAATACGTATTTTGCAATCTTTGGGAGGATTGGGGCGATTGTACACATGCTGTGTCTGCAAAAGTTTAACGCGAAAATTTTCATTTGCTCGTTTTTTCGTGTACCGACGAAAACTAGCGCAATTTTTTTAATGACAAATTTCGTTCCCGATAAAATTGGCTAACAAAACACGCGAAACGTTCTTTGTGTTTACGACTTGTGCTACAAATAATGTGACATTATCAGAGTTGACAGTACACCAAAACTCATTTAGACAATACAGTAGTCTTAGAACATGATTTAGAGCCCGATTCTAAATTCTCTTCATTAGTTCAGCCTCACTAGCCTTTGTGTTAGAGGTTATTACTTTTAGTCGTTCATTTTATTTTATCTCATTTAGTTCATCTTTCTACAGCGTAATACCCTGAAATACTTACGGTTAGGGAGGACCTTGTAGCTTGCATGGAATCCTGGGTACATTTTAAACATGTCAGTGACAAAATTCACAAACACATTTGACTGGTTCGACACAATAACCGGAGGAAGGGAAGAACCTCAGAATCTGGCAATTAACTCCCAACGCCTCACAGTTATGTCTTTGCTCTGCCTAATTTCTACAAAGTCAGCTTCACAGTTCTCCGATTGTTGTAAATTAAATGAATGAAATGTTAACTGTATGATAAATCCAGCCAGACGATAAATATGCCAGGAACACTTGGCGTTATTAGGGTAATGGAGAGGATATGAAAAGCTGGCAAATTCTCCCTGATCGTCTTCCAGCAAACTTTCATCTAGATCTGTTAAACAAGAATAGTCTGCAGCACGCTCCCTGATAGTTTCATATGTAGCTAAGAATCCATTGTAATAGGCCCTGCGCAAGGAATTATACTCAACAAGCAAACTGTTCCCCTTGGAGAATACAACTTCCTCGAATAAGCTGCAGAATTTTCCAAGTGATATGCGTGTAGAATTTGTCGCATCAAAAACGTTTACAAAGTTTTCTTTACAATCTCCATATTTTCTCCAAAATGTTAGCTTGATAAACCGCCCGATTGGTACTGTGATATTCCACGTGCAGGTTCCATTTCCTGGAAACGAGGGGAAGCCAGGGGTCGAGAAAGTCAGTCCGTCACCATCCACTTGAACAATGCTGTTTTGAGTTGGGTCGCAAGTTCCTGATATAGCTGTACATAAAAATCCAAA
>OZ037784.1:19571860-19609360 GCA_964035525.1 Porites cylindrica
AGGGGAGGGGTAGGTGGGCAAGTTTCCGAGAAACCTAAAAATTGATCCAGAATATCTACTTGTCCTGCCTGACTAACAGACAGGACTTTTTTCGTGCCCTAAAGGGAACAAAGCAATGGCAATGCTTGAAACCAGACCTCAATGTTGTGTTTGAACCACTTTGCCATAATGCTTCTACATAAAAGAGTTCAAGGGTACCTACCGTTTACTTGGAAATTTCTGGAAATTCCAGTTGGAAAGTCAAATGGTTGGCGCCATTCCGTTTCTGGGAAGCTAGCTTCAGAAAATATTGGGCTGTGGTTTGTGATGAAGTAATTTTTCTAGTCTTTGTAGTCTGCTCTGCTGATTTGGATAAAGTTTGACGCAGTTCGTCTTCCCACCCCATCAAATTCTATAGTTTTATGTTTATGCACAGAATTTCCACCCGGGTGGTTTGTGTAAATGGTAAGCACCCCTCTTCTTGCTATTTTCCTTTATTTTTTATGGCTATAATCTCATAAACGTTTGAGTAATCTGGTAGCCTGTGCAGGGTGCCAAAAAAGTCAGTTTTATAGCTTGCCATTTTGGAAAGCTCTAGCTAGCATGTACTAGCTAGCCCAAAAGTCATTTCAACTAGACCCAAAACCCTCTTTGATTAGCAGGATTTATTACAATCCTTCTGTAATTTGAATTTTCCCCAAAAACAGCACTTGCCCGTCGGGAAAGTTAAGAACAAAAATCACAAGCCCGATAGCAAATTTAAATCCACCAGCCCGGGGCTATTGGACACGACTTTCTTTGCACGCTGCAGTGTAGCAGGTGTTTCTGCTCGAGGTTAATGCACTTAAGCTGGAACAAGAGCAAAAGAATGAACAATAACCTTCTATGACTCCTCTCCCACCCCCCTACTCCCATTTTTTGCTTTCATGCAATAACTCAAACAAAAATGCTTGCTATGTAAGCTGGTGATCAGAAGTGATTAGGTCACTAGCTACTCAATCCACTAAGGCTCTTGCAGAACTGAAAGCTCAGAATTTTCTCTTTGATGTGGTAACAAAAAATTTATTATGTTTTAACAGTGATATTTTTGATTAATTACCACCAGTAATCTTACCTGGATGAAGAGATGAGTACTCAATAGTTAACTCATCATCTGTCTTGCCACCACTCTTGAATGCAACATACACAGATCGAAACTTAGAATAGAGGAGCTCATACAGGTAACGATCAATGGCAGCTTGATTGGGAAAATGAAATGGAATACGAGTTAAACTTGAGCCATTGACATCATAAAACTCAATACTGTCCCCTAAAGAGGGTGGTGAAGAGATTGCCGACACAAGGTCCAGAAACACAATGTTATTCTCAGGAGCTGTGATGTACCATCCACAAGTCCTCTTTGTTAAAATAGTAAAGTTTCCTCATGCAGGTAATGTTGGAGCTACCAAGGTTATATTCTGAGAACAACCTGAAAATAAACAACACAGTATTATTGTGATGCTATTAATTTTATCTAACACTCATGTGCAAAGAAAGTCAGTTTTACAGCGTGCCTGTGGCTAGCATCATGTACACATACATATAGCCCAAAAGGAGGCAATCACCGGAGAAATTAAACAACCTAAAACCCTCATTTAGCCGCATTGAAGAGCTTTACTTTCAAAAGAGATCAAAGAAAATGCTCTTGCATCAGACGGCAAATCATGCCGCCTATAAACTATAACCACAGAAAATTAATATGCGTATCACGACCTCTCAGTATGAAATAAGCGGCAAAAAGCACATTTGCTCAGCCAAACCTTTTCCTTCAGAGCTTAATCTACCTGTTAGAGGAAAAAATTCATTGGAACAAGTAGCATTTTGGCATGAGTAAAAGTCGTGTGTTGCCTACGTATCCAGTTCTTGATGAGTGTGTATAATATGCGAGCCAGCGAGTCATGCGAGTTCATATGCGAGCCATGCGAGCCATGCGAGTCAACAAGCGAGCCATGCGAGTCAGTATGAAATAACTTTTCTTTTTTTAACGCAAACTACAAAACTAGCCTCTGTAACTAAGTAAGCTATCTATTCCAAAGGTTATTGCACTCCTCGGAGTTTTAAAAATACAAATGGCACGTCTTAACAAGCTTAACAACTTAACAAAACAACAGTCCTTTAAAATTCAGCTTATGACACGTGAGAAATCCTAATCACGAAATAATGTCCCTAGCAACGACTCGAAAACTGTAGTCAAGGTTCACCCCCTTACAGTGGCTCTAAATAACTTTTTTATTTTTTTAAATTTTTTTGCACGCACACACGCAGACTGGGTTTATGCATGTTGACTTCACTCTATCCAAAGTGTGTTTTACCGAATGTATGCATTTGGACACTGAATTAGACTATGAATTGAAACAAACGATATCTCAAGAAGTACAAGTGGTATTAAATCAAAGGATTCCAACCGCCAAGTCTCTGTTTTGACATTAAATCTGGATCCAAATGCAATGTCATTTGAGATGGACAAAAAGGAATAATAAATAAAACATCAAACCTCAAAATTTAATGACAACAAAACAAAAACATAACTTACCTGAACAAAAGATGAAAAAGACAAAGGCAGATAACAAAACGCAAGGAGAGCGAGGATAGCAAACACTCGTGCCAAATAGCCAAAAGCTGCCAAAAGCCGAAGAAAGGAAAATGGACTGTGAACTAACATCTGTCTCGCATGGTTCACATGATGACTCGCATGACTCACATGATGACTCGCATGACTCGCATGACTCGCATGACTCGCTGGCTCGCACTTTGTCAAGACCCGTTCTTGATCACGTGAAACAGCCGTGAAAAAAATTAGTATCTGGGTTTTCTTTTGCTAGCAATTAGTATAGGTAATAGCATGATTTGTAGTGATATTTGGCATAAATACCACGAGTGATATTTCGAAATTGTTATACGTATAATTTCACGAGCCGTTAGGCAAGTGAAATTTGAGACAATTTTGAAATATCACAAGTGGTATTTATGCCAAATATCACGTACAAATCATGCTATTACTTGTTTATACTACTACCCACAAAAGGTTTGTAATTTTCACATGTAGGTATTTCAAATTAAGCTGAAATACCACTGCTCTAAGCCAATCAAATTGCAGAAATTTCTCATGTAGTAGTATAATAAAATTAATATCCCCCGCAGTTTACCAAAGACAAGAGCAATATGACAGCTCAATGAGGGAAGGAATGCCATTGGATGCGCTTAATTAATTTGGAAGGGGATACAAAATCAGTTGGCTGTGAAGGGTCAAAAGCTTTGGCTTTGTCTGTAGTCCCTCAATTTTCTCTCTCCCCGCTGCGTGTCGCCTTTTCTCGCGTGGGGCAATTTTCACGTGAGCTCGCATTTCGCTCGCTCTACTATCCCTAAGGAAAAATGGGGACTACTCGTAGTCTAGATGACATCAAAAGTGCAGCTTTCTTGCAGGTTAATGCACCGTTAACCGAGAAGACCTGGGGAAGAGGTTAAGTTGTTTTGCTTATGAAAACAAAAATGGCAGACATTTCACTCGTTTCAAGAGTAAGAACTATAGCTAAAAACATGGCAAGAACAGCAAGAAGACAACTCGAAGGGCAACATCTGCTATTTGGAGAATATTTGCGGAGCTGAACAACCCTAAACATGCACTATCGAAGATGAACTTAACATCGATGGATCAATGGAGGTAAGCATGTTTTAGCCATGTTTTTAAACTAGGAATTATTTTGAATGAATAATAAAACGATATTATTGAATTCGGCTTTCGTATCATATGAAGAATCATGGAGATCTCGGGGGGTGTTATACGCCTTGGCCGATAACACGTCCCTCCTCGATCTCCATAATTCTTCATAAGATACTCAGCCTCATTCATAAATTGTTAATTATGAACAGAGTTTACCAGCCCGATACGTAGGCACAAAATCCACTAGCCCCAGGCTTCTTTGCACACTGAAGGGCCATGAATTTATCAATGCAAACTGGCAAATGCAACCCTTGTTAAATAAATTTTAAGAAAAATAATGTGAATGGCTGAAACATGCAAGCTGGGGGAGGAGGTGACCAATAAAATGTTAGGGGTGGGGAGGGGGCAGAAGAGAATTGTGAAACTGGGGAGGGAGAGGTTTGACTGCTGGCCCTTAAGTTGGAATAAGCAAAGTACAGTCCTGTTTGGTTGGAGTGAATTTGAACCTAGTCCCCATGCTGGGATTGGATCTTGTACTGGGGTGTCAGTGTTGGTATTGATGTGTGGGTTGACAAAATTATTTTGGATCAATAGCAAAACTTGTATAAACCTCATGGTGACCAACTAGGACCTGGCCCACTATTGCAATCCATTAAATTTATTAATTTTATTTACAAATTATACAGTCAAAGCTCTCCTTGTGACCACTCTCTCATAAGCGACCAGCTCTAGTTACAACCACCTTTGCAAAACTCTGATTGAGCTGTGACTAATTGTGATGAAAAGCATATTAAGCGACCACTCCGGCAAGTAACCGCAACCACTTTTGGGATTACCCAACTGGACTTTTGCTTTGTTTTTAGCTCTTGTAAGTGACCACTCAGAGTCTTATTCATATAAATCAACACTTTCAGTTATTGAAAACTGCACATTCTCTAAGAGTTCATTCTCGTAAGTGACCAGCTCTAGTTAGTGAAAAACAAAATATTGGCAAAAATATTGGCATCAGAAGCACATCAAGCATCAAGCACGCGGAATATTTTTTGCAGAAATTGAATTAAATTTTCGTTAATATAATCATGTGTTGAAAGAACATTAATTTGTCTGGATTTGTGAGTCCACTCGCAGGCACGAGAAATTGATGCATGAGACCAATATTGTCAGTGGTCCACAGGCGTGAGATTGCTTCGGTCATCCTCTACGCTCTGTCTGAATCCCGTTGGCTTTAACCTTAAGACCTATGGGTCTAGAGCATTCTCTGTCTCAGCCCCCGAACTTTGGAACAAACTACCTGACGACATATGCTCATGAGAGAATCTAAGTCTTTTTAAGCATAAACTTAAAACGTACCTTTTTAAGAACTTTTACTTTAGTCATTACAAAGATGTATTTGATTTTATATCTGTTTTATTTAAATTTAAATTTATGTATTTTAATTAACTTTTAATTCTAATTTTTCACTTTGTTAAGCACCTAGATCTATTACTCGATAGATGCTACATAATGTTCTTCTTCTTCTTCTTATTATTATTATTATTATTAACGCGTGAGAGTTGGCAGGTATAGAAATAAAGCAAAGAAATGGGCTAACAAAATATCACCATAAATGATAATGGGATACACTGTACCTAAGGATCTAGCATGTTCCAGGCTCTGAGATAGTCCAGCCCACTGAATTAAGAAAGCGCAAAGACGAAAATAAAACGGGAGGAAAGTGGGGAGAGCAGGGGCGGACTGAAGGCTGTAATCATTTCTTTAAACGACCCATTCCGGTATACCAGCTGGTATACCCTCTGATTGGTCAGATTTGACAGATTATATCAAAAGCGCACTCTCAAAGCAGGTCGTTCCTGTCACTCAGAATGATGGCATATGCGGCTTCCACGCGCGTGAAAATAACTTCTGTGTTGAACACATGTTTACGAGATTTCCCACACATAAGAGCACTGAAGAAGGAATAGAAGACCTGCGTTGTGAACTTGGCACCAGGAAAAAATGCTTTTGCAATCCTTCTGACCAGCTTTGGTGTTACCAGATAACAAAGTGGCAATAACAGAACAGTCACAAGATTAGGAGCTATCTTCGTGCTCCAGTCCAGAATCACATTTTCCAAGGATCTCTTTAGAAAAACATTAAGCTGGAGTTTAAAAATCATTGCTTAAACAGCAATCTTGACTGACTCACACCGTAGTTCTCCATAATTTTAAAGTAGCTTCAGTTTAAGCTGCAATCCATTCTTAGAAATTTGGATCTGTGAATCATCAACTGTAAGAATTTAACATCCTTCAAAAACACTAACGAGCTGGGCCCAGCGTGACAAAACTCATTGAACCAACAAAAGAATTAATTACTTTCACTTATTCAGATCAAGGAGGGACTTTAGAGAAAATTAAAATAACCTAAAACCCTTCTTTATCCGAAATGAAGAACTTTACGTTTAAAAAGAGGTCAAAGAAAATGCTCTTGCATCAGAGGGCAAATCATCAATATTATTATGCAGACCGGAAACAATAACCACAGAAAATCAATATGTGTGTCACGACTTCTCAGCATGAAACAAGCGGCAACATAGTTTGCTCAGTCAAAATGTAGAGCCCTACAGAGCATATTATCTACCCATAAGAGAAGATATTCATTGGAACAAGCAGCAATTTTGGCACGAGGTAAAAGTCGTGTGTTGCCTACTGACCCGCTTTTTACACTCACGCTGTGATGCTCGCATAAGGGATTAGCACTGCGCGAAATCATCTTGCGTGAAATTTGGGAAAGATTCCAACTGATTGACATTTCAACAGTTTGACAGCTGGAATCTAATTATCACAAAGGTGCCTAAAGTGGGCGGAAGAGGAATCATAAAAAAATGATTACAGGCTCTCTCTCCCTTCCGTCTTCTTTTTCACCCCGCCAACTTTTTGCATGCCTTTTACTTTCACGTCTTCCCCACTATCTGAGAGCCTGGAACAGGCTACTAAGGATCATGCAAAGAAAATAAAAAAATATATTTGGGATTTAATAAATGAGCAGCAGTTAGTTCTGCTGGCAAGGGAGGGTTGCCATTACAAGTTAGCACTTGCAGTTTAAGCCTTGAAAGTGGAATTCAAGTGGTTGAACTAGTATGAGCAGTAAGCACTGTAAGAGTATTTAAAAATACACTGATAGCTGCAATTGGTTCACAAAACCCAGTGGGGTAGATAAAAGCATTATTTTTATCCATTTGTGCCATTGTAAATTACTGATAATTTTTAAAACTGGCCTCATTTATACAATTTTTACCTTCGGCAGCCAATGCTTTGATCAGCAAACAGAGTCCTAAAAATAGAGGACAAAAGAAAGTCACTTGTTTTACACACTACTCCATTTAATGCTCACTAGCTACAGGTAGCTGGTATACTAAAAAAGGTTAGTCAACAAATAACTAAATTGATCTTTCCTTCACAGACACACAAGACAATTAGAAAGCTGAACCTCAGACTATCTTTTAATCACTAAATCCTGAAACCCATTTTTTTGTCTTAACTTCGAAGCACCTAGACACAATGTGAGAGTGTAGAAAATTGGTTTAAGTACTTCATACAATATCAACTTATGACGTAACAGCCATATCAATCCTACAAGCTATACATTATTTTACTGCTTACATGATGGGTGACCAAATTGTTAGCACAAATATGTTTGGAACGAGTAACCATTTAGGTATGCTTGGAATGTGCAACTATGTTCACCATGTATCACAGGAAAAAATAACAGATTCCCATTTTTGGATATTTTAGGGTATTTAAAGAATACCCACAAAAATCCCAAATTTGGAAGAGTGAGACAAGTCCCACCCAAGGAACTTGGTTGGGAATTCCCTGGTTGGGACTTATCTTGACTTTTCCAAATTTGGGATTTTTGTGGGTATTCTTTAAATACTCTAAAATATCCAAAAATGGGAATCTGTTATTTTTTCCTGTGTATGTGCATCATGAGCCATAATGGAGACTTTTCAGCTAATCTTGAGGAGTTTTAGGATATTTGATGACAGAAAGAAATAATCGCAACCAATTTAAATTAGAAGACATTGAAAGATCAGGATGAAGGGAAAGCATGCAACCTTCAAAATTTCTGTGAGTTGTAATTTACTACTTTGTTAAGTTTTAAATTTAAGCAAATTGAAGGAAGTGTCCCATGTGTATTCCATTCTTGTGGGGCCATGATCGAGTTTGATTATAATTGAATTATGGCACTGTACAAGCAAAAGATTTGTTCAAAATACTACAAGTAGTTATAACAGTAAGAGTAAAACAATTCTGTATCATGTAGACCTATGCGGACAATATTTCTTTGTTTGCAAACTCCTTGAAATGATCGCATTTTAGCAGGGCTCCCACGCACGCGAAGAAAGAAGGAAAGAGGGAATACCAGTACGTGAATTCGAAATGGATTTGAGAATTTCTTTGTTTGCATTATAATCTAAGTAATGATGACATAATTTCTGACTAAAGGCCAGATCGACTGAAAACCGGCATGGATTTTAGAGGTTTGGTCTGAAAAAGGGTGTGGAAAATTACATTTTTTCCTCTGAAATAGGGTCAGGATTTGAACTTTGGGGGGACACAAATTGCCTGAACTGTAAGTATCCTGGAGAGTCCCATACAATTCACTGTAACATAATTTTGTTACAGTGTATGGGACTTTTGGAGCACTTCAGGCAGTATCTGAGCGAGGTGTTATAATCCTTTTCTTATGACACGGACTTGATAATTTTAAATTTCCTCTATACAGATGCGATTACCAGTCTATACTCATGTTGTCATCAAGTTGTAATAAATGCATCTTAATTGTCGCGAGAACAATGAAGCTTGTGTTTATTTACTGCCGTCTGGTTCTCAGTAGCACGCACTTTGGGAAATGAGATAATTTAAAATTATTTGATTCGATAGTCACGGATGAAGAATCTAGTTGGAAGAAACTATTATCATTCCCGCGGCCGTTTTGCGAAAAACGCGAGGCGCAATACGGACATATTCAGTTTCTTCCAAAGCTGTCCTGCCGTCACAACTAAAAGAAATTAAGTTTATATCGAAAAAAATGACAGTGCTGACCAAAGTAAAATTATTCCTTTCGACGAATTTTTTTTCGCTCGCTGCAAATTAAGACACGAAAGCAAAAATGAAAAAACCAAACTGGATCGAAAAAATAAATGAAATCACCAAAAAGCCGTCTTGGGAGAGTCGTAAGGATTTTATTAGATAAGCTTCGAAAATTGTACATGAATGGAATGGTCATCTAGAAATTTTCAGCCTTCCCCAAGCTATAGAAAATTCTAGGCAATTTTTGCTTCGACCAAACAGATATTTCAGAGAAAACAGTTGTTGGGTGCCCCTGAATAAATACAAGCTTGCTGTTCCAAAAACCCACACCGAATTTTATAAAAGAAGCCTTTCTCATAGCGGAAATGTGTTGTGGAACAGCTTGACTTTGGAGGTGCTGCAATTGACATCCCTTTATGTTTTTAAAGGAAAATTAAAAAACGTTAACTTAGAGATATGAATTATTTTCACACGGCCTCCTTGTAAAGCATGCTTTTTAATATTATTACTTTAGTACCTGAACAAAATACCATGTATAAACAACGTTACCTTACCTTACCTTAACCTCTGTGATGTGCATAAAATAATGGTTTTAGACAATAGACTTCCTCTGGCTATCAATAGTATGTGTTGAAATAATGTATCTAGTGATAAAGAAGTAGTTGAAGTGCCATGCATACTGTAGCATCACAAACTTTTATGGAAAACGTATTGCCATCTGATGTACACCTATGACAGCCTATGTTTGTAAGCTCTGCCTTAAGAACACTGGGTTACACTGCAATCATAGGTGCGGCACCTAAAGTACAGCCTATGTTTGTTAGCTCTACCTAAAGAATCACTGAGTTACACTGCACTCATGCACCTAAAGTGCAGCCTGTGTTTGTTAGCTCTACCTTAAGAATCACTAGGTTACACTAGACTCATGGGTGCACCACCTAAGGTGCAGCCTATAATGTTTGTTAGCTCTACCTAACAAATCACTGGCTTACACTGGACTCAGGGGTGCGCCACCTGAAGTGCAGCCTATGTTTGTTAGCTCTAACTTAAGAATCACTGGCTTACACTGCACTCAGGGGTGCGCCACCTGAAGTGCAGCCTATGTTTGTTAGCTCTAACTTAAGAATCACTGAGTTACACTGCTCTCATGGGTGTGCCACCTCAGTAAAGTGCAGCCTATGTTTGTTAGCTCTACCTAAAGACCCTGCACTCATGGGTGCCTACCTAAAGTGCAGCCTATGTTTGTTAGCTCTACCTAAAGAATCACTGGCTTACACTATACTCATGGGTGCACCACTTAAAGTACAGGCTATGTTTGTTAGCTCTAACTTAAGAATCACTGGCTTACACTGCACTCAGAGGTGCGCCACCTGAAGCGCAGCCTATGTTTGTTAGCTCTAACTTAAGAAACACTGGGTTACACTACACTCATGGGTGCACCACCTAAAGTGCAGCCTATGTTTGTTAGCTCTACCTTAAGAATAACTGGGTTACACTATACTCATGGGTGCGCCACCTAAAGTACAGCCTATGCTTGTTAGCTCTACCTAAAGAATCACTGGGTTACACTATACTCATGGGTGCACCACTCAAAGTACAGGCTATGTTTGTTAGCTCTACCTACAGAATCACTGGGTTACACTATACTCATGGGTGTGCCACCTAAAGTGCAGCCTATGTTTGTTAGCTCTTCCTAAAGAATCACTGGGTTACACTGCACTCATGGGTGCGCCACCTTAAGTGCAGCCTCTGTTAGCTCTACCTAAAGAATCACTGGGTTACACTACACTCATGGGTGAACCTCTTAAAGTACAGGCTATGTTTGTTAGCTCTACCTAAAGAATCACTGGGTTAGGCCTGTTTCAAACGTCGTGCTACTGCCGTGCTACTGCCGTGCTAAGCTGGCTCGACTGCAGCATGACACTAGCATGACTTGATTTCAGACGTTGAATTTAATTCAGTCGAATAGAACGGCTGTTGCCGAAAATAAAATACAATAATAAAGAAACGGTTCAGCAAACTTTTAAATGTATTCTAATGCATTTGTAATTTATGAATTGAGTTCGGCACGGTGGTAGCACCACGTTTAAAACCAAGTCGAGCTACTGCCGTGTAGCACGGCAAGGCTTGCCGTGCCACATGGCAGTGGCACGACTTGGTTTCAAACGTTGTGCTACTATACTGCCATGCTAAAGTCGAATTTAATTTGATCAATTGGTAGAGTTCGGCATGGCAGTAGCACGATGTTTGAAACGGGCCCTACACTGTACTCATGGGGCCTAAAGCTTGCTTTTGGCTCCCGCTCTCTTCAAAGAAAAAAGCTACAGTCCGTTTCACCAAAAATAAAGCTTTGTTTTCCCTAAATGTTACACCATTTTTTGCCCCAAAAGACGTTAAAAATTTCTCCACGATAGGAGAGTTTTTTTGCTGTCAATACAAAGATGCAAATTAGCTGTGCAAGAGATTATCAACATAATTACATAACACACAAACATTGTCATCTAACTCCCTTCACGTAGCCGGAATAAGCCAAGTGATGAAGCATATAACGAAAACTCGTCCTCAAATGGTCTCGATAACTAAAGTAAACTTTTGTTTGTATCCGCGCGTGTTACCCATCGAAAAAGCGAGGAGACATTAGATATAACAGAGGTGATACTCACGGGTTTCACGAGTTCTATGCACTATTTTTCGCCAGGAAACAAATTTCAATTCTTACCTTACAGTAGTCGATTCTTTTACCTTGCATTCGACAACAAACTAAAGGCGAACAAAGCGATGAAATCCGGTACTCTTCTTTTATAATTAGCAAGCCGCACGAAGTAAAATCCACCGATATGCACTGCATTCTCACTACAAATACAAACAAATGTCGTGGAGAAAAAACGACGAGGAGGGAAGAATGCCAGATCTTCGCCTAGGCAATGTATTCCAGCTACCAAGCCGGCGTATCTCCAGAAGGTGGACTCGAAGTGGGACAACCCTTGTAATTTTTTTAGAAGCCCTATGCGGGAAAACTAATTTATTCTGGCGCGAAAATATATACTGAAACCTAATACACGGCGAGAAAATTTTCGCACATTCGAGGAGCGCGACATATTAAATGGAATTGAGTCGGATTAGCTGCCCGCGAAGAAAACACCTCTGCGTGGCATTGTACTTCCAGTAAAAGCCATTTGTGTCCCTTCATGAACCTGGCGGCACACCCAAACAAAGAACCGTCCGTGCCTCAAAGGTCCCTGCAAGGGCTTAGACTCTCGATGAATTTTTTTACAAATAATACTACAGCGTTATCCTGCACATGCAACAGGTTTAGCTAGGGAGAAACCTGCCAAATTTGCTCCCGTACATATAAGCTAACATGATGGCCCTAGAAGCTACATGGTCAATTTCACTAGTTTGCATGGAAAGCATGCAAGCTTTTGTTTACCGGCTTGACACAAGTTTGCAAAAACTGCAGTATGGATAAAATTACAGCTCAATTCCAGGCGCGTCTCGTTTTAAAAGCATTCCTATTCGGAAGCCCCCAAAAACCTGGCTGATTGCCTCTGCAATAAGTTAAATTTTCTACAAGCTTACTTTCGCGTCGTTTCGTCTGCTAGCATGCACGATCTCCGACATACTGTCACAGAAGCTTTACATACCGTATTTATACACTTAATCAGCCAAAGGCGTATTTGCGATCACCGTAAAAAACATTTCAGTGACATTTCACCTTTGACACTTACCGAAAAACAAAAACATCTCGGGATATTTAACGCAGAATGATGAACACAGTGACCATGAAGAGGAGTTGTTGCCCTTTTGCCCCTAGCCTAAGTTGAAAACGTTCCCAGTACTTTCTCAATTCCGCAAAAGGGACGTGCACTAAGACATGCACAGGGCAGGTCAGAAGACTCCCTCCCCTACTGATTCTACTTCCCCCCTTACTACTTAGAAGAAATTGAAAATAATGATATAAAATAAATATTTATCTTATACTTTTATACTTCGACTAACAATATAATATATCCACTCAAAAAAGTTTTAATTTCATCCAGAAGTGTTATTCTGGACATTAGCATGATCTTAATATGGCTAAATCCCATTAAAAAAGCGCCTGCTACTTCCAGGGGGTCCGGCGGCACACAACAAAGTATACGGGGAAGCACCGCCACTCTGACCCGCAAAATACAAGTTTTGACAGAAACAGTACCCCTTTCGTATACCTTATATCGGCGACCTCTTCGTGACATAAAATCTCACCCAGAGAATGGAACATAAGCTCATTAGTCTCGCTTGCGTAATCAGCGAGGCTCATAATCTGCAACGCGTTTTTCGCCCCGGGGGGTAGTCCCTTATATAGGCTATAGATCGTTTTCACTGTCACGCAACAACAACAACAACAACAACATAAGCTTTATTTTCATGACTATAATTATGTACACTCTTTTTTCATATATATAAGAATATATTAAATAAGAATATCGAGGCTGAAATTTGCGAAATTTTAAGAATATTTTAAGAATAAAGCCGAGGCTGAGATTTTGAAAAGGATAGATATAATTTTGTGTGTTGAAACATCTGTTAATACAATACAATTTTAAGTTTTTAACTTAACTGTATAAAATTATTCCTTTCTCTGAACGGCGAAACTAGCCAACAAAACGAAAAAAACTGCACTAGCTATAGCAAAATGTTCAACGCTAAGGACAGTTCGATAAACCGGTACATGCAAAACATATGTACAGTATTCAGCACAAAAGACATAAACTAAACCGAAAAAAAGTATTATGACAAATTCTTTCCTTTTTAAATAACAAAACCTTGCGAAAACAAAAACAGCACTAGGCGTTATTGCTGACTGCAACGAAAAGCGATGGAGCACGTGCACCATGTAACGCGATACAGATCTAGACACCAAACACTTGTAATTGATACTCCAATAAATTCTAAAACGGAAATGTCATAAGCTGTAATTTAAGAATAATACAAGAATATTTTCAGCCTGAAATCGGCAGAAAAATAAGAATATTCAGCCTGGGCCGGAAAAACAACATTCTTATAAAAAAAAAAAGAGTGTAGTTACAGTATTGCAAAAGCTTTAACATAAAATTACAATTTATAACAATGATAATACAATGCAATGATTACTACAGTCAATCAAGTGTCATCAGCATGATTTGATAACAAATTAGTACGTAAATCATTACATAATGAGACAAATTTCAACAAATGTGAATTTACGGAAAAATTCTGACACAAAAAAAATTAAATTAGAAACCGTCCGGTGGAAGAAGCCAAGAAAATAAAATGTTATAAAAGACTAATATATAAACAAGTTGTCCAAGTCTCAGGTTTGGCCCACAGTTCCTTAGTTATTTGCCGAAACTTTTCACGCACCTTTATAGAGCTTTGTATGGAGTCGCCATATTGGAGCACAGTTTTGGTACACCAATATGGCCGCCGGAAATCAACAAAAACATCTGGGCTGAGTTGCTCAAAGCATGGTTAGCTTTAACCATTGGTTAAGGAGTATCAAAACCAATACGTTGTCAAGGTATTAAACGCTGGTTAACGCTAACCATGCTTCGAGCAACTGGGCCCTGGAGTTCACTTTTTCTATAGAAGCTCTTTCTTTTCACTCGAGAACTAGCATAAGTGCGCATAAACATATCTTCTAATACTTGAAATGGCTATACTGCTGAAAATCAAGAGGAGAGACTTTTTTTTCAACGAGACAGCATTCCTATTTTGGTGTTACGTACTGTGAAAACGCGGAAGTTCAAATTGCTATATTTTCGAAATGAAACATGCTACGGGAATAAGTAAAAGCTTTATTAATCTGTCTATGTATTTAGTTTTCCCAACTAATTGGGGACACAAAAATAACATTTATTTACAAATAAGAAATAATAATAATAATGTATATACAATTAAAAAATATGTACCCTTTATAAATTGTATAATGGAATGAAAACTTATACAAAGATTTACTTTTTGTTTATCTTTAACCTAGTGTAAATAAGAATTTGTAAAATCCGCTATTTTGACTTTACGATTTGATGCGTCACTGTGAAAACCATCTATATAGGTATGTGCAGCACCAAAGGGTATGTTTTTTTAGCCGTTTTGGTCTGAAATAGGTTATCAATTTCGAAAATATACAACAAAAGAAGCAAGGCTGATTTTACGGTCGGGAATATATCATTAGAATAAAGTTTTTAGACTATCTACCAATATTTTGGAAGGCACGGCCTTCCCTCTTCAGGGTCTTACATATAATGAAGAGGTTAAGATGAGACGTTACAATTTGAAAATTAAAGAATAGCGTGCAATATGATACTATAATAACACGTGAAAATTTAAATGAGAGAGAAAAAAGTGAACGTTGAAAACAAAAACCGTTGAAGTAGTGATTGAAGGAAATTTGAAATATAAAATAGCATAAGTAAAATAATGATAACAAATAGAAGAAATAAAGACTGTATCAGTTACATTTCACCTTTATTATTCATACCTAATGGTTCAAGAGTTTTACCTCTCTCGATCAGGTATGCTTCTCTAGCTTTTCGTAGACTGTCTCTATTAGATTTAATAAGCTCTAGTGGGATAAGTGTGATGTCGTTAGCAGAGTGATCATTAGTAAGAAAGTGTTCTGAGACTGTGGTGGGTTTAGAGGTATTAGATGGGTTGTCAACTGGTCTGCGGTGTTCGTTGAAGCGGTCTTTGAGTCGTCGTTTTGTTTCACCTTTGTATTGTTTGGAGCAGTGGTTGTATTGTATCATGTAAATGGCATTTTTGGAGTTACAATCAAAGTCATTAGTGATAGGTCTGGTTTCGCCTGTAGCGTGGAATGTGTATGAAGTTGGTCCGTCAGATATGTATTTACAAGTAAGACAGTTTTTTCTGCATGGGTATGAGCCCCGGGGTTGGTTGTGTTGTGTGAGATTGCGAAGTTTAGCCCTCACTAGAAAATCACTGAGGTTCAATGTCTATATAAGCTACAATGGGTGCAGCTTTAAAGACGTTATAGCAACGGGGGGATGAAAGAAGGATGTGGAAGTGTTTGCGAATAATGGATGAGATGGAACGAAGGGCTGGGTTGTACGTGATAACAAAGAGAACACGTTCTGGTTTGTCCAGTGTGGAAGCTAGTGTCACGTGGCGTGAGTGCTTAGTATTGAACTGTCCGTGTGATATTGTTAACCCGCTGTATTTCCCGTTGAAGGAAATAACGGTTATAACCACGTTTGTGGAGATAGTCAATAAGTTCATTGGTGCGTAGTGTTAAGGTCTCGTTGGTTGAACAAATGCGGCGGAGTCTAAGAGCTAGACTTAAAGGAATAGCACATTTGGTGTGTATGGAATGACATGACGAATGTACTAAGTACCACAAAGTATTGGTGTTTGTCTGTAGGTTTGGTGTAAAGGTTGTGACGATTTTCCCATTGTGAAGTGAGACGTTGACGTCGAGAAAGCGTATGAATGTGAAGGAACAGTCGCATGTGAATTTTATGGTGTGGTGAATGTCATTGAGAATGGAAGTGAATGTGTTAAGGTCCTGTACTGATCGCGTCCATTCATATCATGAAGATGTCGTCTATGTAACGCCACCATATGAAGGGTTGGAAAGGGGCACGTGATAAGGCGTCCGTCTCGAATTTGGCGAGAAAAAGGTTAGCGTATGAAGGAGCGATCCTCGTCCCCATAGCGGTACCACTATGGCTCTTCGGTTAACTCATGATTTTTGTCAAAACGTTTCATTTTTTTCCATTTATTGTCAAAATAAACATAGAAAAGATATTTGCAAACGTTCTAGATGGATAGAAAAGGTTTCTAGGCTATAGAAATATTGAGTTTTGAAAAACGCTATTTTTAGCATTTTCCAGAGGGGTTAGCCCATGATTTTTGTCAAAACGTTTAGATTCTTTCCTTTTTTGTCAAAATAACCCTTGAAATGTTTGCCATATGTTCTAGATCGACAGAAACGCCTTTAAGGCTATAAAAATATCGATTGTTAAAAAAGCTGTTTTTGGCATTTTTCCAAATGGATTAACCCATGATTTTTTTTAAAAATTTGAAACTTTTTCCTTTTTTGTATTTTGTCAAAATAAACCTAGAAAAAGTGTTTGCTAACGTTCAAGATCGATAGAAAAGCTTTCCAGGCTATAAAAAAGATCGACTTTTTTAAAAAAAGCTTATAATTATTCGGTATTTTTATTTTCATTTGTCGCTCACAGTGGCTCCGTCTACGATCATAGTAAGCTTAAGCGTTTGATAGTAATATTGTCTGCAGCGTGCAACCTGTCCTGTGGCATTAAGGCAATTGACAGGTACTCTCGCAGGATATTAACAATTAAATAATTAGTTTACTGTATGTTGGACAGGATAAATAGCCCCTGGTGAACGTATTTCCTTAGTTTGAAATATGTACGGGTAATGAGCGTGATAGGATACAAAGTAAAGAACATGCTACCCTGTAAGGTGAATACTTGAAAAGGCTATGTCAGTACTGTAGGTTAATTCTGTACTGTAACTATTACTTAGTGCCTTTACTTATATACAAAATGCTTCTTTCGAGATATGAAGAAGATATCAAACGAATTACGTCATGTTATACTACTACATGAGAAATTTCTGCAATTTGATTGGCTTAGAGCAGTGGTACCGTATTTATTCGATTAACCGCCCTGTGCGCTTATCAAATTTTTGGACCTTGAGGGTGGGCGCTTATTCGAGGCTGGGCGCTTATTAAATTTTCATCATTTTCAGCAAGTAAAGTATGTTTATTTTGCAACAAAACAATAAATACTAATAACAAAACGCGAAGAAGTAACAAAGCAAGGTTTCTGTAAAATACTTTGAAGAAAAGTCCGCCCTGGGGGAAGTCTCTTATTAGAATTTATTCACTCAAGTGGGTTGGGTGGGGGTGACCGCTTATTTGAGTTTGATTGGGAGGAGGAGGGGGTGGGCGCTTATTCGAGGTGGGCGCTAATTCGAGGTTGGGCGCTTATTCGAATAAAAGTATTTCAGCTTAATTTGAAATACCTACTTGTGAAAATTACGAACCATCTAAGTGTAGTATTCCCTGCCAGCAGAGGTCTCTCACGACGAGGCATTTTTGCCTCGTCGTGAGAGACCTCTGCTAGCGGGGAAAGTGTAGTAGTATAAACAATTAATAGCATGATTTGTGCGTGATATTTGGCATAATTACCACTCGAGATATTTCAAAATTGTCTCAAATTTCACTCGCCTAACGGCTCGTGAAATTACGTATAACAATTTTGAAATATCACTCGTGGTATTTATTTACTTCCATCCTTCCAACCCGTTGCAACAGACAATACAATACAATACAATAATTTTTATTGACTCTCCCAAAGGGTAGACTGCAAAACAGTCCGAATTTTTGCGTGTTCAAGAACGCACGAGCTGTCAAACAGAAGGTCTGGAACGAGGCTGAAAACACTGAGCGAGACTCACAGGCACAACGGGCTCGCGCACGTACGACTCTTATGCCACGCTTTACCGATTTCTTTACTGATTTTGAGAAAAAAAAACCCGACTGTTTTGCAGTCTACCAAAGGGCTATTCTGAAGTTAATTTACAAATGCTAAAAAGAAGGGGATAAGAAGAAAAAGCTTAAAATGATTACAATCTTGGTACAAAACTAAAAGCCTAAACTATGCGCTTACAATTACGTTATCTCTTTGGAGATCTAAACTAAATCAAATATTTACTATTTATCGCATGGGGTCTGCACCCGCAATTCGCGTTTGACGCTCCTCTTAAAGGTAAATAGTGACGGGCTATTTCTAGTGTCTGCGGTCAGAGAGTTCCAGGCACTTACAGCGCGAAAGTAAAATGGCCGTTGCGCGGTAACTGTTCTGCATAGAGGGAGATTTAGCTTGCCCCTTTTCCTCGTGTTGTAGTGATGTGTATCTGATCGCTTACTGAGTTTACTACTCAAGTACAACGGAGCGAGGCCATTAACAATTTTGTATACTCGGGTAGTATCACGGACTAATAGCTGTTCTTTGATGGAGGGCTACCCTAATTCCCAAAGAACAGGCGAGATGTGATCAAACTTTTTAGTATCTGTTAATACGCGGGCGGCGAAGTTTTGCACCAATTGTAACTTCTCCCTACGATCTTCAAAGAGCAAGAAAACGAGAAGAAGAGGAAATACAACCAGAGAGTGATGGATGTAGAGATGCGAACTTTTACACCACTGGTGTTTGGTACAAACGGGGGCATGGGACTCGACTGTCAGAACTTTTTAAGAACTCTCACAAATAAGCTTTCGACTAAGAACAATGACCCCTACGCCAGCGTTATTTCCTGGATTCGAATACAGCTCTCATTTGCTATATTAAGAACTGTACACAGATGCGTCAGAGGTTCTAGATATCCATTCAAATCACGTGAAGTCTCAGAAGACTTCACTTTTCGCTGTAGCTGGTCTACATCTGCACTCGTAATTTTAGGCCTAGATTTTTGATAGTTTTTTCCTAAGTAATGCTTACTTTTCCTTTTCCCACTTTTAAATTATTCGCAATTGTAAATAGTTTTCTATCGTGGACATATATTTAGTTTTTAATTTGTAAACAATACGATATAGTTTAAAATTGTAAATATTACTTGTTGTTCTGATACTTAAATAAAGATTGGTTTAGTTATTATTACTATCATCATCATCATATTCATTATCATTATTACTATTACCGTATGTACTGTATTCAAGACGGGAACCTCGTTCCCAAGTTCGCTCAAGGCAGGGCAAGATGTAAATTTTGCGCGCTTTACGAAGTATGTCCTGTTGCCAATATTCCCAGAGGAGTCCTGGCTACTGAGAAAGAATCCGGATACGTGTAGACGTGGAAAATTTTGAGTCCGGAAAGAAAAAGCCCTTTCCATAACTGTTAACGCAAGTTTAACATGGGCTTCAAAGTCGATCTTTCTAAGAATATTAAAAAATGTATTATTTGCCTTATTGTAACTTAATCCAGGGAATATATTACATCACGACCGTAGGCTTGGTTACCAATGGTGGCTTTCACCGTTAAAAGAAATGGAAATAGGCATCCGTTTACAAAAGGGAAATAGCCATCTCCGACTGACCCAGATTCCTCTACCCTCTCGCAAAAAATCGTAGTTTGACATCTCGCAACAACTGACCGCGTATTTCATAATGACTGGTACAGAAAGGCTCGAAGGACTTTTATCAAACTTTTATTAATGGAGTGCTTTAGATTCTGAGACGAGGACGAGGAGGAGGACGAGATTTTCTCATTACTAAGTAGTGCTGTTGCGTGAACCGACGTAATCTTGGCAGGAAAAGGTGATAGCCGTTGTCATTCTACTACGACTTCTAGTTAGAGTGTCGTTGTGGCGGGGAACAAGTTATCAAATTTTAAAAGTTTAATCATCTTGGAACCGGAAAGGGGCTAAAAATTCATCAATAAAAATAACCGCACTAACTTTTCAGGTGAAAAGTAGTACAGTGAAGCTCCCCGGGTTGAATATTTTTCGAAAATACGCGAAAAAACTTTTAAGTTAAATCTTATACTCGTAGTCGCCCTCGTCCTCAAATCTAAAGCTCTCTAATCTATTATCATCTTAACGCTCGGATGCGAGAGGCCCCGTGTTAATGTAAGCTAACCAGTAGCTTGCTCCTGTAGGGGAAAATCCTCATCTTTGTCGTCTCGCAGTTCTTCCAAAACAGCTTTACTTGCTTTATGCATAAGGTAGCACTTGAAACAGCCTCCAATCAAAGCAATTGTTAAAGCAAGTCCACCTACGCAATATCCCACGATTTTCAAAATGGCTCCTGTGGACACTAAACAGAAATACGGAAAACTGTACCTCAGTAAAAAGTGCCGGATGAAAATAAACAAAGCTACGTTACGCTATCTGAAGTGCACACTATTTCAGTGGGTGTTATATCAAGCTATATTGGATTAAGCGATGCTATCACAACACTTTGCATTATCTGTCACCGGCTCTTAACTTACGCCAAACACACAGTATTAGCAAATTTTGTTGAGATGCTGCTGAGATTATTCTGTGACATAACAGTGTGCTATCGAAATCTATGGGTTAGTAAGGACATTTTGGAGAATTGGGTCAAATCTTGTTACTTTACTTTGCCTTTTGCAATCAGTAGATGCCCTCTCACAATAGCATGACATCCCTCAGGAACCAATTGTACATCGGCTCCTGCTACAGTCTGTAGTCTGTTCCAGTCAGAAGGAACGATACGAAAAGCAAGCACGAGGAGGAATCGCACGAGGTAAAAGAAAAACTGGCGAGGAACTCAGACGTGCACTGGGGAGAGGAGCCCTTTCTCCCCGAGACCCTGAAGGATTTTTTTCTCTTACGCTCTCTTTTCCGGTTCTGCTTGTCCCGACTACAGTGGAACCTCTCCATTAGAACACCTCTATTTAAGGGACACCTCCATTCAGGGGACACAAAAGTTGGTCCCATAATCTTTGTATCTGTTACCTTTATTTAGGGGAAAGGGACAATTTTGTGGGTCCCAAAGCCCAGGTTTAACTTCCATTCAGCAGGGTTCCAATTAACGCACACGTGTGCGTATTTTGCAATCAAAAATCGAAAAGGACGAACCCTGAACGCTTCTTTGAGCGCAAGAGTTTCACAGACACAGAAGGACATCTTTGCAACAATCTTGGAAATCCCAACGAGTATCATCAACTCGCCATTTTCTCTAATTGGGGAATATGTCCACCCAACACTATTTAACGTTTTTCAGCCGGCGAGGACGAAACCAACACAAACTTCGTCTCTCGGGCAGAGAAAACAAAACTGATGTAGATCCTCAGCAGATTTCCAGACCCAAAAAGCGTGTATTTAAGTCCAAATGGCTCGAAGAATTTTCATGGTTATTGTATAGTTCCACCGATGATCACATGAAATGCAAAACATGTCTCGATGCAAACGGATGTTTGGCAACTAATTTTCAGCGATCGGCCTTAGATCGCCATCAGTTGGAAAATAAACATACCACAGCTGTGCGAAACAAAGAAGATCTATAACGAAACGTTCATGTGGAAGAAATATCACGTTAGGCTTTTAAAGCCTTTAGTAAGAACGGTTCTGTTTGTGGCAAAGGAAGAAATTGTAGACCGCAAATTACCCCCTCCAACTCTTGTAATCACATTCACACAAAGTAGGTCTTAGGACCCTTTAAAGCGAAAAGGACCTCCAATTTCCTGGGACTGGGCGTCTCAAGGACCTCTAACTTTTTAAACGAGTGGGAACTCTACCATTCTGGGGACACTTTTGCTCTCCAAACGTGACTGAACACAAAGTGGGTAGATAAGTTTACGTGCACACTTATCACAATTATGATGACAGCTTTCACAGCATGAGCTATCTCACTTAAATTTGTGTAGGGCGCTTGTGGGAACTCAACACGCCATATTGCCGGGAGAAGTTAATCGTGATTTTTCACTTAATATCTTGCTGCTTTAAATAATGAATGCAGCATATTTTCCTTGTCTGGTTAATTATTAACAAACACAAACTAACCTCTACTCAGGGGACACCTCAAATGAGGGGACACTTGCCTGAGTCCCGAGGGTGTGCCCTGTGTCCTATGTAGGGGAGCAAGGGTGGCGTAGTGGTGAGAGCAATCGCTTCCCACCAATGTGGCCCGGGTTCAAATCCCGGCGTCGAAGCCATATGTGGGTTGAGTTTGTTGTTGGTTCTCTCCCTTGTGCCGAGAGGTTTTTCTCCGGGTACTCCGGTTTTCCCCTCTCCTTAAAAACCAACACTTTAAAATTCCAATTCGATCTGGAACGCACGGACACGTTTTAACGAGTTCTCATGAACTCCTAAGTGCGCCCTGGGTAAACAAATTACAATTTACAGTTTTGTCCCATTCTTGTACACACCCGTCGGGTAGGTTGCTTGGTTTTCTAGCCTCTTCTTTTTTATTGAGCAAAGTTACCTTTACCATTACAAACTTACTTTTCGTCTTGTAACTGGCTTTAAATCCAGGATACTTTGTCTTTCCACTGGATTTGAATGTCAAACGCATATCCCAGGAATCTGATGTTATTGATTCAGGTATATCTGCTCCACAAAACTTTCCAACTAGTTCACTCGTATCAAACTGGCCATCACGGACTTCCACATAATCATCAGAACAGCCACTGGATCGAGACAGATTGAAGTAATCAAAGAACAGTGTTATTTCGTAATTAGAATCCACAATGATGAGCCAGATGCACTTGACATCGTCATCGTAAGGTAGAGGATAGTTGTAGCTTGCAAGTTCCCCAGTTTTCGTCTCTAACTTGGTAATGTCGAAGCGTTCAGTACACGAAATAGAAGCTGGTACTTAAAATTAAAAAATAAAATGGTATGAAATAATCAGTTACTTTGTAAGCTCCCACAGTGACGTTCCTATGGCTTAGTGTCGCGTTCCTCCCCAACGAACATTCGTTATTGACCAAGATGACTGGATATTGGCCAAGTTCGTTTTCGCGTTTTACGCACCCGCGCGAGAAGTCGAGCTAAATAAAATGCAGTGAAGAGGAACGAGGCCAATAACCAGCAATCTTCAACGAACTAGCTAACCTTCGGTTCCAGAGACTTTTTCTGCAGGATTCTGGGGGCTTAGTCAACTGAACCAAGCTTCGCCGCTCATGGGTTCCGCTCGCGCAGACGCCAAAGCATTTCGCCTCACATAAGCAGAAAAACTCTAGTACCCAGGGTAGAACAAGCCCGGTAGATAAAGAGTTGAGGAACTAACGTGGGAAATCCCTAGCGGGCAGGATGAGCCGAGCTTGCCCGCTCGGTAAGCCAATCAAAACGAAGGATTCACTTCACCTTGCCCATTCGTGGATTCAGATGTACAATGTAAGAAGGTATGCGTTCAAGTCAAGAATAGTTGTTGTTTTACAAATATAACCTATCACATTTTTGCCGTTCTCGTTGCTGTCGCGGTCATCGTTGCTTTAAGCTCCTTAATATCATGCAGGGAAGTAGGCTTGGCGCATCAAAATGGAACGAGCGAAAACCGTGAGTGTTTTGGGCCAAACAGGTTCCAAGCCACAACTTTGTTCGTTCGAAAAAAATGTGGGTCAAACCTATGACCGTTTTGGCCTAAAATGGTATTCGAATCAGTGACCGCTTTTGCCCACCTAGGGTAAAACTGTGACCTTAAGAGGAGTTCGGATTTTGCCAAGCTCATGGCTTTAGGGAAATAATCCTGTTTGCTGAGTTACTTTCATTTTACCAGTTTTAAGTTAATTATAGGGACCAAGACGTATCTACATAACAGAAGCTTATAGCCAGCATTAGGCTGCTAGCAGTCCCTTTTCAGGCAGTCGTGAAGTAATATGTAAAAAAACTAGGACGAGTGCTTCGTCACGGGTGATAAAGCACGAAGCCTGAGTTTTCGACATGCAAATGCAAATGCAGGTGTTTGATCTCAAATGAAAAAAAAGTCTCGGATGAAAAGCTGGTGTTGTTTTATCTGGTGTTTCATTAGGTATCAAGATTCATTTACCTGAGCCAAATGGTCGTCATTAATTGGCTTTTGACTGCATGAATATGTAATGAGTTTGAGAATGCCAAATAAATGGCTAGAGAAACTGAACGAACCAAAAGGAAAGCTGGGTAGGGGAAAGGTTGGTTGGAATTCTTTCTTTTCTTTTCTTTTTTCCCCTTTTTTTTTTACGACGTTTGCTCGCTTGATTCACTTGCCCGCGCAACAAACCTGAGTAACCGCTAGCATTTTATAACACTCTTTAAACCTTACCACGATCCACTGCCTCAAACACAGCATCGAAAAAAACGTCGCCAACCAAATACTCCTTGCGTGAATCATATTGAACCAAAAGGTGACGGCCACTGGAGAAAACGTTGAAGTTATAGTCTTTCCCACAAAACTTCTTCAATAGGTTGCTTGATGAACTTTTACCATCAAAGATCTTAAGAGAAGAACTGCCACAACTGTAACCCAGGCGAAATGCCTTGATTCTCAGTCTCACAAGGTATTCCTCGGGTACTGTTATCACCCAAGTACACATAATCTTAGTCGGGTAGTCCTCCGGGTAGAGCGGCGAGAAGAGGCTTCCTGATGAACTCGTCAGGGGTATGACGTTGTTTTGACCTGGATTTTTGCACGCTCCCATGGCCGCTGAAAATTGAATAACAGTACAATTCATTAGGCTCTGTTCACACTAGCTTTTGTACATTCCTAGCCACAACCCCCCTCCCCCCCCCCCCCCAGCACCCACTCCGATTTTTCTGAGGGGCTGGGGCGATTGTACACATGCTGCGTATACACATATAAGCGGTTTAACGCGACAATTTCCATTTGCTCGTTTTTTCGTGTGTAAAATTTACGCAATTTTTCAATGACAAATTTCGTTCGCGACAAAATTGGCCAACAAAACACGCGAAACGTTGTTTGTGTTCACGACTTGTCATACGAATAATGTAACATCATCCGGCAGGGTTGATATTACTTTTTGTGGTCTCTCACGGTATCCATCTACTTACGGTTAACTGTTAGCTCTTAGCAGTTAGCATTAGATCCCGTCGACCAATACTCCTTTAGACAATACTGTAGTCTTAGAACATCATTCTAAATTCTCTTTAGTAGTTCGGCCTCACTAGTCTCTGTGCTAGAGGTTATTACTTTTAGTCGTATATTTTATTTTATCTTATTTAGTTCTTCTTCCTACAGCGTAATACTAAACAATTATTTGATCAGTGAGGTTTTTGTGATATCCGGAATAATCAAGGTCGAGGTAGGTTTTATCAGCCGAGCCGAAGGCCGAGGCTGATAACACCTACCGAGACCTTGATTATTCCGGATATTACAAAAACCGAATCTAATAATTGTTTTATTATACATTGTTTTGAAATAAATAACGACAAATACACCGTCGCACGGAACCGATTTGACATTGCACTTGGAAATTATGCATTGCGAGTGCAACCTACAGATCAGTCAGTTATCTGCTAGCAGATAATTAACTAATCAGTAGGGTGTGCATATTTCCAAAATTTACTGTAGGCTCTTAGCCAGTGAGAAGATAGATGTGAGTACAATGTATAATAAACAGAAATACTTACGGTTAGCGAGGACCTTGTAGCTTGCATGGAATCCTGGATACATTTTGGACATGTCAGCGACAAATTTTACGAACACATTTGATTGGTTCGACACAATAACTGGAGGAAGGGAATAACCACAGAATCTGCCAATTAACTCCGAACGCCATTCATATTCGTCTTTGCTCTGCCTAATTTCTACATAGTCGCCTTCACAGTTTTTGGATTGTTGCAGATTAAATGAATGAAATGTTAACTGAATGATAAATCCAACAGGGCGATTAATATACCAGGAACACTTGGCGTTATTAGGGTAAATTCTGGCAAATTCTCCCTGATCGTCTTCTAGCAAACGTTTTTCTCCCAAACAAGAATAGTCTGCAGGTAGCTCCTTGATAGTTTCATACGTAGCTAAGAATCCATTGTAATAGGCCTTGCGCCGAGAATTATACTCAACAAGCAAACTGTTCCCCTTGGAGAACACAACTTCCTCGATGTATTTGTTGCAGAATTTTCCAAGTGATATGCGAGTAGAATTTGTCCCATCGAAAACGTTTACATAATTCTCTTTACATTCTCCATAATTTTTCCAAAATGTTAGCTTGATAAACTGCCCGATTGGTACTGTGATATTCCAAGTGCAGGTACCCTTTCCTGGAAATGAGGGGAAGCCAGGGGTCGAGAAAGTCAGTCCGTCACCATCCACTTGAACAATGCTGTTTTGAGTTGGGTCGCAAGTTCCTGATATAACTGTACATAAAAAATCCAAACATGTTTTTGCAATTTATAAAGCAAGTTTCATTAACTTCAGTTAGCAATTTCTGGTTGTTCCAGCTCATGCCCACTCTGTGTCAGGCAACTCTGAGCTTTTGAGAGAGTGTAGCATTGCCTGACAAAGAGAAACAGAAAGAAGAACTAGACTTTCGCCTAGTTAGCTCAGATAGCCGGTAAAATGCCGCCATGCCAAGCGGGAGCTAGATGTATCAAAAACAATTATTGTCTACACCTGCCCCACAATGCAGCAGTGATTCTCACAATGATGTTCATTGAGTACATATTTCAAGAATCCAATACAGGATTAAATTTTTCATCAAATTTTCCTCGGATCTGTTTTTCGCATTCGAAAGAAATTAAAAGTCCCAGGGTTCTCTTTAAGTGTTAAAGTAGACAGCTATGATGTAAAAGCAGATGGCTTGGTAACTTGAATCGCCAGCCCTCTCGTGATTTTTTGCGATCAGTTTTGCCATTGCGTGCATTTCTGGACATCAGTGGCAATTTCAGGCTTTCGCTCTCACTTAACACTTTTTTTTTCCTAAAAAGTAGACGGCTCAAACCTCCCAGTAGCCGGTTTTTTAGCCGGCTGCAAGCACTTAATGAGAACCCTGAGGTCCAGCATTAATTTTTGCATTGCAAAAGTTTACTAGGTGTTCATCTTTGGGATCCGCGCCGAA
This sequence comes from Porites cylindrica, assembly GCA_964035525.1. Taxonomy (NCBI): domain Eukaryota; kingdom Metazoa; phylum Cnidaria; class Anthozoa; order Scleractinia; family Poritidae; genus Porites; species Porites cylindrica. The sequence continues at coordinate 19,599,139 of OZ037784.1, forward strand.
AATCACGCACAGATCACGAATCGCAAAAATCTGGTTTAACCTTGAATCCGCTCGGAACACTGATTCTTTAGACCTTTATTTTAGAAAAGAAAAGCAATCCGTTCCTGGATTGAAGAATCCGGATTTTGAGATAGATCTCCCAAAGAAACGCACCCTTAGTTTGGAGAAAAATTCAATAAAACCTTGCATCCCGGCTCACCCTTAAAGTGATCCCAGCAATGCCATTCTCCCCTTATTACTGAATGGGTAAAGCTTCACGATCTCTTGCATAAAGAGAGCATCCCTTTCCAGACACACACAAATTAATTCACGAGTATCCATTGTCCTCTCTGTCCCGGTAAAAGTCAGAGTATCTTGTTGAATATTGATGAATCTGATTTCCCGTTTGAAAGATTTGGGTAAAAGCGATAGGTAAAGCGTCATGATGATATAGGTACATGAAAGAACTTACTTGGAGCGAGCAGATACTAAAAACATCAGGAATTTTCAAAGTCGCAAAACGAGGTTTACTTGACGCCTTGTAGTCAGCCTTAGAGATCGCCCGGACTGCTCTTTTCTGGAGTAGGTAAATTCGTTGCAGGTTGGTGACATAAGTAGAGGCCCAAATTAAATTGCAGTAGGTAAGATATGGATAAATAAGCGCATAGTATAGTCTAAAGAAAAGATTTTGAGTGCAAATAGTGTTTAGCTTTATAAAGCAACCCGGCAGATTTAGAAATCTTAGCCGCAATAAAATTAACATGAGTTTTCCGCGTAAGGTGCTGATCAATATAAACTCCGAGGAACTTAATATTATGTACTTGTTCAAGTACATTATTTCTATAATAATTAACACCTGTCTTGTGATAGGTAACGTTTTTTGCCTTGGTCTGAAAATCATTAGTTTTGTTTTCTTAACTTTGATTGATAACTTATTGGCTTCTAGCCAAGTTGAAACATTGTGGAGTTGGTCGTTAAGATGGGAGGTAAGTATATCCAGGTCACTATGTTAAAAAAATATACTGGTGTCATCAGCAAATAATATAAATTCGAGTTCATTAGAGCTAGAGCAGGCTGGGAGATCATTGATATAAATAATAAAAAGAGGGGGCCTAGTATAAAGCCTTGTGATACGCCACAAATTTGTCTTAAAGCATCGGATTTAGAATCGTCAATTTAGACATATTGCATTCTATTACGAAAATAGTCAGTTATCCCGGCATTGATGGGCTGTCCCAGTGATGCCACATGCTTCCAATTTTGATAGTAGTATTGCATGATCTAGGGTACCAAAGGCTTTTGATAACTCAAGAAATATTCCGGCGAAATTTTTTTGGCAGTCGACGGCGTAGCAACTTTGTTCACAAAATTAATCAAAGCGGGGGAAGTAGAGTGGCCAGGACGAAAACCGAATTGATGTTTAAATAATATGTCATTATCGACTAAGAATTGAGATATGCGATTATAAACAGCTCTTTCGAAAACTCACGCAGTTCAGCTCATGCTTTACTTTTTAATGAACATAATTTTTGCGTTATTTGTTTGAATTGCGGTCTTTACGCACGAAAGTCAATTTGCCCGACGGCGTTTGCCAGGACTTAAGTCGATTCGCACGACGACATACAACACTCTACAACATGATGGTTCTCCGAGATGTTATTTTAGTTAACCGTGGATTCCACATGTGCAGTCACTATCTTTCCATGCATATTCCTTTTTTCAGCCTTAACGAACGACAAATGCACATCGGGTGAATCGACTTCGTCTGAGCGAACTGCTATCGGGCGAATCAACCTTAGGGCTAAACGACCTGAAAACATTTGTTTGATCATAAAGATAATACATGTAGCTATCCACTGACAAACGTGAAAATATGTCTACGTAGGTTTCACTTATACCGTCCCCTTGACAGTGGTCCTTTGATTGAGTAGGGTTCTTACCTGTAGGAACTGATGTAAAATTTGCAACAAATCCTGGGCCACTTGTACCATAAAGACTAAAGACATTGATGCTCAGCTCGTTACCCATGGAGAAAACTGTAAACGAAGCTTTTTGACCTGAGAGCCTGATCGACTGATCTAAATTCCACCCAGGTAGAGCATCCGCAGTTGTGACATAGTCATACTTGGCTAAGCTAAAGGAGATAAAATCAACTCGTACCACATTTCCCGCAGGTGCAAGAATCTTCCATGAACATTCAGCGATCAGGCTATAGTTATAGCCCTGTGGAAATCCTGGGGTAGTGATGGTACCAGAGGAATCTTTGAGTAAAATACCCATGCATGTTTTCTTCATAAGAGTTTTCAGAGGAACAAGAGCGAACTGCAAAGAGATAAACAGTAGAATCTCCCGTAAGCGACCACCCCAAATAGTTTAGTGACCGCTTTAGGGCTCTTGGAGAGTTGCGGTGACGAAACAAAAGTGAGTTTACTCCACAGGACGGCAGGAAGAAGAAGAGGGCAAAACACTTTTTTATGATAAGCGTGACAGGGCTATTACTTGCGTGCTCAACTTCGTTCCCAGGGTTCTCTCCTACCCGTCCCTACGGAGCGAGAGATAAGAGAGAGAACCTGGGAACGAGGTTGTTGCGTGTTTTGTCGTGATCTTCACTTAAGGTGGCTGAACACAGTTCTGGCAGTTTGTGAGTATATGTCATTTGCCAAATCATGGCAAGTTTAAGGTTGCAGCTCAAAAGCTGAAACTTGGCGAGTGAAAAATATACTGATGAAAGATTTTGATTGACAGGTAATATGTGACATTTTTTAGTTTCCATGGCAACATGAACGACTGAATACAACCTTAAAATTTCAGTTTTGCTCAGTTTACATAAAATTCGCTCATTAGATTTTCCTGTAATGTTGCACACACCAGCTTACTATAATTAATCATTACCATTTGAAACTTATTTGACGGGTTTCTACATTATCAATAATATAATTGTACTGTAATTACTAAATGTGTCACAAAATTTGTCTGTTCAACATCCATTTTAAAGTCCTCATTATTTAAAATACGATAAAAGTAAAAATTCTGCCAAATATCACAAAATTTTAATGAGAAGATGTTGCTTTTTTCGCTGCCATATTTGTTTGTCTAATCTAAAACACGCGAGTTACCGCTGACCACCCGCAAAAACTGTGTTCAGCCATTTTAACACCAATGTTTTCTGGTCCTTAACAAAAAAATCTCTGTAAAGGAAAGGGAAGTTTGGCGAAAAGTTGCCTCAAACAAAATTATTGTCACGCTTGTCACACAAGATTTGCCGTCTTTTTTCCTTTCCCGTCATGTTGCGTAAGTTCACTAAAAACGGCTGAACCGGAGACTGGCGAGGTGGTCGATTACGAGAAGAGGTCCCGACACATCTACTTTTTGGCAGACAATTTGTTGCAGGCCATTTGTCAGTTACTTCCGTGTTGTCACTGAATGTAATCGTACCCGGATCTCTTGCCCACTAAGCTGAGTATAACGGCGCGCTGCAAAGCAGGGTTTTATTCAATTTGTTACCCATAAATTGGTAACACCTGACCAAAGAGAAGGACAATAGAGAAACGGCAGGATTTGGGAAAAACTTGAGAATATGTCCTTTGGGCAAGTGAGCTCTTACATTTTGCCTACCAGGCAGCACTTCTTGCTCGTATTATATTAACCCCTTTAGTCCTAATAGTGACCAACATGAATTTTCTCCTAACAATATCCCTATGTTGCCAAGAGAAATTGTCATGAGAGTTAATAAAATGATCACTAAAGAGAAAATGCTTTGATCTGTCATCAAAGTCTGTCAACTAATTCTTTGAATGAATGTATGAAGATCAGTATGGAGAAATTATATGTGGATATTGGGTCTTAAGGGGTTAATGATTTTGTTAGTGGATGACTTGCTGGACCCTTGCCCATCGGGTAAGTACATGTAAAGCTTTAACCCTTTAAAACCTACCATCAAAATTCAAATTCTCATTTGTTATCCTTATACTTTTTCAATAGAAGTAGTGGGGAGAATTTGTTGAAGTATCAATTAGATTCATCTTGTGTGATCATGTCCTTAATTCTCATGACCACTCTGTTTTATAAAGCAGTGATATAACAACAAGAAATTTGACGCTGATCACTCTTAGGGCTTAACGGGTTAAACATTTCTTGCCCAGCAAGAATATCTACTTGTCCTGCCCGACTAACAGACAGGACTGAGTTAAGATAACCCAGGGTTAGTGTGAAATTTGAATTCAGATATAAAAGCTTAAAAAGCAAATTCAGTTTAATTCCTTTGGTCTGTAATTTGGTGATTGGATGCTCTAAAAAGAATAGGGAAAATTATCTGAGAAAATGCTTTTAAACAAAAGAACAAGAGGCCTGGATTAAACTTTAACCCTAGGTTAAAGCTAATCCGCCTTCGAACAACTGGGACCAGGACTTTTTTTTGTGTCCTAAAGGGAACAAAGCAACGGCAATGCTTGAAAACAGACCTCAATGTTTTGTTTGAACCACTTTGTCATAACGCTTCCTACATAAAAGGGTCCCAGGGTGCTTACCATTTACTTGGAAACACTGGAAATTTCGATTGGAAAGTCAAATGGTTCATGCCATTCCGTTCCAGGGAAGCTTCCAAAAATATGGGATGTGGTTTGCGATGAAGTAATTTTTCTACTCTTTGTAGTCTGCTCAGCTGATTTCGATAGAGTTTGAAGCGGTTCGTCTTCCCACCTGTGACGTCAAATTCTATAGTTTTATGTTTATGCACAGAATTTCCACCCAGGTGGTTTGTGTAAATGGTGAGCACTCCTCTTCTTGCTATTTTCCTTATTTTTTATGGCTATTGTCTCATAAACGTTTTAGTGATCTAGTAGCCTGTGCAGGGTGCAAAAAAAGTCAGTTTTATAGCCTGCCATTCAGGAAAGCTTTAGCTAGTATGTACTAGCCCACAATTAATTCATTTCAACTAGACCCAAAACCCTTGATTAGCAGGATTTATTACAATCCTTCTGTAATTTGAATTTTCCCCAAAAACAGCACTTGCCCATTATGCAAGTTAAGAACAAAAATCACAAGCCCGATAGCAAAATCCACTAGCCCTGGGCTATCGGACATGACTTTCTTTGCATGCTGCAGAGTAGCAGGGGTGTTTCTGCTCGAGTTAATGCACTTAAGCTGGAATGAGAGCAAAAGAGTAAAAAATAACCTTCTCCGACTCCTCTCCCACTCCCCCAACCCCCATTTTTTGCTTTCATGAAATAACTCAAACGGAAATGCTTGCTATGTAAGTTACCGACCAGAACTGATTAGATCACTAGCTACTTGATTCACTAAGGCTGTTACAGAACTGAAAGCTGAGAATTTTCTCTTTGATGTGGTAACAAAATGTTTATTATGTTTTAACAATGATATATTTGATTATTATTATTACCACCAGTAATCTTACCTGGATGAAGAGATGAGTACTCAATAGTTAACTCATCATCTGTGTTGCCACCACTCTTGAATGCAACATACACAGATCGAAACTTAGAATAGAGGAGCCTATACCGGTAACGATCAAGGCCACGATCGGGAAAATGAAATGGAATACGAGTTAAACTTGAACCATTGACATCATAAAACTCAATACTGTCCCCAAAAGAGAGTAGTGAAGAGACTGCCGACACAAAGTCCAGAAACACGACATTATTCTCAGGAGCTGTGATGTACCATCCACAAGTCCTGTTTTTTAGAATAGTAAATTTTTCAGTAATCTGAAAAATAAACAACACAATATTATTGTGATGCTATATTAACACTCATGTGTCAAGAGCAGGGTGCAGGGAAAGACAGTTTTACAACTCACCGTGGCTAAGCATCATGTACATATAGCTCAAGAGTCATTTAATTATAACTAGCCCCAAAATTTTTTTGATGAACAGGAATGATTACCATTTTTTTTGGTAATTTGAATTCCCCCAAAAAATTCACTTGCCCATCAGACAGGTTAAGAACAGAATTCACTAGACCAATATGTAGGCACAAAATCCACTGGCCCCAGGCAACCAGACTACTTTCTTTGCACACTGAAGGGCCATGAAATTATCAACACAAACTAGCAAATGCAACCCTCGTTAAATAAATTTAAGTAAAGAGAATATGAATGGCAGAAACTCACAAGCTGGGAGGGAGGAGGGGAAAGCAGCCAATAAAATGTTAGGGTGGGGTGGGGGCAGAAGAGAATTGTGAAACTGGGGAGGGAGGGGTTTGAAAGCTGGCCCTTGAATTGGAAGCAACATACCTGTTTGGTTGGGGTGAATTTGAACCCAGTCCCCTTGCTCAGGGATCAGATCATGTACTGGCGAGTCAGCATTAGTATCATCGTCTGGGTTTACCAAATGTTTTTCGATCAATAGCAAAACTTTGGTAAACCTCTTGGTGACCAACCATGACCTTGCTAACTATTGCAATTAATTAAATGTATTAATTTTATTTGCAAATTATACAGTGAAAGCTCCCCTTGCAACCACACTCATAAGCAAACAGCTGTAGATAAACCACCTTTGTGAAACTCTGTTTGAGCTGTGACTTGTGATGAAAAGTTTTCACAACTGGACTGCTGTCATAAGCAACTGCTCCCCTGAGCGCAAGCGAACGCTTTTGGGATTACCCAACTGGACTTTTCCTTTGTTTAAGCTCTCATGAGCCACCACTGACAGGGTCTCATTCACATAAAAATCTACACTTTGATGAAACTGCACATTCTTTGAGGGGTCATTCTCGTAAGTGACCAGTTCTAGTTATAACCACTTTTCTGAGGTGTTTGCTTACGGGGGCTTCAACTGTAATGAGAAATGCTATATTTTTGTCTTGTTATGATTAGGATTACTGAAAACATCCCAGCAGCTTCTGAAGATTTCCAACAATTTTGCGAACAATGTCCGAATGTTGCTGAAAATGTCCAAAGAATGTTCCAGTGATCTTTAAGCACTTCCCGATCTAAAGCTATTTAAAAGGGACAAATTAAAAACATTTTAGCGTGTTTTAAAACACTAAGGTTACAAATTAATTTTGTACCTTCGGCAGCCAATGCTTTGATCAGCAAACAGAGTCCTAAAAATAAGAGGACAAGAGAAAGACACTTGTTTTACACACTACTCCAATGCTCCATGGCAAACTAGCACACTAAAAAAGGTTATTCAACAAATAACTTTGATCTTTTTTTCATTCTTCTGCGAAGAATGAAAAAAGGCATTCACCTGGTTACAGTTCGATGAGTTTAAACAAACAATGTTTTGGGGTTACTAATCCAAAAAATTAATTTTGAGTCCTGTCCCTGATTCAGACATCCCTTTCGGGAGTATGCGACTTGAGGGGATGGCTAAAGCTATTCACTGTCATCGCAAAAGAAAAAAGATATTGCATAATCTGGACAAAATAGTGATCATTTGAGGGTCATTAGAAATATTCCAATAATTATTTTAATCCTGGTTATTCCTTTGTGATCAATTGATGCCATACGTACTGAGCAAAACACTCTAAGGGTACTGCACTTCTTTACTAAAATCCAATATCAGATGAAAAATCTGGATCATAAGGATTTTTTGTTAAGAAAAGAAGCAATGATCCAAGTCTAAGAAAGGATTATTTTTTATTCATTTCCATCATTTCCATAGAAACGACCCACAATATTGAGGGTATCCCGGGGAAAGAATAACACAGCTGCTGACAATGTTGCAAGTTTGCTGATCTTTCACTGTATTCTGGACTGTTAGCTCAAAGATAATGCTTTAGACTGGCCAAATGAAGATAAGTCTTGCAACAAGATATGGACTGGAAAAGTAACGTCTTGCAAGATGCGCTGGCGAAGTTGTGTAGTATTTGTCCTTGTGAACAAAAAAATGTAGGTCCTAATCAGTTCTGTATTATGATTTTACCACCACGATAAAACGAAAAAAAAATTGATCGTACAATCCATGAATCAGGTTCATAATGACCGTAAAGTTAAGCAGTGTGATCGAACAACTGACGTATGTATTAAAATTGTTTTGAGTTACCACTGGCAGTATTCACTCTTTTCAGAATTCACCTCCACTGTGGATCTTTTGGATCAATAATCTGTTTTAACTTTTTGGATTTTAGTGAAGGAACGAAATACCTGTTTTCAGATTAAAAATCTGGATTGGGATTTTAGTAAAGAAACCCATCCTAAAAGAATGCACGCACTAACCATTAGCCACCCCTCTTCACCCACCAGGGATTAGCCAAACTCAACACCATTGTCTGGTGGTCCCTGCATGCCTCAGAGGTCTCAAAGGTCAAGAGCTTATATATATGTAGACTCTCAATGAATTTTTGTTAAAAAAATAATAATACTACAACGTTAACTTGCAATCAATCAATCAATCAACTCCATTTAAACACGGTAAATGGCTCAGCAAGCTGGTTTTCAGACATGCCGTGTGATAATTACAAGTTATAAAAATTAAGACTAGTGATTAACTAACAATAATTAGCACAAGAATTGACAATTTTATCTGTTCCTACCGATTCTCATAAATGTGATTATCTAGTTTGTATGGTAAGCAAGACTAATAATACTAGTAAAAAATAGTACTAATTTGAAATACAATATAACAACAAGAAATGAGTCATTAAAAAAATAAGATAAAAACATAATAAAAAGTTATATCCTAGGATATCACGAGTTTAAAGCTAGTAAGATCCTTCATCCCACGTGTTTTATTTGACAGTTGGATGCCCTACACAGGAAAAAGATTTAGCTTAAGGGAAACACTTGCCAAATTTAAAAAAATTTGCTCAGGTACATATAAGCTTTTAATACATGAAGGTCATAGAAGCTGACGTGAAATTCAAATTTGCTCAGGTAATGCATCAGTCAATTTTCCAGCTGTGCCCCCCCCCCCCCCACCCCAAACCCCCCCCACACCGCCCCCCTCCGCGACTGCCGGGTATTTACCCGCCTTTTCAGTCCTGGGGGTGGGGCATTTGCAAATTTCTATTATGACTAAAATCCTAACACATCCTTGCTTGAATCTTGTAAACTAACAATGTCAAGATATCTTTTTCAAAATCAGGGTACAAAGGTTACAATATAATGCTCAGCAAGATACATTTCTGAACCTAAAACTTCTGTATATTATAGTCGGGGATGTGCAAAGGTTGCGGGATTATCAAAGCAAAAGCAGTAAAAGCTTACAGTCGCAATCCTCGATCTTCCATGACTGTTTACGAAGCAAAGACTCAGCGAAGATCCCCTGCATTGAAGAAGGTGAAACTACTGCACTGGTCTTCTTAATGAAGGAATACTGGAGCCCTGATTGGAGCCCTAAGCAGGGTAGGGTGGGTTGCGGTCACCAAAATTTACACAGAATAACAGCATTCAATTCCAAATAAGTAAAAAAGGAGACTAAATTAAGTGGCATAAGCGAGCTTCAAACCCCGAAGTGCTAGCTCCAAAATCCATCGCTTATACCACTACACCATGGGGGATTCAACTATTGTAACAATATTTTAATTTGTTTTACATATTTTTAGTGGAAAACCTAACAGTAAATGCTTGTTAACAGTGCTTAACCCTAATCACAATAGTCAGTGCGCTTACTCCTATATGAGGAAATATTTTGTGTTAACATCATAAGGTGTCCAATGTGGTTCTGGACGATGGAATCTAATGTTGACAATAAATAACACATTTTCACGAAGAAGAGATATCGTATTTATAACTCTGACTTTTGAAATAATCATTAACATCCCCCGCCTCCCCATATTTGACGTCCCCACATCCCTGTATGTATTTAATGTCCCGCGTCCCTGTCCCATACATCCCCGCATCCCATACTTGATGTTCCCAAGTCCTTTGTCTCGCATCCCTAATATTAGTCTCAACACACGCGTTCCAACGTCCCCGTCCCCTTGTCCCTGTTCCACTTTTATACACAGCCCAATAAAGTTCAGGATATGCAAGCAAAACTCAAAACCACAAACTTATTACCGTTGCTGTTTGCGGTCTAGTTATCTCGCGCGTTATTGGCTGATGTCTCGCAACACAATAACATTCCATAAATGTTTCTGGTATTCACGGTTTTGTGAGTTTCACAGTAATACATGAAGGAGGGGGACATTGGGGGGTACCCAATACCGCAATACCGTAAGAAAAAATGGCAAATACCGAAATACCGCGTCGAAAATCGTCTAAATACCGATACCGCATATATTAATCTTATTCATAATCGGTTCCGCATACTTATGGAGGCTTCCATCTAGCGCGTTT
>OZ037784.1:19611860-19731860 GCA_964035525.1 Porites cylindrica
CTTAATCAACCAAAAGCGTATTTGCGATCACCGTAAAAACATTTCAGCTTTGCTACTTACCAAAAAACAAAAACATCCCAGGAAATCTAACGCCAAAACCAGACGCAAAACGATGCACACAAAGACGAGCATTGAAGGAGGCTGAAATCATTCCCAGTACTTTTTCCCCGCACATGGGCAGGTGCGCAGACTCCCTCCCCTACTGATTCTACCCCCGCCCCCCTCCCTCCCCAGAAGAAAATTGAAATAAATTCAGTATAACCTACGATATCAAACACGAATTCGGATAACTCGAATTCCTCGGCCCCGCTAACTCGAACTTAATTTCCTCTCCCTTCATCAAAATTTCAGTGCAATTGACCCCGCCCGCTCACTTGAACAGTTTTTCATTTCCCTTCAGAGTTCGAGTTACCGGGGCTCTAATGTACTTATATTTAAAATTTCCACTAACAATATAATATATCCACACAAAAATAAGTAGTTTGATGGCAGTTTTAATTTTATCCATGAGGATTATACTGGACAGTTATTAGATCGAAGCCTGTCCAGTCTGCAGCCAGTGCCTGAATCACATAGCCTGCTACGTTTGGGGGTACTCAACAAAGTTTAACACGGGGAGGCTTCGCCCCGCGGTCCCACCCCTAACCGCTCGAAAAAAAAATTCTGACAGAAAAGGTACCCCTTTCGTATACCTTCTATTGGCAAACGGTTTAGAACACTGCATTTCGTAAATGCTGTAAATGCATCGTCTTTTTATTATGAAAAAATTACTAAACCAGGGAATTTTGTTGTCTTATCCTTACAGATAAATGAGTCTTTTAGTCCTTTTTGGTCCTTTTACAGACCGAAATGACCCTTCGAGTACTGACTTCAAATCCTTTCTTATACCTGAAGCCTGAATAAGTTACCCCACGAAGCCTCCTCCCCGTATAGGCCATTATAGCCGGAGTACCCCCCCCCCCCCCCTCCGGGCTGGTAAGTAGTTTTTAGCCTCTCATTTCCTAAACTAAGGAATCATTAACTTGAATCTGACGTTTGCAGTGTTCTTGTATGTGATTTTAAATTGATTGTATGATCCACTGACAGACACGTAAAAGAAAACGGGACGCTAAAAAACAACAACCCGGGTGCTGGGAGTGGGGTACTACCTAGTACCTATAATGGCCAATATGGGGAGTCACTACTCCCATCCCCTTCTACGGCGTTTCCCTCTTTTTAGCACCGGCTATTTATCTCACTTCTTTTTCTTTATCAGTTTATACGTACAGTTGAACTTCCATGCCATCTTTTTGGCACCTCTTCAGGCCTTCCAAGCTACCTTTAATTTCGCAGGTCTTTAATTTCGCTTTTTTCGGGATTGTAATAAAATCGCGAAATTAAAAGCACGCGAAATTTAGTGCCCATATAGAAAATTCAAATAACAATTTACATGTAATAGCAACGATATGTATCGACAAACACAGATTGCTTTCTGGTTTTCCTGGTAAGCTCCATTTTGTGCAAGGTTTCCGGTTTGAAATGACGTAAGGTTGCAAAGATTTCACACACCACACACATTGCTTGTTCCAGTTTACCAACTTTTTTTCTTTGAAGGTTCAGATTTAAAAAAAAAAAAAATGAAGCTGAGAACGCTTAAATCGCGAAATTTAATGTCCTTTTTTCATTTTACTGGTTAAAATCGCGAAAATAACACCCCGCGAAATACTATTCATCTCACCTTTTTTTCGTTATAAGTTTATACGTACAGTGGAATTTCCAGGCCATCTTTTTGGCACCTCCACAGGCGTCCCAAGTCTTACGCCCCGTTAACATATGGAGAAAACTTAGAGTGCAAAGAAAGTCATTTTCACAGCTTGCCATTCGGGCAAGCTGAATCTAACATTTACTAACCCAAACATCATTTCAACAAGCCCCAAGACAAGTTTAACTTGTCTTGGGTAGATGGGTCACTCGACGATCACCCGAGCTACCCTGGGCGAGCCAACTTTGCCTACATTGCCTTAAAACACTTGGCGAACCTTTTAGATGAGAAACAAAAAGTTGACTCGGCGAGAAGGGTGACCCGCCTAGCCCGGTCAAGTTTCCTCCACAAAAACACTTTGGCTCGCCCAATAATCCCAGCCATCCCAGCAGAGGCAAGAAAATCAGAGCATGCGCGTGAGCTGTTGGCTCGGGTCAGCAAAGGGGTCAAGGGTTATTTTTTCCAATGTGACTCGACTGGGAAGGTGGTCCTCTTTCCCGGGGCAACTTTTCTCCGTATAACGGAGCCTTTCTTATTTCAGGTTATTACGTTTAAGACAAACCAGGCATTTCGTTTAGTATGCCAAACAAAACGAACTAAACTTAAAAACGTATACTTGCAGTTCAAGGGCGTAGCCAGCTTTACGACCTCGTTGTACTGGTAGGCTTAGCTGACTTTCGTTTTCACATATCCTGAAAATTGCACGCATGACTAGTACTGTCTGACTTCACCAACACTTTGAGCTCTTAAACTTTTTAGCTCACCCCAACAACACATAATTTATTAAAAGCGGGAGAGTGATCAAACTAAAAATTTGTAGGCCCGAGCTTACAGGTCTGTGGGCTGGCTACGCCCCGACTTGTTCGAAGTTGCCCTTTAAAATAGAATCTTGAATAACAAGCAAATGGGTCCAGTGGGACCTCAAGCTACTGTATCCGAGCTTTCGCTCATCTGCGACATCAACAGGGATTTCCTGATGGAACTGATGTTGCAGCACATGGATGTCAAATTGACAGGGCTGTCGCTAAAACTTCAAGTTGCCAGGTATATGTAATTAATAGGAGGGGAATTGTAAAGCTAGGAAGTTCTTTGGGTTCTATTTTCCTTTTGTTTCCTATGAAAGTAACCGGGGCTCACGCTCATAGTAACCGGGGAAAATCCCCGGCCCCCGGCTCTTAGTGACAGCCCTGATTAAATTGGATCGCACTACAATTGACCCATTTTTGTTCGTGCCTTCTAATTCGGAGCAAGAATAATATCTTTTATCTAGATATCGGCAAATCAAGTTTTAAAGAGGCACTGTTTTATGAACAAATTTTAGCCTAATTGGCCTATGCCGGACCTAGTTTTGTCTACCCCCGGCTCCTATAAATTTTGGCCAATTTTTAACAGCGACCTGACACCTTCAAACATCTTATAGTCCAAAGTACCAGGCCTCCCAGGGGAGTTTAGGGAGAGGAGACCTCAAAAGCCTCTCTCGCCTGATGCTCGGGCAATGCATTTTATGCTTGCCTTTTCTGACAACTGACAACAAAAACAGGGCACCCTTTAAATAGCTTCCTTTTTCATTATTTTCTTTTGAAAATCAAAGGGAAAGAAAAAAAGATAGCCGAGCTCTTCCTCGTTCTCACTTCCTCACGATTGCGTGAAGTCAAAGCAATACGTTCAGAAAACTTGTCGAGGTTGCCCGTGGGTTGAAATACCATTAAATAGCCATTCTTAGCTCACTACTGTTTACGATATCCAGGGTCCCGTCCTGTTCCGGTAACTCCAGATCTAAAGAATAAAAACGCGGGTCCAAGCCAACAAACCACTGCATTTTGTTTAGTTAACTGTCAGTTTTATCATGTTATCTGCAAAAGTCCGGTGATCATCTCAACTTTCGAGAAACGGGCCCCTGATTTCAAAATAAGCATAACGGGGTATTCGCTTTACTTAACCCGAAAGCTGCAGTGTATGTATTTATGATCTCAAGTAGAGCTCACTTAAGCTACGATTGCCTGCTCCTGTAGAGGAACGCAGTCAGCATCACGTCGAGACTCATTACGTCGTGACCTGATGCACTTATATCCTACAATTCCAATCAATACACAGGCAGTAGCTGTTCCGAGACAAATCCCCACGATCTTCAAAATGGCTAACGGAGCCCCTAAAAAGCCAACAAAATGACGTTAATTTATTTTGAATACAACTTACTAAGGCATACCAAAAAGGGGTCGATGCCATGTTGTATATTACGAAATATGAGCTTTTCTCTTATAACTCCTTATTTCTATAAATCTTAACAAGAGAGAAAGAGGGAAGAGGGCGAGTCTCCGTGCCCTAAGATAATTCTTTGAAACCTATCAAAAGTTTGCACGCCTACTGCGAAGATTATTTTTGTCTGTCGATTCCGTGACCACTCGGTCTACCTTCACGTGAACGTGACAAACACTTGAAGTTTGACAGCCGTTATATCAAACTGTCACTCCAACAGCCTGGGACCAGGCTCCGTAGTGAGGAGAAAAAGCAAAAAAACGAGGTGAAACAGCAAAAATCGGCGAGCAAAGTGAGCCGAGTGGGGGACTGGGGAGGGTGAAAGGGCGGCGCCACCTTTACACCTCCCCAGACTACGGCTTGGCTCGGTTGGCTCGCCGATTTCTTCGTCGCCCTCGACGATTTTTGTTTCGCTTTTACTCCCACTGCGGAGCCTGGTCCCAGGCTACTTCAAAGATTTACATTCTTGAAATGTTTTTGATCAACACTTTCCACTTACTATGTCTTAATGACTTCATTCTCTCTTACAGAGTTCTAGGAGAGTACTACCATAACACGACGCTAATACGAAGCGCGTGGGGCATGAATACAATCGGGGAATACTTCATATATACAGTACTTACATTTAGCTTTATAGCTCGCTTTAAATCCGGGATATTTCGTCTGGCCACTAGAAGTGAACCATACTGACAGAGCTGAACCTTTTGAAGTGAAAGACGAGGGAATCTTCGACCCGCACAGTTTTGGCGAAAGATCAACCTCATCAGGGTCATTAGATATCTGCAGGAAATCCAGACAGTCTGGGCTGGCTTCTGATAGATTGAAGGCATCAAATGACAGTTCAATCTGCTTATTCCCACTCACGCGAATGATCCAAGAGCAACTGCCATAGTCGTCGTATGGCAGAGGGTAGTTATAGCTGGCCAGGGTTCCGGATTCAGAATTCAGTTCCACATGGCGGTTATTTGCAGTGCAGGAATAAGACGCTGGCACTAGAAATAGAATGGTCCAAAGTTAAAAAATGATTAGAACTTGCGCCTTAGACACAGTTAATTAAGTTATGATCATTGTGAGGGTAAAGCGGATCTTAAAGGGTTTCAATGGTTTTCAGCGGGAGAGAGAGTGGTAATACTAGTTCCCTGTTAGCAGAGGTGTCTCATGGCAAGAGAAGAAGGAAGGGAAAGATACCGGCCTCCGATGTATTTTATATCGCGCATGCACTGGCGTTTCCTTAATAACAAGCAACTCTTTAGTCACTTGCGACACAACTTCTAGAACCGGTTTACGCGATAACAACTGTGCGCTCAGAAAATTTTTAGCGTGCAGTCTCAACAGGGCGAACGCATTCCATATAAAACGAAACCGGTTTTGAAAACCAGTAAGTTTCGACCACAAATGTGGTCGGCGGCTACCTTAAAAAAAACGCGTCGGGGGGTCTCTCCCTTCTCCCTTTTTCTCTTACCGTGATAGACCTTTGCTAGCAGGGAATAACACCAGTAAAGTCAAGTAACCTTATTTACGATAACACCATCTTCGTACGCGCTTTAAGATTGACGGGATACAAGCAATGTCAAATGGTATTTTCAGGGGGCAAACAAGTGATAAAAGTTTTCAAATAGACCTCTTTCATAATGGCGGCTTATTGATATATTCTTTTATATGTATGACAATTAGCCTTTCTGACCTCGACCTATTTTATATCAATAGACCGTCATTACGAAAGAGGTCTATACAAGTAATCGCCATCGAGTTAGTTTATTCTCTCAAACCACTTGACGATTTTAGTCATGCAAAATGTACAGTTCGAGTTTCGACAATTTTTACACGTCATTATTGCTTGCTTTGAGGACATCTAGTTCAGTTCGTTTAGTTTAGTTTAATGCATTCGCCATAGCTATTACACTGATGAACTTTTGTCCCAATTGCAATTACGGCCGCTACTCCATCCAAAAAGGTAACAATGTTCAGTTCCACCAAGAGCCATAATAGGGTATGGCTCTTGGCTCCACCCATAATTTGCCATTATCGTTTTTCAGATAAAAAGTTGTCTATTTTCTGCCGACTAGAATAAACAAACTCGACCGTGATTTCTTGTTTATCACCATTTATCCTCCTGAGAAATCACGTGACATCATTTTTATCCCATCAGTCCCCAAGGGCGTACAAAGATGGCGGGTGTCGGGAATAAGGTCGACCGTACTTACATTGTGTGACCGCCTCAAACTCTGCGCTAAACATGAAGTAGTAAGTCCAATCCTGCTTCGGACTCTGAAACCAAACCCAAAGATGGCGACCACTAGAGAAGTAGGAGGACCCGTAAAACGGCTGCTCACAGATTGACCTCAACAAGCGGCTGGAGGAATTTTGACCGTCACGAATTTCGAAGGTGGAATGAGGGCTGCAATCTACGTCTAACTTGATAGAGGTTAATCGCAACTTCACAAAATTTCCTTTGGGGACTGTTATCATCCACGTACAGTTGATACTTCTGGGAGGGGTTGGTTTGGGATAACGAGGTGAGAATAGTCGTCCTCTTTTACCAGACATGGTAATGGTTCCTTTGCTATTGCAGGGCCCTACAGACGCTATAAATTAAAGCAAGCAGTTGAAAAAGGCAATCAAAAGAAAGAAAAATTATACATTACTCCAAATACATGGACAAGGATGATAACTTCTTTGGCGAGGGTCAATTAAGTGTGGCATTCGCCATTCCGCTCGCTTTGCCCTTAATACACCTTGCTTGCTCTCAAACATTTTACAGTTAGTAAATTAATATCATGATAAAAATTCTCCATGTTTCTCTAAATAACGATTTTTCTTCAATTTAAACATGCTTAACAGCACACAAGAACGAAAACTACTTTGCCTGGCGCCGACAAGTCCTCACTTTCATTTCTAAAACACGTCTTTTAGTCAACGTAGATCAACAGCACAAATTATTTAACAGTGCAAATGACAATCTCATATACGCTACCCTACTTTGACCGGGGACATCCATCATTTATGAGCTAGAAGGCTTATTATATCTATAAACGTATCAAACGATGCGTTTGAAAAGGCGCCTACAAAAACATTACACCAACATATATAGTAGAACTAGCTATAGTGCATAAATTTTTACGTAATTAATTATTCTCTGAAATTTTGTAGCTGTTGTGAACACCATAACTGTTTCTATTTGTTTGTAATCAGCTTTTGCTGTGTTTGGCTAGCGCAGTGAAATAAATCTGTTGATATTGTTGATTGAGAAACGAACTTCGCCACAAAGTATCGGCAATTCAGCTGCATGGACAAAAAAGAAAAGGTGCAAAACACCGCCCCAGACTCAAGCGCAACCTCAAAATGCACCATTAACCTTTTAAACCTTAATATCAAAATTTAAATTCTCAATTGTTTTCTCTATACGTTTCCCATAGAAGTAGTGGGGAGAAATTGTTAAGGTATCAGTACGCTGATTACTCTTATGGCTTTGTTATAAAGCGTTAAGGCACTAAAAACCAGCTTTACTTACGGTCGGGCACTGCAGTGAAGCTGGCGTGGAATCCTCGATATCTTGCCAAGCTATTGGCTACAAAGTCAACGTAAACTTTGGGGTAGTTTGAGAGAAGAACTGGGGGCAGAGATGTTCCACAGTACCTTCCGATCACAGTGGACCAGGAAATGTCCATACCCTGTTTAATCTCCACATAGTCCGCTCGACATTTTGGAGAATATTCCAGATCAAATGAATGAAAGGTGAGCTGGATAAGATATCCTGTCGGAACTTCAATATCCCATGAGCATACAACATTGTTAGGGTACAGAAGAGGATAGTCTAAACTTGCGAGTTCACCATGAAGGCCCCGAAGGTTGATGCGTGTGTTTTCTCTGGAACAAGAGTACCGTGCTGGGACCGTCTTTAAAGCTTCGTACGTTGCGATCATCCCGCCTTGTTCAGGTGAAGTTGAAAGTTGCGAAAACTTAACGATTACGTTATTTCCTTTTGAGTAAATCATAGTTTTGTTTAAATAATAATCACAAAACTTTCCTAAAAACACAGTAGTGGAGCTCGAAACATCAAACACTTCCGCATAGCTCTGGTTGCACAACCCCAAGAATCTCCAAAAAGAGAGCTTTATGAAGTACCCAAGCGGGGCACTGATATTCCAACTGCAGGTTCCAACCCCAGGGTTTCGTGGATAGTCGCGTGTAGAAAAGCTCATCCCCTCTCCACGTATGTACATGGTACTGTTCTCTTTGGGTATGCAAGCTCCTGAGGAAACTAAGAAAAACAGAGTAGTTCTTTTAACAGGGTTATGTCACCATCCCCAGGGATTCGTGGATAGCCCAGTGTTAAAAGCTCCTTCACTCTCCGTGTACCTGAGTACATAGTACGGTTCTCTTTGGTTAAGCAAGCTTCTGAGGAAACTAAGAAGAACAGACTGGTTATGATGAAAGGGTATGTCACGAGTACATTGCTTCGCAGAGCAAGCCCTTTGGGGATCATTTTACGTTTCTGGGAAACTGCCCACCTACCCCTCCCCTAAGCCAACATTTTGCCGTAAGTGAGAAGTAAGTGTTAAAGACGACTCAGGGTAGGGGTAGGTGGACAGTTTCATGACGGCTTAGGGGAGGGGTAGGTGAACAGTTTCATGACGGCTTAGGGTAGGGGTAGGTGGACAGTTTCATGACGGCTTAGGGGAGGGGTAGGTGGACAGTTTCATGACGGCTTGGGGAGGGGTAGGTGGACAGTTTCCCAGAAACGTCTAATGACCCAAGTTTAAAAACTTTTCTTACCCCCAGGTATCATGGAGTAATTCGCAGCGAATCCCGTAGCACTACCGTGATGATAATTCCCATATATGTCAAAACGAATACCAAGCTCGCGTTCTGTTGAGAATACTGTAAATGAAGGTTCTGTGTTCCTTTTGTTGAGTACCCATGGATACCAGTCATACCTGCCATTATTAATTTCAACCTCGTCGCCAGGATGGAGTTGAAAGGTTTCGAACGTCAAGCGCACCACTTTTCCCTTCGGAGCTATTAACCTCCAATAGCAATCGCGGACTGAGTTGTTGGAGTACCCCAACGGAAAGCCCGGAGTCTTTATCACACCAGACGGGTTTCTGAGCAAGATGTTTTTGTTTTGATCGTAGGAATTCTGAGTTGAGCACACCCTCCCTGTTTAAAGACGAGAAGTACTATCAATAATACTGTCACTTGCAACGTTGCAACGGAGAAACGTCAGTAAGAAATAATCACGCCGCAGAAAATTATTACCCCCATGTAGATTTCCCCTGGGGGTACTCGTTGCGGGTTTTTGGGAAGAAACCGTCCCCTCCAATACCCTCCTTGGCATGAGCGCCCCAAATAACTCCAAATAATATTTAGCGCTTAAACGCTTTGTGATGGGCTATACAATATGATACTTTCATCATATTGATCAATCGACTCTTTTTCCGCGTGCACGTGTATACCGACTGGGTTTGACTCGTCTGTCTGCGCCAGTTGTAGTCTGATTCTTCAAAACGCGAAGATAAAATTGCTCTACATGGTAGTATATAAGTTGTCTTTTTTTATACCAACCAATCGGTCTGCTTAAAGCTAGCCTGGTCCAGGCTCCTAGATACTCGGGTCCGCTGAATTGAGACAGCGCGAACGCGAAAATAACGCCCCGCCAACTTTTCGCAAGCCAATCACTTCGCGACTTCCCCACTATCTGAGAGCCTGGAACAGGCTAGCTCAAGGCTATAGCCAGACTTTTGGTATGGTCGAGGGACGAGAGCACGCCCCACAGACAAGTTTTCAATCTAGAAGCTCTAAAACGTGCTTCTTTCGAGGTATTCTTCAGCAAAAGATCAATGTCAGTCAACTGGTGTCTACTTTACCAGCAAAAATTTTTAACTGTGGGTTCAAATCTAGATGAGGCAGGTGCCTCGTCTTGCCTTTGGCTTGTTCCTACAATCCTCTAACCGGTCATTTCGATACACAGTCGTTTCGATACGAACTCAAGCATTGAAATAGGCCACTTGTTGCACTAAGAGGTTACGTGACCAACGCTTCCTTTAAACAATGAGTTGGAACCTCGCTTATGCCAAAAATTGACAGAGCACATAAAAATTATCTTACACCCGAAATTTGAGAGGAAGCGCATTTAAGGGAGATATTTCATGGCACTTTTATTTTTCAACAAAGTAGTAAGATTTGTATTGGCCGCCAACTTGTCGGCCAAAACTACTTTTAGCTTATATCTTGTTAAACGTTTGATAGTTACGCTCAGATGTGCTGTAAACGTTTCCAAATCATATTTTCAACATTTTCGTTGAAGTTTAAGTGCAAAATTTGAGTTCAGAGAGAGATAATTCATAACTTCAAAAATCACATTTTGGTCACGTGACCAGCTACGAACTTACCACTCATAACTTACCACTCATTTTAAGAAAATGGTGCGGGTTTAAAAAACCACATAACTATTATTTTCTTTTGGATATGACCCACTAATGGTTTTGAGAAGGCAAAATCATATAACTTTCATTTTCAAAAAAGCGATATCACATGACCTCTTAGTGCAGATGGCCTATTGCACCTAGGGTGCTGTCTCTGTCTACAGGCTCAGATGTTATTTTTACTTCGCATTGTTTTTATATTGTCCCTTACTATGTGAGAGCCTGGCAGAGCCTATCCTAGTGGCACAGCTTCAGTAGACATATTGCCAGCCTGTAAAAAGAGTATAACTAAGTCTATGACAAAAAGATAAAACTGGTTTTATACCTGGTTTAAAGGCTGTGTAACCAACAACTATCTTCTCCTTGATGACATCTTTATTGTGATATTTAAAAACAATGTACAGATGTCGATACTTTGAGAAAACCGTCGAGTAAGATGGGCGGTCCGCAAAGTGGAGATATGAGCCATCCACATCATAAACCATAACAAAGCTGTATTCAAGCAGCAACAAGGATTTTGAAAATTGTACCTTAACAATATGATTCTCAGGAGCGGTGATGAACCATCCACAAAATTTCAAAGGAAAGCCAAAAGGAGGATAAGGGAGGTAAAAGGTGTTTTCTGTAGGTGACACAGGGGCATCCAAAGTTTTGTTCGAAATACACTCCCAATCTATAAGAAATATAAACATAAATGTACCACTGTCAATTACTGTTCATTAAAATTCGTTTTTAAGAACTTTAATTGGTGCTTTGTTCTTAGGAGTAGGATACTGGTACACCTATGAGAGGGGGGCATAAGGGTTTGCAGTGATGCGGTTTTGCGGAAATTTTTACTTTAAGTTGCGGTATTGCGGTTTTACAAAACCAAGCTCAGTTTGCCGTTTTCTTATATGTTATTCTGTGTGGTGTTTTTATGTATTTCTGTGCGGCTTTGCGGTGTTCGTACCCGCCTTACGCTCCTCTCCTATAAATAGGCCTGTATTCTCCAATGGGCCTTTGATTATTTTTGAAATCCCATATTGCTACTGTGGCATCCAAGGAAATTTGAGACATCTCAAAGAATGGGATATCATTTTACAAGCACAAACGTTTCACTGTATCACAACAAAATATCTTGAACAGGGCAGTAATAGTGCAAAGAACTCAACAAGGCCCTGGCACTTCCAACACTATAATCCGCCAACTACAGGTCAGGCCAGGTATACTGCAAAAGAGCCTGCCTTTAATTTTAAAAGTGATTAGCCAATAAAATTTATCAGATCATTTTAAATCCTTAAACTTTTAAGTTGTGGTGGTCCTGTTTGAGTTTGTTGCCCAGTAACAGAAAACTGAGTGCCTTTTTTGAAACCACAGTGAAGTAAATGTGGATAGAAAATACCAATCCAAACAATATCCAAAATGTTATTTTTTGTTTCATTGATTAAATATAGGTTGTATACGGGTTGGAACACTGTTCTATCTTGAGCTCAGGATTCCTTAGTCAACCACCCGTTTTCTAAAACAAAATGAAGGCCCTTGACAGTCAAGATGGCCACTCTAACAAAAAGCTTATAATGAGGGTGCGGCATATAGAGAGGAGCTTCACAAAAGTCTGTCAACTTTAATTTGGGTTTGTGTTTCTCCTCGCTCATCGCCACTGAGGGACGTTTTGCTAGGAGGAATGTCTGTGACTCAGCGACAGAAATTCCATACTGATGATGCAAAAACTGTCTGGAATCCAGTCAGAAGCGCATATTGGTCGACGGAGTAGTTTCATTGTTTTAGCTATTGTTTACGAATGACAGACAAAAGACAAAAAGCAGCAAAGGTCAAATGTAAACACGATGAATCTCTAACAAACCAGTCAATATGTGTGGAATATAGTCTTCTCTAAAAGAAGCTTTTGAGTTTTGCTGGAGCTCATTCGCAGATGAACACAACACTTTTCCAAAATCGACAAGGAGAAATGTAAAATTGAACAAATTTGCATTTGGAATCCTATGACTACCGGATTTATTATGTAAACATTGATTTACGTCATCAGTATGGAATTTCTGCTGCTGAGTCGCAGACGTTCCTCTTCACAAAATGTCCCTCAGCAGCGATGAGCGAGGAGAAACGTCTGCCGTTCGCAGGCTAATTGAGCGAAGATCCACTGTTTGTTGGTATTAAGGGGCTTTCATTTATTAGGTCATGGGTGAGGGGAAAGTTCGCAAAATCTGTTGATCTGTTTTAAAAAAATTTTCCTTGCCCCCAACTCCCTTCCCCCCCCCCCCCCCCACCCACTACCCTGTTCCATACTGTCTCATAATTACAGTGTCATTCAAAGGCACCCAGAATTTCCCCTTAAAGATTACAATATTGTGCATTTTACCTTTACCAAAAGCCAATGTCTTCATAAATGCCAAAATAACCACACCTGAAAATTTTCATGACAAATAAATAGACTTCATGTTTATATGGTCTAGTGCTTACATCCCTATACTTCAAGTAAATTAATATCACGCTGGGTTTAAGTTTTTTTGAGGGCAATACAAGCACGTAAGCTTGGTAAACCTGATTACATTAATGTGAAAAATTTGCATTCTGGTTAGCTGGAATCATAGTATTGTTATATATGGTTCAAGCATCAAAGCAGCTTTACAGCAGCAACTTCAGCAAACAGAGCCAAGTGCCTAATTGGACCACTCTGACCCATATAATTGGTACCAATTCCAGCACTGAAGCACACACTAACATCTCCACAGTATGGCCAGTACCTTACACATGCACACAGCAGTACAAATGCAGGCAGTGGTAGCCATGGACATGACGGCTGTCTGATTCCAATGTTCTCATTAGGACTCATCAGCATTGTAGAGGCCTGGGTGAGAGATCTCACTTGGGATCACGAACCATGCCATTTGCCACCAAGGCTAGTGCAAAAGCACTCCTTAAAGCACCAGCTTCACCAAACACAAATAGTGGTAGCTGTTGGCTATAGGAACTTTGATACAGTTCTCAGCAAGTGTATGGAGATGGAATAAGCAAAATTGATTGGTGTACGCGAAAATTCTCTTGTTGTCCAGTTGGTAGTGTATGCTTCAGATTGCCACATATTACTTCGGGTAATTGGGGGAGGCAGCTCATTCAGACTCCGAGATAAGGGATCGGCCCCTCCCTTAAATATTTAATGCACCTATATCAATGTAAACCCCTTGGAGCTGGGGCGTTGGCAATAGGCAGGGATTTAATGTCAAATCTATCCCCTGGGTGGTAGGTTTGATCCTGAACACTTGCTTGGGGGATGGGGCACTTGATGTTTTTTCAGCAGCAAGTATTGAGTGTGGTTTCACAGGATCATCCTTCCTGAATATGTATCTACTGTAAATAGTTAAAAAAGCGTGTTGCGAATATGTTGGTTTGTACATGTAAGCTTACCCTGCAAGTGGAGGTTTCTCTCTTGCATGGCTTTTAGCATTTACGAAGTCATTCGCGTGTCTTGTCTGTAACGTAGTTGGTTTGTTTATGCCCTGTGAGAAACCTCTGTGGAAAGCTGCCGGTGATTTCTACGGAGCATGCTCTTTAGAAACCTCTAAAATCTTGGAGGTACACACGTGACTAACTGGTTTTACAACTGGTTTTATCCAGTTGAACCACTCACGCGCATCAATTTCAGAGTGATTGCTTTACTAAACTGAGCCCGTGATGATATACAAGAAGTGGAAGATGGCTTTCTCCCACAAAAGTTTCGACAAAGTGGTTCAGAAGGCTTTAAAAGAGTTTAACGTTCCTACCATCAAGTCCTTAACTCCATATCAGTTGAAAAATCTCACGCCTGCTTCTACCTTCTTAATAGCACCGTCAATTTTCTGTTTGCATTTTCTGCAAATGCGATGTGATTCTTTCGGTTACACATCTCTGCTCACAGGGTAATGTAAGCTTGCCCTCCCTCGTTTGAAACATTCAACTTAAAAGGTATGTGAAATAAAAATTTCTTGTCTGTCAATTAGTATTATGCCCTTCCCTTACCCCCCTCCCCCCCCCTGCCCCCCGCTCGGGGTTTACTGATAGGTGCATAATATATCCCTCCAACCTCATCCCACAAAGAAAAAATTATCTGTCATGATAAGGTATTTCTCGTTTCAACAAAACCCCCTAAAATCGTTTTCAACCCCTATAAAATTCCTCTAAAAATTTATAATTCACCTCCTAAGGGTTTTTTTAAACTCCGCTCCTAAAGAACACCACAACTATTTCAAGTTTACTACACACCTGGAGAGTGTTTTGATATCAATTCAACGAGACACAGTATATTTATTATTTATGTAGCGATCTATAAGGCTATATTAAAGCTAGAAAGATAACAAAAGTTACTACTCACCAATATAAAGTAGCTTCACCGCCATTGAAGACTATAAAGCTTACATCGATATTGAATATAAAAATGTCCACAAACTGGTCACGCGACTGACAGAACTCGCGAGCATCAAGCACAGCCAAACACGGAATTTAATACTCTTTAAAGCTGTCCAGAATTTATCCTTTCATGTTAGCAACAAAAAGCTTAAGTAAACCGAGAAAACAAATTATTCGCACGCAGTAATATTAACAACATCAAACGCTTGAGGAAGCAATATGAAAATCCGGGACCAGCGGAAGAAAGGTCAAGAGGGGTAAGTACGTGGTGTAAGAATGGTTTGACATGAGTTTGTAGTCTTTTTGGTTAGCGGAAAGCTGCACGAAGGACAGGGTAATTTGTATATGGGGACATATAATGTACCGTACTACTCAAAGGGTGGTAAATCCCCACAGGCAGCGAAAGCCGTACCATGCAAGGAAATCGAGATTTAAAAAATTACTTTAAATTAGTTGAAGGCTAAACTAAAAGATCGTGTATACTTGGGCAAAGAAGAGTAATAAATGAAATAAACCTTCAGTCTTGAAAGGCCTTTCGTTTGTCTGCCGGTGACCATTCTCTACACCATTTTCAGTAGGCAGTTATATGCAGTGACGTACAGTGGTGAAGACCAATCAACATCTTGGGAAAAGTAACTTGCGTGATAATCCACTTCTTCTTCTCGTCTGTTCTTCCCTTTTTTTATTTTCTTATTCGTCGTATTGTTTTCTTCCCAAAATGGGGAACATGCGGAGGTAGAGACGAGGTTGCTTGTCCGTAGAATTAAATGAGCTTCAATGGTTGACCATGGTTACGTACCAAAGTGGGTGAAGTTGTAGCCTGAGTATCAGGCCTTCCTACGGGGCGAGGGGAGAAGAGATTTTAGATGGGGAGGGGGGAGGGGGAGAAGAGAAAGGAAAGTTTCTCTCCTTCACCTCTCTCCCTTTTTCGCTTCCATTTTTCCCCTTTTCCCCCGAAACGCCTGATACTCAGGCTAGTGAAGTTGCCGCTTTAAAGCAAGGGAAGGCTGCACTGACTCTATTTCATGTTTCTTTCATTTAACAGTGTAATCAGTTGCAAAACATTGTTTATTCAAGAGCTTATTACAAGGACAGCTTTTGATGTCAACATCGATCAGCAGCGAAAACAGGGGTAGAGGGGTATTCCCGAGAATTTTTTTTTTTTGGGGGGGGGGGGGGTGTTCCACCCGGTAATCTAAATCCTGACCCTATTTCTGACCAAAAAATTGTTATTTTCCACACCAGTTGTCAGACCCGGCTTCTTAAATCCATCCCCTTTTTCAGGCCTGGTAAAGGTTGAAATTAAGCTATCATTTTTAGACTAAAGCTCAAACGAAAAGATTTCTTACAATCCATGTCGAATACGCATATTACTCTTTCTCTCTGATTCATTTGGAATTGAGACAACAAATACGTTCATACACTTCCGTAGTTACCACGAAAACCATACCCAATTCCACATCAAAATGGCAGGGGCAAAATCTATATTCTGACCCGTTTTGAGACAAAAATGGTGCAAAATCCACACCCTTTGGGGCCGCACATACCTATACTGGCTCATATAAGGGAGTACCCCTCCCCCTCCCCCTCCGGGGAGTGAAAAGCTGATGCTTTATTAAAGGGATGTGTGTCACGAAGTTTATATAAATTCAAACAGTGAGAGCCGCCAAATATTGGTGGGTACTCCACCAATGTTTGGGTATAAGTGAGCCGCTGAGGGTTTGAACCCTAACCCTGTTTAGGACAAGAAAAAAAACTAAAGTACATTCCCTTATGACAACACTCTCAATTTTATTACCCTGTGTAGGACAAAGATACACGGGGTCTTGTTTTAACGCCATTTATTGGTGGGCAATTGCTGAATAGACTAAATTCACGTTATAGTAATTGCTTTTGTATACTTGGGATACAAACAAATTTCTTCCTGTTTATATTTAGGAGAGACTCGCACAAAATCGTATACAATGTTTAGGACAGACTCGCGCAAAATTTTATACCCCTGTTTTGGACAGAGAGGCCAATAACCATACCCTGCCCGGTGTCACATCCCCGTATAGGCCATATAAGGGAGTACCCCCACTCTCCGGGCTTAAAGCCCTCCCCGGTTAGCCTGTTCCAAGCGTTCAGATAGTGGAGAGCGGTGCGAAGTAAAGAAAGCGATGAAAAGTAGAGGGGGACTGGGGAGAGAGGTGCGCTTTTTTTTTTTCGCGCTCCTTTTTACTTCGCGCCGCTCCCCACTATCTGAACGCCTGGAACAGGCTATCCCCAGTGAATGCAGTAAACAACAAATAACCAGTTCATTTCTGTTAATGTGGGTCGGAGGTTTATTATACAGAAGTCAGTTTGATACTGTGTCTGTTAGTCTGGGGGCGGGCCCCAGGAGTCAGTAGTGTTAGTTGCCGGCAAAACGTTCCAGGTTAATATATCTCTGGTCATGAGCTATTAATTAGCTGATCGTTTGCTGGCTGCTCTTTTAAGTCTGGTTTTCTTTTAATATGCACCTAATTAATCTATTAAACAAAGTTGACAACAACCAAGCTCTTCCCGCGATAAAACTCTTTTGTTTTCTTCTGCTTTAAAGCATGAATTTAATAACCTACTTTTGGGTGCCCGCCGCACCATTAACAAAATGTAAGTCAGTTTTATAGCGGGGCGTTCTATCACCATTGTTTTCAGATATTGATCGATCTCTCAGTGCAGCTAAATAAATGCGTAAATTAAGCCAAACATGGGAAAATAAAAAGCCTGCGGAGGAGAGAAAGATACTATACAAGGGGATTGAGAAGTTTGTTGGGATAAATTCGGGATCACTTTGTTATATCAGTAAAATTGAGAGTCAATGATTATAAAAGCAGTTGCAAACTAAGCTAAAAATACAGTAGTAGAGGAAAGCCTGTTCGGTCAGTTCAGTGTACGCATGAAATTCATGTTAATAGTGATCATAACCATTTCGTAAACCAATAATTTCACATTGCCGGTGTTATTTGCTCACAGGCATTTTACTTCGCAGCCGTTATTAGGGTCGTCACTCGTCACGCAACGCTGGGAAGGAGCGTTGCGTGACGAGTGACGACCCTAATAACGGCTGCGAAGGAGACTAGCATTTTACGAAATGAAAGTTAGAATTTTGTTTGAACTGTACTGTTTGAACTCAGTGTATTAGTTAACTGAGCCGTCCAGCAAACGTTGAACTTCCAATTTCGCCCAGCTGTCCTGACTGTCCTGAGCTTGTCCCGTGAGTAGCGTTCTTCTCCGAATAATCCGTCTAGCTTTTTCCGTCTATTTAGACGTATTTTGAGGACGGGCAATCCATCTCTAAAACGGCCAATAATCGGTAAGACGAAAGTCAAGCCATGACTGACGAAAACTATTGGAAGAAAAATTATCCTCTCATAGCTGTAGAGATAGTCAGCCTGGCTTCAGTGTTACCTATAAACACCATGTGAAATTATTGGCCAATGAAATGGTCACATTACCCTGACGAGTTGCGCAAACTGTTGCAAACTGAAACATTTCCTCATGACCACTACATTTGCAACTACTGCCTTCAAAATATCTAACTCGGTCCACAATTAATACAAGGGCACCCAACGACGGTTTCCTTCTGAAACCATTGTTAACACTTTTTAGGCTATCCAGAGTACGTTTAGATCTCTAGAGATGCATTCTAAGCGGCGCTATAAACTACCTTTTTGGTCATCCTAGATCATCCTAGAGGAACTGGAATCTTAGAGCGAGAGAGAGAGAGAGACTTTATTTTCTGAGGATGACACGTAACAGTAACTGAACATTACTGATCAACTTAGCTTGTGGCCCTCTAAAAATATAAAAATACGATTTATAAAACTACATTAGCAATAAATAATAAAAATGATAAATGATCCGAGCTGGATAGCGATTTATCCGGTGGATAGCGCTATCCAACGTTTGAACAACCGAGGCCTGTTCTTTACTGTGTATGTTAAGTGCTAACATCAACCGCGGGAATTTAGAGCTTTGTTAACCAAATGCTTTGCAGGCGAATAGTCATTACCAACTCATGGATCCTGCGCAAAGACATTTTCTAAGGTTATGAAAGACTGGCTTCTCAGTCAGTATAATATATTTCCGACCCACACTATAATCCGTGGCTATTTGGTTGACTGCATTTGTCGTAGAGGGCATTTTTTTTTATTAAAGAGACGGTGTTTGAGATATTGAAATGTTCAAAACAAAATGGATTGTCTGATGATATGCTGGAATTACGAGTTAGTCCTTGCACTTTTAGAAAGAATTAGCATACAATACACCCAGTCTGCACTTTTTCGCATTACATTTGCAACGAGCAAATTTCATGTAAATCTAACATGCATTGGGTTTAACGTATTTTGAAGACATGGATAATCTGCAGGGTGTATCCGTCTCTAGAGTGAAAACGGCCAATCCTTCAAAATAGACCGATAAAGTCAGACGGACTATTCGTCCAAAATGAAAACCTAGGACGTAATTCATTAGAAAAGGCTAATCCTGGGCTAATCCCTCTCTAATGTCAAAAAGGGTCTGTGAGCGGAGGAGACAACAATTGACCAATCCAGAAAATACCATAACATACCATAATGCTGTTTGTTTGTCACCCCAAAGTTTTGCAGAAGCATTGTCTTCAGTTTCTCTTGGGAATTAAACTGGCCCCAAGACAAACTGAAAACAATGCTTATGCAAAATTTTGGAGTGACAAACAGAGAGCATTATGGTAGGTTATGATAATTTCTGGAGTGGTCAATAAGAGCAGGAGGAGTTAAATTTGTGCAGGACGCTCAACTCTTTATCAATATACTGACTTCTAAAAAAAACCTAACTTCCATTTCGTAAAATGGGTATGAACAACTAACACCATGTTGAGTTATTCATCCATGAAATGGATGTGCAATAACGTTTTGAAACTTAATCAGGACAAAACTGAACTTGTCGTCAAAATCTTGAATGTTCGGGTAGGAGATGAGTTCATTGCTCCCAAGTCGTCTGCATGTAACCCAGTAGTCATCATAATAGGAAATTCTAGGCAATGTTGGTTTCTCCGAATAGATCTGTATTTTACAAAAAACAGTCACTCGTTGGGTGCACCTGTTGATATCTCTGACCAGAGCGTTGTCGAATTAATATCTCTCATGGCAGAGTGATCACGCCGGAATCTTTAATTCTGACCGTCAAATTACTTAAGAAACAAATCGGCATAAAAATTTAATGGGTATAACGGGATTTAAGGGTAGTCTTGTTGTTTAACTGCAATCTACAAACCCGGTCTCTGTGATTTCACCATCACTGAACCGGAACGGATGACGCGTCCGTAAAATAGTACCGGTAAATTGTAAAAAGCACACAGCCGAGCAATTCACCTCATTTTACACTTTATTGAGCATAATGTATAGTAATACACACAGAAAAAGTAGTAACCGGCGAAGGCAAAGACTAGAACGTTCGACTAAACTAGAAAACCTATATACGCCATGCTTTCAAGTCTCTAGGTACTCCGGCTTCACTCAAGGATAGAAACACGTCTTCTCTCCACCGTAAGAGGAACAAATTTGGCACTGATACCGTTCGGTTTTTGCTTGATCCTTGTAAGCACAGCCGGTGTTACAGCATTCGCTCGAACTACTGCATACTTCGCCTTTCTCCTTGCAATCTCCTCGGCGGTGAGGAAGTTCCCATCGCGCCTGGAGTGGATTAAAGGGGCCACGTGCACGGTCCAGACGTTCATGAAGCCTGTATCCTGAAACCAAGGTGACGGACAAGAAACACACCACGACAAGGGGAAGTATGGTACGCATCCCTGTGAATTAAGAGATAACCAAGACTTAATGAATAAAATTTCAGTTGTTTTCTCTATTTTTTTGGAGAAAATAATCACTCCATAGTTCAGTGATAGTATCTGTACTTACTTTTACAGTACGAGTCAAAACAGAACGTAACTTTCTTCGCTTCAGTTGAGCGTCAGTTCTTTGTGGCTGAGTCAGTGATGCGCTCTTTGCGACAAACAACTTGATCTGTCCCCAGAGTTGTCTGCTCGTAGCATATAAGATGAACTCTGAAAATAATACATTTTCCCTATGGTACTGAAAATGTTTACACTAATTAGCGCCTGTTAATCCTCAACTATCTTTACCGCCTTCATAGGAATTTTATTTGTCTATGTCTGAAAAGGTTGATATCTCTCTAGTGAATTGGTTTTCGCGTTCTTTTACTTGAGCTGAGAAATCAATATCTGGAAACAATGGTGATAGAAAGAGCCGCCTTAAAACTATGTTACATTTTGTTGATGGTGCGGCGGTACCCAAAACTAAGTTATTACAATCAACTGTCTCTATAAGTCGGATACCTCTGGGAACGAAACGAAGTGTCCTTCTTAGAGAGATGTCCGTCTTATAGAGAGTCAGATGAAGGAAGTAAAAAAAGGCAGGGACCAACTCCAAGTGTCCCGTTGGGAGAGTCAACTGTAACATCTTCTTTTATGACCGACTAAGTAAATGAAAACAAGCAGAAAGGAACCCCGGTGAAACCAACAAAAGAATAGAATGGTGGGAGGAGCTTGGTGTTCCTTGGTTGTTGTCAACTTTTTAGTTCATGGCTGACCAGAGCTTTGTTAACCAAATTGTTTGCCGGCGAATAGTCTTTACCAACTCATGGATCCCGCCCTCAGACATTTTCTTAGGTTTTATCAAACTCACTTATAATATGTATATATCTAATACATTTCCGACGTGGCTCTTTGGCGTACGGCATTCATCGTAAGGGGCCATTTTAATTTTTTTTTAATTAAAGAGACGGTGTCTGAGATATTGAAATGTTCAAAACAAAATGGATTCAAGTCTGATGATATGCTGGAATTTAGAGTTAGTACTTGCTCTTTTAGAAAGGTTTAGCGTACAATACACCCAGTCTGCACTTAATTTTTCGCATTACATTTGCAACGAGCAAATTTCATGTAAATCTTACATGCAGTGGATTTGACGTATTTTGAAGACATGGATAATCAGCAGGGTGTATCCGTCTCTAGAGTGAAAACGGCCAATCCTTCCAAATAGACCGATTAAGTCAGACGGACTATTCGTCCAAAATGAAAACCTAGGACATAATACATTAGAAAAGGCTAATCCTGGGCTAATCCCTCTCCGGATCTAGTGTCAAAACGGTCTGTGAGCGTAGACTGAGACAATAAAAAGAGCAGGAGGAGTTTAATTTGTGAAGGACGTTCAACTCTTTATCAATATACTGAATTTTTTAAAAAAACCCTTACTTTCATTTCGTAAAATGGCAGTAGTATTTACAACTAATACACTAATACAACTAATACACATGTCTCAAGTCTTGTCAGCAAAGCGTGTGAAGGGATTCACTTTCTTAGGGTCTGTAGAACAGCCCATCTGCCCAGGGACATTGGTCTTACAACTTACATCACTAAGATTAAACCTGTTTTAGAATATGCCTCGCCTGTCTAGGGAGGGCTGCCCATTTGCTAGCTCGAAGAAGATCTACAGAGAGTGCAGAATAGATGTCTAAATGTAATTGGTCTCCCTAGGGATACTGTTGAGTCACTTGTAACTAGGCGTCAGAATTTGACGAGGAAAGAATTTAAACGTATCAGTAGAATCTGAAGCACATCCTTGCAAACGCTTTAAGACAAGCCAGTGGATCATGGCCATAATCTAAGATCTTGTAAGACTAACCCAGCGCACCTCAGAATACCTGTATCACGCGCTGTTAGGCACAAACATTCGTTTATTCTTAGAGGTACTAAACTTAACTTCATTTGATATGTATATATAATATGTAGTGTTTTAAATTTTTATTGTAATATCACCGTAATTATTATCGTCAAAGTTAATAATAAAGGTATTATTATTATTATTAACTAACAACCTATTGAAACTTAACTAAACTTCTTTTAAAAACGGCATAGAATAAATTTTGAAAACTGTATCTATTCGATTAAACGCCGCGGCGTTTGTTAAATTTTTAGCGTTTCCAATGCGGCGTTTATTCAAGGGCGGTGTTTATTTCGAAATGACTTTTTTAAAAATCATTGACGACAGTTATTGGAAATCGTTTCTAAATATTATTTAATTTAAAGGTTCCAATGTTTCCCTTAGAGATAGAATCGTAAGTGTCTGGATGGTGTAAATTACCAAGTACCGAGGGTTTTCTTATTATCCTCAAGTAAACGCCGCATTCTTCTGATTAGGTGCGGCGTTTATTCGAGGGCGGCGTTTATTGGTAACTTTGCTTCGATCTGGGCGGCGTTTAATCGAATAAATACGGTATGCTCGGGTCGGAGATAAGTTCATTGCGCCTAAGTCGTCTGCATGTAACTTTAGGAATCGTCATGGACAATTGCTTCTTTATGAAACAACATGTGAAAAAGATATGTAATGAGGCAAATTACCATGTCAGGAACATATCAAAGATTCGCAGATATCTCACCCAGGGCTCTGCTGAAATTCTTATCCATTCATGATTGGTTCTAAGCTTGACTACTGTAGCTCACTTAACGAGAAATTATGATTCAATTAACGCAATAAGCTAAATTGGCTGCCTGTAAAATCCCGTATAATTTCTAAGCTACTGTTATTAGTCTATAAAGCATTCAACGGCAAAGCACCGTCTTATGCTTTTTAGAGTCAACTGAGTCATCGAAAGTTCTCTTTGTTATTCTCTGTGACGTTCCAGTAGCCAGGAACTGCTCACTGTGCCACTGGCTAAACTTAAGACTTATTTACAACCGATTTAGACCGCGCATTCAGCTTTGCTGCACAAAGCAAATAACTTCCTCAACAGTATTCGCAGATCTATACGAAGCTATTTATAAAACACACACACATCTTAAGATTTACCATGACTTTTAACTTTTGTTTCTTGTTCTTTTTTTAGTTTCTATTTCTATCGCAACAGCGATTCTCACTGGTGAGCTTGAGTTACCTGTGCATTCGTATCTAAAACAATACAACTTTTACTGTCCAGAATTTTTCTCTTTAAGATATGACTTTTGGGTAGCCACAACGAGTAAAGAACACAGACAAGGGTCACCGTTCCCTTTTCATCGCAAAGAAAACAACAACAACAAAAGAGCCATTTCGGTTTCAAATGATAATATTCTTCGAAGAGACTGGGGCGAGTTTCAAGATAAACACTTTTTAGTCGGGTAGAGTAATCAAAATCGCTATTAAAAGCATTTCGACTACAAAAGGGGGCTTTGTTACCTCTCTTTGGATGACCATTGAACATGTTGAAAATCACCGCTACCTTTGAAGTTGTAATGTTATGCCCAGCAGGTGATGCGCAGTGCAAAACAAGGGAATTCATGCGTGCTAAACATTCGGCGAAGTTTGCGTGCAAAATATTTGCCGGCAAAACGTTTGGTTAAAAAAGCTTTGGTGAGCCGTCAATTGAATGAACGTTTGCTGGCTGCATCTTTTAAGCGTGGGTTTCTTTTTAGAAAGCTCCGTATCCATCCCCGTCTTCAACAAAGCTGACAAAAACCAAGCTCCTCCCGCCATTCTGCTCTTTTGTTTTGTTCTAAACATGATATGATCATCAAAGTAATCTTGAGCCGCCGCTGCACCATATTAGCGAAGTGCAAATTAGTGTTACAGTGGAGCCTTATATATCACCATTGTTTCCGGATGTCTTAGGCTAAACTTCAGAATATCCAGCCACTTATTTGCATCTCGATGAATAACAAATGTGAGTATATTTGTGATTTGCCTTATTGTTGAAAAAGTTCCAACAAGTGGTGGGGTATTTTGAAGTTGAGATTTATTTCCCAGTGTAACTATAAAAAGTGCGAAAATTAAGCCAGGAATGGACATTTGAAAATCCTAAGAACGCGTTTAAAGACACTATACAATACCATGAGCTCGGATAGTGATTAAACGTTTGGTTAGAAAGATTCATGATCAGTCTACCATACTGACGAATGTCTGCGCGCATTGTTATTTAATTGGGGAGCCGTTAATTATGAAGGCCTTTATAGGTATTTCAGAAAATTTTTCAGTCTGTGCATGAAATTCATGCTGTCAGATCATAAGATATGTAAAGCAATACTTTCACGAGGTGTATCTTGTTCGTACGTATTTAATTTACAAAATGAAAGTTGGGATTTTGTTTAAATCAGTTGTTTTCGGAGTCAATATATTAAGAAGAGCAGACTCTATTTTAGGACTGAGTTATCCAGCACACTCAAACACCTTTCCCTGCTTTAATGTCCCCTAAAATAAAAATTGCGCCACATTTTGACTGGGCCATTCTCCCACCCTTCCCCCCGCCTTCTTTATACCCTTTCGATCTGGAAGAATTTTGCCAGAACTGTAACTCTTATTACTTCCAGCCGGATGATTATCTTTCTAGACGAATCAAGATATCTTATTAATATATATATTGAACGTAGTTCTTTTGATAAGCCTCTATTCACCACAGTTGTCAACCATTAAACTCCTCCTTCGATTCTCCTTTTTTGTTTTCTGATTAAGTAAGGATCCCTAAATTAAGGTAACAACTTCTTTTTGTTACCGCTACATTTTAGTAAAATGTAAATCAATATCGGCGGATAAGTCTTTTATCTTCCATGACCATTGTTTTCTTATTACCAAGATGTATGTAGTGCCGATTATTGTTAAACAAGGTCTCATGAAAATAAGACAAAATATCCGCTAGCCTGATTTGTTATAAAAATACGGTTCCTTCAAGTCCTCGAACTTTCGACCGGATCGGACCTATAGGGTAGCAAACAGTTTCGGGTGAGGCCAAGTAACAACCAAAAACTTTAAGACGACCCACTAAAGTTTCCATATGATTTCCGAACAGATGAATAGTTTTGGGGATAGCTCCAAATTAACAGAACAGGCTTCTAAATCATACTGAGAAAACCATTTGAGACACTTCTGACGAATATGGAAACTTTCCATCGTTCAGTGCCCCTGCTGGTTGCTTAATACGTGTCAGTTCAGTACAGTAACTCAGGCCGATGATTTCCGGGAATCTGCACAGGTTTGACTGCATGCAGTTCACGGATCCATCCGTAAATTATCTGTTCGCTCAAAACACATTTTTTTTTTTTATCGGTTATCAGTCACCGTTTCAGTATTATACTACAAGCGAGAGTCCGGATTACCTGATGCAAGAAACTGAACCGAACTGATTTTTCATAAACTGCGAGCAGTCTCTCTTTCTTTTTCTTCAGATTTAGTCAGGGGCACCCAACGAGGATGTAGTTCAAAACAAATCAACATAGCATCGTTGAACATATTTTAGTATTTAAACGGTAGATATAGGCATATTTTTATCCCCTAAAAACTTTTCATCTGTTCGGATTTCCTAGCTGAAAGTCTAGTGATCCGAGAATTATAGGGATCAAAACTTACCTTTTCGAAAATTTCAGCCAGGAAAAGGCTCCCGAAAATTCTAGGTGGCCTTTTTTAGGGTAAATATCCATTTAAAATGGGTAATTATACCATTTTGTAGATGTTCGAAAATCCTAGGAGAGGCAGGCAAGCAAGAAATTTTACAACAAATGTTCCGAAAATTCTAGTTCTCAAATCGTCTTCCGAACAGATATTTTCCCGAAAATTGGCGTTGGGTGCCCCTGTTTAGTGAGGGGAGTACACGCGCGAGAGAGAAACGAGAAAAGAGGGCGGCGGCCCGAGAAGAAAACAGAGAGACTGCTCCGATAGCCAGAGGAAATGAATTATGCGTTCGCCTCACATCGTAAAAATACCATTGGCTGCATTGGCTGATGTTTCAGAAGCGTTGACAACAAATTGTCAGTAATCGAAACCGTTGATAAGATGATGATGGCTGAAGCACTGCAGGAATGTTTGTCCCGTTTCCCGTGAATAGAAACATTAGATACAGAGCAAAAAGAAAGATCAAAGCTCCATCTCGGGAAAAGCGTCTCTTCACTAAGACTTAACCATAGTCGCAACTAAGGAGGAGCGCTTCCAATTCCAAAACTGCAGTCTTGCTTTAGAACATGTTTAGCCGAAAGTCGCATTGCCTGGAAGACTCTTAACTGTTTATTAAAACTCAAACAAAAGTAATTACCAACGGATGAACTACAGGACATCGCGCTATAGTCCAAAGACTCCATTATCACAAGAAAATAAATCGGCGCCCAAAGAATGATCTTGATTGACTTACCGCGCAGTTCTCCATGGTTGGCTTAGCTTGCGCGTGGTCATTTGCGGTGTCTCGCGCGTTTCGGTGGACGGACTATATAAGAAAAAAGCCGAAAGACTGTTCACTAGATTTTTCAAGGCGACGAATATAAACAGCTGGCATTCAGTAAGAAGTGAAAAAGAAGGAATTTCTAGAATGCTGATAAGTGAGCGCTTAAAACTTGACGTTACAGTAAAGCCGAAGGATACCCATGATAGTTGATTGGTAAATTTGGGTAGTTTCTCTGGTTAAGTCCTTAGAAAGATAACACAAAAAACTGAAAAACTCTCCTCTAGCCTGCGTGCAGACGTCATCTACTACTTTGCTTCATTTGGAGGCATGCAGCCTATAGGCACAGGCAGACCACGCTTTGTTCGCATGGCCGCGTTACTTGAAATCTGACAAGAGATCTTTTGCGCTTTAAAAGAGAAATACAGATATACTTTTATTGGAACATTTACTTTGAAATCTGTATTTTGTCTGTATTTTGGAGCTGATGCTAGCCGCCGTAATTTTCATTTACATTTCTTTACACGGCCACACTCCGCAGGCGTTTTCACTCACGCGTCGGACTTTCCCCGTCTCTTAGAGCAAGTCATTTCATGTTTTAGCATGTCCAATCTCGTTTAAAAATAACAATTCATGTAATCAAAAAACCAAACGTTGATCGACGTGTGCTATACACTAAAAATTTCAGCAATCCTACTTTTCGCAGTCCAAAAAACAGTCGCGATTGGCTGTCGTGTACTTTGCTGAACTCAATTTTAGAAGCAAAATTGAACGAACAAGTTCAAATCTATAATTACGTTAGCTAGTGATACATCTACGTCAAGTAATCGATGAATGTCGTGTTGGGATGTTCACAAGGCTGTCTGCTGAGGAGGGAAGCAGTCCAGGTGATAATCTCCCGGTTCCATGACACAGTTACACGTTGACGCCGCACCATTGACTGAAGATGTCTAAATTGGAAAACGTAAGTGTTATTTGCTTTTTTGTTGATGTTAGGCTATGTAACCCTGAAGCGTTTTGTTTCGCATCGCTTGAATGACGCAAATTTACTTAAGTTAAAAATCTCTAGTGAGGAAAAAAGATAAGTAATAACTTGTCATTAAAATCAATCAAAGTGTATAACAGCATTTTTCCCCGTGAAATCCGAACGTACTGTTGTTTTCTGTTGGCTTTTTTGGAGCATTTTAATATTTTCTTTTTTTATTCCCATTTATATATAGAAAATGTATTTCAAAACATTGAATTTTACATGCGCCGGTTCTAATTTAGGAACTCAATGCACATGAAGCCAGTCAACTTGCGACTCCATCCACGTTCAATTAACCCACGAGCTGAGTTGGGTCGCTCATTGTCCAAGTCGTGGCTCGACGTCTCTACCAGAAGCCAGGTTACTTTAAAA
Source organism: Porites cylindrica (assembly GCA_964035525.1). Classification (NCBI taxonomy): domain Eukaryota; kingdom Metazoa; phylum Cnidaria; class Anthozoa; order Scleractinia; family Poritidae; genus Porites; species Porites cylindrica. The sequence continues at coordinate 19,640,257 of OZ037784.1, forward strand.
CAATTTCACAGCAATTGCCTTGAATAGCGTTGTGATCCTGTCGGTCGCTAAGAGTTAGTTATGACATTTTTTTGCCCAATCGACTGACCTACTTTTGCGAAGAGAGGGCAATTGAGAAGCGAAACAATTTAGGGATCGTGGCATTTTTTGTCAGGGGGTGGGCGGATGGTTTCGGGGTTCTGGTTGAAAAACTGAAAATCTGACTCAAGCACTCCTTTAGGTAGATGCAAATTCCTACATGACAACTCCCATACTTCAGAAGAGAAACTGAAGAGATAAAACATAAATGACTAACGTTCAATCCCCTGAACACTCAAAAGCAGCCTAGTCATCTAAAACTGTTCACGGAAGCTTCCAGGTGAACCTCGGTCGAACAAAACGCCCATTGAAGCTAAAAGGCGATTATTAACAATCATACGAACGCCGAATTCAATAATTGTTTATAATTCATTCAAAATAATTCCTAGTTTAGAAACAAGCTAAAACATGTTTACCTCCATCGATGTTAAGCTAATCTTCAATTTCCTGTTTTGTTCAGTTCTGCAAATATTCTGCAAATAGCAGATGTCGTCCGTCGAGTTGCATTCTTGCTGTTCTTCCTAGTATGTTTTTAGCCGTGAAACGAGTGAAATGTTCCGCCGGCTATTTTGTACTGCTGCCAAAACTACGCAACCTCGTGCCCAGGTCTTCTCTGTTAACTGTTTAGTTTTCCGGCAATGATACTATAGAATTGATGTCATTTTTCACATATTGCAAAATTCTTCCAAATTCTTAAAGCCCAGGCTAAACAACCAAACATCGCAACGAAATGAACCGCTCGTAAACAACCCAACGACGCATGATATTTAGGTTCTATATCAGCGCTCATATTCTGTTGTGCCAGTTTTGCTTTCTAAACTTTTTGGACCCCTGTTTGTCTTTTAAACTCTGTCCATGTTCAACTGTTAAAAACTGGAAACACTTTTTGTGTTTTTATAAACAAGCGCCATGACTCGCTCGAGAATCAACGTGAGGGAACAAAAAATGGAATCAGATATGTCAAATTACCTAAACTAACAGACATGATAGATAATCTTCAAAACCGATCTTCGTTGTATCTTTACATCTCTGCACAGGCTGCTCTCCAGCCGCAAAACATGCCCGACTATGGGACACTCAAAACCAGGAATACAAGATTAACACAGCGGAATAACAAAGGTAAACGAATTTTTTACTCTCTTGGGGTGTTTACATGACACCGGGGCGACTTTCGCCCAGGAGCGAGTTCACTCCGGTTCCCTCTCAAGGCTCTATATTTGTTTACATCATACCACCACAAACTGTCATGCCGGCGCGAGTTACCCCGGCGTGAGTTCACCCCGGTTCTTGTATCGGGTCGAAAATTTCACTCTGGTACGAAATCTCGCAGCGGTATCATGTAAACGCGAAACGTCCACCCGTTTCGGTGTGAAATCGGTCTGCCGGTAGACTGGAACGGGTAGCGCGTGCGTAATGTTTGCGTTGTTGAATCACACGTGTATTTTATCAATGTGAAGTGTACCTTCAAATAACGAGGTATGAAAAGACCCAGTCATCATGTAAACGCGATACGAATTCAAAAAGTCATCTCGGCATGAAACTCGCGCCGGTGCGAGTTTTCTCATGTAAACACCCCCTTACTCACTGCGTTCTTCTGCTGCGTTCGTATTGACGAATAACTAAAAAAAAATGTACTTACGTCAGCGCCTTTCTGCGTTTCATTCACACCTAAATTTTACAGAGGAAGATAAATACAATAACCTCTGTTTTGATTTAGCAACACTCGAAAAGTTGTGTGGTTTGCTGAAACCAGCACAGGCGCAAGTCTATATCCGCCGACACATGCGCATTATGCGTAAGTCACACGCTGGCGGATCTGAATACCCACAAGTAAAAACTACGCTGTTCATTTACAACCAACTGGGATAAACAATTTCGTATAAGTTTTCTGTTTGGCCTCGGCTTATAACACTTGCCTTGACCTTGGTTATTACGAATATCACATACACAATCTTATAACAATTTTACAATTCAATTATTATCAGTTTTGAGGAAAATAACCCAAGGGCTGCTCCCCTATATGGCCTATACGGCGATGTGCCGATGGTTTTTGACTTCTCTGTCCTAAACAGGGTATTAATAGTAATTTCATGTGAGTCTGTCATAAACAGGGTATTGTACTCCAAGTAGAAAAAAGTAATGGCTATAACGTGAATTTGCTTTGTTACTGCAATTTTGCCAATAAATGGCTTTAAAACAAGAAGACGGTCATTTTGTCCTTTGTTCTAAACAGGGTGGTGTTAGCCTTAATAGGGAATGTATTATAGGAATTTTTTCCTTAACAGGGTCAGGGGTTTAAGCCCAAAGAGGCTTACCTATGCCCAAATATTGGTGGAGTACCCCCGGAAAAATAACGACAAACACATCGCCTGAATCTATTTTATATTGAGTTTGACATCGCTTGTAAATCATGCATTGCGCGAGCAACTTCCTGATTGGTCGATCAGTCTGCTAGCAGATAACTAACAACTAATCTGAAGGTTGCGCTGATTCCAAATTTTGAAAGTTGTACTGGGTCTTAGCCAATGAGAAGATAGCGCGGGCAGTGCGTAAAATATTGCAATCTACGTGCGTCCTAGCCAGGAACGTTCTATGAAAACAATCATGGTCATTTCATTTGTTTACCGTAATTATATAAACTCCAGGAAGTAAGAGGAAATCTGTTCCACCTCTGTGGCTCCCCACCCTCCCCCCTCAATAATAATGATTTGTTATATAGGCTACTTGGAGTATTTGAAGTACCCGACGCACTTCGCCTATTCAGCGTACCTTCCTATTCTAGCTGGAGATACGTAAATCCGAGGACGGACGCGGAGGCGAAAACGTCGCTTAAAAAGTGAATTCGTGTTCTTTCAATATTCATCGCGATTATTACAACTCATTTACTTTGTCAAATGTAGGCGAACTCTCTTTCAGAAAGAATTTATTACAACAATGTTTAAAGAGAAAAGGATAATTTCGTCGTAGCTTGTAAAAAGTGAAATTAGGGATCTTCACGTCGAAGTCGAGCAGTGACGGTAAAGAAATGTACAAAAAACGTGATGCACGTGCAGTTGTTGTGCCCTGTCCACAAGTATTCGGATATTTTTGAAAAAAGGACACTTTTTCTATCTTAAAAATATATATATTAATAGTAATAAAAGTAACAGGCGTCCACTCGTAGCGTATTTGAATCGTTTTCGCCCGTCTACATGTAAACGCCCTTACAGAGCATGCGTAATGCCAGAAGCATAGGACGAGTGACATCATCGTATTCAAAAACTTCCGTCCCTTGCCGAGGATTGACCAAAAAAAACACGAATAGACTATCCAGCCTCTTACTCAAAACTAGATTACGTGCAACAACCGTACAGTTTGAGGTGAAATTGTTCTTATTTTCAAGCAAGTAAAACTTGAAGCTTCACTTGACTATATTTTGAAAGTGACAGGTTTCTGGAAACTGAAAATCATGACCATGTCATCCTTTTCCACAGGGCTTTTCTCTCACAAAGAAAATTCCTTAACGGGTATCAACCATTTAAACTAAAATCCCCTACGATTCCCACTCCAAGATAATACAATGGTGATATGTAATTATAATCACATTCTTTTATCGCCCTTTATTTTGAAATGCAAGTGCTGGAGAGAAATTCAGACAGCTCATTCGAGAGATCACTACAAGAGACCACTAAGCGGATGATTTTTTCCGATGATCTACCTAGTTTGGACGTTGCCTTCCCCACCAGAGTCCATCCAGAGCACTAGGACGTTATGTTAAAGGCGGGACCAAAGATTGCCAAGCCGAAGAGGGAAATTACAAAAAAAATTTATGTTCATCAAGAGCTTTTTGCTTAGTTAATGATTTGCTTCATCCTCATGACTTTAACCATATGATTAGCTTAAGCAAGATTTACCCGTTGGTTCCTACAAAGAGTTTTTTTGTTTTTTAATTGATCCAAAACTGTTCTTTAATGGCCCTAAGGCTGGTGCGTTCACCCCAAGGCTATGTTAGAGCAATTTTCAATTGAGTGTTGAAAGTAATCCGGGACTGAATTGGTTTTGCTTTACTGTGTTGTTTGATTGGTCTAGAAAACTCGCGCCACCCTCTCAGCCAATCAGATGTAAACTAAAACCAATCGCTCCTTGGTCACTCGCGTTTTCCCGCGCTACAGGCCGGTTACACGAGTTTACTTCGAGTTGCCATTGGCTCCCTCTGATAATTTCCTTTACTCTGATTGGCCGTTGTGATTACTTTGGTTTTGGTTTTCGACACTCAATTGAAAAGCGCTCTAATACAATACCGGATAGCTTTTAGTGTAGTATGAACAACAATTGCCCGAAACAAGAGCAAATCGTTCACATACATCGAGCATTGAGCCGGAGCATTTGGCCGAGAGAATTTACTCTAAATCCCAATCCTCATTCCTGAATATTAACTTCCTGAATATTATCTTCCGTCCCTTTGCCTCGAAGATTGCCCGCTGCAGCAAAGTCTGTCACAGAACCTATCCCGTATGTGACACTCCACTTTCAGCACTTTCGAGATCGGCGCGCCGTTACAGAAATGACGTTGACGTCACCGTTGTTATATATGTGTGAGCAGAAGCCGGCGAAACAGCTATCCGGTATCAAAGTGTAAACATGGCCTAATTGAAAAGATTTCTGTAGCGAGGACATAATTCTGTGTACAAAACAGAAGAATTGTCTCCAAGTTTCATATTTTCTTGGACAAATATAGTTAACATTTCTGTGTAATTAAAATGCATTGTTAGTTAATTATTACTGCTGTTCACCTAAAAATAAAACTCAGTGGAGACAATACTCCTAAATAATGAGAGAGTCTCAGTTGTTAGGATTAGCGCACTGAGGCCGTAAAGTAGCCTCCCACGCAGTCGTTTTTAGGGGAGCTCGTATTTCTTCCCTCCCCACAAACGCCTGCTCAACGGAAAACAACATTCCTTTCCCAAGCTTAGCCAATCACATTGTACTTTCCAAATTCTGGAAAGTTGACCTTGACCGCAAGGTAATCTGATAATTGCTCGATCTGCATTAAACACTGGGAAAGCTTTCTGACCTGCAATAAATGTTAGATTCAGAGCGGCAAAAATACGTTTTAGTCAAAATTCAGAATACTCCGTGCACTGCATAACCTTAGCGAAGGAAAGAAAGGAAGCAAAACGGTAACTCTAAGGTCACGTTCAGTCGTGTTTAGCCTGTCAACACTTCATTGCACAATTGTTGATTGGTCACCTACCACGCAAATAAAACAATGAGAAAGGAATGTTGTTTTCCGTTGAGCAGGCGTTTGTGGGGAGGGAAGAAATACGAGCTCCCCTAAAAACGCCTGCGTGGGAGGCTAGCCGTAAAGTTGATGCCTTAAAGTTTTCGATAACCTGACGTTGACTCTCGAGAATATAAAATTGTATAAAAAATGCGTAGCAGGCGTCGGAGCAGGCAGGCATTGGGGCCGGAGAGATCCCTCTACCTTTTCTTTCTCCCCCTTCGATCCCCCTCCCTGCCCCTTTTGCGACGCAAGGCGACAGTGATCTGTACAATGACAGAGGTGAAATTGCAATTCAAAAACACCTCGTTCATTACAGATAATATCTGAGATAACGGCCGAACATCAAGATTGTCCAGTTTTTACTGTACATTGATTTGCAATGATAAAATTTCATATTAAAAAATCTCGATAACGCCCTCAGAGATTTTGCTTAAACGTCGCAAGTATAAAAACTAATGCAGTTATTTCGTTGCTGGTGCAACGATAATCCTGTTCATATCAATAGGGAGTATCCCCTAAGTCAGCTGTTTAGGTTTAGTCTTCCTCAGCAAGTTTACATATAGCACCTGACTCATCCCCAGTCACCTTCTCCTTCTCGTCTCCTTCCCATCACCCATCGTGCTCCCTTCGGTCACCAGTGCAATCCGACTGGGGACAAGTCAGACATCGTAGTACATATCTTCACTCACGATTATGTCCAGCTGATATTTTCAAGCTACATTTTGGTTGTCTCTACCTGTTCCTGCGAGGTATAATTATTGAATCCAGGAATCTGATTAATATTCTCTGAGTCCTGAACAACGGGAGCATCTCGGCTATTGTTTGAATTACAGCAGTGTTTACAACATCCTGCGACAAGCGCGCAAAACGCAGACAGTGCACCAAGAACAATCCCCACAATCTTCAGAATGGCGGTAGTCGACTCTAAGCAGGAGAGAGGAAAAATACGCCAGAGTGATTCGTATTGCATGTATTTTGCACCACTAGATCCCGTTTACGCGAGTCCGAACAAATTTTGGAACGAACAAAAGCTAGCACGGTTCCGCCTTTCGTTTACACGGGACCCGCGAAAGCGTGCACGCTTTTGTCCTGATCAGAAGTATATATGGACTCGTATAAACAATACTGCAATCTGTAAAAGCATTTGGACCGTTCCGTGTAAACGGGTTACACAGGTTAAAAATTCGTACGTTAAAAAAAATTTTGCGCCGGACCCACACACTGTTATGTCAAGGGAGGAAATAGACTGCTGAACAGTCTAGGAAGGAGAGATAGAGAAAGGAGAGAATTCCTCTTCCTAGCTTCTCCTCCTTTTGGCTTTGTCCCATCGTGGCAAAGATGTCCAACTGGAAATGGTTCATAGGGGTCATAAACTTGAATCCCATAGGAGTCTATTGTTGTTTGCAAACAAAGCATCTACCTTACTTAAATTGAAGGGCTGTAATGAATAAAATTACGAATTACGATGGCATTTTCATAGTACTTCAGAGGCTTTTTTTATAAAAATATTGGAAAAACTGACCCTGATTTCAACTTTCGTCCCCCTCTCTACAGTCAAAGCTCTTCTTGCGACCAATCTCGTACGCGACCAGCTCTGGTTACGACCACCTTTGTGAAATCCCGTTTGAGCTGTCTGTGACTTAAACTTTGTAATGAAAAGTCTCCTAAGTGACCGCTCCCGTAAGAGACCGCGGCCACTTTTGGGATTACCCAACTGGACTTTTCCTTTGTTTTTTAACTCTCGTAAGCGACCACTTAGAGTCTTATTGATATAAACCAATACTTGAGTCAAACTGCACACTGCTCAAATGGCTCTCATATTTAGTTCTGGGGTTATTTTGGTCTATAAAATTAGAAGTTAAGTTCAGCCGTGTCTATATCAGATATAAAGACACTCATCAAACATTAACTTCATTTTCTTGATGAATTATTAATGAGCTTCTAAATCTCCGTTAAGCAACCAACCTCTATTGTTTTACCATGCAGTCGCTTACGAAAGCTCATTCTCGCAAGCGATTAGCTAGCTCTTGTTAAGACCACTTTTTCGAATTTCCGAGGTGGTCGCTTACCAGAGCTTCGACTGTATTTTCCAATGGAAAGGCCTTGCGGACGAGGTTTCTCTGATTTCAAACTAATTAACAACACTCCACGTAGGTATATGGTAAACCAGAAGAGAGGAACGGCTGATCGAATCCAGTGAATCGAGCTGAGCCCATAAACACTTCAACGTAATTTCTATGTAGCAACTTGTAGGGGGGGGGGGGGGGGGCGGGGAGGAGTACTCAACGGAATTTTATACGGGGAGGCTACACCCCGAAGTCCAACCCTTACTCTTTTATATACCATCGTGACAGAAAATGTGCCCTTTTCTTACACCTTCTACTGACAAAATGAGATCCCTTTCACATTCCTATAGTTAAGAACACTATATCCCGTTTAACTACTGTACTGCATCATCTTTTTAATTTGAGTTAAAAAACTAAACCAAGAAGTTTTCATGTCCCTTTTAAATACAAAAAATGCGTCTGTGAGCACTTTTAGGTCCTTTTTCAGACCGAAAAGACAAATTTCCCTATCCTTTTATATACCAGAAGCCTGATAAAGGTACCCCTCTCGGCCGGAAGTGCCCAGCTCCTGGGCTTACCCCCCGGGTAACACGAAACCGTTCATACTTACTTTTTCTCTTGTAGCTGGCTTTAAAACCAGGGTAGCTGGTTTTTCCACTGGACTTGAATGTGACACGCATGTCCCAGGAATCTGAGGTTATTGACTCGGGTTTCTCAGTTCCACAATACTTTCCAATAAGATCACTTGTTTTAGACACGCCGTCGCGGACCTCCACGTAATCTACAGAACAATCACTGGACTGGGACAGATTGAAGAAATCAAAAGATAGTCTTATTCTGTAATCAAGATCAACTCTGATGGTCCACGTGCATTCAATCTTGTCATCATAGGGAAGTGGATAGTTGTAGCTTGCAAGGGTCCCTGTGTCCGACTTAAAGCTGGTCAGCCGGTCGCTTCGACAAGAGAAGGGAGCTGGTACTGAAAATAAAGCACTGAATTTATAATCTCGTAATTTATACGGTCAACTCCCGCCTTGCAGAGGGTTCCCAATAGGTTTTTTTCGGGATCCGGGATTTCAATAGCTCGGGATTCGGGATTTCAAGGCAAAATCGGAGCAAGATTCGGGATTGAAAAGCATGCGCACAAGGTTGGATGCTAAAAATCACCCCCAGGATTACGGGTTTGCTCGACACGGACAGCAGCTAATTATAAATCCCAGGCAAAAACAAAATCACAGATGTTTGACTGAAATAAACTCCCGCTATTACGGACTCTCGCTAAAGAGGACACTAAGTCGAGGTCCTTACAGTGTCCGCAGTGTCCGCGCAACCCAAGTACAAACGCGCGCGCGCACTAGGGTCATATTCACAATTTTGACCTAACGCAATTTTTTTTATCACGCTGTAGCATTTACGAAGAAAAGACGAAGAGAACTGTTTCTTAAGAAGATACTCATGAAAATAATAGTTTGGACCCAAAACGGAGGAAAAATATGGATGCAACATTCATCCCATTCACCCTTCCTCCCTATGTCAAACACCCTTAAATAACGTTAGCATTGTTGCTACTCGAATAAATTTGATGCCACAAACTAACTCGGCTTATATGTAGTTAAATGAAATTTAACACAGTTAACAACTGGGAGCGCAGGCGTCGGTCAGCGGTCAGTGCAGTGGCTCAAGCGCGGTCAGCTTGCAATCTCCATGTGCTTAGTACAGCGTTTCCTGGCGGCCACTCTCTTTTTTTAGCCTTTGGATCATTCTTTTACCCCTATCCCTTCCCACCCTTTATTTTTTCCACTGATAAATCAGTGTGACAGGTGCCTGGTTCCGTTGGTGCACGGGCTCATGGCTGGAAGGCGCGGGTTTTACCAGCCATGGAGGCGTAACTCTGTCTAGGGGCTGGCTTTGCAAAAAGTGGAAGCCCCTGGACATCCCTGGCACCCTCCCCCATTAAGCGATGCAGTTGTTAAAGTGGAATGAATAATGAGGGTCATATAAAATTGAAACCACAGCCTTACATTGGGTAACTGCCTCAAACACGGCATTGAATCCAGTTCCATACACATAACCATCCTTGGGAGACTGGAATCGAACCCAAAGATAACGACCGCTGGAAAACACTGAGCGGTCAAATGTTCGTCCACAGAAAGATTTGAGCAAGTTGCCTGATGAGCTCTGACCATCATGGATTTTCAGTGCAGTGCCTCTGCAAGAGAATCCTAAGTCAAAGGATGTTATTCTAAGCCTCACGTAGTGTCCCTCTGGCACATTTATCTTCCATGTGCACATCATGTCGTTGGGATAAGTCTGTGGATAGAGAGGCGAGAATAGTCTTCCTGTTTCACCTGTCAGCGGGATAACATTGTCTACTCCTGTGACATTGCATGGTCCCATGGCCGCTGGAATTAAACAAAATAAAACGAACAAAACGTCACTCATATATGCTAACTTCTGCGTGCATTCTGATTGGTTATAAAAGTAAGATAACTTAGAGAACCATCTAAGATGTTTTTCCGCTGCTGTCTCAGGCAAAGGGGTCCCCTTTTCTCATTTAAACCCTCGTTTAAGTTGACTCGGCTGGGAGGATTACCCTTCTACTCGAGACAGGTTTAAAAGAGAACTCTAGTGATTAACGCCAGCTTCTATCTCCTATATATTAGCTACGTCGTACGCACTCCCTTATCTAAGCGTACTTATCCACGTTATCTACAGTCCAGTATTAGCCCAGTTACTTACGGTTTGGAACTGCTTTGAAGCTTGCATGGAATCCTGGGTATGTTCCGGAGCTGTCAGACACAAAATCTACATACACCCTCGAATAGTTTGATACAAATGATGGAGGAAGCGAGAAGCCACAAAATTTGCCAATTGTTTCCGCGTCTTTATGAAATTTCAGTTTTCCAGACTTGATTTCCACATAATCAGCTCTGCAATCTCGAGACTGCTCCACGTCGAACGAGTGAAAAGTAAACTGAACGAGATAAGCGGCTGGTACTTCAATAGTCCAAGAACACTCGGCGTCATTTGGATAGTTTAATGGATAATCGAAGCTTGCAAGTTCACCCTTTGTCGCTCTCAGGCGGGAAATATACCTTCTATCAGAGCAGGAATAACTTTCCGGGACAGCGTCCACAACCTCGTATGAGGCAAAAAATCCTCCCCTGTACTGGTCCAAAGTCACCCCTGAATACTTGACAAGAACGTTGTTCCCTTTGGAAAATAGAACTTTCTCGTTGCATATTCTCTTCGCCAGAAGTAGACTCGCTGAGTTTGTGATATCAAAAACATCAGCGTAGTTCTGGTTGCATGATTCTTCAAATTCCCAAAATGTTAACTTTATGAACTTTCCTACGGGTACTGTAATATTCCAAGCACAAGTTCCTATTCCCGGGTTTTTTGGATACCCTAGGGTTGTAAAACTCCGTCCTTCGCCAGACATGTGCACGGAAGTGTTGTTTTTGAGGGAGCAAATGCCAGAGGAGATACCTTTAAAATCAGAGTGCGTAAAGTATAAGTACATAAACCCTTTGAAAGTGCTGTAAAATCACCATTCTACATTATCTAGGTGAGTTATTAACCAGGAGAAGAGAGGATAATTGGACAGACTGGGCTCTTCCCTCTCTGTCTCATTATCCTCTCTTGCCCATTAGCTCACTAGACTTAGGCTATATTCACACTACAACGGATAGCTTAAATTGTGTGTTCAGTTAAATTGTCTTGACGATGCCAGTATTTTATTTATTAATTAGGTGATATGTTTTTAAAGGTGGTCCTATACACAAGCCGTTACTGGCTTCCTTAGGCTCCCTTGCCTCATCTTTTTCTTAATTTTATGTGTATATTTAAGTTGTGCGGCAAAATGATAATAGACAAATAAATAAATAAATAAATAGTTAAAGTAATCGTAGCGAACTTTGAAAAAAAAAAACTCTTCTCTCGCGCAGACGTTCTTTATGTACTCACACTCCTAATTGCTCCACTCCTTCCCTTACAAGCGCATGTCAAGTAGGTTATTCTGGTGTTATAAGGGGACTACAATTTGACAAATTTGAGCTGGAGTTATTTGTGTATACTTGACCAAAAAAAATCTCAGTGCCATTTAACTCGGGAAACGATCTCTGAGTTTAGGCTAGGCTGTTACGTAAATGTCCCCCAGGCCTGGCTCCAGTGAGAGGTCCGTTCTTGAAATCACCAGGATGAAACAACCATGCGCATGGCTTGATCACACAGTAATTTTCAAGGAGTTATAATAACTCCTCTAGTGGGGCTAATTTAACTCCTTACAGTGGAGTTATTTTTTGGGGAGTTATTTTAACTCCAAAAAGGAGTCTAAAAGAACTCTTTTTCAGGAGTAAAAGTGACCCCAGATATTGAGGAGTTAAAATAACCCACAAAAAAGGAGTTATCCTGTACCTAAAATTTTTACTCCACTCTCAGAGTTAAATTAACTCCAAAAAGAGTAAAAACAACCCATGTAAGGAGTAAAAGTAACCCCATTTCGGAGTTATTTTCACTCCAGACTGGGAGTAAAAAGAACTCTTTTTCTGGAGTAAAAATGACCCCAAATTCGGAGTTAAATTAGGAGTTAAAATAACCCTAAAAAAGGGGTTATCCTGTACCTAAAATTTTTACTCCATTTTTGGAGTTATATTAACTCCCTTAAAATTACGGTGCATGAGAATTTAATAGGAAACAAAAAAGGCTGGCCAAGATAACGTAGATAGAGCCTTGCCCGCTCACCTAAAGGTGTCACCGAGTAATTTGCGATGAATCCTGGACCACTGGTACCATCAGCGTAGGGAATACGATAAACACTTAAGCTTGCCTCTCTTCCACTCGCGTAAAAAGTAAACGAAGTCTTAGATCTGCACTTAAAAGTTTCCACAGGATTCTCTTTGTTTATGCTGTCATGGATGTAGACACAGTGTGACGACCCCATGCGAAATGATATGAAATCCAAACGCACTACGTGGTTCTTCGGAGCTAATATCTTCCAATAGCACTGAGTAATCAGGTTCGTTGGAAAGTTGGAGGGATAGCCGGGCGTTTTGATGATACCAGAGCGATCTTTTAATATGATGTTCATGTTCTGGTCCTTCGAGTTGGATGACGAACAAGTGCGCCCTAAAAGAGAGGAAGGAAAAAGACTACGATGGAAACAGTTACAGAGTATGCCGATCAGTTATACTTCTTACAAGGGCACTGAACGACAATAAAGATTATACTAGCAATGAAAACAGTAAGTTTCCCAGATTTTTGAAGGACGTCGTCACCTTTCGGTATCAATGTGCCAACCAGAAGTGTATTGGTTCTTGCAAAGATAGATTCTTTTGTTATACTCGTTACAAATTTGAAAAACAAAAACGATGGCTATAAAAAGCGATGTCTCTTTGTAGACAATGCAAAGACAGAAACGACAACGCAAGAAGATTTAAAAACCGGTTTGACCAATAGGATAGCGGTAAATTGAGTAGCACTGGGAGTAACATTTGACGTTGCAATGTCGTTTCTAAATCTGTTTCTTGCATGAAACGGGAACTGATTTTGTCAAAAGCTACAGAGACCTTGGAAGCCTCAGTTTCCCTCACAAAGTTGTAACCCCAAAAACGTATAGCATTCAAGGTTATATAAGTGAAAATATACAATAACAAACCTACGACAAATCAAAGACAAGTAGTTGTGGCATCGACAACATTTGACCATATAATGTAAGTATAACTTATTTTTCTGATTTGGTGCAAGAGCTGGGTGTAAGAAGAAAGGACGCGAAGACTACTAAGCATAAGATCACGCCATGCATCTTGAATCTACTCATATGCAAGAAAATAACTGAAAGAAAATGGTTTTGTGATAAAACGTTCTTGAGTTGTAAGGTAGTCACTCTCACCTGTCTCAAAAGCTGTGTATAAAACTATTATTCCACTCTCTGACAGGCTTTGTTGAGGGTGACCATCACTTTTAAACAGGATGTACAGACTACGGAACTTAGAATATATAGTATCAGTATTGGCGTGTGGGTTACTCAAACGAAGGCTATTGGCACTGAGTTCTGAGCCATCGACATCATAAACCTCCACCCTGTCTGAAGACTTGTAGGAGCTGCTTAACCGCGATGTAAGCTGAAGCTTTATAGTTTGATTCTCCGGGGCTATGATGAACCATCCGCAGGTCATGTTCATGGGAAAGCCGAGAGGGTAGTAAGGGCTGGAAAAGTTGTTTTCTGAAGGGGACTGCGGAGCGTCCAGGGTCGTGTTTAAGGAACAATCTGAAATTTGAGATGTACAACGGTTAATGGACTGCTTTAAGGGTACAGTGGAGTGTTCAATTTCCAATATAGCACGGAAAGCAGATCGAGAAAAGTTGCTTGAAAACCGCGTGGGATTGGGGATTTAGGATTAGGACGGGCAATTTGACATTTTGCTAAGACAGACGGTGCGTTTTTCTGTGGGTGGACTCTGTAGTTTTCAGAAGGTTGCTTATAAGCCATCTTTTTCTGCCGTTTTTGGCTCGCTCGGTTTTTCTGATCGCCAGGTTTTTTCGCTCATCTGTATTGACCAAGAGCCCATCAAAGAGTAAGGCGATGAAGGCGATTGAGTCCCAGGTATCAGTTAGATTTCTGACTATTCATCAGCTGTTCATTGAAACCAACTTTTCCTCTACAATGTTTCTTTATTCACTTTAAGGACAACCGATGAGGAGGACTATAGTACACTGAAACCTCGATTTAACTGTTAGTGCCAAGGGACTGGGAAAATTTGTTCATATGGAAAACCTCGATTTAACGAATTTTTGGGAAAACATTCAAGCAAAATGTTACTTATATCGAGGATATAGTTAATGATGAATTTCAACGTCCAGCATTTCCGGATCTGAACAACTTCTGTAATAAACATTTTTATTATATAAACTGCAGTATTTTACAAGGATTTCTACCACCGAGAAATGTGGTATCTGAACACACGTAAAAATACGATATTTTTACATGTGAAGATATCGATAATTTCACTGACATCAGGTTTGTCTCTTAAATTGTACTTAAATTCGTTGGTGTATCATCGAAACATCTTCGGGTCTTCCTCTATAGTGCTCGGCAATCTTCGGAAATCTTCGGACATCTTCGGAAATTTTCGGAAATTCTCGGAAAATGTTCGGAAACGTTCGTCTGGTCTTCGGGACAATTTGAAAAATCTTCGGAAATCTTCGGAAAATCATCAGAAACGCCGTCATCAGTATGTTTAGTATAGGTAATCACATGATTTCGAGTGCAATTTGGAATAAATAAGCACGAGTAAATTTTTCAAAGACTAACAAAAGTGCACGAGCCCGTAGGGCGAGTGCACTTTGTGGTCTTTGAAAAATTTACAAGTGCTTATTTAATCCAAATTGCACGAGAAAAATCATGTGATTACTTATTAATAATATACACGAAAAACATAGCTACGACAACAAATTTTGACAGCGCGCGCGTTTTTAGTTCATTCAACTGATTGGCTGAAACAGACTACTACCTTTGTCAAATTCAAACTTTTTCAAGACCAACGCTTTCAAAATCATTCAGCTAAGAACTTGGAAATGTGCAAGGATTTTTTTATATGATCACCAGCCTGTTAAAGATAACTTGGTTTACAACAATCAGCAAAAGTAAGTGTTTTTAAATTCATCCTCGATTATGAGAGCTCGGCGTTTACAAGAAGCGTTTTCAAGAAGTATACTGCCGTTTTTAAATCAGGAGAACGCTTCGAGCAGCCAAAGATGAAAGACACTTGCTAAGGATTTTTAACGACTGTTTATCATTGTCTGTTCCTGAGACCCCATCATAGCTGGATTCATGGACAAATGTTTGAGATTTAAAACCCGAAAATGAAGGAGGCAATTTGTTTTCTTTCGACGCTACCATCGATGGGTGAGTGGAGCCACAGTTGTTGTGATGTCGGAAACTGTCAGTATTAATATAATATTTGCTTTTTCTCAGCGCTGGAGTTTTCATTATTTTATTTGGGCTAATGCAAGATTCATCGTAGCTCTTCTTCGTCGGCTTCATCGTAGTCGTTAAGGAAATTTATACCTCTGTGGCCTGTGACACTGAGGATATGTTCTGAACTTACAATCTTTGCTTTCTTCACCTGACTGCATGTTGTTTTTCTTGCACAATGATTCGTAAACTTTTTTCTCACTTTCTTTAAGGCTAGTACCAGCTACGGATACTTTTCATTGTGTGAGTTGTGGTATTTTCACCCATTGGTTTAGTTTGGACCAGAAGTTTAAATTTTCAGTTTCGTTTGCTACTGAGGTAGAAAAAAAACAGACCATCACATGGATGTTTTAATAGAGGTCTTCGCTCCACAAAAGACTCAAAGAGAGCAACAAATAACGTACATGACTTGAAATCCCTGTTGTTATCATTGAATAATCCTTGTTCATTTAAATGCCTGAAGAGTGTAGCTGTCATGGTTTGCGTGTGGTTGCAACCGTTTTTGTTCTTTATTTTTTTTACTTTAGCGTAGTCTGTTATGAGTAGCTCTTTTTTTAGTTTCTCTGGCTCATTTTCGTCGATTTTGTCGACAGTATTTTTCTCTTAGCAACGCATTTTCAATACATTTAGCGAGAAAGACGTACTTTTTACCGTGTTCGGGTTTTTTTGGAATATTTTTTTTAACTTTTCTATTGTTGTTTTGCTTACAAAATTTGATCCCGTCGTCGTCTGCTGAAAACCATGGCCATTTTCTTGAATCTATGTTGTTAAAACAGCTCTAATCTGATTGGTTCTTGTTGGTTTCTTTTGTGTTTTCGGCCAATCAGAAAGCATTTGTAATTTGCACTCGTGTTACAAGTTTGCACTCGTGTTACACATTTTGCACTCGTGTTACAGAAGAGCTGCACTCCTTTCTCAGCCAATCAGAATTGAGTAATTTTTTCGTGTATATTATTATATAATAAACAGAATAATACATGGACGCTTGGACATATGGAATTTATCTTCTCGTGTTCACATTCGATATCTCACTCGTTCGCTGCGCTCACTCGTTCGATATCGATGTGAACACTCGAAGATAAATTCCATATCTCCGCGCGACCATGTATTATTCTCTATGTATACGAAGCTACTGTCTCAGTTCAGAGCTGGACATAGCTACGGCACTAGAGACACAGGAACAGGCAAAAAAAATCCTTAAAACTACATATACATTTTATCCTCGTTGGTCTGTTTCGCATATTTTGCGTTTGCGTTTCTGGATTGTGTTCGTTTATATAAAGAGGATTTTGTTAAATCGAGCCTTCGTTATATCAAGGTTCTGTTCCATACATTGGATTGTAATTTTGGAGGGCCTGAAGAAAATCGTTAGTTATATTATATACCGAGAAGTTTGTTATATAGAGGATGGTTAAATCGAGGTTCCACTGTATAACCAACTGATAAAAATGCTGATTTGTCAATTCTCGTTTTTAGAATGTCCAGCTGATTTAAGGATGTACCACAGGTCATATTATAGTATTTAAAATCAGAGACTGTGTACGATAATTACTTTGAAAAGGCACTGCATAATATGTCACTCGCAAGCGATTATTGTAGCCTGTTCCTGTCTTGAGCTCCAAAAACACAAAACGACCACTAGAAAAAAAGTAACTGCCAAACGTGTAAACGCCATCGTTGCAGTACTTTGTAATCAGGTTGCTTGAATTGCTTGGTCCATCGAGGATCTTTATATACACATCGTTACAGGAACCTGACAACAAGCTGGCTCTGACCTTGATTCTAACCACCTTGCCAACAGGAGCCGTTATGTTCCATTGACAGCTAGCGTTGACTGGCAACCTCTGTGAAACATTTTCCCGTAAAACTTGCTCATTTTCAGTAGCTATCAAGGAAACTGTTGATGGTTGATTTGAAATGCAGCCTATGAAAAAACGTTAACGGAAACTCAAGGGCTATAAAATGAGCAATTCATATGATGTTTAGTTGATCAGCAAGAAAAAAAGAAAAAAAAAGACTGTCGTTAATTGGTTCATTTCATTTGTTGGAACTGCGCAACGAAGAAATGACTATTAAAAAGAAGACCAACGCCGGCAGTGCTGAGTGTTGTTCAATGTGATAGATGTTGTTTCGGTGACGAGTGTGAGGAAAACTGATCGAAGCCTGAAAAAAATTCACGCTTGCTTGCCCTAGCTTTCGCAACTGCATAAGATGAGCCTTAAACAGCGATGATCTTCTTTACGTTTACTTGCAATCTTCTCGTTTAAACGACCTTACAATAAACGTGACTAAAATTTCTAAAAAGAAAAACACTATAAGACTTACCAACATAAAAAGACCAATCAGTGGGATGAAATAAAAAGAAAATTTTGAGTTCTTGGGGTGGGGTTTTTAAAGATACGTACTCAAGAAAAAGTTGTTTTTCTATTAAAGTCCCATCTTTGCCGCTTTTACCATTCACCGGGTACCAATAATACATATTCGGCGAACTGATTATATATGTTCATCGCTACGGGACTTAAAGCACAGGCTTTTAACTTGATCGTTCACTCACCTTCAGCAGCAAGTGCCTTAACAACCACGAACAAACCTACAAAACAGTGGGTTTTTTGTTGTATAAAAAATGAAAATACAAAAATACTGACCCTTATATTTTCTTGTTCAAAATCCCAGTTGTACTTTTCTTCAATTCAACAATCTAAGTTAGGGTGAATTCGTTTAATTGTAACTTACACGTATAGTGTATAGGTGCATTTACTCGCTTGAACATTTTTTTTTTTCAATTTTAAAACCAAAATTTTCTGAAGGGTAAATGCTAAGGCTTTCCGCGTTATATGCTACAAATTAACCGACGCAAAATATGATTCGTACAAAATATGTTGCCCCTGTAAAAAAATAATGAATAAATAAATAATAAAAATAAATAAAATCAGAGAATTTGTGATAAAATAACCCAACAGGATTTGTACTTGCTACCAAAGTACATGGTTACCATTACATTTTAGAAATTAGCATAAAAACTGACAAGACTGTTTTAATATTTATATCCTAAATATCCCTCCAAATAGCGTGCCTTGCTAATTCAAAGTGTATTTATGAAATTTAACACCTCCACTAAAGAGATCTGACTATCCTTCAAGTTACGGACATACATTTGTCCCGGCGTGTTCGTGTATTTTACAATTAAAGATTTTTAGAAGTATTGTTTCATATATGCGGAATGGAATACACAGCAAACAGTCCGAAAGAAGCGGCCGGCTCAGGGCGCAAAGCAAAACGATTAGCTGTGCTCTAAAATTAAGCCCAGTGTAAAATGACCCAAGGAACAAGGTCTTGGCCTTATGATATTGTTTTACCTTACATCTCTGCTATTGACCTTACTTACCGACCAAAACAAGCATTACCAACTTGAAGGTTATTTACACTTGTAAATGGCAAACCATGCGCAAATTCACTTGCAAATCCGTCGGTCGGAAGGTGGTTTGTCGCGTGTCACTGGCTTGTTATACGCATGACCAGTAAAAAAGAACATGTCACGCGATCGACAAGTGCTGTGAAAAACAGGGATTATCTTAGTTTTGAGCAAATTATGTATTTTCTCCGATCATTATTCGCGCGAAAAGAGTTGATAAAAATTATGGAGTAAGGTCGAAGTCTTATATTGTCTAATAATTCTTTAAAATATTTCTAACCCCATTATTCTCGTCTCTGAAACATTTTCCTGTTTTACGGCAGCTTTGGGATATAAACTGGTTTTTATTTTCTTGCAGAGATTTTTTTAAAAGCAAATTTCACCTTGAAAAGTGCTCTTACTGAGTATTCTGCTCTCAACAAAACCGCAAATAATAAACAGCAACATTCTAGACGAGGCTGAATTCTTTGTTTTATTATTTTTTTAAATTTATTCAAAATAAATATTCCTAAATCCAAGCCCATGATATCATTTCCTCCACTCCTCATCAAAACATTAACCCGCTTCGTGACAGCAGTTTACGGATATGACACATTATACTCATGCGAGTGAAAGAATGAATGTTTTTGTGGTAGTTTTCTTTTGTCTCTTGTTTCTTGCTGAGATTTGTCAACTAAATCATCGTGCATGTGTAACCTGCTCTCAACAACATCGGAACAAAGGGCTTCTTAACCAACTGCATAATTTCGACCTGATGAAGCTGATACTTTTATACTTTTTTTCAAAACATAAGATCATAATGTCATAACGTAACATTACCTCTATTCGTTGTCACAACATTTGCCTGTTACATGACAATTTAATACGGATACGAGCGAAAGAATGAATGTCGATACATTGTAATTTTTTCTTTTTTTCTCTTGCCCGCAAAAATTTTTCAATAAGCAGTCATCATCCTTTAAGTCGTATCATCGTGAAATCTGCTCTCAACAACATCATCGGAACAAAGGGCTTCCTTTAGCCAAAAGCATTGAAGCCGAATCGTTTAATTATTCTTTTCATTAATCCATTTTTGAAATATTTCCAAACTCATGAAATCCTCATGTTTAACCCTGTCATTAAAATATTTCCTGTCCCTGCCCCTTGGTAATGCCATGATATACATGTATATGGTGACCAATGGGCCAAAAAACTTTGGCCGTATTATCGAGGGTTTTTTTTCCAAGAAAATGTATGGCGGTTTTAGTCAGGCGGCCAAAAAAAAGTTGCCGCGTTATCGAGGTGGCCGTATTACCGAGGTGGCCGTAATGCGGGGTTTCACTGAAGATTCTTACTAAACCGGATATTTTTTGTTTGTTTCAATTCTCGTTCAATCCAAAGGCAGTTTTCATCCCTCCAGTGGCATCATACTACAGGCCTCCCTCACAAACTAATGCAATGCACCCATCTATTGTTTTGAAAGGTTTTTATTTTCAATAAACGGAAGAGCAGGTAGAGGAGGGGATCATTTCACAAAGTCTGCTGTTTTATTTAGCAAACATAATAATGACCTTCTGGGTCTAAACTAGTCTTCCGAGGCCATTTTTCCGACATCGTAAAAATGATAAACTTTCTCTACGTGCTCGACCAATGTTTTAACCCATTCGCTCCTGGAGATTTTGCCGAAAAACGCGTTTGGAAGCTAGTCGAGTGGTTTTCTGGTCACTGTCGTGCTATAAAGAGCTAAAACTTACCACAAACCGGTTTGCATCTGATCCAGATGCAAAACATCAGCTTGCGAACTTCGGGCATGCGCAGTTTTTGGCTTTTAAAAGTGACACAGCAGTCTTGACTTTTACTTTTCGCTTTTTCTCCTCCCTTCTTTTTCCGCCTTTCTTGCCTCATTTTTTTTTCTCTTGCTGGGCATTTAGAAGGCTTCATTTTGGTGGGAAGAGTTTTTAGAAAAGCTTTTAGGATCTTAGGATTAGGTGAAAGGAAAGGTAGGTGGGCAATGGAACAAGTCATGGAGATTTTCGGGTCAATGTCACGTGGTTTTTTGCTTCTTTCTCTGGTGTCCTTGACTGAATTGTGCTCATTCTTGTATGGTTTGAAAGATCTCTTCACTCTACACAAGTTAGCGAAAAAAGTTGTCCTTGACCGTTAAAACTGATGACGTCACAAAGGGTAGAAAGGACCTGGATCCGCACGGGCGGTTACGGGCGGTTCAGGGGCGAATGGGTTAAGGAAGGCCTTAGAGCAGAGGTATTTTTGAAAGTGCTTTTTGAGTGATTCACGTTAAACGGAGTGGGCTTTTTGCTTTCTTCGGCAGTGGTCTTGCTCAAATGTTCGGGCAAATCGTCTCTTTACGAGTAGAGACCCTTAGTTAGAATATTCAGCTATTTCGTCTTCAGATAGCTGCGAACGCCATTCAGGCGACATCTTAGCGCTCAAAAAGTGGCTGATCACAATGGTGACAAATTTCAAAACATGAACCTCTCACTTAAAACGATGTACTGCACTTGTAGGAATTCTACACACAACATTAGTTGCCCGCTGAGGGATAAGTGAAACATGATTTTTTGGATACTGAAATAATGACCGCAACAGCTTCCGAGGTAGAATTATAATTTATTGTTTGGTAAAATAGTAACAGACAACAACCATTCCATTCAGGGGACATTTGCCTGGGTCCCGAGGTTGTCCCCCCTTGAGGTTCTACTGTAATAATAGGCTGATTTAGCAACAGAACTGGAACGTCAGTTGACGACGGCGCGCGCAAATCAAACAACTGGCTTGACCAATGGCAGAGCGGCAAATTGAACTCCGAAAGTCGTGTTTAGTCCTTTCAGCGCGCTTTCCCGTCGTCAACTAACGTTCTCGTCCTGTTGCTAAATCAGCATAATAATGCCAATTAGGCGCCCTAAGAGCGGGGGGGGGGGGGGGGGGGGGTATCGCAACGTCGGCCTCAGGTTGTTATTTCAATGTTAATACTATTCACAGTCACTTGAATATTCATATTTTGTTGGAATCTCCCACTTTTCCAATGGTCGGTTAAGGTTTTAAACGTGTTAAAATTCGAACTCAAGAAAGCGTTTTTCCCAAGTTACCAAAGGAGGGTCAGAATTTGCGACCCACCCAACCCTCCCCGCATCTTCCGGTGGCGCTGTGCCAAATTAATACTAATCTCACTTTGACCGGAATGATGTGCCCATTCCCTATTAATAACAAAGGATTCCAACAGAATATGGCAATAGTTACCGACGTACAATAGTAGGACCTTTACCTTTACTGATGAAATCGTCTCTCCTTCTCGTGAAGCCCTACCCAATGCTTGTTTCAATTCATTCGCTTCGTTTTGTACAGTGTCTCAAACTTGTTCTTATGTTCACTACATTACGTGGGGCAAACGCTTCCTGATTTGGTTGTAAAACTCGACATTGAGACATTGCACGGAAACAGCCTTCTCTTCACTGTACTTTAAGCGACAGCCTCTGAAACGATGCTGGCTCTAACAAAATGTAAGGCAGTCTGAAATGCAAGTATCGCCCGCACATCTCTCATCTTCTACTTACATAATAAAAATTGAAACAAAATTGAACCACCAAAATTCACGACTTTTATTGCATTATTGGACTATTCAAAATGTACGTACCACTTTAAAGCAAAAGAAATCCAGAAATTGTATCATTTTCAAATATTTGAGACAATTCATAAAATAAAACTAGGTCAATGAACTATCCTTATAAGCTTGTTCAATAAACTTTACTCTTATTTTTTAGCTCCCGATGTACATTCACATTAAAGAAAACGTCCTCAGGTGCAAGTCTGCAATAGATTATTTCGAAAAATAAAATTATGCCTAGGGATGTACGTTGTATCTTTTAAAACCTCTAATCATTTTCACGGACTAAATTGGGAAAAATTGTAACCTCTCTGATGAAACATCTAGCGACTGTGATTGGAATTCTGACGTATGGCTCGAAAAGCGCAGCTTTCGCCCGGCATTCATATTGCTATACAGAAGTGTCTTGTGAAAGTTCAAGTGAACCACTGATGAAATTCGAACTTGAGATTTTTAGATGGGAATGAACAAAATTCTTGACAAACATCTAGGGACTATGATTGAAATTCTGACGTATGGCTCAAAAAGCGCTACTTTCGCCTGGCCTTCACATTGCTATTCTCTATACGGAAGTGTCTTTTCTGAAAATTCAAGTGAGTCATACTTGAAGGTTTTGGATGGCTGTTAATAAAAGTCTTAACAGTCCGGCCCGTTCACACTAAGAGCCACTATGCCACTCGTCATAGAGGGTGTGTGAACAGGCTTAAGAGTCAGGCTTCGATCACTTTGGCTTAACATATACCCTTCCTTGCAATGCTTTAATTATGACAATAAGACTCTGTCAATGTAAGTAACGACAAGAGAAAAAGATAGCCTACACATCCAGTTACGTAAGCAAACTACTTATAATCAAGTAATCAATCCTTTGCACACAGTGCCGACCGTTCCTGTTGGTCGACTCGCTGCAAATCATAAAAGCTTTCCAGCTTAAAGCAAAACAATATATTGAATCTTTTTACAAACGGTGAAAATTATACTCTGTAAATTCGCATTCCTTATAACAAAATTAATTCATTATTTAACGATATTCTCTCTACTTTAATTAACGTTTTATTTTCTGCCTGTGTAACAGGCGTTTATCTTATTAAACGAAGATCCGAAGAAACAATTTCTACAAACTAAAAACTGCTTTCCGCTAATCCCCACTTAATTTAAGCCATAACTGGAACAGTTGACTGAGATAGGGGAACCAGAAGCATAAAAACCCACATGCTATATGGGTTAAATGCTTTTAGTAAAATCCAATTAGTGGTCTATTATCAGTGCTGCGTTCTGATTGGTTGAGCTACTACTAGGTTATATGTTATAGCCCACTAGTAGCGAAAACCGCCGGCTTTGAAAACCAAAACAATGGCGGCTGAATCGTGCTAAAGCTAGCTAAAGTTGTTGTCTCGATATTTTTTACCAACTAGTTGGATTTTACTAAAACAATTATTCCTCTCGCCCTCATGGCCTCTGAGTCAATAGCCCATTCGGTCTCGAGGAATAATTGTTAAATACGCATTATATAACCCCATGCGCTATGTGCTTCTGGGCGAACAAACTGAGAACCAGTATTAAACTAGAAATTATCGCTTAACTTTATCAAAAGTCCCTTACGCGTATTTCGCCTCCATATGAACCACAAAAATATTCATTTAAGTTTAGTCTTAACTTTAGTCAGACGATCCAGTACTTTGGTTATGAAATTTATCCAGAAGCGAAATGGTTTTACTGTCCACAGAGATCCCAAGCTGACGATAACAGGACCACAGGCATTCTTCTCTCATCATGAACTTGTGCACACAAACTGAAGGTACCGTTTAATTACTGGAGGCAATTTCTAGATACTTGCAATACAAGGCTGACAAAACCTTTCACCCACAGACAACACTACACCGCAGCTCAGAACTTTGAAATTGTTCTGAAAACGTGTACTTTCCTGCTATTCGCAAACTATGTTTTCTTTCGTAACTTTACTCATTCCTTAAGAAGAGCTTTAATGTGACATACACATCTATCAAAGACAGAGGTACGCCAAGTGGGTAGAATGACTGATTTGAAGAGGCGTGTTGCAAGTACAATTTAGATTTTTTGTTGATTTGCCTGGAGATTACATTGCAAGCAGACGTTCTTCATTCCTCTCACCAGTTAAATCACGAACTTGCTTATGATAACTTTATCATCGTGAAAGTAATAACGTGAAGGGATCCGTGCCTTTCTTTCTTCTAAAGAGAAAGTAAGAAACGATAGAGAATGCTCGCACTCTGAATACAAAGAGAAAATTTAAAAAATCTGCTGGTGAAATTGCCTCGTGTAATGACGATTCAGTTACCACGTAGGCCTGCATGATTTTAAGAACCTCGTCACAAGATATGCGCCTAGTCTTGGGCCGTGAAAACCAATGTTGTTTGAAAGTTTGTGAAACCTGTGACGTTTGCCACGATCTCTGGCATGTGACGACACACCCAACTCCCAACTTTTTAGGAAACTCTTATTAAATCTCTCAAGTTTAGACAAGAAAAATCTGCGTTTGTTAAGCACGACAGTAAAGAAATCTTATCTGCAACGACGATCTCCATTCTCTCATGCAAAATTTAAATTACTCCTTTAACAAAATAGACTCATTTTATCATATATTTCACCCGGTAAATTAAAAATCAATTTTTTTTAATGTAAGTTCCCTTCGTATAGACAAAAGACAAAAATATTTAACGAACTTATCTACTGACGACCAGATCATCACACTCGTCAGTGAGAGGAAGACTGGCACTGCACGGACCAGGCTTCCCCTCCGTAAACTCATCTGAGTCGGCCTCATCATCGGTAAGATCATTTCCACTGCCGATGTGCTCGTAACTGTCCGTGTTCTCTTCGGCAGAACTCGCGTTTATCTCGGGGCTCGTCGGCTTATTCTCGGTAGGAGTAGTTGGAACGGTTATTCGTTCTTCTAAGTCACCTGCGGCTTCAGCTAGGTCATTGACAGTGGCCACGTCCCCATTTTCAAGCACCTTGCTTTTGAGTTTTTCAAAGTTCTTTTTTAAACTTTCATTCTCGGCTTTGAGAGATCTTATCAGATCTTTTAACTCGCCCTGGTTGATCTGCATGGTGTTGATAGTACTTTCCAGACCGTGAATGGTGTTCCTGGCACAAGACAGCTGTTCATTCAGGCTCTGAATTTGTTTCGTTTTAACGGCGATCTCAGCTTCCAGCGACTCTACTCTCTCACTCTCAATCTCTTCAAACGACGTCACGCTCAAATCCTCTTCTTTAAGTACACGGTACTCGACCTTAAAGTAACGAAATACACAAGGTCAGAAAAACGTTCAAGTAACATCAGCTGTACTCCAACCCTGAAGTAACGCAATACCCGCAACATAAAGAAAACTTAGAGGAAAATTGCCAAAAGAAAACTTGAAGAAAAGTATGCCCAAACCATCAGGAAAAGCTACAGGAGAAATCGCCTGATGATGACATAGTAGGTCTACATGACGGCTAATCTACTCTTTCTTTTCCTTTTCCAAAGCGTGACGCAATTTCATGTTCTCGAGCATGTCATAGAATTGAGAATACATACACTTCAATAATACGGAAACATGACTTACGACACCTCAACTCCAAGAAGATTCGCAATAAATTTGATAAGATTTTCAAAGAAAACGAATAGACCTTTTTACTGATACGGCGGCCATATTGAATTAATTCGATTTAAAGAGTATTATAGGATTCCCAGGGGGCATGAGCACATTTCGTTTGTATTTTCGAGCGCTTTTCGGGACATTTTTTCTTAAAGTTTTCTTAGAATAAGATTCTTATGGGAAAAAAGATCCTTGTGCCGTGTTTGGACGTAATAATGATCGCCTTTTTCACGAGAAATATACAGTGAAAGACCATATTTCTGATACTAAACTAGAAAAAGGCGATCATTATCACATCCAAACACGGCACAAGGATCTGTTTTCCCATTACAATCATATTCTAAGAAAACTTTAAGAAAAAATGTCCCGAACAGCGCTCGAAAATAAATGTGCTCATGCCCCCTGGCCATCCTATAATACTCCTTAAATTGAATTAATTCAATATGACCGCTGTATCGGTAAAAAGGTCTATTACTTTCATTAGTAATGACTTTTGTGTTTACGGCGGTTTCTATAGAAACCGAAACACTATGCAGTCCTGTCGTGTGCGTAATGTCCATAAGTAAGAAAGGCCATATGGATAATTCTGAAGGCCAGATACAAAATACTGTATTACTGAGTCCGCAAACAAGGAGAGTCTATTACGCTTCAGCTGTTGCTTGTCATTTTGTCAATTGATTTTTTTCTAGTCAAAAGAAACTTTCACACTTTATCTTCATGTTACCCTTTTTTGCACCTATTGCGTCAGTAAAATAAGCGTGACCTGTTGCGTCGAAAAAGACAAGTAGCCACGTACCATTCAATGTTAGTCATCGTCGTGCTATATGCCGACATGATGGTGAAGCTTTACTTGTTGCGTCACATAAACAAGCGTCACCTTGTGTGTCGAAATTTTTTTCTTCCCTTCAAGAAATCACGCTCTAATTTTCTTTGATAAAACAGGCTACATTTCATGACATACCAGGCAGATAAAATCGCAAGTGCACAACACACATAACAAAAACTGTAAACACGCGCTCTCTCAAGAGAGCTATTTTTGCTGCCGTCGCCGTCGTGATTGCTTAGGGTCGCTTATGTTATTCCCTGCCACTCACCTCGTAAGATTGAAGATCTTTGCTCACATCAAGGGACAACACTTCACTGACCAGTCTCTCAATGTTCTGCTCGGCAAAAGGAGGTACTGAGATTTTTATGACTTCTACAGCGCCTTCCAGTCCGTCACTGGACAATAACTCGTCTTGACATGATCCAAGGAGAAACAGAATCACCTAATAACATTTACATTGAAGAAAAAATGGTTACCTTAACCCTTGAAGCCCTAAGAGTGGTCACCATCAAATTTCTCCTTGTAACATCAATGCTTTGTAAAACAGAGTGGTCACGAGAATTACGAACACGATCACACATGATGAATTTGCTTGATATTTTATCAACTTCTCCCCACCACTTCTGTAGGAAATGAATAGGGGCAACAAATGAGAATTCAAATTTTGATGTTAAGGTTGAAAGGGTTAATAAATGGTAAGTCTAGCACTATATATTCATCAAAGCAGTTGTCATCCATCGAGTTATGTTTTTGCTGTTCTTGCTATGTTTTTACGCAGTAGTTCGACTATTTCTTCTTCGCAAAAAGGGAGAAATGTTCCGCCGCTTAAGGGGTTAACATCCTGAATTTGTTGAGCAAGAGTCAAATGAAGAAGGGAACTTAAACTTACTATCGATCGAGCTCACTAAGCCCGTTTTTAAGTATGTAGTACTATTTTTTTGAAAGAATAATAAAACAATAAATTATTGGATTCGGCCTCATCCAATAACTTGCTAATTATCGTACCTTAAACACGACCTCCATTCCTTGAAGGAACATCATATCTGAGAGAGGGGGCAAAAACAAGTTAGCAAACACTGGTGCAACTGTGAAGGGTTTGAACCCAGGAGTCATTTCGTAAGTAGGTTGAGTATAATCGTTCGGGAACGTAGTCCTGAATAGGACTTTTGTTGACAGTGACTGACTTTTCAACAACCTGTGCGGTACTCATCTTCAGAGTTAAAGTGAGTTGTATCACGTCAGGTGATGGTATTAAACTCTGGTTATTGATCTGATTGGTCAATTAGGTCGCGATGTTATTGGTCGTATGTCAGTTAAGCCGCGATTTTATTGGCTTCGAAGACTCGTAATGACATTGCTACATTGGTGCGCACTGAATCGTAGTCAAAAGTTACCGGCACTGTACAAACGACTTATTGACGGACTCAAGCAAGACAAACTACGAGAGAATAACTGGACAACCGACACGTTGACTACCAATAAACGACTGCTTAACTGTGACAATAGACGAGTCGAAACGCACCAATGACATTAACAGTCCTATTCAGGACTACGTTCACCCGGACGATCATACTCAACCTACTTATGAAACACCGGTCACAGAACTCTAGCCTTCTATCATGAAGATAAATTTTGCAGTTTAGGTAAAGAATAACGGCAATAAGAGCGGAGTAACTTAGACACAACGCAGTATGTCAAAAGAAAAAAATTAACTAACCCATCACTCGCGCCACAAAGCCTATTGGGAAGTGAGAAGCAAAGAGCGTGAGGAACCACGGGGCTGCATAAAGTGTTGGCGTGATGTCATACTCCAACAGGAACTCATGCACGGGCTTGTAGTAATCACATAACAGCCTTGACAGCATGTAGAACTGCGTCTGTGAAAAATACATAATCACTCCTTGTTAATGGCATAATACAATACAGTCAGTCAGCAGGTAGCACATCTATGTATGCTGTGGTTTAACTTTTCTTTGTTTGGAATTTTTCAAATCAGTTCAATTACCACTTTTCTTTCTCTCCTCAGCAAAACCGACAAAGTTAAATGGGTTTAAAATTTTCTGAAGCGAACGAACAATTGGAGGCACAACGGTTAATACAGTTAAATGGAATATGAGGCCTAGTTTCAAACCAGTTTAAATGTCATTTTACTTTGTCTCCTCTGCAAAACCGACAAAATTAAATCGGTTTGAAATTTTCTGAAGCGAACGAAAATGTAGAGCCACAGCGGGTGAAGGGGAATTAACGTAGTAAACGACAAGAAGCAACAGCGTTCACATGCGTCTGCTGAAAAGGAAGCCCGGCTCGAAACGCAGTTTTACCCCGGTCGGAACACCACCAATCAGGGTACTGGCATAATCATCCGTTGACCTTGTCTTCTACATCATTTCCACATCAATGAACTCGGAGGGTGCGTAAATACTAAAAGAACACACACTACTGATCGAAAAGAGTGAGGAAAGATTCCCAGTGGTGCAGTCTACCTCTACGTTTGTCGTCCCTTCACTTAACACACATCTCATACATGAAGCTTATTAGTATACTGAGACAACGGCCGCAAACGTCATTGTATGACACGTATCAATGTCCTCTGATCCGTGTAATTGCATTGCACTGCATTGCATTACATAACACCACATTACATTACAGGTTAGCGTACTTTCTAAGTCGTCGACATTATTTTTCCTCTTATTTTCCTCGCATTTTTGTATACGGCTTTCAATAAACAGTTTGCGATGCCATTACACGCTCAAATTAACAGCCAAATACTCTCAACACGTTTTCAAAACTGTGGGCGGTGTTAATTATTACACAACGGCCGCGTGTCTTTACCTTTAAGTCACAGGTAGCGACCAGAGAAAGTACGCGCGCAGAATTCTGTTAAATCGACACTTCTTAATGATTCACAAAGGAGAACACAATCGTAAGTAACTATTTACCTGTAATTCCCGCATGTCGGGTTTGTACTGTCTCCGTACATTAAGATCATACAATATGAACCTGAGCGTGTCAAACGCTTCCTTCTCCTTCATGTGCATCAACAGAATCCCAGCAACGAAGCTGAGCCCCTGGCAGTACCCCACCTCTTCATCTAAAACTGAGTAAGCCTTCAGGATGTTGAACAAACATAGCTGGCCATGACCGAGTTGAGAAGCAAAGTACGGGTGACTGGGGAACGTGCGACCTGCAAATACAGTTGAACCTTCAACGGAACCTTGAGGCTGAGTACAAAACTGATTCATCCAGGGTTAACTTAGCTGTTGCTCATAATTCTTCATCGTTTAACTCTTTTACTCCCAATAAGGACAACCAAGGGTCTATCATGTTTTAAAACTAACCAGAAAACACTTTTATTTTCTCAAGTTTTTTCATGACTAGGTTCTTAATTTTTAATTGTCTGTACTTATATAATCATTTCCTTAGAATTTCTGTGAAGCGCAATTGAGAGTGCATATGGAAATTGCGCTATATAAGAGGTAATTATTATCATTATTATTGATAACGACCTAAAACAAAGATCCAAAAAAATTTCCAATATTTTTTGTAGAAACCTAAGAAATAAATAGCTCCAAACAGGATTCATTTGAACGGTAAAACCACAGGATTTTGATTCATCCACATATTTCAAAGTAAGAGTGAAAAATAATCTCGGCTCTGTGCTCTATTCATCTAAGTTTACGCGTGCCTCCGTCTCTACCGTCGGCTCGACGTCACGTCATCATCATCACCATCAACAACAACAACAACAACGATATCGACAGCAACAACAACATCACAGACTTGCTCTTATTTTGGGTATAACGCAACAAAAATATTGAACACTTACCTAGATCAATAAAGATGGAGTGCTGATGAGTTGACAGACCCTCCTTAATTTCTTCATACGACTTTTCATTCCATGGTTGATCGCCTGGTGGTGATTGAAACTTGTGCTGTTTGGCTAAAAACCTCCAGATTTCGCCTCTCTTAGACTTAGGTACCCCTTTGAAAGGAAAAACAAACAATCGATAATCATTGTTGTTATTCATTCCAATATTTCTCGGTTTCTGATTGGCTCAAATCCCACGGATTAATCTTCGTAATCAGTTAGAATTGACCTAAAAAAGGAATATCCTCATGTCATAGTTCCTTTAAGATGGGGTCCACTTCATACACCGTTTGATGTAAAGTCATACTAGAATCCCTATTCACCATTTTCACCGAAACCTTACTGGACCTTATCTACGATTTCTCTTGGGACGACTGTAATACCCAGGAAAAATTGGAAACAATGATTATGTAAAATTTGGGGGTAAAGAAAGTGCACTATGGCAGCAATAACTGAATCCATGAAATCTTGTGACCAATATCAAAATTGTTGTTAATACTTTGTAGATTATCTTGTTAAAAAATATAACCATGCAAGAGTAGTGTTCAAGACGTTTGATTTGATTGAACCTTCGAACTTCGTCAATTTCCCTAAATTTTCTGCTGCATTACAAGTTCAAATAATTTGAAGACTTACCAGCTTTGACAGCTTCCAACAGGATTTTTTTGTCGACTGGCTCCTCACAATTTTCTAGAATCTTGGTCCAAGTTGCCGCCGCCGCTTCAGGGCAAGGTTGAACTTCATCGTAAGAGAGCTTCAGCAAGTTCGATTCAATTTCATTTTGATTCACTAAAACACGAAAAGAACACTACTTCACTCAAAAGTAACTAAGTATCATTACTAAACAAAAGAAATAATTTGTACTGACAACTGCAAGG
The DNA here is from genome assembly GCA_964035525.1 of Porites cylindrica. Classification (NCBI taxonomy): domain Eukaryota; kingdom Metazoa; phylum Cnidaria; class Anthozoa; order Scleractinia; family Poritidae; genus Porites; species Porites cylindrica. The sequence continues at coordinate 19,671,841 of OZ037784.1, forward strand.
TAGTTTGTGAGACCCAGAATTCGGCAGGGCCTAATTAAGGAATTACTTGCGACTGAAAATCTTTTCAGAAAGACTACTTAAAAGCGTATCCAGTCTCCAGGCACGAAAAGTTTGCTCAGTTTGACCAAATATCCAGTTGCCAGTAATTACAACAGCTCCTACAGGAGACTTGGAAGACTATGAAAGGTGCGAAGGGCCAAGCAAAGTTTTTTCTAGGGGCTTCCACCGTCTTCCCCCTCATCTCTAGGTCTAGGTTTGGATCTGACACTTTCCCTAATGCCCCCCCCCCCCCCCCTCCACCACCCCCTATCTCCGAAAGGGACACTGCTCCATCCAAGGGTGAGCCTTGGCATAGCAGGATATCATGTTATCAAAAGGAAAGGGAAGAAAAAGGGGTGCAGGAAAACCTAAAGGGCGTGGTCAACTTTCACCTTTTTTCCTCCACCTGCCATATGAATTCTGACACTTGACCAATTTACAAACCTTTTTGGCTGCTTCCTCAGGTTAATGACCACCAGGCTTTTGCATTGAGAGGACAAGTAGACATAAGCAAAGGGAAAATCAAAAGAATGGGAATATACCTTGCAGACTGTTATTCTCTCGCTCCATTCTGATCAGAAGAATTTGCTCCATGATGGCTTTTCGCCATAAAGCTCTCAGTTCCTTAGCTGATCTCTTACGTCCTACCATCTGAGCCCAGGATGCACTTTGGCGGATAACACCCAATTCTGGATCTGTTTTAAAGAAAAACGAAACATACCATTAACACAACAGATAAATATAACGCATTCATGTTTTGGGATTTTTTTCCAGTGATATAGACTTACATATAGAAATTTTTATTAGAAATTAACTTTTCATTCAATCAGTGACACAAGCGGCTAAAAAAGAAACAAATCCGAGCTCTTGCCACAGGAGTAGCCGGCGTGGCAGGTGTCCAAAGGGGTAGGGAATAGGGAGGAAGGGAAAAAAAGGGTGGGATTGCCTGCGTAAGGGAATAAAGGAGGGGGATTAGGGGGAGAGGGCTCCCTTACCTTTTCCCAGCTTTTGCGCTTTTCTCCCTCACCCTCCCCTCCCATTTTTGCGCATGCCACGCAGGATACAACAGGAGTGGAACCTATGACCTTTTGGTCACCAGTCCAGATTCACATTGATTCACCAAGCTCAACATTCACTGTCACATCTCCATCAGAGACTTATATTTATATCAAACGAGACGGTATTTAATCCCAAGATCAAACACCGAGGAAGATAGCTGAAAATATGACTCAGAGCAGAGTACTTTTGACAAAATTTGAGGTGTTTGATATCGTAACGCTCAAGATACTGTGTTAAATGTTTCATTTTACTTCTCAAATTGCACTAAGTTAACATGGCAACATCTCACCCACTCAATGAAAAAGGTCCAGTAAATAGTTTTCAGCATCATTTTCGGCTAGGATCATGCGTTAACAGTTAATTGAATGACCCTAATTGTACGAAATAGTTCTCTGGAATCTCGTGTTGTTCAAATATTAACTATATTAACCAGTACGATTACAGGAGTTCAGATAGTAAAGCGCGGAACTCATACGTGGGGAAAATTAGGGGAGACTACGGTGAGGGCAAGGGTTCCCTCCCCATTTCCCTCCCTAGTCTTCTCTCGTTTACTTTTTTTTTCGTCATCAAAATTTGAGGTGTTTGATATTGTGATGCTCAAGATACCGCTTTAAATGTTTAATTGTACTTCTCAAACAAAATGATTTCAGAAGGAAAAAGAAAAGGCTTCACAGTTGAGGAGTCTTAAAACTACATGTTTTCTATTTATTTTACCAAAAATTATTAATAAGTTTGAGAAAGCTAATAACAAACCTGCAATAACAGTTTCCTTTTTGGATGGTGTTACAACACTGTGAAAAATAGTCTGCAAAATATGAGAGAATAAATGAATTCAAATGGTGCTAATACACTTGACAACGAATTTTGTACATCACCCAGGAATCATGCACTGTAGGTTAAACACCAATCCAGATGTTCTGTTTGAAAAGGAACAAACATAATTCTACAAAATTAATCTGATTAATATGTGTATAAGCCACTCTTACTTCGCTGTCCGCAAACTTGACATTGCTGTCCGTGCACTTGACATTGCTCTTGGAAATCATGCATTGCACGCGCAACCTACAGATTATTCACTAATCTGTAGGTACAGAATAACCTACAGATTATTCACTAATCTGTAGGTACAGATTAGTGAATAATCTGTAGGTTGCGCTGTTTCCCAGAATTAACTGTAGGCTTTTAGCCAAAGAGAAGACAGATGGTGACTACAATGTATAATAATTATCATTATTGGTAAACCCACCTGTCTATATCCGTAAGAGTGATGTCTGGTTAGTCTCTGATGTTGATTACTAGGACTTCTAGTGGGTGTGGCAGGTGGGGACCCTGGGTATCCTGTACGAGGACTTGTTTCTACACCTTGCAGGGGAGGCACTTTTGATTGTCTGTGTGGTGTACTTGTGAATACTTGATCTCCCTTGCTTGAGGCATCTTTCAAAGGAGACTTGGGTGGGGTGGAGTTAGACTGTGGCACTGTGTCAAGGGTGACACTTCTTTGGCGTTGTTGAAGGGAAGGAGACGTCTGGCTAGTGGGCTCACTTTTTTCCTGGAGAGAAAAAAAATTTTTTCAACCTTCTACAAGCTGCCCAACTTCCTTGTGCAGCCACCTCTCTCTCTAAAGCGACCAACTACTCAGTTTTTTTTCCAGTGAAAGCACTAGTTGGAACTTCTTGCCACTGTAAGTTACCAACAAATCTTGGAAGTTTGGGAGGTACTTTGTGGAAACTTGGATGTTTTTTGTTTCATCACAGGCAGCAGGCCTATGAAAAAGTGCCAGTTGCAAGAAATTCCACTAATGAAAATGCATTTTCTTTCATCTAGGTGATTGACAAAATTATTTCGCCTGAAATTAATTTCTATGTCATATTATACTGAAGCAGAGCCAAGGCTAAGCACAAAGGATAATAAATTAATGCACAATGGCTATCATGTTGTCCTTGTGATAAAAACAAACTTCATAAAATAGACAGCTTGAAGCTCTGGGGCCTTAGTTCCTAACCAGACTACCTCCTCTTTATCCCCCAGGGGATTTTTTTGCATGGTTAGTTTTTTGCCCTGCAATCTAACAATGGTCCCTCCTTTACATTGGTTGCCTAAATCCATACGTGAGAGTGTTCAAAAGTGAAGTTGATCCGATGCATTGTAACTTTTATTATTTTATTTACATATTTATTTATCTATTTGAATCATTCTAGTTACCTCTTTTCTTTGATGTTCCAAATCTCTTTTATTTTCCTTGTAAGATGTCTTAAAATTGTTTTGTTCAGGTGTTTTCATTTCAAGGTCATACAAAAATCACTCTAACATTAAAGTCGTTGTTGTTGTTGTAAATTAGCACTGTTTCAAGCAAAGCATTTTCATTAGCACAAAGAGCAGGCGCAGATCCTTACCGGTTTCCACGGTTTTACGGAAATCGGTCAGATATTTCATAAAAAAAATCTTTTTTCTGGAAAATAGTTTGGATAATTTTTCTCCCTCTAATTTCCAGGCATTAGAAATAATAATAATATTCCGCCGCTTTGTAAGGCTTCATCCGAGGAGAATGGAACTGGCCAATACGCTGTCCAAACTTTATGACTCAGAAACCCAGGTATGGGGACTTTAGGGAGTTAAATCCAATAGTATTTCCTGGGAAAGCATGCTCCGAGACTCCGCCTTGTTTAGGAAATCGGTCCGTATTTATCCTAGATCCGCGCCTGAAGAGCTCATTACTATGGGCGTTACAATAATAACTCACCATTCCAGATCCTTCTTCAGAAAAGACTGACCTGGCTCTAGCCTGAAACATTGTTTACGCAGGTACAAGCCAGTTACTGTTAGTTGCAATTTAGCATGAATGCAACAGCTGCAGTAACATACTGATGGGCTTATTTCATACAAACTATCATGTTTGCAATAAGTATCTTGACTGTTTGTGAGGTTTCAACACGACCTTAAGCGGTGGCAAATGAGCAAAATGAGTAGCAAATGAGCTCACTGAACACAAAGCAAACTTTGTCTGGTAACACAACTGTTCCCTTTCCCAGAGGAAAAGGAACAACGACCAGCAGTTGAAAAGAAGAAAAATGGTACTCATTTCCTCCCTTGTGGCCAGTGGCTAAATTATAAATGAACCGGAGAAGCCAACATTAGGGGCAGGGGAGGGGAGGGGCGGGGTATGGGTGATTTCAGTAAAAAATATCCTGCAGACTAATTTCGAGGGAAAAATATCTTGTGAGGAGATACCTGAGGAAAAAAAATATCCTGCACTGAAAAAAATTACCTCTCATGGCATATAAATTATGCTGGAAAAAAAATCTTACACCATTATATGTCAGGGAAAAAAATTCCAGAGGTTTGGGAGAAAAAATTCTTACCCCAACCATATCACCTATACCCCTCTCAGAAGTCAAATTGTCAACCCCTGAGTTAGGTTTGTGTCACTCACTTTTTTTCAGCAGTTTTTAGAGTTAGTAGGCCCTAATAATAGCACTAGCATCTAACCTGACCTAATAACATCACTGCTAAATCTGACATAAAGATGACAAGTAAAACCAAAACATAACCAAGCAAAAAATGCCTTGACTGTCAAAAAATTCTCCTCATCACAACTTAAAACTTAAAAAATTGGAAACCTGTGTGTAGAAAAACAAATCATGCATTCTGATGCTGCAGGTAAAAGGGTTTGACAAGAACTGCTGCAGTAACCTGGTTACACAAATACATGTAATTATGGAAAAAGTTTGCTTTATTTCTCACCCTTTTACCCATGAAGCTTTCGAATGAGCTGGTCAATGACTTCTTGGCCTTTTGGAGTAGGTTTGGTCCCTCTTTGTACTTCTGTAACTGTTGCCCCTGGAAAATCAAATTGAGGATATTACATGGTTGCGCGGGGATACAAAATTTACCTTTGAGTGCTGAACGTATCTTTCAGCACATGAACATAAAATTTGTATCCCCAAGCGGCCATGTAATGTTCTGTTTATTTTATAGATACTGATGAAATTCCTACATAAAACACAAATTTTTTTTTTACTCATTTTTGAAACAGCAAAATAGTGCAATTAATTAAAGTGGTGACCCATCGCAAAATGCCTGTCACAAAAATGTTATGAAACTCGGATATTTATATATATATATATATAAAGGAGGAATAAAGACAATACTTATATTTTCTGTTCCAAAATCAAATCATGTTAGTAACCATATATGGCGACACCAATATCCTCACACGTGAAAGATAAAAATAGTATCTTCACTGCATGAGATGAAGATATGATTTTTTAGTAAAAGGAAAAATCCTGGTATTTCATCAGTAACTATATAATAAATGTAGTATTTCTAGTGAAGGATCTCAGTTATGTACCCCTCTTTGGGGTGGGGGTACATGATAAACTACATCCCTGATCAGAATAGGAATTAAACAATATCTACCATCTCAATAGAATAGAATGGGATGGGAAGGGATGGAATAGGATGGAATGGAATTGAATGCAACATAATAGAATACAATAGAATGTTTAATCTTCAAGATTCAAATTCAGTTGTTTTACCTGTCCTAGGTGTGTATGCTGCTGTTGTCTTTTTTCGTAAATTCCTCTCAGTATTGCCATGATTACTTCAATTTCTTCGCTCATTCCTGATGAAGGACTTTCAACCTGTACAAAAAGGAAGAAAAATGATGATTGTCAAATGGTCATCATGATGAAAGCATAACATTGGTGAGGTTGACTTTAGTTGAAGAAACTACTTTTGAAAATTGGCATCCATAATAGGCAATTGATAAAGAATAAACTATGACAAACTAGACACATATAAACTGCGTGAGCTCAGGTGTCCATATAAAAAAATTCAAATGAGAAAACTTCGTTGAAGAAATCACAATCTTTAAAGGCCACCGACATGTACCAAAAAATCAACCACAGTCTGTATGTATAAATATCTGGAAATGATGCTTGCGTAACTATAACGTATTAGATTGCAGTAATTGTTTGGTGGAGGTCACAAAAACAAAGGAAGATAAAACCAGTAACATCAAGAGCAAGGAAATAGTTGCACAAAAGATAATTGAAGTACTCAATTCATTTTCTGTTTCTTCTTCTGCAAGGCAACTAAGCTTAAATATGGAAGCATTCCTAGTATCTTTGACAAGACTCTCGAGTTGATAAGAAACACTCTGTCCAAATTTCAATGGTAGCTCACTACTTCGAGAGGGCTTCTTGATAAAGTTCACTCACAAGAGTTAGTTAGTAAGTCTCTGATGGAACAGAACTGTTTGCTTGTCATCTTTTACTGTAGGTCTAAAGATGAACAGCATGTACATTTGGTATAAGCTTTTCATGTATAACAAATGACAGAATTCATTCTTGTGGTCCCTGAGTTTTATACACCGAATACAGATGCCTTTATTTGCTCACAGTGTCTCAGGCAGCCAAGTGCTCTGAGCTCTGGTTCAGCACACTGTCCCATTTTACACACACACTTATATCTTGTGCAAGCATTGAAGGCGCCAGAGGGTGATTTGTGCCAGAAGAGAAAAAAAAAACCCTCCCATTTTATAGTTCAGTCCTTCCCATGGAAATACCTGAGCAATAATTATTTCAATCACTTTTTCACTTTCTATAAGGGTGTGGCACAGTGTATCAGTTAGGCTAATCTGTGCCTTAATGTATTTACTGTTTAATCCTGTAACCCTTCAAGTCCCAATAAACAAATTCTCCAGACTGATCTTTATGCATTTGTTAAAAGAATTAGTTGAGAGAATTTGATAAAAGATCAAAGTAGTTTCCAGTAATGATCAATCATTTCATTAATTCTCATAACCTTTAATTCTCTTGATAATGTATTGATACACAACTGTTACTTAGGAGAAAACTGCAATGCCGATAACTTTTCGGACTTAAAGGGTTATTACATGGCCACCAATGGCCACATCCTGTTTTTCTACACTAGACTTATTGTCTTTCAAAGTACGGTCTGTACGTGTTGACAAAAGAATCAACATAACTTTAAACTTTCTCTACTCTTTTCAACAACTCCTGAATGATAAGGCCCACAGAATTGCTTTTTACTCCATAACAATCATGAGATAAATCTTAGAGCATCTTGGACTCATTTAAAAAGTAAAACCTATGTTATCTTTGTTCTAGGATAAACAAAAATGTTTACCTTGAACATTTCTGTGAATTCACTCATCTCCTCATCAGAGAGGTTAATTCTGTGTCTTTGTAAGATATCATATTGCTGTCTGACTGTGCGACCTACAAAAACAATAATAACAGTTAATCCAAAGATAACAGGAAGCTGAACTTGCTAACTGACACTGACTAACCGGTTATAAGTAATCCAACATATGATTGAATTACTGTTGAAAATAAAAGGGTCTTATGCCATGATTTGGATTGAAACAGGAAAGAAGCATGAAAATATTATTTTGGCATGCAAGTCCCTGGGTAAACCTGAGAGACAAAAGTGAAAAGAGTTTCAGATTTCTAAGAAGACCATCAGCAGTTTCCCAGGATGTTTGCCCTACTGACCTCTTGGATGGAGCTACATGTAACCATACAACAAAAACCTGGGGTATATGTTTTGAATCAAAATGAAATTCACTCAGATTAAAATGGTTTCAACCTTAAGACAACTTTCATTTTCCTTTGTCTCTTAACCTCTAATTATTATTCATGGTCATGAATAATTAGGGTTAGGAAGCAGAACAAATTGAAAATAAACTTTAGGTTGAAATCATATTAACCTGAATGTCATATTTTCACCTACAACATATGCCCAGGAGATATACCTACAGGTATTCATAAGATCATAAAGAGTGCAATGATTATGAAGCTGACAGAATTCTTTGTTGTATGTTTTGTTTTTCTTTGCTTTTTTGGACCTGACCATGCACAATGTTCAATAGCATTCCTACAATATATTATTTTGAACTTACTGACCAATACAAGCATTGCATTGATTTATTCAGTAACAATATGTGAACAAAAAACAAAGGATTGCGCACGACCACGGAGCTTCCAACATTAAACTGCAGTACTGTTGTTTTCATCTTTGATGTTTGCTGGCTTTCCTAACCAGTCTCCTCTACTAACTATTATGAGATGGAGGTTGGGGGGAGGGTGCAGTGTTGATACATAACCTTCAGTTGGTACGTGCAGTTGATAGCTAACCTTACAGGGGTATGCTGGGGAGATGAAGGGGAGTGGGAGCTATTGCAATATTTATACATCATTACCTTCAAGCTGCACACACAGTTGGTGCAGGTGATGAAGGGGACACATATCACAAACTGATGTTGGGCTTGTGGCTTGCCATGCACTGTTAAATGCTTGACGAAGTGACTGCATCACATCATCAACCTTTAATTTCATACAAATTTGACATTTTTGTTGCTGTTAGCATAAGGCAAAAGGAAGAAATATACCAACTCAAACGTTTCATAGTGAAAAAAAAAAAGAATAATCTCCACTAAATAAAAGAGGGAGACCATTCAATAAACATCTCATTAGCGTTGATTTGCTCATCTTTACTATACCTATATATACCTATATATTATTTATTGTCCAAGAGTGAAGTGCACCAGCCATAAATTGATGGAACAGTATTGACTTCAAGCTCAGCTAATAAGAGGGATGTGCATATACTATAAATGATCTAACAGACACCCTTTCTTAAATAAACACTTCTTGTCTAATAAAAGCATACCCTACGCTTTTACTTTTGTATTAGACCCCCCTCTCTAACAAACGCCTCTGTCTAATAGACGTTCCACAGAACAACTGCTCCAAATTACTACAAAATAGTGAACATTCAATTAATTCAGGTTCTTTCTTGATCAACATTGAAAAGTTTGCCCAAAGTTGGGATTCTGACATCGAAGTTGAGATAAAAAAAAAACATGGATCTCTAAACAGCCTAGGCATATCAATGGATGGACAGGATATTCTACTTTTTAATTGTATTGGTATTTTCCCCAAAAGCATATTGGTTTTTGTGGATTTTGTTGTAGTTATTAGAATGAACGCCTCTCTCTATCTATTAAATGCCCCCCATACAATACAATACAATACAATCAGGGGCGGATCTAGGGCGAGGGTGCAGGGGGTGCGCACCCCCCCCCCCCCCCACCCTGAGATGACCTGCGGTTTTCTAATACAACTGGTATTCTGCCAAAAAAAAAACTATGTGGTTTATTGGTGTTGAAGTAGAGCTGATCCAGAGATGAGTGCACCCCCTCCTAAAAAAAATCCTGGATCCGCCCCTGACAATGTTCTTTATTTTGAGAGGGTAGATACATGATTAACCCAGTAAAGAGTTTTCTAACACATGCCCCCGCTTGAGCTCCTAAAATTAAATAGATGCCGCAATCATGTTTTGACTAATGGGATACCATTAATTTTATGGTATCCTATTAGTCAACACATTTTGTGAAAGGCAAGTGCTCTTAGTTTCCCATCCCTAGTCTGCTTCAACTCCCCAATCAACTCACCAGTTGTTCTGACTGTCCTTTGAAAACGTAACAGTGGTACTGGCCACTCCTTGCATCATTGCATATGAAGCCAAAATGATCTGGAGACTTTGTTCCCTATGGTGAAAAAGAAAATGCAAGAAGGATATCATCATCAAATACTTGTAGGAACTTTGTTATCCAAATAATTATTTTTGGAATTCTGTCCATCTACTTGTTCTAAAAAGAGCAATTTTCTATATCCCTGAGTGCCTTGTCAATGTTTTGAACTAGTGCTCAAGGAATTAATTTCATTTTAAATGGAAAAGTTTCGCATTTGATTTCCCTTGTCTTGTCAAAGTTTTTAATCTCCACAGAAAGTAATTTAGATCAAAAACAAAGTTGAGAAGCATTGACTGTTTACTGGCAAACAAAGCACCAAAGACGGGAGACTGGCACAAACAATTTTGTTTTGAAGTGACCTGGTACGAGCAACATGGTGGCTAGCTTCGCGCCTGACTGCTTGCTAACGCTTCACACTGATTAGTACGGCATGGCATGGCTTTTAACATTAACAAAGTCGTTTATGTGGCTTGTCAGTAGCATAGACTTTGGTTTACTTATGCCCCTCTCGCGATGTAAACAAACCAACTATATGCGACTGACCATAAGCCAGGTGAATGACTTAGTACATGTTAAAGGCCATACCATAAAAAAAAAACCTTGGCTGACAGGATAACCCTAACATCACTCAATAACAAAAATAACTTGTCAGGTGTCACTGGGCACCGTTAGAGCACGCCCTTGTAGAAAGTGCAGGCAAGTTTATCATTCTTTGTATTTTGACAAAGAGTGACCAATATCAATTTTCTCTTGTAAATATCAAAACATCATATCAAGAAAAAAAGGTTAGGAGAATTACTAAAATGAGCAGCAAAGTGAAAATGCTTTGATCTTTTAACAAATTCTCTCCACTATTATTCCTCAAGGTAATGAATGCATGGTGATCAGTCTAGAGAATTTGTATGTGGATATTAGGGCTAATAAAGGGTTAGAACTGTTGTAAGGAAAACCCACAAACCTGTTGACAAAAAGACACTTCTCGGAGCCGTCTCTCCATCAGCTGGGCTTTTGTGGACACACTTAAACACGACAATGACTGAATGCTTATTTTGAACAGAACGTTCCTGTTTTGTCCAACATTACTAAAGCTTGAATTCCTTGAATGAGTTTTTACATGATGTTGATTATGCGTAGAACTGTTTGTCTGGGAAGAAGAATAGACCTCTTTAGTTTTGTCTCCATCACTTGCGGACCTTGGCCGTCCTCCAGGGTTGCTATTTACTTTTACGAGCTGGGGTCTCAATGGACTTACTTCCTCTGGCTTTTCATCACCACTGTTATTCCCTGCAAGCAGTTCCGCACTATCAAGACTGTTGGCCTTTTTGGCTATATAATGTTCCCTCACATACGCTTTATTGTTTGTTACATCTGAAATTTTTCTTTCATCTTGCTTCGTCCTCAGCTGTTTTTCTAGACCACTCATTCCTGTTCCCTTTTTAAATCTTTCTACTAACTCATCAACAAGGGTGGGCGGTGCTTGTCTGTGTGACACTATCACCCTACCAACATACCACAAAGGAAAAACAACAGCTTGACTCTCACTTCCCTCGGCAGGAAGGTTGGGACTACTGTTATTTCTTGGCATGGATGACTCTGTGGTACTTCGGGACTGCTCAGCTCCCTGTTTAGCTGCATCGCGGATACTTTGCAAAAAACCACTAACCTGAAAAATCACAAATCCATATCACAAATACAAAAATACACAAAGTACTACTACTCACACCACCTCACAACAATACTACAGCCGGTTGTGCCTACTCCCATATATATCTATATATATATATATATATATGGACTCTACAGGCACATATGTGCCACTGTGATGGGCAAGATTTAATAATAATAATAATAATATTATTATTATTATTATTATTATTAGGAGCCAGGGACCAGGGATTTCCCCCGGCTACTATGATTGTGGCCCCCAGCTACTTTCATAGGAAAATAGAACAAAAATAATACCAAAAGAAATCCCTAGCTGTTTGATTCTCTGCCTACTTGTTGTATTCTCCCGGCAACTTGAAATCTTAGTGACATCCCTGTATTATTACGTAACCACCGCCCGGTTAGCTCAATTGGATAAGCACCAGTCTGCCGAGCAGGAGGTTGTAGGTTCAAACCCAGAAATAAAGAGGAGGATTGGGAAAAACTCAACACAAAAATGGCAAGCAAGCAACAAGGCTATGGTGAAGACACTTTGTGAAGAACTGTAAGCAAGCAACTGTATACACAAGTCATGAGGTGCCCCTGCTAAAGGCATCCAGCCACCCCCAACATAGTTTGAAAAACTGCTAACCAGCCTTGGTTCGACGTTTTTTTTTTAAATGAACCTTATTCAAAACTTCACAAACAGTACAATTCATTACTTAATTAACAACAACATTACAAAAGAAGGAAAAAGAAAAAAAAGAGTGAATTACATTACATGGTTTCGAGGTTGACTTTACCTCAGTTACATTTAGCCACATTGCATTACAGAAAAGTATGACAATTTATATCAAAAAAGTACCGTATTTATTCGAATAAGCGCCCAACCTAAAATAATTAGCGCCCACCTCGAATAAGCGCCCATCCTACAGGCAGAAAAAGTTAGTAAGCGCCCACCCCCACCCCACCCACTTGGGTGGCAATGAGATTGAAATTGAATAAAGTACTAATAAAAAAAAAGAGAGACTTCCCTGAAGACTGAATTTTCCTCAGACTAGGGGTAGTTTACAGAAACCTTGCTATGCTACATCTTTGTGTTTCGTTATTACTATTTATTGTTTTGTTGCAAAATAAACATACTACACTTCCTGAAAACGGTGGAAATTGAATAAGCGCCCAGCCTCGAATAAGCGCCCACCTCGAACAAGCGTCCACTTTCAAGGTCCAAAAATTTAAGAAGCGCCCAGGGCAGTTAATCAAATAAATACGGTATATAAATGCATGAACAATAAGTAATAAAATCTGTTGCCGATACACAGATATAAACATAGTTAAGCTGGTAATTTGGCAGCCCCAACAGACACCCCTTGCAATAATCCACATGAAATGTAATAAAGGCTGACAAGCATTTGCATTTGTCCAGTGGGCAAGGGTAACCTTAGTCAGGTAATCTTGTGACTAAAGGACAAGCTGGAATTTCATGTTTTTTTTTCAGGGTACATCATTTATAAGAATTTTATGTAAGAATAACAAATATTACAGTTTCAGGTTGAACTGGGTAATCTGGGATAGGGTAGAGGTGTTTAGTGTCTGGCCTAGGATAGGGTTCTTAAATCTTCCAAAACAGATCAGATACTGCAAGCTGGAAACGGTTGCCTAAGCCTACTTTGAATGTTAACATCACTCCAGCGCTCTTCAAAATTCAAATGTTTAGAAGCAAAACACGTCAAGGTTGCACCATTTAGCACACGTTTTTCCATCACATGTCCACGTTTAGAAGAAAACAACAGTATTGTTTAATTTTCACATTGGAAGCAATAAATTGTTCTGTTCATATAAAATAATGTCAATTTTGTTCAAATATCTTTTAGCATGAAATAATTAACAATTATTCTTTGAAATCGAGGTGAATAGTGGCAAAATATTTACCGAGCCGCGAAAGCGGCGAGGTAAATATTCCCAAAGCCACTATTCACCGAGATTGAGAAGAATAATTGTTTTAGTATATACACACGAAGTGATCTCAACAAAATCAGAAAGGAAACCATTCAAAAGTAGGATTTGATTGACAGATCAAATCACGCGTAAGTTTAAAAATAGATCTTTGCAGAATTTTCAAACATGGCAATTCACAAGTTTACTCATTTCGCAAACAACAGCGTAATGGCTTCAATGGAATCGCTAAAAGTTTGAACTGTTTCCTTACCTGAGAAAAAAAGTAGAGCTGTGTTGTTTTCTGTTGACTCGCCAAGTTTATAGCCAAAAGGGCATGTTGTGTCGTTCTTCGCATGAAGTGCTGACAAAAATGGCGGCTCGGTTGCTCGAGGTAAGAGGTCGTCTTCCTGTATCATTCTTTTTCCTGTTTACTTGAAATGTAGAATTTCTGCAAACATTTCCTTTTAAATTTGTTTGTCATAAATAAACTTCGATTTTTGAGCCAAAATTTTCTTCTTAGAAAACGCTGAGTTCACGAAACGGCTTCTTCTACGCGAATACACGGGAGTTGTAAACAATCCATCGAGCACAAAACTCCTGCTACAGTAAATTGAAAAACGCCGTATTGAATCCTTCCAAGTCTTTTCTTGCCTTAAAAAAAGTCAGCCCTAGGATTTTGTCGACTTTTAAAAGATCGTTCTCTAAAAAAAACGGGAAAAACACCGAGCTCACACATTATCCACTCGCTAGGAGGTGAATATTGTTGAATAGTCCGAGATAGCGAACCAATCAGATTGCTTAAATCACCAAGATCACTGAGTGTGTATATACTAATAAATTATACATTATAATTGACTGTTGTCTTGAATGGTAGGTGAATTCCATCTCTAGTAGCAGAAACAAGGAGATGACGTGGAAGCAAGACCATGGCGCAAAAAAGCGATAATGGCAATCAGCAGAAGGATAAAGACCTAGCTTATAAAAAATGTCCTAACATGTTCTGCAGGAAATTTACATAACTATGACCACTATACACAACTACAGATGCACAAGGATGAGCTGTGGTAATTTGATAACCCAATCAGTATCTTTTTTAAAGCAGGCAAACAAACTTCTGATGTCATCATAATATTTACATTAATTTCACAGTTAAAAAATCAATTTCTTACAACAAAATTAAGTCTTAAAACATCTTTGGGTCGGTGGGTATTTGATTCTGATCAAGACATAGCAATATAATGCCATACCAATTACCTTAACATAGAATAACCAGTTACAGTAGCTGCAGGTACAATTCACTGACAAAAACAATAATGGCATCACATATGCATAAATTGACAGAAAATGAAAATGCAGTGATTTTCCCAGAAAATTCAATTGCAGGTTATAAATAGTGACAAAATGAGAGCTTATTTTTTCACCCTCCATAAGAAAAAAAAGCAAGATTCATTAGCACAAGTTATTTATCTTTTTCACTTGTCACAAACCGTGTTAAGAAAATTAGCATAACTTATCCTCCTAGCTACTTACAATCACACGTAAAAAGTACCAACATGAAAAATATGAAAACAAGAGGAAGACGATTATACTTTGTCCTCAATTAAAAGAAAAAAACACTGCTGAAGTTGAACAAAAACAAAACAGAAAAGAGCAGTTCCTCTGTGACAATGTTGGCTCAAAGAAAACATATTGTGTGACTCGACCTGTTTTGCATAACAATAACCAAGAAACAATATTACCTTGAACTTTAGCGAAAGGAATTGGAATCGAAATATACGTGATCACGTACATTTTGTGAAAATTTTTTTAGTCAGAGGGGAACAACAAACACTAAAATATAAAAAAAATCACGACATATCATATATCCCCACCGGCAATTTAAACTGCAAATAGTTGTCCATGAAATCCAAAGAAATTTTGCTAAAACAGTAGGTTAATTCTACGGGAAAAATTTACATGATCTCCAAGATTTTCGCTTCCAAAAATTTATGGACGTAAAACGGTTTGGACAATGGGTCGAAAATGAACATGATTGAGAAATTTAAGCTTACGCTTAAAAAACAAGATGGATCCCCCACGAGACCTTTGCGGCAACAAAGGTTAAGGGTTTTGACAGAAACTACAATTCGATGCGGTAATTTCACACGAACACGTACAGTAAAGTTTTGTGCTACGTGAGACTTTCTTTGTTCACGTTTCTGATACAATCGAAGTTTTTCACTGGAAACAAACAACGAAGGAAACCATCATTGGCATATCATGTTTCTTGAACAAATCTGATTTATCTAAACTTGCAAAAATTCCACAATAACAAGCATCGCGTTTAGAGAATTTAAAACCCAATTGAAGTAAAGAGCCAAAAAAGTTGCTCATTTCAAAGCAAAAAGACAAAGTACAGCCGACGTTGGTTTTCAATGCGCGCAATAGCGAGGGAAAATTACATAAGAGGACAAAGGCACTGTATTTACAAAAGCCGTAAGCTCGTATTGTCTGTCGCAAATGCATTATTTTCTAAGCAAACCAGCAAGAGCATGGAAAGTTTTGATCAAAGAAAATTAATTCACAGTTAACATAAACAACCGCAAACTTGTACTTACCGCAGCAATTTCGACCGCCTCGAAAACGTAACAGTAACACGAAGAAACCTCTTCAGGGATTCGGGTTAGGTACGAAAAGCACTTTTTGTCCGTAGAGCGGGTATAGCGTGTTATGGTCTGCACATTGTGATGAAACAAAGTGGTTCTTGAAGAACAATCTACGGCCTTTACAATCATTGCCTCGACGTTTAAATCAATGGATGCCCTTTCCCTTCTCCTCCTGACTTCGGCAATAACCCAAGGAAGCATCGACAGTGTGTAGCGCTTGTCCAAGACCGCACTGCCGAGGTAGATAAATCGGAAACTCTTCGCTCCACCGTCCGGTTGGTTCTCAGATTGTTCTGCGATAGTTGATACATGCTGCGACTGTTCATCACTGCAATATTTCTCCCCGATGTCCGATTCTTCGAAGCTTCCAACGCCACTGTCTAAAGAATTAGACATGGCAAAAAGGGTTGTAGCTGGGGGAGTTGTTCTGGAACGCAGCCGGCGCTGATTCTCATCTTGCGGCTCCTCTGTTTCGTTCTGCAGACCTGCATCCATCGGAGACAAGAGCAAGTGTGAAGCATGACATGCGTGGTACACGAGGGCTTCCGTTTCTGCGGGGTAGCCTCGATTCCATGCTCATATTTTCGCTGATGCAGCAATTTTCCGGGTTTTGCTGAAAACAAAGGGCATATTGTTTTTAATAGTCCCACAATATACGCCTGAATGACTCTACCGTATTTTTCTTCACTTAAAACTCTCTTGAAGAAAGGAGGACAAATACATACGTCGAGAGTCTGGATATGAGTCAGGTGGAAGCTGGTTTAAAAGCACTGTTACCAATAAACTGAAGTTACAAGGACATTTTAAGTGCTGTCTCCAAGGATTAACGACTTATAAAAATGCATAAGTTTAATATTCCACATCCTGTAATTTTTGTCTTAATGTACCTCGCAAGTGAAATAAAATATTTTTATGTCACAGAGACAAAATATTGGGTATGGAAAAAAGTCAGCTGAAAGAATTTTCAGCAGCTGTATAAACAGACCTCCAAACAAAAAAGATATATATAACGGCCCGCTGATGTGGACATTAGTTAAAACAACAATAAAAGGAAAGGGGTACTAATTATTTAGTCAGTCAATTATCTGCCTAGCTTTACGTGGGCATCCTATTTTCGATTAATTTATTACTAAAGTAGAATGTCTTGTACGTATACCTCTCTTGGGTATGTGCCCTAGCCTAAGGGCTCACATGATATTAAAACTAGAAAGAATGAAGCGATCGACTTTCGAACTAAATACATGGGAGTTACTATTTATATTGTCTTATTGTGTTTGATGTTTGTGCGTACATACAAGTTCGTTTAGGCGCTTGAATAAATTCTGGCTGCTTCCGGCAGACAGGCTTAGATTCTCGAGGCGAGCGTTTGGCCGACATAAAAAAAGGACGATTTCCCGGAGCAGAATTTGAGCAGAAACGAAAAACCGGTCAGAACACTAACTTGAGTATCTGACCGGGGAGAAACTTTTCCCAAATCACCGTTTCAGTTTCCGACAAATATGACTGTAAGATTAATAGCTAAAGTGCATAATTAATAATTGCTAGCTTTGCTTATTATGCTCGAAGAAAAACAATATAATGCGCCTATTTAGCAGAATTTATTAAAGCCTAACAAGGGTAAATTAAGTCTGAATAAATCAAAGTCATTTTCACAGTTGATCTGCAATAAAGACAACGAGTTCTTTTGCCTAAACGGTGAATTGATTAATCATTAAAAATATTGGGCGCTTTTAGCCCCTCGTTCGCTTCCGTTTTGCGGGCTAAGCTCTTGGCTCGATCACTGATTGAGAATAGGGAATTTGATTCAACATTGCAAATATCCGGGAGGTACTCCCCAAAGTTTTATTTGCAGAGGCTCCACCCCGAGGTCTAACCCCGGGGGGGTACTCGGGATTTCAAGTGACGGGGATGATAGAAGGATTTTTTGGGTTTCAAATTTTCGATTCCCGGATTTTTTTGGGTACTAAAATTTGGCTTGGGTAGCTTGATTTGAGTAGGGATTTTTTGGGGGTATTAAAAAGAATCGGTAGTGCCCTGGCTGCGTAGTTCTGCGAATAAAACAAAACAGAAGCCCATCATATGGGCTCCTGAACAAAACCGTTCCTGGGTGTCTCTAGCACCTGCCCTAGCTTGTTAAAGTGACTGCCAGATGAAGGAAAGGATATATTCAGATGGTATGATGAATAGACAAACACGAGTGTTCAATTTCCAATGTTTTTCTTTGTGTTATAGCATTACCCCTTTCTGGAACTTTTAAGGAGCACAAAATCGGCATGGGGTTTTTTGGGGGTTAATTTTTGGTCCAGGGATATTTTTGGGTTTTGCTGGAAGCCCTAGGGATTTTTGTTGGGTCTTGACTTGAGGCTCCATTCGATCATCCCCGTCACTTGAAATCCCGAGTACCCCCCCCCCCCCCCCCTGGGGGTATAACCCTTACCCTTTTACATACCACTTTTGACAGAAAGGGTGTACCCCTTTCGTGTGCTTTCTACTGACAAATGGTACCCCTCAGTGCTGTAGCAAGGTTGGATTTATTGAGAGTGGGGGGGTGGCAATCACGAGCGCCGAAGGCGCGAGCTGCTAGGGGGGTCCGGGGGCATGCTTCCCCGGAAGATTTTGAACTATAGGATCTCTGAAATAGCATTTTCAGCCTTCGGAGAGCATTTATTTCCAGCACTTTTTCTTTGTTGAAGCCGTAAATACAATACATAATTTTGACGCTTTAATTATCAAACCGAAACATTGAACCGACGAGCAGCATGAAGTGCGTGGCCGCTGACCAAATTAAACGTGCCCGTCAAAATTATTGGGGGGCCCAGGGGCCCGTTTCTCGAAAGTCCCGATAATTAACGGGCCCGGTAAGCCGTCTCCGTTTATATTAAAGATCGAGGTTTCAAAAGTTTTGCATCTAGCATGATAAAACTATCAGTTAGCGAAACAAAAGGGAGTAGTTTTCTAGCCAGGACCCGCGCTCTTATTCTTTATATTTCGATTTGAATATTTGATTTCGGGCCCGAAAAGTTACCTGGACTTTCGAGAAAGGCCCCCCCGGCCTCTCCCCACCAAAGTGAGAACACTGTAGACCTTTTAACTGCTTTAAATACCCCATCTTTTTAATGCGAAAAAATCACTAAACCAAAACGTTTTTTTCACATCCATAAAATGAGCCTGGTAGCCCTCTTTGGTCCTTTTTACAGACCGAAATTAAATGACAGATTTGCCCACTATTTCACGTATTTTAACTTATGAAATCCCTACCCTTTCATATACCTGAAGCCCTAAAAAAAGGTAGCCCTTTCGGGCGGAGCTACCCGTATAAGCTATTATAGGGAGTACACCTTAGGTACAAAATACGACCAATTCGGCCAGTAACCTTTCAACGACCGTAGGCGTGCGTTAAGTCTGAATAAATCCGACGCTTTCCATATAATTAACAATTACACACTGTATTCCTCGAGCCCGAATGGGCTATTGATTGATTTTTTAGTAAAATCCAACTAGTTGATCAAAAATATCGAGACACAACATAATGTTAGCAAGCAAAACGCGATTCAGCCGCCATTACTTTGGTTTTCAAAGCCGGCGCTTTTCGCTACTAGTGGGCTATAACATATAGCCTAGTAGTAGCTCAACCAATCAGAACGCAGCATTGATAATAGACCACTAGAACTTGTGTAGCCAAGCAAGATCAAGCAGGTTGGTTTTAATTTTTATATGTTGGTTATTGTGATAAACACTTTAAGGCAAGGATACATTACTTCGAGTCGCTTACTCCGATTGATCCCTAATTAAGAACCTACTTAGCCTAAATTACCAATAAGTACTCCAAAAGAACAAGAACCTATTTTGCCATACTTTAAAAAAGTTGGTTCTTATCTTAGGGAAAGTTCATTTAATATGACAAGGGGGGGATGAAGATATTGAGGGGGGGCTCCGAAAATTTTTAGACATCCGAAGGGGGGGCTCTGAAAAAATTGTTGCGCTAGGAGGGGGGCTCCGAAAATTTGTATACTTCAAAACCAACACATTACATCATCATACAGATCGGATGGTTTTCAACTCAACAATTTAATGACCTGTGCAACTCAGCTATATCACGTGGTTTACAGATATAACAAATGTAGTCTCGGTAATTATTACACTCTTGTTCATCCCAAAAATGCTTTAGAAAATTGTAACACAACTGTATCTCAAGTTTGTCATAGTATAAACCATTGAAGACAATAACGGTAAATATATTTAATACAGTCTAGCGATCTTTTTTCAGGGGAGCAAAGGAATTGAAGGAGGAAGGGGGGGGGGCTCTGAAATTTTTTCGACTACCAAGGAGGGGGCTCCTAAAAAATTGAACCGCTAGCGAGGGGGGCTGCTAAAATTTCAAGCTTCGAGTTTCAATATCTTCATCCCCCCCCCCCCCCCCCCACCCCCCCTTGTCATATTAAATGAACTTTCCCTTATCTGTAACGATCTGTTTTTCAGGTTGCTTGCATTAAAGTTTGGGATGCCTGTGCTCTGTAAATTTTGGTGCGGAATTCTTCACACCCCCTCTAAGGAAATCGCATCTCCCATTCACGTGACCAGAAGAAGCAAGATGTCGCCGAGCAAGAACTTTCAAATGTCTGTGTTTACATGAAACTTTTGCGCCGATCTTTGCAAATTTTAAGTTCCGATACTACATTGATAGCCTAAGTTTGTTCCTACCAGCAGCGTGGTGCGAATCGTTCTCTTATCAAATCCAAGGTGAGCGTATCTAGAAAGGTGTTAGAGGCTGTTAACTATATTTGTTCCCGTGGAATCGAGCTAACTGTAGTATGTGCAAGTGGAATTTTCCCCACTAACTACATACTTTCAGCCCTATTTCTTATTCTCAAATTAGTTCTAAAACCTTGATATGTGTTATGTTGTATAAATTGTAAATTATCCTTGTTTGAGTGTATTCTGTCTCAGAGGGACGGAATACCGTAAAGGACTTTCATTTCTTAATAGTGGAGTTTCCCACAGAAACTTTCATTTGTCCGATTGTCACAAAATGCCGCATTACTTGTTGACAATCAGCTGTATTTTACGGCTTATGCCAACTGTTAGACGGCAGTTATAACCAACCTTTTGCTGTCGTTATGAGCTTGTATACTGGCACGCATGTTATTTTCGACGTTGTTAAAAAAGTTTTCCTGTTTCTTCAAGTGCGTTGCATTCGGCATTCAACATGTTTTAGTCCGATGTCATAAACTGACACTTCAACAACAAATGTTGCCATGTTTATATTTCTTTGCAATACGTAGTATCAAATATCACTCTATTTTGTAATTGTTTTTTGTTAATAGTGTTGCGGATGATCACGAAAATTTTCGAGCCAATCTTATAAATCTGTTAATTGTAAATTTTACAATTTTAAGTGTAGGCAGGAAAAAGACAAAAACTTTTAAGTTAAATGTGATTGCATGTGTGCTTAACAATAGTGTTAAATTTAATTAAATAAAATGAAGGCTACTTTGAACAGAGGCAAATACAGTTTTGGGTATTGTGCTATAAGTTTCCTCCAAGGTGCTAATAGCTTGGGGCAAAATAAATTAGCATTTCTCAGTGTCTGGATTTTTTTCATGTTTTAATTATTTATTGTACGACACGTTAATGTATTATTTATAATTAGGACAATTTTTATCTGTTGTTTTTTGCTATGTCAAATGTAGTAAGTTTATATATCATGTAAACTTGTTTTCTTGTTATGTGATAATAAGAAGCATGAAACTGTTAATGGAGGGGCAATTCTCACTATATAATTGCATTAAACCCATCTTGTTTTTAAAAGATGTTGGTGGGTGTTAGACAGGTGTAGCCCAGGAAGAAAGTTGAAGCCAGTTACACGTAACTTCTTATACTTAACCCTTTAAGCCCCAAGATGCACATACAAATTCTCCAGACTGATCTCCATACATTTCTTTTAAGAATAGTTGAGAGAATTTGGTTTAAGATGAAAACATTCTCCCTATGGTAATCAATTTACAAATTCTCATAACCTTTACTCTTGTTGATCTACTGATGTTGTTAGGAGAAAGTTAATGTTGGTCACTCTTGGGACCTAAAGGGTTAAAGGAACTGTGTCACGAAATTTCTCCAAATACAAATGGTGGGAACTGCCACCAAGTTGGGTGTAACATTAACATAACTGCTCAAAACATGAAAGGGAGGTATAAAAAACACAGCAAATACAAAAGAAAAAAACGGGTGGTCAAACGTGAAGAAGATTAAAAGGATTGCAATTGTGGTTTTTGAAAACTGGTTTGCCTAACAGTTTTTCAAAGCTCATTTTTGTCATTTGTAACGTTCGATATTATGCTTGGGAAGACTTGTTTGAAATTAAACTTTGATCTTGTCATTCTCAAGACAGTAATTTCTGTAGTTTCATAGGGAATAAGGACACTTAATTGGTATTATAGACAAAATGAACCAGCCAGGTGTAACACAGCCCCTGTTCTACTATATTGGATACATGTCCAATCAATCATACCTGTAACTCATTGTACTTCATCCAAGGTGGAAGAGGGTTGTGTCTAGTATGGTGGCATTCGCCAAAGTTAATTTGGCTGTGTGAAATACATGTAAAATGTAAAGAGTCTCGTACATTTGTATCACAAGTAAACAGTAGATCATAGAACAGTAATTTTTTTTATTCTAATCTACAGAAATTTCACTGTTTCTAAGGCTTTTGCTACTTTTAAGGGACTTTTGCTCAAAAGAAAGAAAAAACTGTCCAATATTATACACAAGCAAATTGGTGAAGGTAACATATGGCAACATGAGAAATTAAATATGCAAACATCATTTCTGTAGAGAGAAAATAATTGTTGAGGCATGGTATTCAGACAGTTTTCTTTATAGAGCATGATTGCCATAATAAAAGTAATGTAACCTGTTACTACTACTAAAGTCTAGTACATCAATCAGGATACAGCCAAATTACATGTGATGTTGTAATATTATTATTATTATTATTATTTACTAAGCACTGACACTCTGTCGCCACATTTTTTTCAACACATTTAGACTCTGTCCTACAATTTATTGCAATTATACCAGTATGTGTAATTTAATTGTTATTTTGTATGGTATTGTTTGAATATGTTTATAAATGTCACAAGTATTTTTGCACTATTTCCACACCTTTTCCTATCATTACTATTATCTAGCTTATTTTGGCCAGGTTATGAGGTCCTCTCAGTTATGCATTAAGATGCACCCCAAACTTTTTAACTTGATTTTGTCAAGTTAACGTAGGCCAAAACACGCTTTCATAAGGGTTCAATATCACTGGTAAAAAATTTCAGAGAATTTCAATAAAGCATATGCCGTGAGTGCTTGGAACAGCTTCAAAAACATCCACAGAGAATTTCAAAAAGATTGCTTTAATGCATTTTTCTTCCTTTAAAATGTACTGATTGCATAGCATCAAACAAAAGCAGCCAATATAACAAAGTTGGTCCGAAATAGATATGCAAAGGCATCATGTAAGTGAAGTACACAGTTTTTAAAGCGCCTACTTGCCTTCACAATACGGCTATCAAAATGAAAGGAATTTCCACAGTTAACCAGCCACACAAGAGGGAAAAAATTGCTGGAGTATCGTGGCAATATATCTAACAGCAAAGGGACATAATGAGAATTGATAATTTTTATGGAATTTATTGCAAACTGGTAAGAATTAAATTCTGTTGTTTGTGACTCATTTTGCCCATTCCTACTTGAAATAGTGACAGCAGTGTGTTGATGGCCATTGATTTGGTCCTATCTTGGTTTGAAAACTTTGTATTTCGTGTAAGAATAAGTTCTGAATATAAATATAAATAGAAACTTTTTTGTTACCAGAAGATAAATCTTGTCAAAGTTTAACTTGGACAAGATCTATCTACTGTAAACAAAACTGAGTTTTCATTAAACTGCAAATTTAATATAGTTTTTTTTTATTAGTATTCTTTATTAAAATGTTTATCCTTATCAGTAGTCCATTGTTTCAGTCATTTAATGTTGTATAGAGATGAGAAGTTGTTACTTCACGTTGCCATTCACACTGTTTCAAACTTCATCGATCTTACTTAATTTTCTGGGTTAAATCTGAAAAGACCATATCTAAGTTTAGAGAAAGAGAAAGAAAATTTTTGTGTTGTTTTCACCTAGGTATTCCATAAAGCAGGCGTGTGAAATCAGGAAGTTTCATGTTGCAGTCGTGCAACAACAGCTAAGAAATGTACAAAAGTCTTTTGCCAATCTAAATCTATTGCGTTTTTTCTGTTCATCGTCGCAAAAACTCCCTAGTTTTGTGATCCACAAATTTTGCTACCATGGTAATGTTTTACTGGGTATAAAGGTCCTTACACATGAATAATTTGCAAAGTCTATTGGACAATATGCCCACTGAAAATTAATGAGTTTTTGAAGGTTAAAATCTGATGTAGTTTTATTTCATTTCCTGAAAATACTTGATCATCAGATGCACCCCAAAATGATTATAACAGGTTAAATTGAACTATTAAAGGAAGATTTTTTTGAAAAAAATGCTGCACCTTATAATTGAAAACATATGGTATAATGACTGTTCTTGAATTGGAGAAGACATGAAGTGAATGGGTGTCTAAAGCAGCTCCTTATGAGACTCCTAATCTCACACTCATTAAATTCTCCCTTTTTCACTTGCAAACAGAAGGCAATTTGAGAGGAGAATCTAGAAGTTTGTCACACGTCACTTTCTTTCAAGGCTCCCATTGAACTGATGCAACTCCTAGTTATCTCTCTTTTGTCAGCTGTAGATTTGGTTAGCTTTCTTGAAATTTTTGGAAAAAAAGAGGAGATTATGCTGTTAACTGTAAGGTGCTTGACAGGCTTGTTTTGTTGGTACTTGACTTTTCTTGAAATTTTCCCTAAAACCCACCACTGCGTAGCATACATTAGTTGTACCAGTTAAGAATAGACTGTTCTCGCAAGTGAAAAATTGTCCTAAGATTTCCTGAAAGGACCCATTGGTACATTGCCATTGGGCATGGCTAGTTCTGGGTGTTGTCTAGCCTGCAGTGCAGGCGTATTTTGGGTGGGCGAAACCTTGTTCGTGTTTGTAATATTTTTGTAGCCACCATCTTTGATTTTATGACAGTGGAAGATTGGGCAGAACAGAAATAGTAACTCTTACGGTAGGTGCGAGGGCAAAAGAAGGAAAGGGGGGAGGGGGAGGGGAGAAAAAAATACGCCTGCCCGATATCATTGTTCTTTTGGGAAACTCCGTATGCTGGCAAACGGAACTCCTGATTGGTGCGGCATAGGGAAGTAGATTGATGCCTGTCAATTAACTGTAAGTCTATATTGTTTATTCCGTTTCCGTCAGTCTTTTGCAATTGGAGCGGCTGGGAGTGTCGCGTGTATTACGCAATGAGAAAGTCAAAGCTATTTCTACACTGGTCATCAGGACAAGGCTCACAGTACTAAAACCTACACCACTTTTACCTCATGCCAAAATGCTGCTTGTTCCAATATTTTTTTCTGGCAAGTAGATTATGCTCTTGACGGTTCTATGTTTTGACTGAGCAAATGTGATTTTAGCCGCTTGTTTCACACTGAGAGGTCCTGACACGCAAATTGATTTTCTGTGGTTTTTGAATTTCTGGTCTTCATGAGTTGTCCTCTGATGCAAGAGCATTTTCTTTGACCTCTTTTGAAGTTTTAAGCTCTTTTTGTCGCTAAATAAGGCTGTTAGGTTCTTTATTTTTGTCCAAAGTGCCTCAGGATCTGAATAACTAAGCGATTTTCTTTCTAGTCCGAGAATGTGATGTTTTTCTGCAATGTTGCATCACGCTGGGCCCAGCTTGTTAGTTTTTTATTTATTGTTTGCAGGATGTTAAACTCTCACAGATAGCGATTTACAAAGATGAATTTAGAAGAATGAATTGCAGGGTGTTTCTCATTTTCACAGTGTTTTTGGGCAGGCGTTTTCTCTTCTCTCTCCCTGCCCCCTCCCCGCTCCCTTTGACTCGCCCCATCTCCTCCTCTCTTCGGTAAGTTTCAAAGTGGTGCTTTCGCGAGCAAATTGTGCGCTCAAAGAAAACGCCTGCACTGCAGGCTAGGTGTTGTCATGTTTATGGACCTCTTGCTCACTATAATTACATCTGGCTCTGGGTAGCATTCATTCAGAACTGTATCAATATTTCCTGTGTATGTTTGAGAAACTGCATTACTTCACCTTTCATAAACATGCGAACTCTAAAGTTCAAAAGCTGCCTTCACAATTGCGTCTTTCGCTGCTGTCAATCAGTAATAGTTGCAATCACAAGCAACGAACCTTGAAACACAGAAACACATAAAAGGGATCGAAATCCATCAATCACAAACCATGGCCTTTTGAACCCGTTGAAGTAAAGTTTTGTTTCCTAAGAGGTTCGTTAAGATGGTTGACGGCAGTGAAAAACGCAATCGTCAGTTGGCTTTTGAACTTCAGAATTCGCACGTTTGTGAAAAGCGCAGTAAGTTGTTGTCTTTTTAGGATGGGGCAAACTTTATCAGAGCCAGTGACCACTAAGGAAACCTCATCATCTTCAAATAAGCATTACAAAGTGGGCTCATCTTGTATGCAGGGATGGAGAATAAGTATCCTTTAAAACTACAGTCTTGTTGCTAAGGGGCAACATAATTGCTTATTGAAGCATCTCATTAAATGTGGCCCTCCACAGGCAAATAGGTAAAAAGTTGGTTGCATAGATTCAGTATACTTACTAGCATGTCACAATATCACACATTTTTTTGCAGTCAAATGATGTCATTCATTGCTACCGACATTGAATCCTATTCAGGACTACGCTCACAAGAATAATCAAAATAATTCTCTCAATAGCTTTTAGCCCGCGGAGGGGGGGGGGGGGGTACTTCCTTACATAAGCTATATAGGTATGTTACGCCCCATCGGGTAGGGTGTTTGTGCCATTTTTGTCTGAAACATGTACAGACTTTGAATATTTTGGTCTGGAATCGGATATGGTTTTCAAGGGAACTACAGGAATGTATGAACGTATTTATGGTTTCAATTCCCAAAAAAAAATATGAAACAGAAATGTGCAATTTCAAAATGCATTTGAAGAATATTTTTGTTTGCACTCTTAATCTACATGTAAGTAATGATGACAATTTCTTTCTAAAGGCCAGGTCTGAAAACAGGTCTGGTCAGAAAATGGATGTGGAAAATGACATCTTTTGGTCTGACATAGGGTCTGGATTTGATGAACCGGGCAGCACACCCCCACCAAGAATTCCCAGGAGTATTCCCCTGAGGTTTTTAGATGCATGCACATATCATGATAAGTAAGATGTTCTTATATGAGTAAATCCTTAATTCTCTTGATCAGACATGGAAGATTCACACACAGAGATTTTGTCTCTCAAGGAAGACAAAGGCACTGCTTTCTTTGGAGTGTATGATGGGCATGGAGGTTTGTCATAGATCAAGACTTAAAGTCAACTACAGGGGTTCTCAAATCCTGTCTTCCTGTCTATTTTTTCTTGTTAGTACCACTATCCTGCCCTTCTTTACTACTAAATCCCATTCCTGCCCAAATGTTGTCAAAAGTTTATTTGTTTAATAAGACTAACCTTATGCATGTTACGCTATGCTTTGATGTTTGAGGCTCTCAACATTGTCACTAGTGACTGATCATATCTTCAAGATAATGATCACTAAATTTCTGAGGTACATCTCTATTAAAGGACTTGCTTGTAAGAGCAAAAATTCGATTTGACTGGCTTTGATAACAGTGAATGTAACGCCACCACAGAAACCGCTGATAGGTAGGCCATGTAGGCCTATCTTTGGCTTTCTTTAAATGCAGTCACAGCAAAAATTCCTGTATCCCGTTAATTTTACATTACAATTCTCGCATTCTAACCCCCCCAAAAACAGAAAATCCTGCTCCTGGTCATTATTGAAATTCCTACTTCCGGCTCCTGTTTTTAGCCCATATCCCAAGCATCACCATGAAATAAAGCCAAATCCCACTCCCACCAACCCTATTGTGGACCCCCAAGATTGTTGTCACGGAAATTTTCAAAGTGCCAGGAATGCCAGGAATGCAAGGAAATCATTCTTTTTCCCCGTACATCAGTGGGGCACACAAGTTTATCTGTTATTGTGCACATAAGCAGTCAGAAACATGGGAATGGGGAAAAGGTGGAACTTCTTCTTTCACATTCTCCCCCCTGGTTTTGGTCCAAAACTGGCCATTTTTCCAACTTTTTTTTTTTTAGCCAATATAGGCCAGGAAAATGTTTTTTATTATATTCTAGAGGCCCTTAACGTACCTCAACGTACCTCAACGCATTCCCGTCACTGCTTTCCCGTCTCAGCTGCAGTCTTGCCTCTTTGTACAAAGATTCTTTTATGGATAATCGTCTATTCAGCCATTTCAGTTTAGGCAGTTCAACTTAGAGTTTATGAGATTTCATCAGATTTTTAACAACTCCAAACTACACACCAAAGAGCTTGAATTTGCTTCTTAGAACCAATTCAATAAAATGTGTGTTTTGATTGGCTCCAATAGTACCCTTGTTGCAATTGGCCGAAAATGGCGCTAATGCAGGGAGAAATTTGCACAATTTGCCTCTTGACATTATCTCAGGCACCAAATGAAAAATGAAGTAAAAATTACCAGTTTAACATGCTATTATTTAAGTGTCATGGCTTCATCTGGTATGTGTAGTAATGGCTTGATTTGTGATTGAATTGTTAGGGGCCAGAGTAGCACAGTATTGTGGCAGATGCATTCACACAAAGATTGTTAATCACTCAGCTTGGGGTAAGGAAGGCTACAATAATAACATTGTAAATTTAATATTGTTTTTTTAAATCAAGGTTAATGTACATGTATGTATTTCAGTCAAAGTAACTTAATTGCATCAATTTTCTACCAGTTGAAACTATACCAGCATATGGTGTATACATTTTTCTTCAAATAATTACAATTAAGACAGTGATATAGTTAGACAACTTTAAAAAAATACAATCGATTCTTTCAAGGTTTTTTCTTCTGTTGGTCAGGTTATTTTGCTAAGAGCTACTTTGATGATGTTGAAACATTTTGTTATTGTAGGTAAAGCTTTGTGATTAAAATGTTCCATTCATGACTAAAATATTTCAATCATTGCTATTTTGTAGTGGGACTCTCTTGTAACATTCAATCCTTTCACAAAGTGGTGTGTTGTCAACTCTCTCATAGTCCTGTCCCTAGAATCTGAGACACTGTATATATTTTTTGATAAATCAATAGTATTGCTTTTCATTCCTATTCACAGGAAAAGGTAACATACATGAAGCCATAAAAGGTGGCTTCTTGTCTTGTGACACAGACATGCAGAAAGGTATGCTCAGAAGTGTTGACTTTGGCTAAAATATTGTTGTCACCCTGTCTATAGAGCATTTCCACTCACGTGGCCAGCAGTTATGCAACTTTATTGAAACAAAAGAACGTTTTCACATAAGAAAAAGCTTCTACTCCCCCAGGACTGAATTGAGACTCCAGCATGGCTGCCGTTTTATTGTTTTGGGATATCAACATGGCAGACGTGATATCTGAAAACGCTCCATTACTCTCTAAGTTAATAGAATACAGTGAGATGTGCAGACAATAAGGAATTGAGTTATTAAAGAATTTCTGGTTGTTTGGTGTTCATAAAGTGTGAAAAATTTATTTTTGTATCATTGTTTTTAATCCTAAATGAGATACTTAACATATCAAACAATGGGTAGGTTTTGCTATTGAAGGATTGGCACGTCTTCAGTTGTATCACTCTTACTGCATGGTGTGCTGTCAACTTGAGCATGATGAGAGGGAATATACATTAATGTCAAAAAACTGCAAGTCTCAGAAAAGCAAAATCATCATAACAGTACAAAGGAGGGCCTTTGTCTTTTACTGTAAATCTAGTCCAAAATTAAGCAAGTTAATGTCAATATTAGTAACTGCTGCTGAAGAACACAGTGGCTTTGCTTCCTTTGGTAAACAGCTGAAGTGGTACACCCAGGCCATCGCCTATTTTTATTTCCTGTATAATTTGATTTTCCTATCTTAGGTTATCATGTATATAATGTTCACCATTGGTTTTATTTTGTTTTGATTTCAGATGAACAGATGAAGGATGAGATGGCAGGAACAACTGCAGTAGTAGTTATTCTCAAAAACCAGAAAATTTATTGTGTAAGAATATCCTTAGTGTGCTTAATAAATAGCAGTCACTCCAGTGATCAAGCAATACATTTTTTGCATCAAACTGGCTCTGACAGTAGTGATGTTAATTTGTGGTAAAGTCTACTTACATTATTTTGTGATGTTAATATGTGGTAAAGTCTACTTACATTTGTTTGACTTGGAAAAATTCCGCTTAAATTAATAGCCTTCAGGAAAACAGTCATGTGATAAATTGCATACAATGAATTGTGTGATTGGCACTGTCAATGAATAAGTTTACATATAGTAGTAGTAGTAGTGTGGCTGACAGGGTGCTAACCAATTAAGGGAATAATTATGTTCATTGTACTAACAGGGCGTGTTATGTTAGGGCCCTGAGGCACAATTTTTGCTGAAACCAGGGCAAGAGTGAGCTTTGCTGAACATTTTCTTTACTCTTGACAGCACTTAATTTAATATGTAAAAGAAGGAATAATTTAGTTTGTCTGGTGTCAACGTGAGATCCGATTTGGCATTTTTGTACTACTAGATTATACTATGCTCTAGTCCTTCTTTTCAGCACTCTGTATGGATAAACTGTGCCACTTGTGATGCAAAGTCAGAATAATATTTTACATCACTTGGCAATTAAATTGCATGAATTATGCAATAATGCACCCTAGAGGGTTGTATGAGGGTTTGCAAATAACTGGTGTTTCACGGTAGATAAATGGTTTTCTGCGATGTACATGTACTTTTTGTAATATCCACCTCCTGATTTTCTTGGTCTTTTTAGGGAAATGTTGGTGACTCCAGAGCAATAGCATCAAAGAAGGGAGCAGTTGAGCAACTTTCCTATGATCATAAACCCAGCAATGATGGTAATGCTGACATGTTAGATGTGTCTGACTGTAAAAATTCTTGCTTACTTTTGATTTCCTGTTAAAAATTATGTTACCATTGTGATCAGCTGTAGAATTTTTCATTAGTTCAAGAAGTGGCTTAGGTTTTTTCTTTTAAAGTTTTTGGCATTGTACGAGTGGAAGTTAAAGGAACAAGGATCAGCACAATTGGTTAGTGTGCAGCCTTCTGTGTAAGAGGTCCTAAGTTTGATTCCCAAATGAGACCTCAGACCCTTGTTTCCAGGGCTGTGGCTAAAATTTCAAGTTGCCGGGTATATGCAATTAACAGGAGGGGACTTGTACAGCTAGGAAGTTCTTTTGGTTCTATTATCCTTTGTTTCGTACAAAAGTAGCCGGGGCTCACGCTCATAGTAGCCCCCCGGCTCTTAAGTGACAGCCCTGCTTGTTTCAACTTGTTTCCTGTCCGTGTAGCGTTAAGTCAGCTATGGAGCACTGATGAAGAGAGGGGGGTAAAAAGAGTGCATGGTTTGCTCCTGGTTTGTCAGTCAGATGATGACTATTTTGAGCTACCTTTATCCTTTGAGTTAAGTCACATAATCAGCGTCAAAATAAAATTTGTTTAATGTTGTAGTCTTCTGGGATATCTACCAAAGTAATTGATTTGGTGTGCATGGAATAAAGCCCTATGTCAAGCCCTATGTCGTTACCGTGATCTTAAAATAATGGAAACAAAAAATAGTTTCCCAGGGACATATCTTCAGGGATCTAAATACACAAATATAGTATTTTACCACTCGGATTCTTACCTAGCGGAGCAATTCTTTATGACTCAGCCTTTTGTATATGATTTTTTAAAAACGTTACTGTTTTTCTATCGTCCATCATCTTAATTGAATCGTTTCCAAAGTGCATTATACGTTACTGATGACTCATGCATGAAAGATATTTTGCAGTTAACAACAGCGATTGCTATGGCTTCCAGCGTTTCTGTACATTATAAGAAATAAAAGTGGGCTCCCATGAGTTTTCACAGAACCAAAAAATTGTTGCAGATGGTTTCCCATGGACTCTGGACATGGAACCGAAAATTGTTATCCATGAGATCTGAAATCCTAGGGCTTGAATTTAGTCCTCAAATTCTTCTTTTATTTCTCAAGCATATTCAAGGAAACTTAGAAGGAGAATATTAGACAGTTTGGGGCTTTAATTGGCAGATTGGCCTGTTGCTCACCATCTATTTAGGCCCCTGAAAGGCTAAACTGTTTCCACTTGATTGCTGATTTGTATCATTAGCCACATTATTCCTTCATGTGTCCACTTCTCATTAAAAACAACATTTTCTCTCTTTCATTCAAGATGAAACCAGAAGAATTATTGCAGCAGGAGGCTGGGTAGAGTTTAACAGAGTAAATGGTAAATAGATTAAAGTGAATTCTTATTTCGGGTTTCAGTGCTTAGGTCCATTTTGATTGGCAGTAATGAATTTGTTATTGTGTGTTGTCCTGTAGGTAATTTGGCTTTATCAAGAGCACTTGGAGATTTTTGCTTTAAAAAGAATGACAAGAAATCTGCAGAGGAACAGATTGTAACAGGTACAGTAAGTTTGTAAGAATCTTTTGTACACCTTCACATCTGACACCAATGAAGAGCTTAATGGGGAGAAAGATGAAAAAGTGTTAACAAAAATGTTTACTGTGTTCTTCCTTCACAGTGCAAGCAGTACATCAACCTTAGTGTTAAAATTAGCCCATGCAGTGTTTTTTTTCCTTATTTCTTGCTGTCAAGCACGTCAAGCGGACCCCCCAAGATCCTATTAATGAATTTATTATTCAAAAGTTCAATCCATTGGTAGTTGCAGATTTCAGATTCCTCTCTGCATTCCTTTGTGAGTAATGAGTGGTGAATTCACACATGAGGTAGCCATGAAATTTCTGCCAGCCCAGGTTTCTTTAATTATGCTGTTAATGTCTTGGAAGCAATTCTATACATTAAAAGATTTTTCAATCTGACCAAGTACAGAGACATTATCTTAAAACATTCACTGCTTATTACACGTGCTGGAATGCAGATTTGAATTTGATACTGGTTGTGGCAAAGACTGATGGATTCATTTTTCAAATAATCGATTTATTAATAGAAAGTATGAGGGATATGCTTGACCTGGCATGACTTTAACATTAAACAGATGATCATAATCATGTACTTGAGATAATTTCATCATAAACATTTTGTTTTGGCGATATTGGTATAGGTAATAGCATGATTTGTAGTGATATTTGGCATAAATACCATGAGTGATATTTCAAAATTGTTATACGTAATTTCACGAGCCGATAGGCAAGTGAAATTTGAGACAATTTTGAAATATTACAAGTTGTATTTATGCCAAATATCACGTACAAATCATGCTATTATTGGTTTATACTACTACCTGCAAAAGGTTTGTAATTTTCACATGTAGGTATTTCAAATTAAGCTGAAATACCACTGCTCTAAGCCAATCAAATTGCAGAAATTTCTCATTTAGTAGTATAAAAAGGTTATTAGTACCTAAATACAGTAAAATCCTAAAATAAGCAAGTAAAAATGATCTTATCCTCCTCTTATCTTCCTGATGTTTAGCTCTCCCTGATGTTATACAAAAAGACGTTACTTCAGATCATGAATTCATTGTAATAGCTTGTGATGGTTAGTTGCTCATTCATTCTATCATTTTGGTGTATTAGAAATGTGTAATTTTTATCTTGTCTACCCACTTTCTTGTGTGCTTATGCATAAGTGTGCATTGTCTTTCCTCAGTGTTGCACATGTTTTGCCATTACATTGTTTTCTATTGTGGGTACCTTTACTATGCTGTTTTAACAGAATAAAAAGAAGCTTCTTTATAGAACATTTAGCTACTAAAAACTGCGTAAAAACTTTTCTTAAAAACATTTAAGAAATTTTTGAAAAGTTAATCTATGTGACGTTTCAACATTCTCAGACGTCACTATCAAGTAAAAAATATAGCGAGTGAATGCTCTATAAATACAAGAAAAACAATATTTTTAACCTTCATAGACAGATTTAAGTTTTATTCTGACTGTACTGTAAACTTTTTTAAGGAATCTGGGATGTCCTATCCAATCAAGAAGTGGTTGACTTTGTAAGAACAAGGATATCGCAAAGAATGGAACCAGAACAGGTTCGTATGTTCATCGCATGATGTTCTTTCTTGTTCTACATTGCAGTTCCCTGTTAGACCATTGGTATGTTTCACACACTGTATTTTCTTGAAAATCTCTGAAATTATTCTCCAAGGCCCAGTTTATATGGAGGAAAGTTGCCCAAGGAAAAGGGGCTCAGGTCACCCTCCCACTCCCAGCCAAATAAAATTTGGCGAACGTTTTAATGAGGAAAACGTTGACCACTTGGCCCGAGGCAAGAGACAACAACGGCGCTCGGGCATGCTCTGAGTTGATTCAGCTAAGTAAGCTAAAGTGTTTATAATATGGAGAATAGTTGGCCCAGCGAGAAGGGTGACCCTGCCATTAAAGGGTCACCCTTGTAGCCAAGCCAACTTTTTTATTTCTTATGTATACGTTTCGCCAAGTTTTGAAAGGACATGTTTTTTTTTTCCTGTGTAAGATAAAACCACTTTGTTGTCTACAATCAAACAAGGAGAGGCTGAATTTGAATTATTAGATTATACATTTCATGAATGGATTATTCAATGAACAATCAGAATCAGTTGTCAATTAATTCTGATTGAATCTCTGATTGAGTCCGTCAACAACGGGAACGCTTGTCGCTCCATACAGGTGTGGCTTTAGTTATTTTCTTCTCTCAATTTTTACTTGATATTTTCATTTCAGATCTGTGAAGAACTTCTCACGCGGTGTTTAGCACCAGACTGTCAGATGGGCGGCTTGGGCTGTGACAACATGACAGTTATTATTGTTTGTTTTCTTCATGGAGGGACGTACGAAGAACTCTGCGAAAGATGTTCAAGACCAAGTGACTCTAGTTCGTATAATGGCAATTCACAACCACTTTATTCTTGACATCGAATGCTCGTGTGGAACAATTAACATTGATGGTACGATTTCTTAATAAACTACTTTTTCATTGGCCAATATTTGATAATTGAGGGGAGGGGAGGGGAGGGGAGGAGGCTTAAATAATAATAATAATAATAATAATAATAATAATAATAATAATAATAATAATAATAATAATACTATATATATAGCGCCATTTCCAGCAATGCCCACTGGCGCTTTACAAGGAATGTTGAAAATATTACAATTAATTTCATAAATTACTTTAAATAATTAATTTAATATAGCAAAACTGATTGATTGAAAAAAAAAACTCTCTCGATTAAAACGACTAAAATATAAAACGGCTAATTCAATAAAAACCTTTTCCTTAAAAGAGAGGGGGACTTATTGACTTTCTTTCCCTAAAAGGTGGGGATTGGAGGCTTAATAGAGGATATACGGTATGCACAAGATTTTCATCCAGGTGGTTTGTGTAAATGGTTAGCACTCCTAAACTTGAATCTTAAAATTTAAAAGAAAGTAGAAGAAAGTTAAAGGTAAAGAGAGTTGGGAAGCCTTGAACCCGGTTTACTAATCATGGCTCTATTTTCTTGCTTCTTTTCCTACGAAATTGGCTTGATCCTTCAATCTTGTGTAATGTGTATAAATTATTTTTTACTTTTTCTTTACAGGGGAGT
Source organism: Porites cylindrica (assembly GCA_964035525.1). Classification (NCBI taxonomy): domain Eukaryota; kingdom Metazoa; phylum Cnidaria; class Anthozoa; order Scleractinia; family Poritidae; genus Porites; species Porites cylindrica. The sequence goes on from OZ037784.1 coordinate 19,707,498, forward strand.
TTGTTCAAGAAAGGGTTATTTCTCCATCTTTTTGGACCAGTTTGATGAAGTGCATGTTAGTGATTTTAAGTACGGAGAAAATGAGTGACAAGGTTGCAAAAGAAGAAAGAGAACGCAAGTTCTTCGATTTTTTTAACTGCCACTTCAGGCCGCCGCACGGATTCATAAATGAAAGTGACTCAGAACATGGCTTTGCCTGATGTCAAGGAAAAGTCCTTGCAACAGAATTGCCCGTAACTGAATTTTTTGCTTATTCGTTTGTTTTGTTTTTTGAATTTTAAGTTATCCTGAGAAATGTGGCCAAGGAAAATTTTGGCACCTTGTAATTAACTGACTTTTAAAAGTGTGGATTGTTGCAATGCAAGACAGAATAGAAAATGTTGTTGGAAAGTACTGGATTAGAGTTCTTGGCGTTAATTACAGATGCTCGGACATTGCATTCATGGGTGTTTCTCAACTGTTCGAAGAGAGGAAGCGTGTCAGGAAAGGATATTTTCGCTTAAGAACGTCATGGATACCGCGATCAAGTGGGACGAAGTCTCATTTTGAAGTGCGAGTTATTGTGTTGGTAAAGACAATTTATTTCCTTTTTCCCAAGACGTTCACCCCGAGTTGAGTGGTGGTTCGCCTTTGGAAAGCACAAATTATCAGAAAAAGATATGCAAGGACGTCGAGCAAGGACCTGTGCAAACAGGCATGTTTTAGACTGTTTGAATCCTCCTAAGGTTGTGGCGCTCACTAATGGGCGGCTATTTTGGTTTCATTTACCAAGATGGCCGCCCGAAAATTGAGGGGGTGGGGGGTGCTGTATACAGACTACAGTCGACTCTCTCTTAACGGGCACCTCTGTAAAATGGACACCTGGAGTTGGTCCCTGCCTTTCTTTGCTCCCTCTATTTGACTTTCTATGAGACGGACATCTCTCTAAGACGGGCAGGTAGTGTCGGTCCCAAAGGTGTCCGTGCTAGCGAGAGTTGACTGTATTTAACAATTATTCCTCGACCCTGAATGGGCTCTGAGTCAATAGCCCATGAGGGCGAGAGGAATAATTGTTTTAGTAAAATCCAACTAGTTTGTCAAAAATATCGAGGCGAAACAACTTTAGCTCGCAAAATGCGATTCAGCCGCAATTGTTTTTGTTTTCAAAGCCGGCGCTTTTCGCTACTAGTGGGCTATAACATATAGCCTAATAGTAGCTTAACCAATCAGAACGCAGAACTGATAATAGACCACTAGTTGGATTTTACTAATATGTTTCAGACGTACAGTGTTTGAGTGCAGGAGTTGTCAAATTTTGTGCGAGGGTTTTGGTATTGACTTGCTTTGCCACTAACTTTTATTTCGGGCTTTTAGAAATTCAGTCACTTACAACCTTTTGCAAATTTAATACTTTACCTTTTCTCTGTCAAGTAGTTTTCAGTATTGTGAAAAAAGTACAAAACGTTGCCAAGAAAAACACCACCACATGACAGTACTGCTTATGAACTTTCAGTAAAACGTTCATACTTTTGGATTTCATCCGCCAGCTCGGAAGTTAGAACCACCTTTTACAACATGGCAAAATTTACCGCAAGATGCAGGGTCAATAAGAGGTTTGAGTTAGCGTACGTGTCTTGATGAACCACCCAACTTAGAAAAGAAGGTTTATTCAGCTGGTCATAATTTCTTTTTCCGTCGACAAATTCAAACTGTTAACTGTGTTTACGTTTTAGACTGCATCACGAGCGGTACAACAGTAAAACTGACCCAAAGATCTGTCGTTTGAATTGTTTCAAGGTTAAATTTTTAGACACTAGAGAAGTGACATCAGGTTTGTCAGATTTTGTGAGTGAATTATTTGTGGGTCCTCAAAATTAACGGGAAGAAATGAGACAGTTGCTAAAGAAAATATATTTCAAAGGTGGAGTATGCCAGGTAAAAAAAGTTTTACTTTGAAATAGTAAAGAAAGGGGATTTCCTTCAAGCATACAACAGGCAATGACTTCCAAAACATGTTTCAAATGTGTAGGTCATTTTTGTCTCAGAAGTTAAAACTCCTAACTTGGCCGTCAATGAGTGCACAAAATTGTAGAGTACAATGCACTTTGCTGTCATTCAATGATAATTTGTATTTTAAAATTCCTTGTTGAAACGTTTCGCCCGCCCTTTTGATGTGGGAAGACCCCGACATGCGATGTGTTATTATTTACAGCTCTTAATTGGTCATTTCCGAGTTGCGTCAAGCCTCTGTTTCAAGGCGAGACCAAGTGCGAAATCACTGATATGAAAATGCAGTGAAACCTGTATATAACGGTCACCCTTGGGAAATGGCAATGTGAAGATTATATACAGGGTGACCGCTAATATACAGGTCAACTTTGCAGAAAATATGGGGCGATTAATTTTTGGAAACTTGTCCGGTGACCGTAATATACCGGGTGACCGCTATATACAGGGCCGTTGTTTGACTGTTTTTTCATTGACTGTTTTTTACAAGCAAATAAAACTCATTTTGACAACAAAGGTTTTGCACTTGGCCTCGTTTTGAAAGGAAGAGTTTTTGAAGCTCGGAGATTGCCTATTTCCTTCGTTCTGTTGCGGTTTCGTTGGGTCGTATGTCGGGGCCGGCGATCGCCCTTATCATCGTCTCTGTAAGATATTTTCATTTTCCTTCATAGCTTTAGGCTTTAGGGGAGAACTCTGCCCCAAGGCCTCGCACTATTTTTGAAATTTTGACATTTTCTCTTAGGGTGCTAGAAAAACTTGAAAATTCTCCGTAAGCTACCTTCAAAGTTTTATAGAAAGAATGTGTACGGTGGGGAAATGGTTTAGTTCGAGATGCGAGTCCTGGAATTTTCACATTTGCGCACTGAACGCAAATCTTAGAATTTGATTCCTTTTAAGTCGAACCAAACCCTGCATATTACCATAGACAAATGCTAGAACTGCCTTGCACGGCTTGATCAATTGAAAGCTAACAACTGCCGAAGAGGTTTTTTTTCAATGGTTACATCAGTCTCGCGTTTTCATTCAAATTTTCTATATTTGATTCTTGAAAAGGAATCAGCATTGATGTCTCTATTTGTTCGATTTTAATTATTTTTTGTAGCCATTAAATTCGAATAACATATTCTTTTAAAATGGTTTTTAAACGGGTGTTTAGAGGCATTAGTTAGAGCGATGTTCATTTAGTTTTCAGGGTTTTCCAAACGGTTTTCGGAGTTTCTCAAGTTTTGTGAATTTAAAGTTCTTACAATGCTAGTCTTGTACGCAAATGCAAGATTGTTGTACATAAATAGTAAATGGACTTTCATACAGAGAATTTTGTTGTATCTACCATGTGTTTTCTGCCTGTGCCGTAGATTGAAGCAAGCTTTCCATTTCTGAGAAGTAACGCGCGGGCGGCACGCGAGGAGAGACCGAGAGCGCCTTGCGACTTCGCAGCTGACTTGTGCGTTTCGGTGCGGCTTGCTTCGCCCGCCACTCGTCGCGTTCTGACAAAAATGAAGCCTAAGCCGACGAGCATCCCTGTAATTTCCGAGCCATGTCCAGCCCTGGCCATGAAATCCAGAGTTTCTTCACTTCTTATTTAGTTCCACACTTCTTGGAGGTGTGGAAGTCTGGAGTAGCCTGACAAAGTAAGGATATTGTCGCACTTTCCCCCAGTCATGAACTCTACTTTCCTTTTTCATCCTCAGTTCCACACTTCTCAGAGGTGTAGAAGTGTGGAAAAGTCTGACAAAGTAAGGATATTGTCGCACTTTTCCCCCAGTCATGAACCCCTTGTCATTCTTTACTTAGTTCTACACTTCTTAGAGGTGTTGAAGTGGAAAGGTCCGACAAAGTAAGGATATTGTCGCACTTTTCTCCCAGTCATGAACCCTTTGTCATTCTTTACTTAGTTCTACACTTCTCAAAGGTGTGGAAGTGTGGAAAAGTCCGACAAAGTAAGGATATTGTCTCACTTTCCCCCAGAGCCCTCACGGTCTGGTGCACCATGTACCAAGTTATATTAATGGCAAGTCTCGAGTTGTGTCGTAAAGAACACAACAATGATATCTGGCCCTTGCACAATAACAGTTAACTTCACAAAATAGAATGACACAATGGTGCATATATTGACTTGGTATATCGAACATCACCCGCCCTCCCTTCTCCGGGTCGTCTCAGGAACAATATTTAGATTTTTTATTGAAGCACTGGCGATAGCATCCGCCCCTAGTTCTTAGACCCACATTCATAAGATGGTCGAGTTCGAACGCTACCGTTAGGCTACGTTTGGGGAAGCCAAGAAGACCGCCCGTACGGGGTAAGCGCTCGATCCCGACGATCCTACGAAATAAGAGGGGACTGTGAACAATCTACTGTGCCTCGGTTTTACCTTTGTCGCAAAGTAAAGAGAAAACCCAGCAACTTACTATTACTTGAAGATACCCAAAAGAGCTTTATCACTGCGCTCAGTAGCCTGCGTGGCAGGCCCCGTCTGGCAGGCGTTAGTCTCCCTCGCAGCCGTTTTTGTCTCGTCACGTTGTTTGACTAGAGACAAGCAGCCACGCTACATTTGTTTTCAAAGCCAGCATTCAGGGGCACCCAACGGCAATTTTCGGGAAAATATCTGTTCGGAAGGCGATTTGAGATCTAGAATTTTCGGAGCATTTGTTGTAACATTTCTTGCTTGCCTGCCTCTCCTAGCATTTTCGAACATCTACAAAATGGTATAATTACTCATTTTTAACGGATTTTGACCCTAAAAAAGGCTACCTAGAATTTTCGGGAGCCTTTTCCTGGCTGAAATTTTCGAGAAGGTAAGTTTTTATCCCTATAATTTTCGGATCACTAGATTTTAAGCTAGGAAAACCGAACAGATGAAAAGTTTTTAGGGGATAAAAATATGCCTATATCTACCGTTTGAATACTAAAATACGTTCAACAATGCTATGTTAAGTGGTTTTGAACTATATCCTCGTTGGGTGCCCCTGAGCATTACCCAAGACAAGCACGCAGCACATAAATATGCCTCGTGATCACGTTTGTAACCCACTATAAAGGACGCATGCAGAGCAGGCGATATTCATTCAGTGATTTTGTCTCTCTCAAACACCGAACGAAAAGGTTATAACAACCCCTAGTATTGTTTGGTATAATCGAGAATGTCTTCATCAAGAAGCGAGGTGAGTACCTCCACAGGTAGCCCCGACTCTCTGGAACTGTTTGTTGGAATTTGAATTGTATAAGAAAATGTTTAAGAATAACAGAAATAGATAAGAAATTACTAAATTCCACTTTTTGAAAAGAATTGAATTGAAAGGGGCCGTTTTTCTAATTCTAACTTTAAACCTCTGATACTCCTCAAAACTGCTTCAAATGGTTCCAGAAACGATCAGACACTGAGTACAAGACTCAACACAAAAATCAGAATTTAGTACGTATTTTATTACTTATTCTCATACATTATCTTCCAACGAACTCCCTTAGAATCCGAGCTGTCTGTGGTATTTCGCATTTACAAGTACAGACAAGACAGAAAATGCTTCTTTCATGGGGTCTTCTTTTCCCACCCCTGCCTTCACGAGAACTCCAGCGTTAGCAGGCTATCCAAATCATGGGGGCATATTCGCACTGTGGTTAACCTGTTAGCTCGTCAACAAATAACGATTATATATGAAAACTATAATTAAGCCTTCATTTGCTTTTCGCAGTTCGTGATTCAAGAAGAGATCTCGAAACGCCAGGCAGATGATCTTGCTATTGCAGAAGAGAATTACAAAGGTATGGCCATCCATTCCCCTCATAAAAATCTTAAAATTAAAGGTCACTCCAGAGTTGAAGCTTTGTTGAGGCATGTTCGCATTTCGAGTTCAAGGTTAAAATTATAACTATGACATAAAAACTTTTAATTGATTTTTACATTGATACCAGTATACTTTTTTGTAATTTTTAAGGTTTTATGTCGTCCCACGAGTTGGAGGTGCAGAACATTTTACCTGCGGCTTTTTCCATGACAGAACAATTCATAGATTCAGCCAATGGCAAATTCTCGTCAAGGCCCTACAAACATTAAATGAGAAGCTAAAGAGTTAATACATGCATTGATGATGTTTAAAAGGTGTTGTTTAGGTGTTAATAAAAGTAAGTTAAAGAAGCTGATTGCAGTGACTGTCACTCTTATCTAGACTGCAAAACATCCGTTTTAAAAAATTGTGTTGGTCAAAAACGTAGAAATGGTCTAGAGCTTAAAACAGGGGCACCCAGGCCAACGACCGAAGTGTCTCAAATGATTTGGCCTGTTTGGTTAATTTGGAGCTGCCCTAAAAACTGTTTAATATCTAGCTATATCTGTTCGGGTGTCTTAGGGGAACTTTGGCCGTTTCGAAAGTTTTAGGTGGATTTTTCGTCTCATCCGAAACTGTTAGCTGTCCTGATGGGTCCGATTGATCAAGTTCGAGGAAATGGAGTAGCCGTACTATCATTAGAAAATTCTAAGGGTCCTTTGTCTTTATACCGAAATTTTCAGGAGACGTTTTTTTTTAGCAGCATTTCCAATATCTTGGTAATAAAATGCATGTTAAGAACACAAACTTCGAAAATCGTAGGTAACAAAGAAGAAAAACTCCGAATATCTTAGGCAACTGGAACGGTTATACAGAAATTTTTAGCCTTTCTCGAGCTTCAGAAATTTCTAGGCAATATTTGTCCCTTCGGGCAGTTATTTCACAGAAAGGAGTTGTTAGGTGCCCCTGTTAACACCAGTCGCGGATCCAGACCTATAGATACGGGGGGGGCGCGACCATCCAGACCCTGAGATAAGGGGGAGGGAATTGTGAAACCAAACAAGTTGTCAATAGGATGTCAAAATGAGATGAAGGGGCCGCAGTTGAAAAGGCCACGAATCCGAGCAGGCGGTTTATATATTTCTCGCGGGTTCGCCGCTCTTTCGGGCGCGCATTTGCGGTTTCGTCGCTCAGTAGTGTAGTGGCCCGACAAAACCGCCATGCTACGTAAGCTACAAAAGAAACGGCTGCTCTCATTCGAACCACATTCCTTTCTCGATTTAAGCTAATCACGGCTACAGTTCTATTTTGTGGAACTGTTTCGCGCCAAATTAATCTTTCACATACCGTTCATTCATAGCCTCATTAGGGCCATTTATACGAGGAAAAATAAGACACGTCTTACATAAGACGCGTCCTAAATAAGACGCACACTATCCCGTATAAACGGCACATTGACATTAAGACGCGACTTAGCTAAGCCGCGTCAGTCTTACACGAGATAGTTTGCGTCTTATTTAGGACGCGTCTTATGTAAGACGTGTCTTATTTTTCCTCGTATAAATGGGCCTAAGTTATTGAGCTGCCTGTGGCAGTGGCACCCAATTCTCCGTCGAAAAAAGACAAAATGGCGGACGGCTCACCGAGGTGTTACGTGTCCCACTCCCGCTGACCTGTTTCCTGGTTTCGCCACTACTTCTTCGCCATCTAAGGTCTCTAAGATAGATAGAAACGTTCATATACCCCTTCAAGTGTTCGTTCCTTCTTGAAAACGCCTAAATCTCGCCATTTTCCTCCTTCAAAGGGAGGAAGCAGTGCTGCTCTTTTGAAATTCTTCAGAAATTTATGATGTTACATCTTGAAATAATGCTGGAATAAAATTGGCTTTTCCCAGTCTTCGCTTCACCACCAATCATGTAGAATAGAAGACTAAATTAAGATTGCTGCAGATCCTGAACGTATAGTAACCACGTAGTAACCAGAACCTCTGTTGTAAGCTGTTCCATTCATTATTATGCCAAATGATAGCGAGGGGCATTTGCTCTTTTTCCTTTCCCGGCTTTGTTGTAAATTTGGCAGCTCTGACTAACAGAGTTTTTTTCAGGTTAATTTTTTAAAACCTGAACAACTACTCTCCATACAACTATACTCGTCTTTGAAAAGCAATCTACTGAACTACACATTCCTTTCGTTGTTAATAAATTCCTAGGCTGTTCCACCCACATCTCGAATTTTCTTTCGTCATTTCAAAACAAACAAACATTAGCTGAAACATCGACTTGGCGAAGCATAGCGAACATTCCCGACACACCCACGGCCGAGACCGATTAGTTATCGTAAAGCTAAACGCTCGACGACAGGTCATTGTGCACTGACTGTGTGGGCGATTTTAATTCCGATAATTTGTTTCGTTAATAAACAAAACGACATTTCATAAGGGCAACTGTTTTTAAATTGTCAAGTCACTGCAAGCATGGAAACAGCCACTCTGTTCAGCTAGAATTTAAAAAACTGAACAGAATTATATTACGTCTAGTGTCATTCACAAGTTCTAGATTAACAATGTTTGAAGGGATTTTTGTTTGCTAACCAGATTGATTATTGCTAAAAGTTGATAACACTACAAACAAACCCATCCCATCTTAATTACATAAAAGATAGATGATCTTAAAACGTCTGGATTAACTGTAATTGATAGGCTTGTGGGCGTATACGCAGAAAATAACTTCAAAACAAAAGGTTGCTGATCCTAATCAAAGAGTGGGAGCTACATTAATTTAGTAACGTGGGAAGCTCGCTAAATTTAACTGAATCAAAGAGCTTTTGTTTCTTTATTTACTTCTTCTTGCACAAAAAAAAAAAAACAAAAACAAATAACACTGAAAAACAAACAAAACAAAATCAATTTGCCTTTTTTAATAAGTCACTGGAATTCCGGCACAAAAGGTTGCTGGAACATATATAATTGTCCTTGAAAGTAATCCGTACGAGATTGGTTTGTAATAAAACTTAACACGAATCAACCTGCCTCAGTAACGTTTACGCAAGCTAAAAGCAGAGCTTTCCAAACTGAGGTGCTTGTAAAAAGATACACATGGAAGACTGTGTACTGAATAAATATAAAATTAAACTAAGTTCCAAACTAGTGCTTTCCAAACTGAGGTGGTTGTAAGACGACATGGACGACTGTACTGAATGAATCCCGGGGAAAAAAAAAATATAAAATCAACCTTTCCAAACTATATGATGGATAGGCGTGTGCTACTTTAGCGGAGTTTGACCAGTCAAGCAAAAAGACGCTTTGGCACCAGCTCCAATGAAAGAAATGATTCGGCGAAAAGTGCATACATCGAAAAATTATATATTGAATTTAGTATAGTTTTATCTCCTTTAAGAGAGCCGATCAAAGATCGAAGAAGATTTATCTACCCCCATCCCTACATTAGCATACATAATCATACCCAAAAACAAAAGAAAAATAAAAGTTAGCTGGAACAGATATAGCAGCATAAAACTCGATTAAAACTCAGCGATGAAGATACAACTTCCGATCTACAAAACATCCATCTAGAATAATAGATATTGAAGTTCCTCTTCATTGCGGTTTTTATAATCAGTAAAGTTTGCGTATAGTACGAACTGTACTAAAACTGATGGAATGTTAAATGTAATATATGACAAATACTGCTACAAAGATACAAATAAATTAATTAAGCCACCGCTATCAATGTAATTTTCATCGAATCTATTGTAGTAAAAAGGAACAGGACTGAAAAACGACTGTGCATGCGCCAGGTGAGGCAGTGTTGTCTTCTAAAAAAGGACACCTCATTAGAATTTTTTTAACAAGCTTGCATTGCAGAGCCAGAGGTCTTCGTGCCCTTAGTAGTAGATAACTCTCGTAATCTTTTTTTTTTGTCAATGTAAGAAAGATAGAAGTGACCGATTAAATAAATGAAAACAAAAATAACTCGAATGAAAAACAGGCAACGGTTAGTTTTGTCTTTGCTGCTGTCTTCAGTCATAAGGGACCTTACGAAACTACGACGGCGACGGCAAGGAGAACGTCGAAAAAGCAATAGGTGTAATGAACAAAACAACAACTCTGCATATGTATCAAGCTCTTTGTACATTTCTTTGCTGTCCCTGCACAACTACGACGTGAAATGATCAAATTTTAAGTTTACTTGCAAAAGGAAACGGCAAGGCGATAAATTCCTACAATCTCTGTCTGAACTCGGGTAGCCTGCGTAGCAAGCGTTTCCAATCGAGTTATTGCGCTAAAGTTAGAGCGGAAGCAAAAAAATGGTTGTGTTCGTTCCCCTCCCCCTCCCACGTCATTCATGTTTTTTTTTGCTCTTGTCCCAGCTTTCTAGACGAACCTCGCGAGGAAACGCTTGCTACGCAGGCTAGAACTCGGGCGCGGTCCCTTCTCTTCAGCTCCAACCGAAATTCCTTCTTTTTAAGTAACTGGGTCCCTTGAAACGTGTTGGAATAATCGCGAAAAAAAGTGAAAGGATGTGAAGTCTATTTCATGAACATAGCCGTTGGCGCATCGTAAGGTCCTATAAACGCACAGGAAACGACAAAATAAAAAATGACAACAAAACAGTGAATGGGTAATGAAATCACTGGAAGGGTGAGGGTTTCAAGCCAGGTTTTGCTGAACTGTTCCCTGTTCCCTGTTCCCTGTTCCCTGTTCCTCCCTTTTTCGGGCGTATACTAGCAATTAGCTCTTCTAAGATGACGCTTTGGGCCCTTGGCCTTCAATCCTTTGGTCCAAACTGTAAGTCATATAACGTACGTTTTGGCCCCTTCGTATATCTTTACAGCTACGTTTATCCTCAGATCAATAAACCATGATTGTAGCTTTTACTAGGGAAATCTTAGAAGAAGAAAAACCAATGCTAAGAGAAAGGATATTAAAAGATGTACATTTTTTTAGCTTGTTTTAGTCAACATCGCTATCTGAACCATCTTAAGACAACAGGTATCTGGCTCTAACATCGCTGTTTTGGGGGAAATGAAGCTTAGCCTCTTCAGTCAACGGAGAGAGAGGAGAAAGCTGGAAACTAAGCTACTTTTTAATTTTTCAGTGCTACAATAACAAAAAGGCAAAAATAGAAAAAAAACCTTCTTCCTTGTCTCAAACTAGCGATGAAACCTGCCTGGAAAGAGGGGCGGACTGTTTTCTGTAAGTATCTCTTCGGAGAAGCAAACATTGCCTAGAATTTTCTATTACTTGAGGACGGCTAAATATTTCTAGATGATCGTTCCATTCATGTACAATTTTGAAAGCTTTTCTACTACTAGTAAATTGCCTACGATTTTCTGAAGTTTCACGTATTTTTCACATTTCACAGGCCAGGTTAGGCTACTTTTCGTACAAAGGAGGGGGACTACAAAGGAAACCTAAAATTATCGAATTCAAAAATGTGATGGAGGGAGATATCACAAAAATTCTTACTTTCGTAATACAGTAAAACCCCGCGTATAAGAACCTGGGTTTTAAGAACCTGTTAGGCTAAAATTTTCGTTTTAAGCCTCCTCCACGTAAGAACCTAGTAAGGCTAAAATTTTAAGTTAGGTTCTTATCAGTGGAACTGGTTATGAATGTACTGTATTTGTCCCAAGATTTTCTTGGTATCAACTTTGAAATGGCATTTTAGAGAACTGTGTATGAGTTTGTTTGTTATGTTTTGTTAAGGGCATATCTGCACTGTACTGCCTTTTGGCATTACTGTATGGTATAAATGATTTATATTGTATTATGAGATGATATTTATAATATATTTAACTGAAATTCATACGAAAATATAAGAACCTATTTTAAGAACCTTGGTAGTCTAAATTTGCTTTAAGTACCATTTATATAAGAACCTGTTAAGGCTAAATTAAAAATCCATGGGTGTCCCTGCCAGATGTTGTATTTAAGTTTGTAACCAGTTTATCCGTGATAAGTCTTTTGCTAATGGATGCATGATCTGCAGACCAAATCTAACTTAAGAAGAAGGAAGTTGGTTAAGACGGTGGTAATGCGAGAGGAATAAACAGAGAAGCCACCGTTACCAGAGACTTTCCGGAGGCTTTCGCACACTCGGTCAAGCACAAATATTAGTTCCGATATGAGAAACCTCTACTTATGTGTTTAAGTAACTCCGAGTACTGCTCTACTGCTTTCTGACGTGTACTACTGAGATAATCTTATAAGATGGTAGCTATTTGATCCTTTAACACAGACTCAACACGATATCTTTCCGAAAACTCAACAAACGAATCAAGTGTTCACTTCAGTTTTTGGTACTTTAGACATTTTTAGTTAGCAAGATAAACATAGCGGTTTATATTTTTTTCTATAACTATATTTTGGCTGAATGCTTAAGAAGGTAGAGAAATACATCTTGACCCTGAGTAGGACGCGTATTGATCAGCTCGCAGCCAAAAACCAAACCGTGCTGTGGCGACAGTTTCCTGATAATAAAAGTCTCTTTTTCTAATTTACAGTTGGTTAAAGCGAAGCCTATATAGTTTCATAACCCCTGACAAAGTGACCCCAAACGAAACTACAGCACATGGCCAGAATTCGGCAAAAAATGTTCTAAACTTGAAACTAGTATTATTTATATTTTTTTTCTTTGTATGCAACACCATCTCATGCGTGAATACTAATACAAATAAACATTGAAATCAGTCAAAAAACAGATAGTTCCAAGCTGAAGGATAGCTTTCTCAGTGGACTCAAAAGTTGGAATTCCCGGTAGAACTTCATATACTCTGATGATGATGACAATCTGGCTAATTCTCAATATCGCAGATATCGGGTCAATATGCTTGACTAGCATACTGCTGATACTGTACATGTGTTAGAAGTAGAATAGGGTTCAAACATTTTTACACGGATACAGTTCAGCCATAGCTCTCAAGAATTGTCAAAGAAATAATTCCCTTTCGTGGTGGAGTGAAACTCTCCGTGATGAAACCAAATGCCTTTTTTGCTAAAACAAAAATTGAAAGCAGGAAATTCTGCTAAAGTTGTTTGTTACTCGATCACACCGGAAAACCGCAATTGACGTCAATAGTCTACGACGACCTCGCCGCAGGAAACCGAGCGAGCCACGAGACTTCCGAGATCACAACGAAAAGACACGAAAACAAAACATACTGGAAGTGACGGCAGCGATCCACTACGACCCAGATAATTACACAGCTTTCTACGAAATGTAGATTTTTTTACGACAGATCGAACATCGCCTCGGCATAGAGACTCGCCTGTTCACCCCAGACCCTCCATTTTCTCTTTGGTAATCGTCAAGAACGCGTAGAAAAATAAAAACCGTGGGGATTTATCGACTTCAAACGCAAAACCTGAAAGAAAATAACGTCTGTGTGTTGGCTACTGAGCGAGAAGGGAGATAGTAACTTCATAATCGGCCTAAATGTGCGATGATCATGTACAGTAGCATTCAACTTTGCCGGCGATTCGTTTAGAAGAGGGTTTATTTGTGTCAAAATCTTTCCACTCCGGCAGTTTTAACTGAATTGGCCTAATGCTATTTACGGCACGCACCTTTAGCTCTCCTTCAATGCGATGACAACTCAATCACCAAATAGGGTTTGACACTCCTGAACTTTCAAGAAAATACTCAGTTTCTATTAGAAGTATACGCACCAGCAAACGACGGAAACACAACATCGAACTCATTTCGGTCTGAAACAGTTACAGATACATCATACTGATAGATCGTGGCTTATATGGAAAGACACGTTATTTTCTATTGTGATACTGAAACGAGCGCTGTGAAGTGTGTTATTTTTGGACGGAGTGTTGGCCTTTCCACTTGACCCCTGGGCGACGCCCAGTGAAGCTGTGTTCTTATTTTAGGACATTTAGTTTGTAAACAGTCTAATATCTCAGTCCATCGGAAATTGTCAATGACCTTTCTTTATCGGCGCACCATCGGCAAGCTTCGGCTCCGCCTACGAAGTTGATACTCGAAAACCCCCTACAATGATATCGGCTTTCGACATTCCGATGTCATCTACGGTTTCCTGCCGAGGAATTTCGATCATCTGTCGGCCTCCCGAGTAGGTAAAACGATAGCAAGCGATGGTAAGGATTTGGCATTTTTGGGTCAGTTATTAAAATTTTTCTCGTTCTTATCGTTCTGTGCTGAGAACCGTAACAACTCAGATAGTCCATCGGCACGAGCACCGTTTCCCTTCTTCTGTCCAGTTGACTCAAGATGACTTTTTTATCCAAATACGTGAGAGAGCCTTTCTCATTGCATTAAACCAAGATAAAAATTATTGGACTGAAAATATCGCACGAGGTAACCCCTAATACTTTGAGTCTTCGGAGTAAGATACGGTGGTGTTCAAATAAATAAAATTACTGATACTCTCAGAGAGCAGGAGTTCCATTAACACGTGAATGAGGAGGTGTATTCCGGAAAGCATACGTGGACTAAACAAGCGGACTACAGCCCGATCTTTTGAAAAATTAATAAACAAACCCGTGGTTTAGCCACCTGGAAATTAACGAGAGGTTAAGTTGTTACAGTTACAATAAAGTAACGGATTATTGGCTCGTTACGCCTTTTTTAAGGCCTTGTAAGTCAGAAGGAGTGACCGCCGAAGGAAATGCAAATTATCTCAATGAACTCCGTAACTTCCTTTCTTGTGTTAGAAATTGTAAGGAATTAGAGTAGAGATAATATTCGCACATTCCGTAACGGTGTATACACAGGAAAAAAATGTAAACAGCGGATAAATTTGGCGCAGTTTATTTTTATAAGGCTGGCCATGCTCAATACCCGGTCAATATGCATGGCAATATGTTTGGCTCTAATCGGCCTTTTGATTTATCCGGGTTGTATACCCTAAAAAAGTAGAAAACATTTACCTTCCAGATTAAAAATGAAAAGCCAAAAAAATTATCAACATCAAGAGCCGATCGGATCCTGTCAGCATGCATATATTTAGAATGCTCTTTTATGGGATAAATTACAAATCTCTACTCAGTTAATTCCATAAGTTGATAAATCTAGCTAAGTCGGAACGAAAGCGTTTTATCGCAGTGACCCGACCTCTTAATATCACTCAATCGGGACTATTCAAAAGCATTACTACGTCACAGTCGTAAAAGGTCGCCACTTCCCGATTTGGTCATGTTTTCCGACGATGCGAGTCAAAACAATTATTTTCCCACGATCCGACAAACAACAAAATGTTTTGGATCAGTGACTTGATTATTGTTAACGATTGTCCTTAGACGTCCCCTAAGCATAATTTTTATTGTCATAGTGCGTTGAAATTCACTTTTTAGACCTGCTGAACGTTTAATCGAGGGGCATTTTGCACGCGAGCACGGAAAATGAGATCGTTCGGAATAAGCAAAGTCACTAATGGAATGTAGATTCGTGGAATCTTCCAGCACGGAAGTCAAATTGTCACTCAAATGAGCTGAAATTACAACTTGCTATTGTGCTCAATGTATTTATTTTATAGACAAAGGATTCATTTCAAATGTCAACTTTTTATAATCAAGTTGTTTTCATCGCTCAAAAGAATCACTGAGCCATCAAATTTCAGCCAATCAGAGCTCCCAAAGGTCACTAAAAATGACCCGCGGCGAATAATTACCCTCAATTGACGTCATCAAGAGGACAACTATAGAAATCTCTGGTCAGTGATTGGCTGAGACTCATTCCAGAGGGAATACGCATTGTTTTCGTCCAACCGCAAAGAGATTTGGTCTTCTACACGCCTACATTTCCCATATTTGGTAACAAAGTAGTCGAACTATCTGAGCGAACGGGCATATAAAGCAATGTCTTCGCTAGATTCAAATCAACATTAGATCGGAAACTGAACAGTTGGGTTTGAGTGCCCGTAGGAAAAGAAAAAGCCATAACAACGCGCCTACTCAATTATCTGATTACTCACAGCTGAGCAGCTAGCAGGGGCATTTTGAACCAATCAAGTGAAAATGGCTCTCGCAAGTTTACCAGTATCAGTTATTCAAGAGGCGAGGACAGTCATTGATGGTAGCAACTCCGAATGTGATTTAAACACCACTTTTGTTCGTCCATCGGTTTCAAGCGCGCAATTTTCATCCCAACCAAAACTGGACGATTGGCAGGTTAGTTGATCTGTTTAAATTAACGGGTAAATTACCGCGTTACAATAGAACACGAATTCCTTTAGTTTGGTTAAGAAATATTCGCGCGACAGCAAGTTGAGAACCCAAGTTACTCGAGCCCACTCATGCGTAACCCCTCACTCGATTTTAGTTGAATCAATTTTTCTTGCGGATTTTTTTATTCATAAACTGTGTGAAAAACTGCTCGTTAAAAATTAATGCGTTATCACGATGTGGACGATGTTTGGAGAGAACCGATTAGACCCTGGCGATACTCAGAAGTTTAAATAATTCAATGATCAGCACGCTTGTTACAATAGAACGAGTTGTTTATCGCACTGATCATTAATTCCTCGCGTCAAGTTATAACATTCATTTCTTGAAGTCAGTTACACTGCGGATTGAACTTTTTGATTTCTTAAAGTGTTGCGCACGAGATTGAGCACTAAAATAAGTATTCATTGGTGGTGGAAGTTGGACAAAAAACATGGAAATTAGTGGCTTAAGACGGTACACGCACCAGTGCGCCATATTTGACAACTCGATATATGAACTCTGTTTCATTGATTCTAACCTTCCATCTCTGTTTGTTGTTTTTCTTAGACTATGTGGGAAATGGAAAAATACCTAGCCTCATCTGCTTCGCCATTAACCATGAGCCCGCTCATTTCAAGAAAAAGAAAATTCCGCCGCGAGAGCGCCAACGTCGTCAATGACTTTTTTACGTTCGATGATGATTCGAACGATGACTGTGTGATTGTGGAGAATAACAACAACTCTCACCCGCTACCGTTGGTGCCAGAGAAGGTTTTCGTCACAGATGTGGACACATTCACGCTTGCTCCAGCGTTTTCGACCACTTCAGCAATCACAACCATCAGCTCAGTGCCTGCTGTTAGTGGCAATATGGCCATAACAAGTGACAATCGACCACACTACCATCAACTTAAAGTCGCTCAACCTCCACGCGACTACACTGTTATTTACCCACCAACGCCACCGAATTCTAACCCTGGATCTCCAGAGATGGTCACCCAACAGATTTATCTTGGACCCCTCGGCCCTCCACCGCCATATACCCCTCCAACAGTGATCTTGCCTCATCGAAGAGGCTCGCCCGAACTTCAACGTCGACGCATTCACCATTGCGAACATCCAGGCTGTAAAAAAGTGTATACGAAAAGTTCGCATCTCAAGGCTCATATGAGAACACATACGGGTGAAAAACCCTATAAATGTACCTGGGAAGGATGCGAGTGGAGGTTTGCTCGGTCAGATGAGCTGACAAGGCATTTTAGAAAACACACGGGAGCCAAACCGTTTAAATGTCAGTTCTGCGACAGAGCTTTCGCAAGATCAGATCATCTGGCTTTGCACATGAAAAGACATCAGCCGCAGCAGCAGTCGTAAGCGAAAATTAGAATATACGAACTTGGACACAACGGTAATAAGAGTGTTACACATTCTCACTCGTTATTTCACTGTAATTGTCATTAGAAAGGACATAGAAAGAAGGTCGTAAGTTTGGTCGTCACATAGATGACGTTCATAAGCCCTTGTCTCCCAAAGGCAAAGTGAAGGCAGAAATCAGTCACGAAGAACAGATTTCGGACGTTTACTTGAAAAAAATTAAAATAACATCAAAGATATGTTAGCTTTTTCTCGAGTAGTCACGTATTTGAAGTTAGAATTCCAATCTAACGAAAGAGATGATTTCACCAAAATTCACTTCTGCCTTTAATACTGAGGGACCAAGGAGTATGAACAGTGAAAGATCAAGCCTCAGTGAAACGATTTTTCTTATTCTAAATGTGGTAAATGTCCATGTTTTGAACTTCACCGTTTTTGTTGTAAAAGACGCATCGACGAAACGTCAGCTTAACCATTTAAGTACAGAAATCAGATTAATGTTTGGTGTTTTTAACTATCTGTACTTTGTACAAAGATGTGAACTTCGGTCCCATCAGTCAGTCTGTCATGACTCAAGAACATTCACAAAAGAACAAAAAACGCCATGAAATATGTTTTGCGATAAAGAAAAATGTATATATAATGTTTGTCAAAAGAAAAAGAGAGATGTATTTTTATGTAATGGAATTTAGAGGTTATATTTATATGATACTTTGTTATTTTATTCAGAAGATGAAAAGTCTATCAAATAAATAAAAAAGAACAGCTGGAATTTTATCTTTTGTGTGAATTCATTTGAAACGGAGGCGGCTGTTAGGCTTTTGTTGAGATATTAATTGGGATAGGAAAATAACGAAAGCACATAAATCGCTCGCTCGTCCCTGCCAACTTGTCAATGGGTAATGTCTTTCACAAAAGCGTCCAACTTTCGTTTTCCTGGGGTCGTCTGGGATTTTGATTGTTCAATGCTTTGGAAAGACTTTCTGGGCGCAAATGACCACTCTTATTGCCCAATAACCTTGTTCAGTTACTCTTCTAAATAAGAGTGTAACGCTGGCATGACGGTTGCTATGTGAAACTTGTATCAAGGCAATAGCACGATAATCTCGGCTTTGATTTGGTTCGTTTTCATTACAAAGAATTCAGAAGACACAGACTCGTGTTTCCAGTGAAATTTTAAGCTTACATACAGAACATACAGTCATAGTTTCTAAATTTGTGTTGCTAAATAAGCCAATACATTAAATTCCATAGATCTTCCAGTAATTTTTGCCGACAGAATGCTTATGAAGATTATTCTTTTTCGGAGGCAAACCTGTCAAAATAACGGAGAGAAATATCCAAGACTCAACTTATATTTACAGTTAGGGTAGCTTTATATGACCAACCATGCGTTTGTTTTTCACCTTACAGACAAAATGCTTACAACTAAAAACAATCAAAGTTAGGTAGGCGGTAGGCCACAATATCCTAGAAACGGGTGCGGTGAATCTAATAAAACTTCGGGCGATCAATATGAACAAGTAATGAGATAAATATTTTAGCCGTGGAGACCTGGTTGTGACGTTGCACAAGGTAACGGCCACCAAATTCAGAAGCTTTCACAAGCTGGCAAACCGTCTGTGCTAGCTATTTAGTTTGATAAGTTCATTATCAGCGTTCATTTTGTTAAACTACCATTTCCTTTTATGTTGATAACCAACAGACTGATAAAAATACATGATGTTATTGACTGGGTCATAGGAAGCGGAAATGTAAACTTACTGATATCCATGATTCACATCTGCCGAACAAAAGGAAAGAAATACTGTACAAACAAAACTTGCAAGACAGAAATATCCGTTTTGCTCTACCTCGTTACCAGTCTTCGCCGCGCATCAGAAGGCCCGACCTCTTCGATCGAGAGAACTAACTGAGCCTCAAGCCCTTGAGGAGTATAGAAAGAAATACAGGGGGTTCCGCTAGGAGATTTTAACCAGTATCCTTTGTCCTACCATCGGCTCAGTAAAATGGTAATCCCACAATAGCTACTTTATACTTTTCCTTTTCTCAGTGGAATAGAAATATGAAATTAATCAGCACTGGTCGTGAAGTTGTTAATAAAATTTATTCAAACTGAAAAGAATACACACAACTACTGAAAGAAAAAGCTGATTACTGCAGAAAATTTCACATGACCGGAGCAATTCTCGGACATCTTTTTTGTCAAACCTAAAATAATCCCCCCCCTCCCCTTTATCATTTGTCTCTCTGTTCGATTCGTAGGTACATGTGACCCTTTAAGATCGATTCCACCTGGCCGTTCTGCGAGTTTACAGTTATCAAATATAGATAACTGGTCATTGCGGCGAAAGCCTTGTTGCCCACAGTAAAGATTGTCACGTTACCTAACAACATCTCCATTCTAACGCAGCCTGTTTGTGTGAGGACACTGAATTTGATTTGCACGAATTTCAAATTCTAGAAGCCTTCAATTGATAGTGACAAATAGCAGCAAACGTTTAGCATGATAACGTATGATGATGTATTTTCAGAGAGCTCATGATGTGAGAATGAGAATTCTCTCTTGGCTCCTAATCATTCATTGGGGGGGGGGGGGGGGTGCGATGATTACTCCCGGAGGAATCCCCAGAGGGGGGCACTCCCTTCTTTGGCATGTCCCGCTGAACAAGGCCGGTATGATATTCATGGTCTCGAGTCTTAAACAGGGTATATAATTTCACTATTGAGCGTCTTAGTGAACAGGGTGTCTTTTTAGACCCGAAGCCTCTTAAACAGGGAGTGAATTCTGGCGGTGAGAGGTCTACGTGTGTAACGAAGTATGTTAAAATAATCTAATTTTGTTCTGTTTGTATGTGACTCCAAAACCCCTAAATATATTTTTCCCCCTTTTGTATTGTTGACTCTCTGAAAAGAAAATATCTCCTTAAACAGGGCATTTGGGCTATACTCTTAAACAGGGTCATGAAAAACAGTCTCTTGTTTTAAACAGAGTAGAAAAATGAACAGATTTTGTCTTAAACAGGGTCACGGTTTAAAGGCCTTTGCGGCTCACCCACGCTAAAACTGCCCTCAAGTGCCCCCCCCCCCCCCCCCCCCCTTGGGGAAGGAATCATGGAAGACATAAGTCACGCATGGTCTGTTAGTTTCTTCTGCCTGCGTCTAGCCACGAAGACCGCAGACATGTAGATTGCTTAATAGGCAATTTTTTTTTTCATTTCCGCGCACGCAGTTCCAGCTATGATCATACCAGTTAATGTGGTTTTGCGGTATATAGTCTATTTCATCTTTTAGTCATCCAAAGTCTATAAAACCTGGAATAATGAACAAAAAAATCAAGTTCCCTGAACTCCATACACATGTCTCGTCCTACGTCTGCATGATTCGTGATGTAGCTTATATGCCGGACCGGGAACTGTAATAATATTAGCTGGTATGTGCGGGAGTGAATTCGTCTTTCTGTTTAGCATGCGTATGCGTAGTTGGGGGAGAGGAGGGGTTAATTAGCGGGAGAGTGCTTTAAAGTGTCAATCGAGTGCTGGCTTTGCCGCTCACTTTGCTGGGGCTCCGCTGCCAACAAAGTACCCCGGGCATAACAATTCCGCCAGCTACGAGGCAGTACTTTCTGCTTTGGAAAGGTAAATGGAAACCACACTGACTGAGCAGTATTTTACATGTCCGGCTTCCCATTCCTTGATGTTTATTATGTTTGTTGAATCGGAGTATAAAGTACCTTGCGATATCGTGTGTCAGTTTGTTTCACCCTGATTCTATCACTATATCTTTAAAGTTCTCTCTTATTTTTCACCTTGAGGTACTGATATGTATTTAACGTTTTCAGTCTCCTAAACCAAGTCATGGTGAGATTATTTTTCACTCCAGGTCATTAAGATCTGTGGACGAAATTCTTTGATGTTGGTATTCAAGTGAAACTTCTTTCAAAACAACATTTGTGCTCCTGCATTTGTTTAAAACTACTATTTTTGGCTTGGGATTTTAGACCAAGAAATTTCACTAAATTTGAGGGGTTTTTTTCTGGACACTATAGCAAGCGAGAACATGCATCTCGCCACGTTTTTCTCCCGCCG
The DNA here is from genome assembly GCA_964035525.1 of Porites cylindrica. Taxonomy (NCBI): domain Eukaryota; kingdom Metazoa; phylum Cnidaria; class Anthozoa; order Scleractinia; family Poritidae; genus Porites; species Porites cylindrica. Next base: position 19,728,887 of record OZ037784.1, read on the forward strand.
TAGGCTACGAACATTCACGGATAGTTTTGCCTCCCTATTATTACCAAGGATATTGAATAAGTGTGGTTTCGTTTTTTTCCCTTTACTCATATTATACCCCACACACGGCAGCATTTATTTTTAGCACCATAATCATATAGACATAATATATTTTACTCCCCTTGAAACAACTCGTGCAGTCCATGTAAGTTAAATTTTTTCCACAAGACTCTGGCACACGGATCCACACGGCACTATTTATACAAGATGGCGTCCTATAAGAGGTTACGTGTAAAGCCCACGGTATAAAATGTATGGAAGTCTGGTATGGCAACTGTCCCAAGGCTACCTGATTGTACTCGAAGGAATGTACTTTTTTTTTAAGCTGTGCAAGTTCTGGTAGACGAAACAATAAACCAACTTCTTCCTTCCGTAAGTCAAGGGGTGCTTATAACATCCCCGATCAATATGTTGATATAAACTTAAGGATCCTCGTCTTTATATCGACCCGACCGGCTCTTGGTCCCTCGATTATAATTTCTTCAAGTTCACCAAAGCTATGTATATAAATAATCCAAGAATTATTCCACTCTATTAGAGAATTCGGACATCATGTGTATATGTTGTGACTCAATCAGTTTTTTTTCTTGGATCAAATTGTTCTTCCTTTGTTTATGCGGAGTTTGTAACAATAAAAGGAAAAATAAAATTTAGAAAAAAGGATCAATTAAACCACAACAACGTAACAACAATATACCGGGAATACCCTTATGTAAAAGCGAATGGTAGCAAAAGTTTTTTTTTCGTCGTTGTTTAGTCGCTTTTATTAAATAAAACTACATATACTCAGACGTTATGCGCTCAGAACGTGAGTGAATGCCTTGCTCACCGAAGTTAAAGGAGAATAGAAACTTGAGAATTTTATCAGTAAAAAGTGCAAACTAGATATTGTCATATCATAACAGTAAAACGCCTTATCAAAGCTAAGCTTATTAGTCCTCCCTGCCAACTTAAACAGCCCCCACATCATCTTAGGTGTTCTGAACAGACAGGAATCTGCAGGTTTTTATTTGCGTCAGTGTGGATTGTTCGAAGTCGCAACTTAAAAATCATATCTAATCCAAAAATGAGAGAAAAGTAAGCAGTATTTATACCCGAACATGGACCAGCCGATTATGCTGGGGACTGAACCGCCATTTTTATATGACAAAGGTAGTACCGTCTTCCTCAGCTATTTTAGCGCCTGATTGGTCCGATCCGATCCCCAGGATCAAAGCCGCTGCACCTCCCGTTCTACAAGCCAGTACTCTACCAAGTGAGTTACTGTAGTAAAAGGTGCGGTGGACCCGCGTCAGGGCTAGGGAACTTTACTTGAATTTTTGGAAAACAGTACAAATTTTGCTTTTGCTCAATCAATTACTTAGGTTTTTTAGTGGTAAGGGTTTGCAAAAATATTACCCAAAATGTACAACTATAGCCAAAATGTAAAATCCTTTTAAACTCCTTTTTACCGTTTCTGTTTTGAAAAAGTATGAACTCTCTTTTAGTTCATAATTAAATAATGCCGTAATAATGTCGCCCACCTGTAAAACGCAGCCAGCAAGCCATCGATACAAGCCTGCTTTACCTGATCATCTTTAATATCATATTTTTTTAGTTCTTGAAAAACTCTTTTCGAGCGAGCGTTAAGGGCAGAAATTTAGCCGCCTCAGGCTAAAACAATATCACGTCTTCTCAAAAGGCTTATGAAATAAAATATAATGTGATTGATTGCGTGCCTATAGTAGTTGGCCATGGACCATAATATATAAATTACTTTTTAAGTTCAAGAAAAAAAAGGCTAATGGTTTTATCCAGAAATGCATGAAGCTGTTCTAGATATATCGCCAAAATAGGCAGAGTTTCGTTGCAGTTTTGACTTTTATCATGTCTATTGGCTTCAGAAGTACCAAAAGAGGAAATTGGCCGCTTAAACAAGCGGTTGTCTAAAAATAATGACTGCTAAAAACGTCTCAGGTTTGTAAACAAGCTGATAAGTGGATCAATATAGTTTCCGGAGGCGAACATGAGAGAGATTAAGCTCTGCTTTTCAAGGCAAAGAAAAATGAATGATATTGTACTTGTCACAGGTCACTGCTGTGGTAATGACATCACGAGTGAATAAGACATACCAACGAAACAAAAACCGCTTTGTTGCACGAGTAGTTGCAATAACTCCGAAATTAATTATTAAGTTGGCAAACTTTTCACAACAAATTTGCAACTCCTTCTCTTTCAAACTATAACTTTTAAAGTGTTAGGTTCTTGAAAATCACTCGGTGCTGTGAAAACAAAAGACTTTAGGGCATGCCAAATCAAGTCAGCTTCGTTCCTCTTTGGCTTTGCTCACACAAAGAACCGCAATGGAGTACATAATTAAGCTTGCGACATTTTTGGACAGTTACGTGTGAATCTCGTGTCTTTGCGGTTTTTAAAGCTGAATAGAAAGGGGTCTGAACTAGCTTGAACTATAGCAACTTTAACAAAGCCTACTGTCCTGGTGTTATTAATTGCCACTTTGGGTTTACCCAAATTAAAGAGCGCAGTGACAAGGACCTTCATTGTGATTCTCTTCTCCGAATTCACTGCACACTTATCTCGCTGCAAGAAATTAAATTTGCCAACCGCTCAATGGCCGCTATACTGAACGACATCGTGGTCCTCTTTAAATACTGTCTTTATTATCTTTTTTGCATGTTAAAGGTGACAATATTGCTCGTAGAATGATAAACGTCACGTACGGTTTATGTAGCGGTTATGATTTAATCAGTACGCCTACACATAGTTGGCAAACCGGATCAGTGAAAACTGAAGTTTAGTGAAATCAGCTTTAGTGCGGCTTTGACCTTGCAATTCTCAAACCCTCGGTTGGTGTTTGTATAAAAAACTCGTGAGCAAAGGGGCGATCCCTGCTTACCGCATGGGATACTTTGAGTTATGCTCGCCGGACCAGTGC